>OU343218.1:67012332-67087347 GCA_910596185.1 Chrysanthemum makinoi
GGTCTCTTCTTCACCACAAGCTGGCCCATCCAAAGACAAACTCATTCCGAGGTATTAAAACTATACGATGATGCTGGTGTGCAAAAGATGCATGACAAAGTACCATCAACTGAAACTATTGAATCAAATATTGAAAATATGGGTAATATCAATGTTGTCCCATATGATCAATATATGAAACAAAGTGAAAGTGAAGTTGTACAAAGTGATGCATCTTCGCCTTCAACAATGACTATTTTTTGATGAATACCCGCATGTGCCCCCTGATGATTCTGTAATTTCTGAACTAAATGCCTATAAAGAACGTGTTGCTATTTATGAACAACGTGCTAAATTTGAGTTGACCACTCTTGAGCAGGAAATGGATGACCAAGTGCGTACAGTCATTAGAAAAGTAATTTTAGAGAGAAGTATTAAACAAGAATTAAATTCCTTGCAAGAAAAACTTTCTAAAACAGCTAAGCAAAAACAAGAACTTCAAGAAAATGTGAAAATGCTTAAGCAAGAATTTAATGCAAAGGAATCAAAACTCTTGAGAGATTTTTCTAATCTGAAAACTTTGAAAAACAAACTTGAAAACAAGTTGTACATATAAGGAAACACCATTCAATTTGCTCACATGATCACTAAACATAGAGTTCTAGCGATAAGCATAGTGTTCCATTTAATAAACCCAACCAGAGTATGGAAAAGATAGAAATGCTCTCAAGGTGTCTCTATGATGGCAATGAGATTCTTAAACCTAGACAGAAACCTAGTTGCGTTGAGTGCACTGAGGAAGATAAGAAATCAGATGAAGTCACTAGGGAAAGGATGAACAAAAAATTAGATGATCCTAAATGCAAAGAGAAAAAATAATTATCACTCCCCATGACTACAAAAAGGAAACTGGATTTCCTTGAACATGTTTAAGCCTCAGACATTGTTGACTCCCGAACAAGTTTTCTGGAAAAAGGATTTAGATAAGCAAAAAGCTGAAAATATTGTTGAAACAAACCCTCCCCTATGGAAAATGCCTAAAGCGACTGTGTATCCTCCTAATACACCAATGCATCTTGTTCCTAGAACAATTGCCACTAAAAGCAAGACCTTAATTAGCCAATATGTTATATTTCAACTATTTGTTGATTTTGAGAAAACTTGCAAGAAAAGGATCACACCCACTGGTATAACTGAAGGAGAAAGGGGTTTTGAGCAAATGAAAAAATGTTATTTAACTGAGGTCATGCCTTTCTTTAAACTTCTAAAAGATCACTTTGAGAGTCTTAAAAGGGGATAGAAACTGATATTAAGGGAATGGAAAAAGAATTTGATGCAATGGTAGTTGAAGTTAGTGATTATGAGCGTGCACTAAAATATAATGAGATTGAGAGGAAGAACTTGCATACATTAAATGAGACTCTTATTACTGAATGTGTTGCTCAAGATGTCTTTTTCACTGCTTCAAATTGCTCTATTAATGCTTCCAAATTTCATGAATTATCTGTGGCCCTGAAAGTCTCCCATGATCGTGTCATTGAGCTTAAAAAAACTAATTCTAAACTAAACGAGAAAATTGAACTGGATGATCACGACAATTTGGTTAAACATTTTTCTAAACTGGAAGTTGAGCATTTTAATTTACAACTAAAATATCAACATCTTAAAGAAAATGTCAAAACTTCAAATATCAAGACATCCTCAGATGCTCCAGAGTTTGATGCAGTTTTTCAAATTAACAAACGGGATGAACAGATTCAAGCTCAGTGCAACACGATCAGAAAGTTGAAAGCCCAAATCTCTCAATTAAAAGGTCAAACGAACAATACAGCCAAATCCTCCAAATCCCTCCTTCTTTAGATTCTCAGAATTCTCAAACTTTTCATCTTCAAAACTTAGTTGATGCCTTACAAAAGGAAAACGAGAGTTTTCTAGAAGAGAATGAAAAAGTTAAACGACATTTTAAAGAGTTATATGATTCAATGAAAGTCACCCGTGACCAAAACAACAAAAAAAATAACGTCTTACAAAAGGAAATTGAGAATCTGAGAAGTCAGGGAAATGGGAAACTGCCACTTGTTTTCAATAAGAATGTTGTCTCAAAGTCACCCTTAGACTGCAAATACACTGTGACAGTTAAATATATTCCTCCTCATCTTAGGAATAATGAACATGCTTTTCATGAATACTGTGCTCACCTTAAGGATAGTCTAGAATGTCTCCGTGAGATTGTCGAAGAGGATTTCATTAACAAACCTCTTGATAGTGAAATTAGGTTTGCTTGCCTCCAGGCCAAACAATCTCAAGAGTTGCTAGAATGTGTAATTGCAACATGTCCCAAATCCTTAACCTTAGGTGCAAAAGGCAAAGCTGTGATGCCTTGTTCTATGCCTAGTGCCAAGCAGGAAATCCGTTCTATGCCCAATCTTAAGAAAGGAAACACTAATGTGCCTTCAAGTAGTTCAGATTTCAGATATGTTAGTGCTAAGAAAGTGAACTTTAGTGTGCCTGCAAAAAGCTCAAATCATAGTCTTAAAGTATACACTATGTGCCTTCTAGTACTTCAGATCCTTGCACATCAAGTTCGGGAATGCA
The DNA here is from genome assembly GCA_910596185.1 of Chrysanthemum makinoi. NCBI lineage: Eukaryota > Viridiplantae > Streptophyta > Magnoliopsida > Asterales > Asteraceae > Chrysanthemum > Chrysanthemum makinoi. The sequence continues at coordinate 67,014,907 of OU343218.1, forward strand.
AAAATTAGATCAACCAACTAATGCTCCCATTCCCTCTACAGAGTATCAGTGACTTTAAAGCGAGCAAGTCAAAGTCTCAAGACAATACAAGGAATGATAGGACCTTGCAAGCTAAAATGTGCATTGGAAGAGAGTAGAAGACCAATCTAGGAACTTTAAGCTTGAGTTGAATAAAGCGAATCGTGTTGATTCTAGTATTAGCCTTAGTCGTCTTAATTAATTCGAATTCGATACTATTTGCAAACCTTGTAATGATGTCTGCTTGAATTCTGTTGCTAATCATGAATGTGGTGTGAATGCTTTGTCTAATGCTGTCAAATGCCCATTTAAAATTGTTAATGCTAATAATCGTGCAAATAAGGCAACAAGGCAAAAGCGAAAGATTGTTAAAAAACAGTGGAAACCCACAGGAAGAACTTTTATAAAGATAGGTTATTATTGGATACTTTTTGGCCATAAGAATAATCAGTTTTGTTCTCAAACTGCTAAGATTATGCCCACTAGAAAATGGATGCCTACTGGTAGAACTATTCCCTTAAGAAGTAAACATACTTTGAATAGGTCAAATCAGACACCAGCATTGCATCTATTCCCAATGATTCCATTGCTTCTACTTCTGATATGGATGTTTATTTCGATGTGGGTGTTCCAATTACTGTTACTAACCAAGTGGAACCCATTCTTGAAAATGGGGATCCCAATTATCAGTTTATCCATTCTTGTCGTGTTCAACTGCAGATCGTTCAAATCGTTCTCTGGTACCTGGACTCAGGCTGTTCCAAGCATATGACTGGAGACCGGTCGCGGCTCATGAACTTCATAAGTAAATTCATCGGACTGTAGATTCGGTAATGATCATTTCGTTGCAATTATGGGTTATGGTGATTATGTTGTTGGTGATAGTGTTATCTCTAGAGTATACTATGTGGAAGGTTTGGGTCATAATCTGTTCTCTGTTGGTCAATTCTGTGATTCTGATCTAGAAGTAGCCTTCAGAAAACATACTTGCTTTGTTAGAGATCTTAATGGTAAGGAACTGTTAAAAGGAACTCGTGGTTCAAATCTTTACACCATCTCTATCGAAGATATGATGAAGTCTTCTCCAATTTGCTTGCTGTCAAAGGCTTCTAAAACAAAGTCATGGTTATGGCATCGACGTCTCAATCACTTGAACTTCGGCACCATCAATGATCTCTCCAGAAAGGACTTAGTTGTAGGTTTACCTCGACTAAAGTATGAAAAGGATCATCTTTGTTCGGCATGTCAATTGGGAAAAAGCAAGAAGTATGCCCATAAACCCAAACCTACTAACTCTGTCACAGAAGTTCTTCATACCATTCATATGGATTTATGTGGACCAATGAGAGTGCAGAATATCTTTGGGAAGAAATATGTGTTAGTTGTGGTTGATGATTACTCTAGATTCACCTGGGTCAAGTTCTTAAGGACAAAGGATGAAACTCCCGATATCATCATCAAACTCATCAAACAGCTGCAGGTTCGTCTTAACAAAACCGTCGAATTATCCGACAGAAATGGAACTGAGTTTGTTAACAAACAACTTAGTGAATTCTATTATGAAAGCATTGGAATCAGCCATCAAAGAAGTGTTCCACGAACTCCTCAACTGAACGGTGTAGTTGAAAGACAAAATCGAACTCTTGTAGAACGCTAGAACAATCTTGATTTACTCAAAGTTCAAATTTCTACTGGGCATGCTACTGCATGCATACCACAAAATAAATTGTTCCCTGATTCACACTGTTCATGGAAAACACCATATGAACTTGTCCACAACAGAAAACCTAATCTCTCTTTCCTTCGTGTGTTTGGTGCATTGTGTTATCAACTAATGAGGGTCAAGACTTAGGGAAACTTAGGGCTAAAGCTGACATTGGGGTATTTGTAGGATATGCACCAAACAAAAAGGGATACCGAATCTATAACAAAAGAACCCGAAATATCATGGAAACTATTCACGTTACGTTTGATGAGCTGACCGATCAAATGGCTCCTGGACAATCCACTCGGGACCCGCACTTCAAAACAGTCCCATTGGTTCATCCCTTGTTCCAAACTCTTCTCAAGAAACTCCATATGTACCTCCATCTGAAGATGATTTAAAGAAATTGTTTGATCCTATGTTTGATGAACTGTATGATTCAATTACTAATGAGGTGTTGATCCCTACAACAGAGGATGCTCATATTCCTGTGAATGAAGTCAATCCTTCAGTCTCAATATCTTTAAGTCAATAAGCACCTGCTGCTGGATCCTTCATCTCATCAACAAATCATCATTCTTCAAATGTACATCATGGAAATGTTTGGCATCAATGATGAAGTTAATCCCTTTGCTACTCCTGAAGATGCTCCATTTGAAAACATATTTGCTACTCCTGAATCATCATCTAACCATCTTCTTGAGACATCATCTCGACTCAGCTACCTCAGTTCCCTCAACAACTGCCACATGAACACCTCAGAAAATGGACTCACGATCATCCATTGGACAACATCATTGGAAATCCCTCTCGTCCTGTATCCACCCGGAAACAACTTGCAACTGATGCCTTATGGTGCTTCTTCAACTCCGTACTCTCTAAGATCGAACCAAAAGATGTTAAAACCGCCATGAATGAAGATATTTGGTTCAATGCCATGCAAGATGAAATTCATGAGTTTGATCGACTTGATGTATGGGAGTTAGTACCTGCTCCATAGTGTGCTATGATTATTGCTCTTAAATGGATCTTCAAAGTGAAACTTGATGAGCATGGTGATGTGTTGAAGAACAAGGCTCGATTAGTTGCTAAAGGATACCGTCAAGAGGAGGGTATAGACTTTGAAGAATCTTTTGCTCCTGTTGCTCGAATCGAGGCAATCAGAATCTTTTTGGCTAATGCTGCTAGTAAGAACATGGTAGTCTATCAGATGGATGTGAAAACGGCATTTCTGAACGGAGATCTGAAAGAAGTCGTCTACGTCGGCCACCTGAAGGATTTGTGAATCAAGAGCATCCTACTCACGTTTATCGTCTGAAGAAGGCTCTTTACGGTTTAAAGCAAGCTCCAAGGGCATGGTATGATACACTGTCAAAGTTTCTTCTATCTACCGGATTTAGCAAAAGAGCAGTTGATCCTACCATTGTTCACCAGAAGTCAAGCAAACATTTAACTCATGTTCAAATTTATGTTGATGATATTATTTTTGCCTCGACAGACCCAATGGAATGTGATCGTTTTCTAATGAAATGAGTTCAAAATTTCAAATGTCAATGATGGGACAAATGTCATTTTCTTGGGATTACAAATTTCACAAAGTCCCGGAGGCATTTTCATAAATCAATCTAAATATGCAACAGAGATTTTAAAGAAATTTGGATTTGATTCAAGTGACCCTGTTGACACCCCATGATTGATCGAACCAAACTAGATGAGGACCACTCAGGGATCATGATTGACCAAACAAAATATCGTAGTATGATTGGATCCCTGATGTACCTCACGGCTAGTAGACCAGACATCTTGTTTGTGTTTGCATGTGTGCTAGATACCAGGCTAAGCCTACTAAAAAGCACCTTGAAGCAGTTAAGCGGGTCTTTCGGTATCTCCAAGGAACCATCAATATGGGTCTTTGGTACCCGAAGGACAACGGTATGTCACTAACGGCCTATGCAGATGCTGATCATGCAGGTTGTCAAGATACTCGTCGAAGTACATCTGGAGGTGCTCAGTTTTTGGGTGATAAGCTTGTGAGCTGGTCTTCAAAGAAGCAAATGAGTACTTCTATTTCCTCTACAGAGGCTGAATACATAGCCATGTCATCTTGTTGTGCTCAAATCTTATGGATGAGATCTCAATTATCTTGACTATGGCTTTGAATTCAACAAAATCCTCTGTACTGTGATAATAAAAGTGCTATTGCTCTCTCATGCAACAATGTTCAACACTCAAGAGCAAAGCATATCGACATTCGACATCATTTCATCAGGGAACAAGTGGAAAAAGGTGTGGTGGAACTCTATTTGTGAGGTCTGAATATCAGTTAGCTGACATCTTCACCAAAGCTCTTCCAAGAGAACGTTTTGAGTTTATTCTTCCAAAACTTGGCTTGAAAAGCTTCAACCAAACACTCAAACGTCTTCAGGAGGAAGACGAGTAGTAAAGGTCTTTCCTTCATCTATCTCTTGTAAATACCTATTCGAAAAACAAAATACAAAATTATAAAACCTCAAAAATCAATAGAAAATTATAAAATTTCAAAATCCATAAAAATCTGAAAATTCGAAAATCTTAAAAAATATTGTCATTTTGTCATGCGTTTTCTCGGTTCGATAATATCTCACGGTCTTTGTGCGTCATTCAAAGAATGACACGGGACTTTAGATGTTGTTCGAATTCCAAAAAAAAAAAAAATCAAAAATCAAAAATATTTTTTTGGGAGAAAGAGAAAACAATGGTTTATTGTCATTTCAGGCAGTAACCCGCTTTTTCAAAGAAAGAACAGAGCCATACTTTATCATGTTTTCAAAATTCCATGCTCTGATTCTGTAAACATTTATCTGCTGAAAACTAACTGCTTTGAAAAATAACTCAGTCTCTATTTTTGATAATCATTTGGACTTATTTGTCAAAATATCAATCTCTCAATCAACAACCTATGTCATTTATTGAGGGGGAGAATGATTTTAATTAAATTAAAAAGTTATTTGGCATTCAATTGTTTTCAAAAGATATTCAGGCATGTTTTACAATGGAGTTTAAAATCTCAAATCCGATCATTATCAGTTAAACGCTTTCATAATCAAGTCACAATTCTCCTTAAAAGCTTTCAAAATCAATTTAAATCTATAAGAGATCACAAATCTCAAATGATTTGATAATTGTGATCGGGGAGAATGTGTGATTTAAATTGGATTTAAACTGATAATTCGGTAAATGGTTTTATAAGAATGAACAAGCTCTCCTTCCACATATGACAAACGATTTCAAATTTTTCCATGCACATGTTGAGGGGGAGAGCATCTATCTTAAACCTATGATTTGAAACGTGATATTTATCTCAAGGTGCAGTTCCCTCTAGTATGTGCAAAACTCTTTCAAACCTAGAAGCACATATTGAGGGGAGCAAAATCATGAAAACCTCATCCTTCCCCAAAATGCTTTATCTACTTGATTCGATTAGGGAAGTGATGTTGATATTTTTTAAAAATGGTAATCAAAGAAGTTAATTCTTTCTCTTTCCTCCGTGTGGAAAACTATTTCAAATACTTGATTCACATGTTGAGGGGAGTTCTTCCTCTAAAAATATCAAAAACAATTCAGGTACCAAATGCTTTGATAAAATATCATAAGTATCTGGATTGATTTTTCAAATGGTTTTCAATTGGTTTCTATGGCAGATGAACAATACCAAAAAGACCGACCAACTTTCCATTATGTATGGTGATATAAGGACGATAAGGTTAGGTATGTGTTCCCATGATCCTCCAGAACCGGAGGGATCTACCCAGGGACTATCCACTAGTTAGTGTAGAGTTCTTAGGTATGATGATAAAAGGAGAAAAATGAGATATGGGAAGAATGCGGACTAAGACTGAGCTAGTACTGGAATAAACCCAACAAGGTTCTTGCTATGAAGTCTCGGTAAGCACTGAAGGGGTTGAAGAATTAAAAAGAATTGAATGAGAAAAGGGTGAAAACAAATAGCCCTCCATTTATTCAACCTTAGGGCCGAAACCGGGTTCAATTCATATGCTACTGATGGTAACATCGGTATTGAAGACAAGACGTCATGGACCCAGTGACGCACTGCACTTCAACTTTCCAAACCACTCAAGTTCCTCTTAAAAGGACTTGTTTCATTCTCACGGGGAACCGACATTATCTATCGACTTTCTCTTAGAGATTGTTGATATTGAAGGAGGAGACCCTCTCCCTAGTCTCTGATATAGGATCCAAATATGCACAAATTGAGTCTAGAGCCACGAGATCATCAATAAATCTCATTAGGACACTTTCAATGAAGACTCTCTGTTTCACACAATGTGGAAAGAGAGATTATATCTTGAGTCCTACGCATTATCCTTGTGGTATTGCCAGAACATCTGAGTGATGTGTTTACATATTCACTGTGAAGATGGAAAGCCTTCTGGAGCCAACATCTAACAAGCTCCTGGTAGGTGGCATGTGAGATCTATTATATAGATCAACCATGTGACAACTGAACAGAAACAATGGGGCGATTCAATTTTTTGAATCAATCCTGGTTCAGGTTATGGATTGACGGATACCTTTGAAAAACCATTCTTTGTGCTTTAAAACTCTTTTCATTAGCACGTCGACCGTGTACTAATTTTTCAAATCAAAAGGTGTTTTATGATTGATAATTGATTTTCATTAAAACCTTCGTTATATTGCAAAAACAATTTCTATTGAGCAATACACGATTGTTTTTCAATTTTCTTTTAATCAATCAGTGGACGTAAATTCGCTGTTTCACTCACTAAGTCTTGTTTCTTTTGAGACGTTCCGGTTTGAGAACAGCTAGAGCAGCTGCGAAACCCTGTCAAGGAAATTCTTCGGAATTATACCTGATCACAGGCAGTACTTGTACTGATCAACGGGGAACCGTGGGCCGTGTAGCTCAATTCATCGAAAGTGATCAAAGACACTTTCGTGCGCTTTATTGCTAACTGTCTTATGCAGGTACACCCCGACGTTTGCAGCTGATCAGAATGAATCGGTCAATCCATAGCCGCATGCTCACCTAACACATTCATCTCAAAGAAATCATGATTAGTGCATCAATGACTCTGATATTTTCACTCCATGCTTCTGCTACGCTGCTGCCAATATCATGAATCAACAAATGCTTCCGCTACTCTGATGAGAATATATCATGATCCAGAATGTGAGCATGTCGGTCCGAATGTCACAACATCACATAATACCAACACCACAATGGATGTATCAGAGATTTTCTTTTAGCTGATGATCTCAAAAGCTGGCTCAACATTATTATCACGTAGATCAGTAAAAGACCTCCACTTGGATTAACCAAACATGCAATGAGTGGAATCAATGACTACGAGCTTCGGAGCAAAGTACTACATCAAGAATGCAAGATCAATTGTTAATGTAATATCTGATTGTATTCAATGTCATTTTAGTATATGGTTGAGGTGACCTCCCTTAGGGGGAGATTGTTAGGAATTAGAAATTCCCGGTATTAAAGAGTCGGTCACCTCAAGTATATGTAATCGTTAGAATGCTCGTAGTCATAGTTATATTTAGTTAAGTAGTATTTTGTTTAGTAACCCCGTGGAGGACGGACGGGTCTTTACCCACTGTATGCCTGATCCACAGCCCGTTGTGTGGCGATTTATGTAAGACTATAAATACTCTCTACCTCCCAAGGTAGAGAGTTGGAGCTCATAATAATATCTTTCACTTTCTCTCACTAAGTTCCCTAAACCTCTAACTTTCTCTCTCTAGAATTCCACTTATACGCCCACTTGTGTTAATGGTTTGATGTGTTTGTGAAATCCTTTATCCTACATCAGTACTTTCATATCTTCAGCACTTTCATATCCCAACAATCCTCCCCTAACTTGAATTCTACTTGCTTGACTTCAAGTTCCCTTGTGAATATATTTTTAACAGCTTTATCTTTAAGGACAGATTGTTTCTTAGTATTTGGATTGTATTTCTGTAGTATCTGTGCTTGTCAAAGTATCTCTAGAATTATTCTTTCACAGCAGCATCCAGCAAGCTCCATCTTTACAGCAACACAACAACATATGACAGTTTGTACATGAATTCAGTTTAAGTTGCATACTATTCTCATCACTTCCAGGTGTGTTAACTCCTGTGAGAGGTGAATCATTGAAAATTTAATGGATATAGATCTCTTTACCAAGCCTTAACTCTGGAGTAGCCAAATGTTTTGGTGTGTAAGACCATGGTACATTGATAACCATATGATTTTCAGCAAATCATCAGCTATCAACAGATTTGAGTTGTCTTTACCAAAAGTTGTACCCTTCTGGACTAGTTAGTTCTTCTATCAAATGGTGAACTAATTACCAATAATGTTTTTTTCACTGCCTTTACCACAAGCCGTTTTCTTGTGGGCTAGCCAACTCTTCACATTAACTGATATGGTAAGTTGATGACCATACAACTTATTAGCAAGTTGTCAACTAAAAGCGGATTTGAAATATCTTTACCAGAGCCGTTTGCTCATGGATTAGCCAATCCTTTTGTAACCATGGTGGATTGATGACCTATTGATGTTGCCATCTCAAAATCCATTTATTTAACCTTTGTTTCAAAAATTTTGTTACTTAGCAAAAGGTTTCTTTCAAAAATTACTTAACTGGTTTAAAAACTGCAAGCAATACTTTGATGAAAGTACTGTTTGATCAGCAGTACTTTGAATAAAGTACTGATTTATCAAAAATAATTTATTCAATGAAATTCATACCAGTTTACTCATCTTCTTCAGCAATGGTAGTCCAGTTGATAAACAAGTTGATGACCATGCAAGCAGTCTCATTATCCTCTTCTACTTCCAATCAATGCTCTAGCATTCTTCTCATGAGCTCGGCTGTGAGAGTGTATCTTCTGTTTACAAACATGTGTATCATTTTACCATTCTCCAGCTCTAAAACATGAACTCCAGATTCTTCAAAGAATCTCCAGCAAACAATTTCCCAATTTTCTTGATTCTTCCAAATATCATCAGTGCTATCTTCTTCAGTTTCCCACATAGTTATGAGATCTCCAAGCAGAACTAGACCAATTCCTTCTGATGGATTATTTTCAAAATAAGCTTTCACCACATTATATAGATAGAATAGATCCACTCTATCTATAATGTGTAATAAATCCCATAGCCTATTGAAAACTTTGAAGCTTTCATCTTCTTTATGAAAAATCATATAATCTCCATCTTTAGATTTCACAACTTCAAAAGCACTAATCTTTGATCTGTTCATCTTCATGTCAGCATCTTCTTTTGAATAATCAAAATCTACTACTCTAAGATAATTCCTTAATGCATCTCTAGTCTCAGATCTTAATTCAACTCTTTCTTTCTGTGACAACCCGTACTTTCAGGTCATTTCTCGACACGATTCATGTCTCATTATTTCAACATTTTTAGTAAACTTGGTTTACTTGTTTCAAATTCGCGTAACCTTGGAGGTTTAGCGGCGAATTCATGATCATGACATCACGTACATTTCATATGGACTATGAGTAGTCTACATTTCATTGACATCATGTGCATATCATTCATTCATTCACGACATTTCATTTCACCTTCAACGCGTAATTTTTATGTTTAATAATCTTTATCGCGTGAGTTATTAATTTGAATATTTAATCCATTACTTTCAAAAATAATCCTGAGGTATTTTTAAACTCACATTTAGTTTATAAAAACTATATTTTTAGTTTTCCTAGTGTTTCACATTCATTTAGTATTTTTATCGTTAAAGTTTAATTATTACGTCGTTTTCTTAAAATTTTGACGATAATTATTTTATCACCCGATTTTCACAAGGAAAGTATTTTTACAATTTTTATCATCTCATTACCACCTATTTTGATTTACTAAAAACTTACTTGTACCACAAATTACCATTTACCTTAACTTACACATTTATTCAAAGTCTTACAAATAATACACATATACAAGTATAATTTGAAAAAAAAAAAATATATGGGAGACAACCTCCCCAAAACCGGCCAAGGGGGAGGGAAGTCTTAATTGTTGGTATGGTTCTTCTTAATACTTGTCTACTAATAATTCACCTCTATTACAAAAGTCCTACACACTCATTTGTTTACACATAGTTTCAAAGTGTTTTACAAAAATTTTCTCTTCTTCTTCCTTGGGACACCATAACCGGCCACAACATACAAAACAAAGGGATCAAGATTTTCATCAAGTCAGTGTTTTTAACAACCTAGATCATATCCTTTTCATGGTTTTGAAATAAAAACCAAGGATATTTAAGTAAAACCTTTGTTATCTACACCTCTTCATATCACTAGTAAGCATGTTTTTATCATCCTTATGTTTCCTTATCATTTTCATATGATTCTTATCATTTTTGGAGCTTTTATGCATGTTATGGAGTTTATACCATTTATTTCTTGATTTTAAGTTAATTATATACTTATAGTCATCCTATAATTATTCCCAAGTTATTCTTGGTCTTGATGGTGATTAGGAACCCATGACACCCTAAGAAGGTGTATGGTAGGATTAGATTAGTTTCGGTGTTGATTTGAAGGGATTAGAATAGGTTTTGTCCGTGAAAAACTATTTTCGTAAACTATATTTTGTGATCTGTCCTTAAAACGAATTTCTGGAAAAATCAGTTGGTGGTACGAAAGTTTGGCCTTGATTTTTGGAAAATATACTTAAAAAACGATCCGTGGCCGCTTGAACGGATAAAAACGGACTTATAACGAAGCCGTGGTGAATTTTTAAAGTTGGCGACGAAATATATTTATTTTCAGAAATTTCAGCATACAATATTTTTCTTGTTCGGGTCAAAAACGAGCCTTAAGCTTCACAAATTATTTCGACTTCTCAAAATTATATTAGTATACTTTGATACGAAGCTAAGGACGTATAACACGTAGAAAACGGATTTGAAACGACAAAGATATGCACTTTTTCATAAACTTGCCGTAACTAATTTTCTGCACACAATTAGCCAAAAACCACCATCTTTAACCCTTATTATCTTTATGTTCGAGACCTTTTGGACGAAAACTCCTGAACTGAAACTTTTAGATATCGATACAAACTTTCCAAAACAGTCGAGTTCGTTCTCTAACGATCGACGTACATTGTTTTACGACTAGTTTTTCAAAGCCATTTTTGGTAATTTCATGATTTTTTCCGACGACATTGTTTTACGACGAAAAGTGGTAATTTCTCTAAAAATCATTATAAAACCATTATAGGATGATATTTTGACGTAAAAACATTAAAGAAGTCATTTTTGATTGGTCGAACGTCAAAAGAGTATTTTTCGACGACGTAATATTTTTCAAAACCCGTAAATGGTATAAATAACTACGAGTGCATGCATAACATTACATTGCAACTCATGACATATCATATCATTCGTCATAGGTCGCGGATAACGCATCACATTAAACCTCGGTGTACTCACTTTTGCCATTATTCCAGTTTATCCAAGTGAGTTTCATAGCCCCACTTTTAATTGTTTTATACTACTTTTGGGGGAGATACATGCTCAAACTGTTTTCATTTACTTGCACAAGTACTTTAAACCCTTACATATTACTGTGAATTCATAGCCCCACTTTTACTCATTTAACTGTTTTACAATCTCTTGGGGGAGATACATGCTTCATTTTAAATTGAACATAAATGCTTTGAACTGTATGCTATATCCGATGATTTATTGTCACTAAGTATTTGCCATATTCGAGGTCCCTACATCATGAACCATTAGTCACTTTCGAGTGAGCGCGAGTATAGTGAATAGGCCTATTGGAATTAACACTCCCGCTCTTATTGACCCATTTAGGGGAAATCGAGCGCACTATATTTGAATCATTAAGGTAAATTGGCAAGTTTACCTATTAGGGCGGCGATGAAACGATGATTACCAATCTTTATTGGTGCGATGTTTACGCTTTGGTGTCATGAACTTAGTGAAATAAATACGATGTTGTTTTTAACGATGAGTGTGAAACAATTTAACTCATACTACGATGATTGTGTTCAAACGAATTACATAAACTTTATACATATTCCGGCAGTGGGTTGTGAACACACAGGTTGCAAGTTTTGTATGGGCGGGACTTTGAACTGAGTGGATTCACAATGCCTTTGCTGCATAAACGATTTCGATACATTGAGCCATGCACTATTATGTGAATTCATTTGACGATTTCTGTTGAATATAAACTATGCATATTCTGGCAGTGGGTTGTGAACACACAGGTTGCAAGTTTTGTATGGGGGGGACTTGGAACTGAGTGGATTTACAATGCCTTTGCTACATAATCGATTTTGATAGTCTTTACATTTCAATGATTTACAATGCCTTTGCTGCATAAACGATTTCGAAAGGCTTTGCATTTCAACCCAAACTCTATGAACTCACTCAACCTTTGTGTTGACACTTTTTAGCATGTTTTTTCTCAGGTATCTAAGGCATTCACTTCATGGCATGCATTTGGACACATCATGGAGTCGTGGTGACGACGCGTCTAACATGGGATTTTTATACTTTAAAAACATCGTTTGACTGTACTAAACTTATTTTCCGCACAAGTTGATTTTCATTTGGGACCTACTTTGTAAACTCTGATTATTTTATTAAATCAAACGATGTGCTTTCCAAACGACACTTTAGGTCGTTCAATATAACTGTGATTGTGATGCTATGACAGTCAATCCCCAGGAATTCCATTCCGCTGCAAAACAGGTAATTTGGGGGTGTGACAGATTGGCATCAGAGCTTCGGTTATAGAGAACTAGGTTGCATCATTGACCCTAGACTATAACTACATCATCATAGCATCTCATCATTTCATCATAAGTGCGGGTTCACTTCACATGCGGTCATTACGTACATTTTTCGAGTTATTCACTTTCATTTCATATCGATTGTCACATGGATGTCCTTAAATGCCCATCCCATTATCTTTTCCCCATACTCTAACGTGGAGAATTCCTTGTCATTCCCTATCACAAATTTTTTTTTATATCAGCTGATTCATTATCGATAACGACGAATGCTGAGATGAACCTTTAAATAGGGCGAAGTCACTCTCACTCCTTTGTTTCATCACTAACATGTCGAGTTACACGTTATTCACACTAAGCCACTAAACCACCATACATTTGAAGCACTTACGACACCTCATAACCCATCTTTTCGGAACCCGTCGATTATTTTGAAAAATAACCTCAAACTTACCATTTCTTATCACATCTCTTTGGAGCGTTTATTATTAACATCGGATTTTTTTTGCTACGTCTCACATTTCCTCTTGTTTTGAAGAAGGTATGGCACCGAAGAAAGCTACAGTTGAAATGACTCAAGCAGCAATTCAAAAGTTGGTGAATGATAGCATTGCTAATGCTTTAAGAGTTGAACGGGAAACAGTGGCTGCTGCTGAAGCCGCTAGGCTAGCTGCTGCTACTGGAAATGCCGGAGGATCCGGAGTTAAGAAATGTTCGTACAAGGACTTCAAAAGTGGTGAGCCCACGAAGTTTAGAGGTACCGAGGGAGCTACAGCAATGGTTCGATGGTTCGAAAAATTAGAGTCAGTGTTTTTGCTTTGCAACTGTCCGGGGGATAGTAAGGTTAAATTTGCTACGAGCACATTACTCGATGGAGCATTATCGTGGTGGAATTCTTATGCTCAACCGATTGGAATAGAGAATGCTTTCAAGCTTACTTGGGAGCAATTTAAGGGTTTGGTGACTAAGAAGTTTTGTCCTCGTACAGAAATCAAAAAGTTGGAGACGGAGTTCTACGAACTAGTAACGATTGGGTACGATATTGACACATACATTCGGAGATTTCAGGAATTGACCGCGTTATGCCCGTGGATGGTACGGATAACGAAAGTTGCTAGAGGCTTTTATCGGGGGACTTCCCGAAGTTATTCAAGGAAATGTGACTTCGTTTGATCCACAAACAATGGAGGAAGCTATTAGAGTGACTCAGAAGTTGATGGCACAAGTGGTGAAGAGGGGCAAGTACACCAACATCAACCGAAACAACAACAACCCCAACAATCGTACCAACTACAACGATGATAACCAAATCAACAACAACAAAAGGAAATGGGAAAACGACCAAGGAGATGGTAATAACAACAACCAAAACCGCAACACCAACCGTCATCAACAACAAAATAGAAGGCAAGAAGCGGGAATGGTTTATGTCGCTGCACCAATGAGAGGTAGAGGGTATGCTGGAACACACCCACTATGTAATCGATGTAATTTTCATCACTCGGGTCCTTGCCCTGCCAAGTGCCACAAATGCAAAACACCGGGACATTTAGCCAGGGATTGTAAAGGTAAAGCCGCAGTCACATGCTTCGGATGTGGGGAACAAGGACACTATCGGAACCAATGTCCCCAAAACCAAGGTCAACCAGTTGAAGGTGCTCATGGGAATGTATATATGTTTGAAGGAGGAGGAGGAGCTCGTCAAGGTATCAACGACGCGGAAGACTGAAGAAGTTCGGAAACTAACAGTCTTAATTCTCCTTATGTACTAGGTCGTATTAAGTTTATGTTTTCCATCGTATCCGAATCTTTATAACCTAAGATGTATTTTTGTTTGACAAACTACTCGTTGTAAAATATTCTCATCTATCGTACTTTATTTTCTTTCCGATTTGTTATCATTTCCGAGGATTTCAATTCTTTTTACTTTAACTATCATTTTAGCGACACTTCTCCATGTCTTCTCTCCTCGATGTTCATCACAATTTTAGCATCAGTTGACTCAACACCAAACAACATATGAGTCGATTAGTCCAAGCATTGCATAGTTACTCCTAAATTATACATAGCCTGATCACCTATGTCTAATTCAGGAAGAATCATGCAATGAAGGGAGTAGTAGGCTTATATGTGTAAGCAATTCCGTAATCGAGCCAAATTTTCAAAAGATTTTTTTTTTCAAACCACTTGTTTCCAGTTTGATCCGCGTGACAGTTCTTGTTTGATGAGTTGCAAAGATCGAGCTAGAAACAAGTTGTTACCTAAACCGATTTAGCCTAATCGTATGACAGTTCTTGTTTGATGAGTTGTGGGATTAAGTAAAGATCGGTTACCAAAAAGTCTTTTGAGGGTTTTGCTCGGGAATGGGAAAGTTTGCCACATCAAACCCTAAACCCGTTAGACCTAACAACGATTGAATTCAGGGACTGAATTCCTTTTTGGATGGGCGAATGTGACAACCCGCACTTTCAGGTCATTTCTCGACACGATTCATGATTCATTATTTCCACATTTTTAGTAAACTTGGTTTACTTGTTTCAAATTCGCGTAACCTTGGAGGTTTAGCGGCGAATTCATGATCATGACATCACGTACATTTCATATGGACTATGAGTAGTCTACATTTCATTGACATCATGTGCATATCATTCATTCATTCACGACATTTCATTTCACCTTCAACGCGTAATTTTTATGTTTAATAATCTTTATCGCGTGAGTTATTAATTTGAATATTTAATCCATTACTTTCAAAAATAATCCTGAGGTATTTTTAAACTCACATTTAGTTTATAAAAACTATATTTTTAGTTTTCCTAGTGTTTCACATTCATTTAGTATTTTTATCGTTAAAGTTTAATTATTACGTCGTTTTCTTAAAATTTTGACGATAATTATTTTATCACCCGATTTTCACAAGGAAAGTATTTTTACAATTTTTATCATCTCATTACCACCTATTTTGATTTACTAAAAACTTACTTGTACCACAAATTACCATTTACCTTAACTTACACATTTATTCAAAGTCTTACAAATTAATACACAAATATACAAGTATAATTTAAAAAAAAAAAAAAAAATATAAAGGGAGACAACCCTCCCCCAAAAACCGGCCAAGGGGGAGGGAAGTCTTAATTGTTGGTATGGTTCTTCTTAATACTTGTCTACTAATAATTCACCTCTATTACAAAAGTCCTACACACTCATTTGTTTACACATAGTTTCAAAGTGTTTTACAAAAATTTTCTCTTCTTCTTCCTTGGACACACCATAACCGGCCACAACATACAAAACAAAGGGATCAAGATTTTCATCAAGTCAAGTGTGTTAACAACCTAGAACATATCCTCTTTATGGTTTTGAAATAAAACACCAGGATATCTAAGTAAAACCTTTGTTACCTACACCTCTTCATATCACTAGTAAGCATGTTTTTATCATCCTTATGTTTCCTTATCATTTTCATATGATTCTTATCATTTTTGGAGCTTTTATGCATGTTATGGAGTTTATACCATTTATTTCTTGATTTTAAGTTAATTATATACTTATTCATCCTATAATTATTCCCAAGTTATTCTTTGGTCTTGATGGTGATTAGGAACCCATGACACCCTAAGAAGGTGTATGGTAGGATTAGATTAGTTTCGGTGTTGATTTGAAGGGATTAGAATAGGTTTTGTCCGTGAAAAACTATTTTCGTAAACTATATTTTGTGATCTGTCCTTAAAACGAATTTCTGGAAAAATCAGTTGGTGGTACGAAGTTTGGCCTTGATTTTTGGAAAATATACTTAAAAACGAATCCGTGGCCGCTTGAACGGATAAAAACGGACTTATAACGAAGCCGTGGTGAATTTTTAAAGTTGGCGACGAAATATATTTAT
Source organism: Chrysanthemum makinoi (assembly GCA_910596185.1). Classification (NCBI taxonomy): domain Eukaryota; kingdom Viridiplantae; phylum Streptophyta; class Magnoliopsida; order Asterales; family Asteraceae; genus Chrysanthemum; species Chrysanthemum makinoi. Next base: position 67,031,326 of record OU343218.1, read on the forward strand.
TTTCAGAAATTTCAGCATACAATATTTTTCTTGTTCGGGTCAAAAACGAGCCTTAAGCTTCACAAATTATTTCGACTTCTCAAAAATATATTAGTTTACTTTGATACGAAGCTAAGGACGTATAAAACGTAGAAAACGGATTTGAAACGACAAAGATATGCACTTTTTCATAAACTTTCCGTAACTAATTTTCTGCACACAATTAGCCAAAACCACCATCTTTAACCCTTATTATCTTTATGTTCGAGACCTTTTGGACGAAAACTCCTGAACTGAAACTTTTAGATATCGATACAAACTTTCCAAAACAGTCGAGTTCGTTCTCTAACGATCGACGTACATTGTTTTACGACTAGTTTTTCAAAGCCATTTTTGGTAATTTCATGATTTTTCCGACGACATTGTTTTGCGACGAAAAGTGGTAATTTCTCTAAAAATCATTATAAAACCATTATAGGATGACATTTTGACGTAAAAACATGTAAAGTCATTTTTGATTGGTCGAAACGTCAAAAGAGTATTTTTCGACGACGAGTAATATTTTCAAAAACCCGTAAATGGTATAAATAACATACGAAGTGCATGCATAACATTACATTGCAACTCATGACATATCATATCATTCGTCATAGGTCGCGGATAACGCATCACATTAAACCTCGGTGTACTCACTTTTGCCATTATTCCAGTTTATCCAAGTGAGTTTCATAGCCCTACTTTTTGCTTCTTAACTGTTTGGGGGAGATACATGCTCAAACTGTTTTCATTTACTTGCACAAGTACTTTAAACCCTTACATATTACTGTGAATTCATAACCCCACTTTTACTCATTTAACTGTTTTACAATCTCTTGGGGGAGATACATGCTTCATTTTAAATTGAACATAAATGCTTTGAACTGTATGCTATATCCGATGATTTATTGTCACTAAGTATTTGCCATATTCGAGGTCCCTACATCATGAACCATTAGTCACTTTCGAGTGAGCGCGAGTATAGTGAATAGGCCTATTGGAATTAACACTCCCGCTCTTATTGACCCATTTAGGGGAAATCGAGCGCACTATATTTGAATCATTAAGGTAAATTGGCAAGTTTACCTATTAGGGCGGCGATGAAACGATGATTACCAATCTTTATTGGTGCGATGTTTACGCTTTGGTGTCATGAACTTAGTGAAATAAATACGATGTTGTTTTTAACGATGAGTGTGAAACAATTTAACTCACACTACGATGATTGTGTTCAAACGAATTACATAAACTTTATACATATTCTGGCAGTGGGTTGTGAACACACAGGTTGCAAGTTTTGTATGGGCGGGACTTGGAACTGAGTGGATTCACAATGCCTTTGCTGCATAAACGATTTCGATACATTGAGCCATGCACTATTTTGTGAATTCATTTGACGATTTCTGTTTGAATATAAACTATGCATATTCTGGCAGTGGGTTGTGAACACACAGGTTGCAAGTTTTGTATGGGCGGGACTTGGAACTGAGTGGATTTACAATGCCTTTGCTACATAATCGATTTTGATAGTCTTTACATTTCAATGATTTACAATGCCTTTGCTGCATAAACGATTTCGAAAGGCTTTGCATTTCAACCCAAACTCTATGAACTCACTCAACCTTTGTGTTGACACTTTTTAGCATGTTTTATCTCAGGTATCTAAGGCATTCACTTCATGGCATGCATTTGGACACATCATGGAGTCGTGGTGACGACGCGTCTTACATGGGATTTTTATACTTTAAAAACATCGTTTGACTGTACTAAACTTATTTTCCGCACAAGTTGATTTTCATTTGGGACCTACTTTGTAAACTCTGATTATTTTATTAAATCAAACGATGTGCTTTCCAAACGACACTTTAGGTCGTTCAATATAACTGTGATTGTGATGCTATGACAGTCAATCCCCAGGAATTCCATTCCGCTGCAAAACAGGTAATTTGGGGGTGTGACACTTTCTTTGAGAACTGTCTATCTGTAACTTCAGTTTTCCTTTTTCTTTTTAAACTCTTCTTCCTTTCTTCTTCAGTCCAATTAACTTCTTCTCTAAAATCTTTGATGCCTGCAACATCCTTCTTATAAGCCTCTGTTTCAGCATCATATAGTCTTTTCATATCAACATAATTCAGCTTCTGCAATCCTTTATATCCTCGACCTTTCAAATAAGCCATCATAGCATTTCTGTCTTTAGCTAAATTAGGTCTTCTTGGCATATATCTAACAGGAGTAGGTGACTGTAATGGTTCATTAGCTTCAGCATTTAATTGCTCTTGCAACTTCTTAGCTGCTTCTCTACTTTGAGCTTCTTCAGCTTCATGAGCTTTTCTATCTTTAGCATTTAACTCCTCTTGAAGCTTTCTAGCTGCAGCTTCATTCCTAGCAACTTCAATTGCTCTAAGTTCTGCCAAAGTTAACTTTTTCTTCTTAGTTTCTACCAGAACACCTTTCCCTTTATCCTTAGGATTAATTTCAGGTTGAGAAGTTCTTTGTTGTTCTTCTTCTTGCACTTCTCGAATAGTAACACCACCTCTTGGTTGTGATAAATCTTCTAAAATTGTAGTAATGAACTCATCATCACTTGCAGAATGAATAGGTTTTAGTGTAGCTTCCTCCTCTTCTTGTATAACAGTTGTAGAAGGACCAGCTTCCTCTTCAAAATTCAATACTCTTGGAGTTATTACCTCTTGTCTAAAGGTACTTTGTTGTTGAAGAGCAGTACTTTGTTGTTCAGTACCTTGATCATCAGTAGCTTGAACTTGTTCTTGTTCCTCAGTATCTTTAATGATCTTCTGTTCAGTCTTTTCAGCACTTTCAGGTTCATTCTCCTTGACAAGTTCTTCTTTCAAATTATCTTCTTCTAAATTCCTCCCCAATTGACAGAAGATGGTTTATGAACCTGTTTGCCTTTGCTTGTCCTAGACTTCCTTTGCTCCTTCTTCTTTGATTTAACCCATATACGAAATTCTTGAACTAATGGCCACACAAAAGTCTTTAGCCTTCTAAACTTCAGTTTTAATTTCTTTATCTGTTTGGCTTGAGCCTCAGTAGTCTTTTTCAACTTAACCAACTCCCTTATCAAAACATAATTATCTAATGTTATTTCTTCAGGAGGTATGGTATGTGAATCTGCTCCTTGAATTGGTGAATGTTCCTCTGATTGAGAAGCAGGAACAGATCTTGGTGGACAACTTCTTCCACTGCTACCATACAGCAAGTCACTGGTTCATCATCAAACTCTTCACTCCAGTCAACTTCTGATAACTTCTCTTGAGCAACCAAAGCCTTTGTTTCAGTAATTGGAATTTCTTTGAGCTCAAGTTTTGGCTTCTCAGATGTCATGTTTGCTTGATATTTAGCAAACCTGCACTCCCTTGCAAAGTGACCAGTCTTTTGACAATTGAAACATTCAATTTTGGATTTGTCAAAAGTTATTCCTTGTTTTGGTTTGAAATCAATGCTTTTGCCTGTCTTCTTCATGTACTTTTTGATCCTTGCAGTGATCATAACAACTTGCCACCTGATATCAATTTCTTCAAGTGCATCTTCTTCAATCTGTGCTAGATCTTCTTCATAGGTGACAGGTAAACTAGCTTGTTCTGCAAAGAAGGAGCACATAACTTCATCTGAGGGCATAGTGATAGTTGGTGGGGCCTGCTGAGCATATGAAGAGGGGGTGTAAACAGCAGTACTTTGAGAAGCAGTACTTTGAGGAGAAACAATACTTTTGATGGAAGTACTGCCCTTTTTTTCAGATGATAGAAAAGCAATACTGTGAGACTTGGAATTTGTTTGACCACTCATCTCATGCTCATACACCTTTAGTTGATGATAGAGATCATCAAAGTCCATGACATCTAAACCTTGTTGTCCTCTGATCATTGTAGCAATCACATGCCATGTAGATGGCAAACTCCTTAGAAACTTCAAATTAGCATCCTCAACTGATACTTCTGCCTTGTATAACTCCAACATGTTGAGGAGATTTTGAAACCTATCGTATGCAGCATCAAGACTCTCTCTTTCACCAACTGTGAAAGTTTCAAACTGTTGTTTTAGCAAATTTCTGTGCATCTTCTTAGAGGCTTCATTCCCTCCAAATCTGGTCTTGAGAGCAGCCCAGAGCTGCTTAGCATCTTTAGCATCATGAAATTTGAGAAGATGACCATCTGGAATGGCAGACAAGAGAATGTTGAGTGCCTTCTCTTGATTCCTTAAGGTTGCTGCGGGTAAGACTGGTTTTGGTGCTTTGGGTTGTCCAGGAACATCAATGGATTCTGGAACAACTTCATTCCCATTAACAATTACATTCCATAGAGCATGGTCTGTAATGGCAATATACTGCCTCATCTTCATGCACCAGAGATCATATTCTCCCTTCTTGATAATTGGAATTCTGAGTGAGGTGATTGAGGGTGGTGGAACAGCTTCAGTCGACATCTTGAATATTGTTGTAGTAGGGTTTCTTCCTAGTCAGAGTTTCCACACAAGCTCTGATACCACTTGTTGGATCGTTGTAAGCTCTTAGACGAGGTCTAATATTATATATAGGAACACATAATAATGAAAGCGAAATATTCAAACATAGAATCAACATCATTATGAACAAGGTTTTTTTATCACCATAAACTAACTAACTAACTATAATAAAGATCAAAGACTTGATCTAACACTAACTAACTAAACCCTAGACGTTTATAGGAACACGTCTACTAACTAAACTAATAACCTAGGCGTTTACAAGACTATACGCCTAGGACACACACACACCTTTCTTAGTCGACTACATATTGGAAGACATATGTAAAACCTACACCTATGTCCTCTTTATATACTAGAGAATAATGACTAATAAATAAAACTTTTTTTGCAAGCAAGTCCTTCCATCTTTTTGTAGGTTTCCTTCTTGTCATATTAAGTCCCTCTTGTTTCATTCTTTTTGTCTTATCAACTCAAACGTATAATTCCCAACATTAAACTTTAAAGCATTATCTATATTAAAACATAACATATAATATAAAAATTATAGTACATCGAATGAGTGTATCCAGACAAATTATTGATATGATAATACGTAGTTAGTGCTTACCATTTTAAAATATTTGATGATTTTGATCCATTAAATATCACATACACACACAAGTATACTTCAAGTATAGTACTTGCGAATACTCACTAACATATACATATACAAGTACATTTAGTAGTAATATACGTATAATGTATACATATTTTTATATTAAAAAGTTCGGGGTCGGGGATTTATGTTACCCCCATTCCCGCACCATCCCCGGTTTCATAATTCGGTGATTCCCCATCCTCATCCCCCATACCCGGTCAACTCGAGGATTCCCCGGTCAAATCGGGTTTGAGGATCGGGTCCCCGTCAGGTATGAGTATTTTTGCCATCCATAATTGGGTGGGTCAAAGCAAGTTCAATTCTCCTAATACCTAGTTTTGTACTCATACATGAAACATGAACCAAAACTTAAGAATAAACTACACCCAAACTAAACAAAAACCCAGGGTCGTCTCGTGGATTTTAGTGGCCCCGTGCAATTACCACAAAGAGGCCCTCAAACACACACATAATATACATATGAATAAGTATTGCATGAATTAATTAAGCTCGAGTCTCATATTGTGTTCATATATATAATAGAAGTGCATGAAATTTGGTGGCCCTCGTCAAGCGGTGACCCTGTTCAATCGCACATCTTGCACTCCCCTAAAGCCGGTCCTGCAAAGACCTCTTTGCGGTTAAGGATCAAATACGCTCCAATCCATACTACCTATTTACACTAATCAGCCAAAGAAGTGGAACTTGTTGAGCACTCGGGAAGATTTCTTCGATCAAGATCATGATTTACTCTATGATTCCACATGCATGGACAATGTGATTTCTTCGTTTCTAAATTGGCCACATCAACACGTAGAGAATTATCTTACAAAATATTCATTTTAGATGTCATTTTACCAAGTCATAATTTCATCACATAATATAGATTTAATCTCGTCACAATGCAAGAAACAAAAAAATATTACTCCCTCCGTCCCTAAATAAATGTCCACTTTTGACTTTTAAAGTCTTTCTTGTACAACTTTGACCTTAAATATTTTTGTTTGTGTTATATAATACTTGATAAAAATTATACCAACTTAAAGTACATTTAAAACACAATTCATTCATATATTTTGTATCAAGTATTATATAAGATAAACACAAATACTTAAGGTCAAAGTTGAATAAGTAAGACTTTGAAAGTCAAATGTGGACATTTATTTAGGGACGGAGGTAGTAATACTCTCAAAAGTAATACTATATTTTGTTGAACCCATTATCCCATGTAACATTCTAAAACAATGCATATATTCAACCAATAGAAAATTACTAATACAAGCTTATGGCGTATACCATCACCACCGGGGTGTTTTTGTTCCTTATAGTTATTTCATTAACAAATATGACTAGAATATGTGTTTAATTTTATGTATAAACCTGTGTGTAACATAAGTATCGGTCTTTTATTAGTTTGTGAAAAAAAAAAATAAAAAAAATGAGTTTTTAAATACAACAAACAAATCTTGTCATGAAAGGCAAGACATAAAATTAAGCACATCTTTAAGCGACATAACCATTTATGAAAAAGCCTTGTAGTTTATCGGCATCATAAGATTATGTGAGATGCTAGATAACAAAGAGATTGTTATTAAAGAGCTCGGTGCGGAGGATTTTTCGTCTGACAAAGCAACCAACAACGAACGAACAATGTGTTATAATGCATAGTCTTTCGCGTTATTCGTCCACTGTTCGTCACTTTAGCCATTCCAATCACATGTGCCAATTTTTTTTGCGAGTAAGCGGGTGTTTTTCGTAAAGCATTTTGTGGAACCTACATGTACTAATAACGTGTTATTGTTTTTTTTTGTTGGAAGTATTTTTTAGTTGTTGGTGTGTTATTGGTAGGGAACTAAGGTGGCAGACGAATAACGTATTATTCGTCACTACCACATCTTGCACTCTTATAAAATAATGTGACGTACTTGAATTGAATTAACGTAATACTTTTAATTTAAAATAAAAAGATTATTATCCCAATATTTTAAGAGAAATTTTTAAAAGAACAAGAGCCGCACTGCGTGCCATTGGTAATCGGTAATGATTCTACTACGACGCCACAAATTCGCAAGCTCACATGTAAGTAGCAGTGTATTTCTTTTTTTTAACAAGACTTGTTTTATTTTAACTAGAATCAATATGAATACATTTTATTTGATATCATCACAGTCTAATCCTTTATTCAATTATTCTTAAAAAAACAAAACCATACTTCCCTATCCTCCTTCTTGGGTTCACTTTATAGTAAAAAAATATGTTTTTTAAAATTTAATCTTATTCGACCTTTAGATCGTACTGCATACAATTTTTGACACGTGTTCAAAAATTGGTTGAATGTTTTTTGCTAGACATACATGACTTTTTTAATAAGACAAAAAAGTCATGTCTTTTAGAAAAAAAAAACTTGGTTGCACAAAACGTCATTTCGGTCTAACAAAAAACATCAATTAACTTTTAGACCGTGTCAACACGTGTCAAGAAATATATGAAGTCACACGGTCTAATGGTCGCACAAAAGTGAACTTAGAAAAACAAAAATATTAACTAGAAAGTGAACCCAAAGTGCAAAACCGGCTAGTTTTGGAAATTTCAAAATAAACATTGAAAAGTCGATAAGTTAGCACATGCTTATTTCTTAAGCAAATAACCAATCCGCTTATATTTCTTAAGCACATAACCCCTTCAAAAAACCCATTTTAACAAACTTCTTTAGCCTCACTTGCTTCTTTTAAAAACAAAACAACACGCTCTCTCCACTCTCCCCCCTTCTCCTCCACACCCCCAAAACCCTCAAAAACCCCAAAACAAAACAAATCAAATCAAATTAGGTCAATTTTCCCGCCACTCGATGGTGACAGGTAAGCATCTCCTCTCCACAATCGAGTCTACGCTCTTAGGTGCCACGTCACCATCTCCGTCTCAACGAATCGAGCTCATTCACGCTATTCGTCACTCGTTGCCTCATCTTCGGTCACTCTTATCGTTTCCGGTATATAAATATTAAATAATCTCTAATTTTTTTGAATTCGTTATATAAATGTGTTTGTTTGTTGTATTGATTGATGCTAGTTTATCGAAATATAAGTATGTAAGGATTTAAGTGAGTTAGTTGTTGTATACGTGTGACGGAACTGTGGTATTGTGAAAACAAGTGTATCTCCTGTCACTTTTATCGTTTCCGGTATATAAATAATCTCTGTTTTTGAATTCGTTATATAAATGTGTTTATTGCTGTATTGCTTCATATTAGGTTATCGAAATATATGTATGTAGAGATTTGAATAAGTTACGGAGTAGGTGTTGTATACGTGTGACGGAACCGCGGTGTTGTGAAAATAATTAGCGAATTAGCTTTCATTCTGTGCTGTTACTAAGTAGTAGTAATAGTTAGAATTAGTTGTTTGTTTTATAAAAGCGTTTGCCGTTTGGTGACATAGCTGTTGTATCTGTAATTATACATCTTCGGTCACTCTTATGGTTTCCGTTATATAAATATATTTGTAATTAGTTTTAAAAATGTGTTTATTGCTGTATATAATAATGATGTGGATATTAGGTTATTTAAAATAAGTTTGCAGAAGCTTTGAATTTGATAGTTAGACGAGATTAGGTGTTCGATACGCTTGACCGAGCCGTGGTAGGTGTAGCAGTTAATGATGTGGATAGTTAGACGAGTAGCAGTTAGGTGTTTGTTTTATAAAACCTTTGGTATACTTCTCTGGTCACTCTTATCGATTCCGGTATAAGTATTTATAAATTTGTTATATAAATGTGTTTATAGTTGTAATGGTTGATTTTTTAGCGTTTTATTGATGCGGATATTAGGTTTTTTAAATAAGTTTATTGAAGCTTTGCGTTTGATGATTAGATGAGATTAGGTGTTCGATACGCGTGACGTATAGTAGTTAGTAGTTAGCAGCAATAGGTGTTTGTTTTATAAAAACTTTGGTATACTCTTTGGTTACTCTTATCGTTTCCGGTATAAATATCTATTTGAATTTGTTACATAAATGTGTTTATTGCTGTATAGCTTCATATTAGGTTATTAAAATACAAGTATGTAAATTTTTCTAAATAAGGTTGTAGAAGCTTTGCGTTTGATAGTTAGATGAAGGTAGGTGTTATATTAGTTTGACACTTTGACCGAACAGCGGTATTGTGAAAGTAGTAGGAGTAGTATGCTGGTTTTATGAAAGTGCTTGGTAACATAGGTGTATCTGTAATTATGCATGTCCGCTGACTCTTATTGTTTTCAGCATATAAATATCTCTACTATTGATATTACACATTTGAATGATGTTGTATGTATGTATGCTAGTTGCAATAAGTTTATAAAATTAGGTGTAGTTAGATTCTTTTAGGCATATGTTGATTCTAGAGTTTTGAATGATAATGTATTTGCTAATTTTAATAACTTTTATAAAATTTGGTTATCTGATCGAAACGCTAGTTTTTAGGTATAGTTCAATTCTGTTAGGCGTTGAATAGATGAAGAACTGATATATGTGAAAGTGATTAGAATGAGTAACTGTTAGTTTATGTTGTTAGTATAGATACGTCTGTTAACTGGCCAACTGAAGTTAAACACGGCTAATTCATGTTCGTTGACAAACAAATATTAAAGCGAACTGATTTTTGTTGGTTTAATGTGTTACTTAGAATCTGTTAGGTATTGAATAATTGAACGGGTATTTGTAAAAGTTTATCGGAAAGTAACTGTTATTTTATGTAGTGTAGACTATAGATAGTTAGATAGGGATGTTGATGAACCGAACGGACACAAATGCGGCTAGTTCATGTTCGTTAACATAAGTTTTACCTATCTATAACTATCTGTATGTTATAATAAATTTATAGAAGTTAGGTATTTGACTGAAACACGATATTGTGAAAGCAGATTTTGTCAGGTATTGAGTAATCGAACAGATAATGTGAAAGTAGTTGGCAAATGGAGCTTTTTCTATTAGGTGTGGCTAGTATAGATAGGGCTGTTAATGAGCCAAACGAACACAAACACGGCTAGTTCATGTTCGTTCATGTAAGCTTAACCGCAAAAGCAATTGAACTGATTTTTGTTGGCGTAAAGTATATATGAAAATGAATGATTGTTATTTTATGTTAGTATAGATAGCCAGATAGGGCTGTTTAGAGCCTAACAAGAACGTAAACGGGGCTTGTTTGTGTTAGTTCGTTACTAAAATTAGCTTACTCGTGTTTGTTTATGTTCGCTCATTAAGACTTTAGATGAACACAAATGAATGAGCATAACATATTTAATATATACTTAAAAGTATGCATTTTCCTTTATAACTGCTCATGTTCATATTTGAAATATAATTATTTATTTATATAACTATCCTATAGATTTTAAAAATAAACGAACAATTTTAGTTGAACATACACAAACAAACCTTAATGAACGGATTACCAACAACGCAATTGGACAAATATAATTTTTTTTTCGTGCTTGGTCATTTTATTAAACTAACAAAGAGGAGTAACTACAAAAGCTTATAGTAGTACAAACAGGAATAGAAAGAGGAAAGTCGAAGATATGGGTTTATTCAGGTTCAAGTGCTTGTGGTGTACATTTGTTGACTGACAGTTTAACATGTTATTTTGTTGGTGTTTAAATGTTTAGGAAGGGTGTATGTTTATTGGTTCATATTATGTTAGACATGTATTTGTAAGTTCTGTTTGTTTATGGTTACGTACTTTTGTTTTTTGAATTTTTGTATGCAGCCTCCGAAGGCTTCTGACAGAGCACAAGTTCAGTCCAAAGAAGTTAGGCTTCCTGATTCAGGGCCAATTCCACTCGACGATCAGGATGTTCAAATTGTTAGTTCATATGCTTTCACTATTACTCTCTTTTAGCTTTCTTGTAGAACATAAAACCGACTTCTGTGCTCAAATTGAAAAAAAAGTTTCACCATTCAAGCAATTTTACCTTTTAAAGGGAGGCAGAATTTATCATCTTATTTACGTCACATGTGATTTAGGCTCTCAAGCTGAGTGACGATCTTCATCTCAATGAAATTGACTGTGTGAGACTGCTTGTTTCTGCTAATCAAGAGGTAGGACATGCATTCTGTTACCATCTATTTAGTCAGTGTGCTTGAGTTGGATTCTCATATCTGATTTAACATACATGCATCACTTTCGTGTAGTGGGGATTACAAGGGCGAACACCATTGGATATATTACGCCTTGCATCGGGGCTTTGGTATACTGAAAGAAGAGATTTAATAACAGCACTTTATACATTGTTACGGGTATCTTTCCATCTTCCATTCCACACCAGCTAATTAATTCTCTTCTACCTTGGGGTTGAAGAACCTTTTGATATCATTTATGTTATTATTGCATATTGTAGGCAGTTGTGCTTGATCAAGGACTTGATGCTGATCTTCAAGCTGACATTATAAAATACGTTGAAGATCTAGTTAATAGTGGTCTCCGACAACGGCTAATATCTCTTATAAAGGTGTCACTTCAATCTTTTAATGTTATATTAGAGTCGTATTTGTGGATGCATTGCTATTAGAACTTTTTTTCTATATTATATTTATTGTTGAAACCCGAGAAGCACCTTATATTAAAAATAGATGTCATTCCAAGGCCAAAAAGCAGGCCACAGCCACTAAGCATACACACAATAGAAGCTATGTTGTTATTAACTTTTAAGGTTGAAATATGGGTATCACATGTGATGCTATGCATTCTTGATACGGACATGCTTCTTCACCTCTTCTGTGGTGCCGTTGAACTATTCACTATCATAAACCACAAATATGATGCAGAGAAACAACCTTTATGTCATTGTGTCTTCTAAAGTACATTGCAGTTTGATTGTATGATATGATATGATGCATGTTGACCTATTTCTAAAGTCTCTGTGTGATTACAATGCATTTTTAATCATTGATATTACCCACATAAAATCCGAAGATGTAGAGTATAGGAGGGTTAAACCTAGTTTTGCATGCTTAAAAGGAAAAAAGTAAGATGGTCAACTCTTAACAAATATTACGAACATAAGCGATTGACGGCTACTTGGTTTTTGCATGGTTATCTGTGTTACTAATGTAGGTGTTCACTTACAGGAACTAAATCGAGAAGAACCAGCTGGTTTGGGTGGGCCTAACTCTGAGCGCCATATTCTTGACTCGAGGGGTGCTCTTGTGGAAAGGCGAGCTGTTGTTTGTAGGGAGAGACTCATTATTGGCCACTGTCTTGTTTTATCGCTTTTGGTTGTCCGTGCAAGTAAGTTTTTAAATAATGCTTTCTGCTCTTTTAGTAACATTGAGAAGTTAGTGGAGTTGTTGATATTATTATTTTGTTGTATTTTACCTAAAAGAACATATTGTAATTGCTTGAGTGGTTTGATGTCAGGCCCGAAAGACGTGAAGGATATTTTTGCTATTTTGAAAGATAGTGCAGGGGACATCGGTGGCAGTACTGACATTGTTAAAAACCAGGTGTGTTTTTGGTTGTAGTATACATTACTATATTGTTTCATTCTTAAGTGGCTGCTAACCGTGCTACCTTTATCTTTTGCAGATTGCATATAGCCTTCTTTTTTCTCTTATAATTTCTTTGATATCAGATGCTCTCAGTGCATCACCCGACACAATGTCTATATTGTCACAGGATGCTCCATTTGCACGTGATTTTCAGGAAAATGTAAGTGCAATTCCTTCTTTACTCTACCATAAATAGTTCTTTAGCCATAATCTGAAACTTTTTATCTTATTTTATTTATTTTATATATTTTTTTTATTTAATAGGTGATGGCAATTGGGAATGATCAGATGATTGAGGGCTGTATGAATTGTGTTAGACTTGCGTGGGCTGTCCACTTGATGATAATACAAGACGTAACTGAAGCAAGGGAAACGACTAATGATGGGAGAAATATTGTTACATGCCTGGAAGCTGTTTTATCTGGCAATGTTTTTCAGTTTTTCCTTAACAACGTTCTTCGAACGCCAGCGTATCAGGTTTTTTTTTGTGAACTGCTTGGTGTTTTTAATCTGAGATCTTAAGGAAATAGTTAAAATGCTTAAACAAAATATTGTTGGAAGCTTTCTTTCTATTTGTTACCACTTTTTGAGTTTTTTCTAATGGTTAGGCATCTACACTGAGCTGTCATAGTAAATTGTCCCTAGTATGAAAAGCCAACTTTTGGCATTGGTATTCGAAAACTAAATTGAATAACTACCAATTTTGCGATGAATAATATCCGTCTCTACATCTATGTCAAAATTTATGCTGTAAGCTGTTAGAAATCCTTGTATGCGATATCCATATATATTTATCATCTTAACTTCTATGCGGTTCGCAGAATGATGATGAAGATATGATCTACATGTATAATGCATACTTGCACAAGCTGATATCATCTTTTCTCTCTCATCCACTTGCCAGAGACAAGGTCAGTAATGTCTCGTACACGTGTTTGTGGATTTCATGATTTACATTGGCTCATTTGTATCTTACTCATATGGTGAACTTGCAATTGTAATATCCCATCTAGTTTCTTCATAATCCCTTACTGGGAAGTTATATTTGTTCATAATCAGGGAGTCAGTTTTTACATCCAAAGATTCTGACATTCCTTTCAACGTGTTCACATGGTTGGTAGGTGAAAGAAACAAAGGATAAGGCAATGACTGCTCTTAGTCCATACAAAATGTCTGGTTCACATGATTATGTTCTGGATGGTAACATGCATTCTCAACAAGCTGCTGAACCTGCTCCTCAAACCTTTGTCTCTCTCCTTGAGTTTGTTAGCGAAATATATGAGGTCAGCACAATTACTCTCTGAGTTTAACATAACACTCACCTGATGGCGTGAATAAATTTGAAGTTAATTTTAAATTCTAAATTAGTAACTCACACTAGAGCCAAGGTGGCAAGGTGTCTGCATGTTGCTGTATTCCATGTCCATAGATATTCTACTTAATATAACTTCAAATCAGTGTTACTTACACTTCTTTATATATACCACAGAAAGAACCTGAGCTTTTGTCTGGTAATGATGTCCTGTGGACATTTGTAAAATTTGCTGGAGAGGATCACACTAATTTTCAGACACTTGTCGCATTCTTGAAGATGCTTAGTACACTGGTAGGTCTATTCTAACCTGGGTTCCTAATATCTGCTATGTCATGATGAATCGTGATGTATATTATAAAGATGTTTGCGGTTAATTCATTTTCAGGCTGCAAGTGAGGAGGGTGCTTCCAAAGTGTATGAATTGTTGCAGGGCCGAACATTTCGCTCTATTTCTTGGAGCACTTTATTCGGTTGTTTGTCTATTTACGAGGAAAAATTCAAGCAATCCCTTCAGAGTGCAGGGCCAGTATTACCAGAGATTCAAGAAGGAGATGCAAAAGCTCTTGTTGCGTATCTATGTGTTCTTCGAAAGGTGTTTAGTTGTTTTATGGCATATATCAGTAATAGCTGGTCGGATTTTTTTTATTATTATTGTAATTTTCTACCTCATACACATGAACTTGACTAACTGACTTGCATTGTTCTCTTTTTATGGTTGTAGGTTGTGGAAAATGGGAATCCTATTGAAAGAAAGACATGGTTTCCTGACATTGAGCCACTATTTAAACTTCTTAGTTATGAAAATGTACCTCCTTATTTAAAGGTTGGTTCATCTCTGCTGCTATATTCCCTAAAGGCTTCTTACTTTTTCTTACATACCATTTCACATGTTCTTTGCTGCTTTGTAGGGTGCCTTGCGTAATTCAATAGCAACTTTCATTCATGTTTCCCCAAATATGAAAGATACCATTTGGGGTTTCCTTGAACAGTATGATTTACCTGTTGTGGTTGGACCTCAAGTGGGGCAATTGATGGGCTCTCAGGTTGGTCTTGCATGAACTATCAAAATTCGTGAATTTTGTATTTGGTGGACTGGAACTTGTGACTGCAAGTAAAAACTTTGATATGTTATCGGAAGATTCACAATGATTTGGTTCTGACAGGTTTATGATATGAGATTTGAGCTAAATGAAGTAGAAGCAAGAAGTGAGCATTACCCTTCCACCATCTCATTTCTCAACTTGTTGAATTCTCTCATTGCTGAAGAAAGGGACGCAACTGATAGGGGACGCAGGTAATGAACGATTCATGTTCTTTTTACATTTTTCTCTAAGCTCGTTCGATTGTTGCTTATACTTCTTCATCTGAACTTAAACTGAAATGTTTGGCAGGTTTATAGGTATCTTTCGATTCATATATGATCATGTATTTGGCCCGTTTTCCCAAAGGGCCTATGCAGATCCTTCTGAGAAATGGCAATTGGGTGTTGCATGTCTCCAACATTTTCAGATGTAAGTTGCTGCCTCATGCTTGGCTTCTAGGGACTTCTTGTATATAGATGTCGTACAGCTATTTTGTTGGAGTTCTGGTTATCCTTCTATAAAAGTTTTGCTGATATTGGGGTAAATATATGTAGGATATTGAATATGTACGACATAAAAGATGAAGATGTCGATTTAGTGGCCAGTCAATCTCAGCTCTCAGTGCCACAATCAACACCACTCCAGATGCAGCTTCCTGTTATAGAATTGCTCAAAGTAAGCCGGTTCTTCCTTGTAGCTGATAATATATTTGAGTCACGATATCCATTTTACTTGTTACTCATTTGGTTTCTCCAGTTCCCTGATTTTGTTTGTCCTCCCGTTAACTGCTGTGCCTCATCTTGTTTCACATAGTCCCTCCTAGTGCTTGTTAACTGTAGGAGTTTTTTTTTATTTTTATTTTTTATTTATTTTTTATTTTTTTTATTTTTTTTAAATGGTATTGGCATTAGGTGCTATATCTTAAAATATTTCTCCATTTGTGATGTTTTCAGGACTTTATGAGTGGGAAGACTGTGTTCCGGAATATTATGGGTATTATTTTACCTGGAGTTGATGTCATAATAGCTGACCGGACCAATCATACTTACGGTTTACTACTTGAAAAGGCGGTGCTTCTATGTCTGGATATAGTAATCCTGGTCTTGGAGAAGGATTTGTTGGTTTCTGATTATTGGCGCCCCCTTTACCAGGTTACCATGCAATCTTTGAAAGCTGTTTATTATCATTTCTGTTAATAGTTTCCGGTTGAAGGTTTCAGTATCAATCAGAGTAAAATGGCATGAATTTAGAATCTGGGTTGTGCTAGATGCTACTGTAAGCAATCGAAATTCAACTACAAAGTATTTAACCGTGGTTGTCATTGGTCATTCGTGTGCAGCCTTTTGATGTTATACTGTCTCAAGATCATAATCAGATTGTAGCTTTGTTGGAATACATCAGATATGATTTTCACCCACAAATCCAACTACGCTCTATAAAAATAATGAGCATCTTAAGGTATCTCTTACATTCTGGCTTTTATTTTACTATCTTTGCTTTTTTATTTATAAGCTTCTCCAATGTCCAATCATCATCATATTGTCGATTTATTTGATATATATATTTTTTTATTTCTTGGCAGTTCTCGCATGGTTGGGCTTGTACCATTACTACTAAAATCCAGCTCTGCTAGTCTGCTGGTTGAAGATTATGCTGCTTGTCTGGAGCTTAGATCAGAAGGCTGTCAACTTATAGAAAACAGCAGTGATGATCCGGGGGTGCTAATAATGCAAGTTAGTGTTTTTTCATTTTTCTTTTGCCTCTATCTTGTTTTCTTTAACATGAACTGAGTTTCAAGTTCAGAATTTTAAATTTTTCTTTGTTCACATGGCAGCTTCTCATTGATAATATTAGTCGCCCAGCCCCCAACATAACACATTTTCTGTTGAAATTTGATCTTGATTCCCCTGTAGAGAGGACAGTGCTACAGCCAAAATTTAACTACAGGTTGCCTCAAAATCATAAGTTGGATTGTTTGATTTTTCATTTTTTGTGTATTGTTTTTATGTTTTATGCGTGTGTAATGTTATTCTAATTATCTTTGTTATGTCAGCTGTTTAAAGGTCATTCTTGATATTCTGGAAACGCTTCCGAAGCCTGATGTTAATGCATCACTTCATGAGTTCGGATTTCAGGTTAGGACTCCCAACTAATTTAATTATCATGACTCAGTTTGTGTTCTGCATTTATAAAGACAGGCTGTGTTTTTCTGCAGCTGCTTTACGAGTTATGTTCAGATCCACTCACAAGTGGCCCTACCATTGATCTGCTTAGTACCAAAAAGTATCAATTTTTTGTCAAGGTACAAGTTTTTGCCCTAAAAGTCGAGTTGTATTTGATTGTGCAATTGACTGATTTAGCATTGATGTATTGCAACAGCACCTGGATGACATTGGCGTTGCACCACTACCAAGAAGAAATAGCACTCAGCCACTCCGAATCAGCTCTCTGCATCAGGTTTCACATAGCAACACTTAATAATTCATTGCACATCATTATTTTTGTGTGAGATGGTCTGCATTATTGCATTTTCTTAGGTTTCTTGGTATAACTATAGTTTAACAGTCTTTTCTTTTTATTTGTCTTGTGCATACCAAAGCTGCGTAACTGTAAGATATATAATGATCAGTTCGTTGTATATGTTTTAAAACCCAATAGAAAATTCTAATCTCAAAAAAATCGTAAGCATTTTATGTTTATTCAAGAATAACCTATGTTGCCAGTAATAAAATTAATACATGCAGAGGTCTATTTGTGCTTATTTGAGGTTGCTATCAAGATTTAGAGAACTTGTTGAACACTGAATAAGTGAATATACTAGGCATACAATCGTTTTTTTACTATTGATAGGTGGCAATCATTAGTATGTCTACTAATAATTGGTAGCAATCGTTGGTATGTTTACTAATAATTGGTGGCAATCAGTTGGGGAGTATCTTCTTATTTTTCTTGTTGCTTAATAGCTTTACTAAAGTAAACATTTTCTTCATTGGTTCAGAGAGCGTGGTTGTTGAAGCTTTTAGCTCTTGAATTGCACGTGGGCAATGTGACATTATCCAACCATCGAGAAGTGTGTCACAGTATTGTTGCTCATCTGTTCGGGCAAGGTGGAACTGAATATGACAGTGAACATAATATTCTCCTCCAGAGCAGTCCTGAAGATGCTGCAAATAGAGCCATCGGCAGGTGTAAGGTACATTGCTCACAGCTGGTATTCATTATATATATATCTGTCTCTGTATTACACTCGTTTGCTTGTTTGTGATTAATATATATGAATTTTGACTGCAGGTGTTAGAATTGCTTGAAATAATGCAGTTTAGGTCCCCGGATACAACAACAAAACATTCCGAGGTTCTTTCTGACACAAAATTTGGACCGGTGGTAAGCACCAAGTTATAGTATGGGTTCCATTACAGCTTGTGTGTGATTTTATTATTCTTATTTCGTAAACTACTTTTGATAGGCTGACGATATACTTGGAAATCCCGCAACTCTAGAAAAAGGAGGTGTTTATTACTACTCAGAACGAGGCGATCGGTTGATTGACTTAAATGCATTGCGAGACTCACTTTGGCAGGTATCTATATTATTTCTCACTTTTTAGTAATTTTGACAGCTACCTCACGTCATTATTATAATATTCTGCTTATTCTTCTTCAGAAGTGCAATTTGGACAATCCACAGTTGAGCTCCTTTGGCAGTGAAGTTGAACTCACTGAAGTAAGAAATACGGTTCAGCAGTTACTTCGGTGGGCATATAAACACAACAAGAACCTTGAAGAACAGGCTGCTCAACTCCATATGTTATCTGGATGGTCACAAATTGTTGAGGTGAATCATCCTTTCATGCCATATATGTCTTACTTTTGCTGATACTGTAATCTAATTCAGTGCTGTATGTGTCGTTTTATCAGATTTCAGCTTCAAGAAGATTATCCTCCATGGACGATCGATCTGAAATATTGTTTCAGTGCGTCAATTCTCACCCCCTCTCTCTCTATTCATTAGTTTTATACATTGATTGTATTTTCTAGCATTGTGCCTGCACTACACATCACTCTCAGAAAGTTTTGTTTGTAAATAAAAAAAACTAGGGGCATTTACATCTATATCCTTGCAAAACTTTAAAATTACATCAATATCCTTCTAAATTTAATAATTACTTCAATATCCTTTCAAAACTTTAAAATACACTTATATATCCAAAAACACATTATCACCATCTTAAAATAAAAACCTTGTACATGAATAATATTTAACATGTTAAACACAAAAACATCTGTAGGATTTTGGTGCATGTCAGATTCAAATTAAAAAGAAACCCAAATAACTCGGAATATTATGTAAATTAACTAGCTATATTCTACAATTCGTAAATGTAAAATGGTAGCCCAATGAATAATTTTATTGAATAATATGAAGACACATAGAAGAAGAAAGTGGAACGAAAGTAAATGTGATATTGAGTGACGTCTATGCGAATGAGAATAAAATTCAAATGCTTAAGAAAAAATTAAATAAGAAATTGAAAGCCAACTATAACTTGATGAAATAATTATTTTTTCCTAATAGCAATCTGGAGTTGCAAATGAAACGTATACAAGCAGTTGTTGACTTATCCTTTTTTTATTGAGAGAGGGGTATAAAAGAAATATAACATATTTAGCAATTTATTAATTATTTTTAATTCACTCAAATATGATGGAAATGTGTTTTTGGATAATTTTGTGTATTATGAAAGTTTAGAAGGATATTGAAGTAATTAGAAAATTTGCAAGGATATTGGTGTAATTTTATATTTTTGCAAGGATATAGGTGTAAATCTCCCAAAAAACTATGTCTTTCTAACTTGTATAAAAAAACAACTTACACCGATGTTACAAGTTTTGATTGTAAACTGTAAAAACAGGGGAATTTATTTATATTCGATTAACAGTACACCTGCTTAGCATTTAGTGTAGTATTAAATTTAAAATTCACTCAAATTTTTTTTAAGGATTTCGAAACTCTTAAAAGTTTGATGTCAAATTTTCGGACACAGAAGGGCTAAATGCCTGATATAGGAGTAAGCTAAGATAATATCTTGTCATACGTCATAACATTCTCTGCCTTTGTCAACAGGTTGCTTGATGCATCATTAACTGCTTCCAGTTCTCCAGATTGTTCGTTAAAGATGGCACTAATGTTAACTCAGGTAATTGACTTTATTATCGCAAACACTCTAACTAGCATATTTATCCAGTGGTTGTCCCTTTAACTTTCTGAAGTGTGCTTAACGATTCTAGTTTTTTTCACTCTTTAGGTTTCAATTACATGCATGGCAAAACTACGTGATGAGAGGTTTAGTAGCCCAAGTGTATTGAACTCAGATAGTTTAACATGTCTTGATGTCATAATGACAAAACGACTTTCAAATGGTGCATGTCACTCTACCCTGTATAAGATCATGATGGCAATTTTGAGACATGATACATCAGAAGCACTACGGAGGCGGTATGTATATAACTGAAAATTGTCAAACTCCTGCTACTATTAAAGTTTTGTATCAATGCCTGACTTGTTAACATTTCCAAATTTTAGCCAATACACATTACTTCTAAGCTACTTCCAGTACTGTCAGCACATACTGGATCCAGATGTTCCTACTACTGTTCTGCAATCGTTGTTAGTTGATGAACAAGAGAATGGAGATTTGGATCTTGAGAAGGTCGGTTTTAATACTCAGTGATAATATTTGGATTTGGTGATCTAATAGAAAAAGACTGAATTTTCTTATACATCTGTTCAGATTGACCAGGATCAGGCTGAGCTGGCACGTGCAAACTTATCTATTATAAGAAAAGAAGCTCAATCAATTTTAGATATGGTATGTGCCTTGCTATTCTCGAAAAGTTGCTATCTGTACGATTGTACAAAAATTCGATTTCACTGGTGACCAGCTCACTTTATTTTCCATTGTATCAATTCCACTGAAATCCAGGCAATTAAAGATGCTACTCAAGCCAGTGAATCTGGAAGGATAATGGCCCTTTTTGTTCTGGATGCATTAATTTGTATTGACCATGAAAAGTTTTTCTTAAGCCAACTTCAAAGCAGAGGCTTTCTTAGGTCTTGCCTCATGAGTATCAGCAATGTTTCGCATCAGGTTTGTTATAATTCATGAATACAAAGTAGCTTTCCTGTTCTCCTTTTCCTTTAATTGGCAGCATAATAATCTTTTTTGCTTGTTTTCATCGTATAGGATAACACTCATTCTATAGACCCGTTACAACGACTATGTGCTCTTGAGGCAGAACTTGCTTTACTATTGAGAATTAGCCACAAGTATGGTAAATCAGGGGCTCAGATTCTATTTTCCATGGGTGCATTTGAGCATATTGGTTCATGTATGACACAAAACATGCAAATCAAGGTCAGTATTGTATACTTCTCTTTTTCTGATTAAAGTATTCTGAAAGTGATGTAAAACTAAAGTCAGATCTTCACACAGGGAAGTTTAAGGCGTTTTGACACTAATTTCGGGAAAGATTCATTTGCCGATATTCACAGACAAAGAATGGTTGTATCTCCATCCCTTCGATTGGTGTTCTCTTTGACCTCATTGGTTGAAACATCTGAATTTTTTGAGGTAAACTTTTTTAGTTGTGATTTTCTTGGTAGAATCTTGATTCTACTACATTCTTCATGTATGGTATTAAGCTAGATGTTTATGCAGGTGAAGAATAAAATTGTTCGTGAGGTTGTTGACTTTGTGAAAGGTCATCAACTACTTTTTGACCAAGTTCTTTGCCAAGATATTTCTGATACTGATGAATTGGCAATGGAACAGATGAACCTTGTTGTTGGTATTCTTAGCAAGGTTTGTAATTTTTTTTTTTTCCTTTATATGTTTTTGTACCCAAAAGCAAGGTGTAAATTGAGTCGGTCAGGTTGACCCACGAAAAAACTTCAAATATGATTGCTAATTAATAGTATTCCAACACTAAAACATATTTTTTTGAATAATATGATATAGAAGGTTTGTCTGATTTTTTTTCCTTACGCATTGGTTGTCTTTTAGGTTTGGCCATACGAAGAAGGTGCGGAGTACGGTTTTGTTCAAGGCCTTTTTGGATTGATGCACACTTTATTCTCACGGAGCATCATTCTTTTCTTCAAGTCAATCAGTAAGTTTTTTTAATGAGGGTCTTATAACGTAGCATTATTGATAACATATGAACTCTCAGTAACATTTTAACTTAATTTTCTTCTCTAAACACAGGATTTCCAGAAACAGAGGAAGTCAGAATTAAGTGCATTTCGTCTCTGTTTTAGCCTGAGCTCTTATCTCTATTTTCTTGTTAAGAACAAATCTTTGAGACTCCAGGTATATGTATAATTTGACTCTTTTAGATATAAAGTTCATTTTCATTAGACTTATATGGCTGACCACACTGATGTGACTAGGTTTCCAACAATTCAACGGATTATAGTGCACCAGCTGGACAGCAGCAACCCACATTAAGCTTGCTTGGTTTTCTTCTGAACTCTGTGACCACTGCTCTTGAAAATGCTGCTGAGGAAAAGTCATTATTGCTTAACAAGGTCATTAGTCTTCTTATTTTAGTTCAATTTTATGCCTTTTTTATGCTCAGTTAAATAATAATGTAATAATCTGAAGTTTTGAGTAAAAATGATATAGGAGGCTGTGTGTTTTGAAAGTAGGCTTTAACTCATTTTTCACCCACCTTTTTAGCTTTTCTTGACTTGACCTCTTCTAAATTAACTTGGTCTGTAGTTATTGCCATGCGAGTATACATCTGAATTTGTTTGCTCCGTGTTCCAGATTCAAGACATAAACGAGTTACCGCGACAAGAGGTGGATGGAATTATTAACATGTGTGCTCTTGAAGATCAAGTTGCATCCTCTGACAATATTCTGAAAAGGTACCAATATTACAGCTTGTATCTGTGCTTCAAACTTTTTTATTCTATTCAATTTTTATTTTAAAGGTGTTGGACTACTTGTTGCAGGAGGTACGTTGCGATGGTGGAAATGTGTCGAGTGGCAGGAAATAGGGATCGACTTATAATTCTGGTGCTTCTGCTTGCTGAGAACTTGCTCAACATTTTCCTTATTCATTTTCAGAAGAGGTATATGCTTGATTTCCCATAATTTGTAGAAGATTAGTATAACAGTAGTTTAAATAAATATTGCTGTCCTTTGGAAAAAATTACGGAAATTGTCACTCGTCGAAACTATTTGTATAAATGGTTTGTAATGATACTGTTTGTTTTCTGTTTTGGCCCCTCACGTATGTAGTTAGTTTCAATATTAGTTTCTCAAGCATTTGGTTAACCTCACTCATCGAGGGACAAAAGTGTTGGCAAACAGCGCAATCAGGGACCAGTTATACAAACAATACCAAACATGGACGAATTTGTAAATTATTCTTAGTATAATGAATATTTTGCTGACCTGACAAAATTTAACTTCTTTTTGCAGTTCCTCCTCCGATTCTGGTGAAGGTATTAAGGCGATTACATATGGTTCAAAGGGCGTAGTTGAAGACGACCTAAATTCATTTTGTTTAAAGCTTCTTCCGATTTTGGAAAGACTTGAGGCGCTGAGAGAGGTATGCGCATGTTACATCTTGGCATCTTGCTGTTAGTCTGTTACAATATACATCTTTTGAAGGGATCAAAGGCATATGTACTAAAGAGTGCAACTGTGTGGTTTTTGCCTTTGCAGGATAAAGTGGGTCATAACTTAAAGGTGTTCCAAAGATTAGCAAGTTCTTTGAAGGAAATGACCATTCAGAAGTTAGGATTGTGAGACACCAGTGGGCTCATGTCAGATTAGCATGAACGTCTTTTTTGCCAATGGTTGTGCTGGGGATTAAATTGTTGTATCATGTATGTATCATCGTGCAGAACTGTGTCAATTTTGTCAGTTATTTAAGTTAAAATAGGTCACTATGAGTTTAGGTCTTTGGAAAGAACTTATATAGGGTTCAGTCTATTCATCCAATTTATGATAGATATATGTAACTGTAAGCAAGCAAGAAAAAAAAAGTATCTTGTTTATTCTTTTGCAATGTTTGAAATGGATCTTGCACATCTGGGTATTTTTGTACATTGAAATAGGATGTCAATTCTCACATTTATCAACATTTAGGTTTAGTCTAGTCTTGGTTAAATATGATATGCAAAGATTGAGTACATGTCTATTGAATAAGCAGGCCTAAATGGGATTTGTGGTTTTTTTTTTACTGAGATCCATAACCATCCGTCAGTGAGAGAAATTAGACAATTTTGCTAGTTAATGAAGACATGACAAGAATATAATATGAAAATTGTGCATAATGAACAAGATGATACTTGTGTAACAAAGTCATCCATTTTACATGAGAAGGCACATTTTGGTCTTGGATAGATACATTATTACACCAATTGTGGTGTTTTGGTGAGTTGAATGATCGTTTAGGAACAAATGAACATTGTATACACTATACAGCCACAGCAGTGGTTCTTGATCAAAGGTTCCCAGTCTACATACAAAACATTTCTATCTGCAATAATATGCCATAGACGTTGTCACAGAATAATACAAAGAACCCAAAAACCGTTAAATTTACTTTGAGGTTGATACCCCTGAGTTTTCAACATATTTATTGCCTTCTACTTTGGGCCACTAGTCTTCGAAGGGCCAGCTCGTTCCACCATGACGTCATATAACTGTTTCCCGTTCTAATAATCAGCCAAAAATAAGATCAGAGACACATTCATGAAAAAAAAGAACTTGAAAATTCTTGTATTAAATAAGTTCTTACAAAAATCACTGGGAAAAAGTGGACTTGTCCTTCAGGTTTTGTTTGTGATTCTTTGAAGTAAACCAGAATTGGGAAATTTGGCCACCAGAGCTCCCAGTTTATGAATGAAGAGTACCTATTAGGATGTTAGTTCATATAGCAACATTTTATTTCTAAAATGATATTGAATATATGTGTTTAGATCACTCACTTCCAACGGTTTTTGCCACCAACAAACACGTTTTCACCTGATTCCTCGAGCTCTTTTCCCACTTTCACCTCCTATGGTTGTATAATGCAAGAAATTTATCGAAGACTATAAACAGTTTACTTATCCATGTATACTATTAGTAACATATAATATGTAAAACACAATTATCAAATGTCATAATTAGGAGGAAAGGATCTTCAGGAAGTGATAATCAGTTGCAAATGGTAAAGTCTAAACCAACAACTAATTAACCAGTTGAATAACTTTTAGGCAAATGGGTACCGTCTACTAAGTTTTGTATATGTATTGAAATTACAAGTAAAGAAGGTTTAGGGGTACTAACCAGAGCTTCATCGTCGAAGACAAACCTCACTCTTGTTGTCTGTAAAAAGAACAAATAATAACCGTTTTAAGTTTTAACGTACATTATTCAAAAACACACCTCTTCATAAGCCCTTTTTTTGGGTAATTAGTAGGCGATATTTTCACATTTCTAGTGTATAATCCGAAATTATATTAAAAATTGAGGTACAAGCGGAAATGCAAATCCGTATCACCTGAAAAAGCAGAAGTAAGCCAAGGAGACCAACAGGAGCAGCTGCAATTAGATTATCTCCGTACACTAAACCACCAGCTAAACCTGTTTTTATCATATTGTCTCATTAATTATCAGATTGTTTTCTCAACTTATGCAATAATAATCGCTTTAACAACATTATACAACTTGCTAATTTGCCATATAAAAGATTATGGAGTTAGTACTAACCAAGAAACACAATCGGTATCCGATAATCTGGTTCAGGGACAATAGTCTCTCTCTTGACTGCCTTAGCCTTTTTCTTACCAAGCGAAAACTAAAAAACTCGCAAAAAACAGTCTAGTTATTAAAAACATTTTTCCTAAAAGAAAACTTACATCCCTTGTTTGCATACATAGTAAACTTACCAATGAAGTGATGTTAGTGCTAATTCTGTGATTAGTATATGCATTAGTTCTTGTAGTAAACTGAGGGTTAGCTATCATTTTGCCATTAAATGAGCTTTGAAATTGCCTCGCAATGCCACAAGATTCTCTACCTGTTTAAGGTGTCATAATTTTCAGGTTCATAATATAATTATAAAAGCTAATAGAGCATAAATTAAAATACCCATTACTTACTTTTAGTGGAAATAAACCTTGGAGATGATAAGAGAGTGCTCTCCATATTCTGATTTTGTGTGTGTTTCTTTTGAACACCAAAGCAAAATGAAGATACAAGATTTTGTAATAAGGGAATGGGTGGTTGATGGGTTGTTTGTTTTTGGAATGGAATTGACAATATTAGCCTTTGAATGTTTGCTCCCACCAAGTATCAGGAATTTCTAGGGGTATATTTGGCATATGAGACTATCTTTATAAAAGAAATTGCTTGTATTTTTGTAAGCATCTATGTTATATTTAAGGCCCGTTTGGTTTGTTAAGGGATTTGGATTAAGATTTAGATTTGGATTTGAATTTGGATTATGATTCGGATTTGGTGTAAGTTTAATATAAAAAAGTAGGAGAGAGAAAAACTATAAATAATATAAATATATATATAAATAAAAGAATATTTAAGTTTTTTTTTCATTAAAAAATTTTTCATAATGAGGGATGGAGATTAGTTTAGGGCCCACATCTTTTAAGAAAAGACAAGTAGTGGCAGTGAAAATTTTTGTAAACCTGGCTAACCACTTAAGATTCATCTATGGAATATATTTTGTATTGATGCCAAACTTTTGGGCCCACATGTATATACCAAACATGGGATTTGACACATCTTTTATCCTAAACCCACCTATACCAGCATACCAAACGGACCCTTAGTTACTTACTGTAAGTATAACTACAAGAAAAAGAACATGCTACAAAACTTTTGGCGAGGACACATATCCTCTCGCCGAAAATTACAAAACTAAAAAAAAAAAAAAAAACCCACTTTAGCACTTTGACCGAGAAGAAACGAGACTAAATTTTCAACACAAAATTTTGACGAGGACATGTACTCGCCAAAAGGTTAAACCATTTTTTGTTTTTTTACCTAACTTTTTCATTGTGGCTAATTCCTCCAACTTACTAACCTTTTGGCAAGGACATGTCCTCGCCAAAGTTGTTGCCTAACATTTGGCCAAAGATTATATTTAACTAAGTGATTATGGGTTTGGTAAATACTTTTGGCGAGGAGATGTCCAGGTTGTGGGAAGCGAGCACCTAATTATGAAACTATAACATTTGTCAATGTATTGTTGCCATAAAACCTTTGTGGTCCGTTTCTTATTGGGTCGGGTAGAATAATCTACGGGACGGGAATCACTCACTTATCTCTCTTCTCGTTCTCATTGATCGGCTCGGCAACCAAAAAACGATCGGCAACCGGCCGATCCAACACCGAAAAATCTATAGTGATTTGTGTGAGTGAAAGCAGTATCATCTACGAGGAATAGATTATTTAAATGGGGCTAGAGTCTCTTTGTGAGAAGGATAAACATTTTTATTGTGTTGTGTGGTTGTATCTTTGACATTTGTTACTCGGTTTCTACTTTTTTTCCTCACCCACGTGTTTGGTTATTTTTTTTATTTTTAAATCATTCAATTAATAAGGTTGGTGAACAATATGCAAAGTTGGTAGGATAGCTGTTTGTGTTTACTTGAAGTAACGAATGCCGATAACTGGTTTCTCACTTTTTTTTTGGTTGTCTGTTTTATAGGCTTATTAAGGGCATTATTTTGGCAAAGGAACATAACATGAGTTGTTGTTGCAGCACATGTCTGCTCTTTGTTCTGTGTTGGCCAAAAATTTGTTACCTCTTGTGTGAGCCTATATTTGAAAACCTGAGGCCATTAATGTGTGGGCAATGATGATTAGTCCATGTGTTAACTATTTCATGAATATGGATCGCGCATTCCCGTATCTTGGCGTGGTAACCAGGAATGGTATGTGGTTGCAGCCATGGCGGGTGCGTAGAGTGGCTCAAGGAATTGTAGATCTCAGCTTCAAAAGGTTGACATCTGGCATTACGTAGTCGGCGTCATCAGTCACACGGGCTTTAATAGTCCATCGGGTCATTGTTGCAATTCTAATTGAAATTATGATGTTTTAAAGTAACATTGAATCTATTGTACTATTAAAGTCTGTGGCTGACGGCAGCAAAAGGACGAGCATTACAATCCAAAAGTGGATGGTGAGATCTTTTTCCAATATCTTCTTAATGCTAGGTGTTTGGTTTACATGTATTGACCTCTATTGGTAATGAAACGCAGGTGCATACAAGTATAATGGGTTTTTCATGAGAGGCTGAGAACTGACTTAAGTACCCTGGGTTGCATTTGGGTTATTTGCCATACCTACTATACAGTATTGATTGCAATAGGCAACGTCTCTTAAATTTGGTCTGCGTGTTCCCGTATCTTGGTGGGGTAACCACGGTTGTTATGTGGTTGCAGCCATGGCGGGCACATAGAGTGGCTCAAGATATTGTAAATCTGAGCCTCATTTTGGATGTTAATAGCAGCATTGAGACTTATTTATGCCATATGTTGAATTTGTTTGATGTTTTAGGTTTTTTTTTCCTGTTTAATGAAAGGTTTGTGACTCTTTATCTGTTAAAATGAAATAATGCAATTTTTCCTTCTTTTTACTCATAAACTAATGATAGTTCTTTTATTAAGCAAGCATTGGAGTAGACAAATATGTTGGTTGGTCTTCGACTGATAAAATTACACTTCTTATTGAAGTCTCTACTTGAACACTTCTTGTGAATGAAAAATTACCAAAGGATGGAAGAACAAGGAAAAGCTTAAAAAGAACTTTGGAATTGATATGGAGCTTGTTCTCTTGAATAATTCTTGAAGGAAACTAGCAAAATTAAGTGTGTTTTGTGTGTGGTAATGGTATGAACGACCAAGAGGGAGAGGAGGGGGTATTTATATGAGTTTTAGTTAGTCAAAGGAGGTGCCAAGGGCGGTGATTCATCATAATTACTAGCTAAGTCTTGATATGTGTTATAAGATGAAGAAAACTTAAGTCTTAAGGTTGAAATGTGTAACCATTCCATCCAAGATCAATCCTAACAATGCCATGTGCCCTACTTAGTCACCAAAAATGCCACATATGGTTATTTTGAAGAGATTAAGAGTTTCAAATAATTATCTTGCTTTTACGGAGGAGTTTTGGTCTCGTTAATCGCTAACTGTAAGTCGTAAAGTCATCAAACATAAAATCGATTATCCTAAAAATATGAAACTTGTAAATATGTTAAAACTTGTTAATATACTCTATATTAGTATATTATATGAGTGATAAGTTCTATCGAGATGCTTAAAGTCGTGAAACCTAAAACCGTAGGCTTAAAATGCGTAAAGCAAAACCGAGGAACGTAAAATTCTAAAACTTGTGGAATTGTCGTATGATGTGAGAAATACATATTTCTATTGTTTATAAGGTTAACTGGACATATCGGGATGCCTGAATGACGTTTAAACCTAAAATAAATTCTCATACACGGTTTTGTGAAATTGGTTCTGGGCGGATTCAATGTACGTCGTCAGGACGATTCGTCGAGTATCAATTATCTTGTCATGATAGTAAAATAATTTTTTTTACGGGAAGAATAGTAAAAAGTGAATAGTAACCCAAAAATGCGAATTGTTACAAAACGATATGGCGCCAACCCTGTTATGGTTCTCGAGCCATCATCCTTGGTCGATGGCACAACCCCACCAGTTCTTAATACCCAACACTCTTAGTGATATTTGGATCAAAACTTTCATAATAATGACTTTTTTCGTCCAAATTATAGTTCATATTTTATTTTTTTATGGATTTTTAAGATAATTATCCACGTTTCACTTTAACTAATTAAAAGACTTTTGTGAGGTTTGATTGGTAGAAAAATATAGCGGTCAGATTTCAAATTATGTGATTTTTATCTTCGGAAATAACTTTAATCGAAAATAATATAAATTTCTTGTTACACAATAGACATATATCATGCTAGCTATAAGGCTATACCCAATAACAACCCTCATCAAATCATATTTTTCTGGCATTAGCTTTCTCTCTCATGCGATATACAAACGGCCTTTTAGGCATAGTAAGGCGACATACACTAAAAAAATATACCACACAAAAATACACTATAATTAATTAAAACACACACTGCCGGCGCACACACACATATTTGTTTGTTTTTTTAATTTGAGCGATCGTCTACTCAATCCCATCACCCTCAACCCACTGCAACACTCAACTCCACAGCAAGAACAACCTCCTCCAACACTCTTCGACCCTCACTCGACCGATGCTATTGGAGGACCTAAAAAACTTCACATTTTCTTTCCAACACTTTATCATCCTTTGTACTCTCTCCCAACAAACGTTGTGCCAAAAACTAAAATCCTATACTTGAGGGGCTACTTTGCAAATAATAAACAAAACGATAAAATGTCCGTACATCAAATCAAATTTCAAATAAAATATAACAGAAGAGAAGGGACTAATCTTACCTTGCATGTTTTTCCTTATGCACCCTTTACTTTTACATCATTGGCAAATGATTTGGCTTGTCATTTTGGTATAGTTTTTTTTTTTTGTTTTGTTTTGTTTGTGTTTGTGTATAGTTTTATTTGTATAATGTATATATCAGGTGTTTATTTGTAGAGTATATATAATGTGTATTTATTTGTGTATTTTTTTTATGTATGTAGAGTATATTTATTTGTTAGTGTTTACGTTAAAACATTAAATATAACATTAACAAGTCAACAAATGTTATTAATATTACAACGAATACTTTCGAAGATTATTAATGATCAATCATAGCTCGTGAAGTATTCCTTTCGCGACATCGCGTGATCATAGATTCTTGCCAATTCGATGATGCCTCCCAAGTCTTTATTCTTGCCTTCAACAAATTGTTTTTAAAATCGAAACAACTTTTTAAAATCAAATTAAAAAAAGTATTTTTTTAAAAATCGAAAAAACTTTTTTAATTCGGATTTAAAAAGTAATTTTTTAAAGGAAAACTTCAGATTAAAAAATGTAATTTTTTTAATCGGAAAAAACTTTTTTAAAAATCAGATTTAAAAAAAAACGTTAAAAAAATTACATTTTTTAATTATTTTTTTCCGGTTTAAAAAAATATTACATTTTTTTGGATCTGATTTTTAAAAAAGTTTTTTCTTTTCTGATTTTAAAAAAATCACGTTTTTCTAATCTGAATTTAAAAAAAGTTTCTTCCGATTTAAAAAAAAAAATTACGTTTTTTTTTTAATTTGATTTAATTTTTTTTTCTGATTTTTAAAAAATATACGTTTAAAAAAACACGTAAAATTACGTTTTTCCTTAAGCTATATTATTATTATTATTATTATTATTATTTATCTTTTGGAAGAGTTTGAGAAGCTCAACAGTGGATTAAATTGAGTAAATAGTTTAATAGCACCTTGTTAGAACTTAGCTGATCACTGAGTTATAACCAAATTATACATCTACTAAATATCGGCATATTATATCAGTGTTTGGCTTATGTTGACTTCTCATTTGTGTTTGAATTGGTTGAAGAGGAACTCGAAATAAACATTTTATTAACCTTTATAGATTACGGCGTATCTCTATATAAGATGATAATCTATATGTTAGTGTAAGTTGCATTAATATTTCTCATGTGATTGACAGATTGAATAATAGAGGATACTATAGCGTAGAGATTGTCTAAGCGTTTTAAGTTGTGGTTTAACAACAGACCCATTAAGTGATTCAGTAATTGCACCAGTATCTGGCTTCTTTTGTTTTGTCATTTGTGCTAGGTTTTGAGTTGGAATGTTGGATAAAGAGGTATTCAAATATACTTTTTGTTAACCTGATTATAGATTAGAACTTGATGTGTATGAATAAGATGATGATATGACTATTAAGTTGTGTTTTACTGCAGTTTGTGATAATATTTGTCATAAGCAGTTCTTTGTTAGAGTTGAGATGTTCGGAACCAGAGGTATCCTAGCTTAAGAATAATTTTCAATTTATCGTTTACAAAATAAACTACACTTGGTTTTTCCTTGTGAATGATTGTTATCGTTTGACATGATACATAATTCTGATGATTATTTTGTTAACATGGCGATTTTTTGTAATAAACATGATTATTGATTGTCGCCTAAGATGCCTTCAAATATGATAATGATTTCGAATCTGAATACTATTCTGTATAACTTTCTGGTTTTTGTTTTCAATTAAAATTTTGCATTAGGATTTGAGTAGTTTAACTAACAAAGGGACTAAACACTTTAAGATTACTTATAAACCTTGCTATATGATATATCTTATCTGATCATTGTTCTGCAACAAAATGGTAAATATTACTGTATAGTGTTTATGAAGAGAAGATTAATGACCCGTTAATTACAAACTTGACCTTCCATTGTTGTTATGTTTTTCAGTTTTTCTATAATTTGTTTTCCGTTAGTGTTTGAAAAGTTAATAACTGAGGAATAAAATGAGTAAATAATGCAATGTCAATTCTAAAACCTTGTTATTTTTTTATTTCAAACTTTGTGATATATGGTTTTAAGTTGAATGAAGAGGTTACTCAAACTATAAGCTTTATGAAACTTGTAGCTTGATAGTGTATTATTGTGTTAATATATGCCATAACTAGAGTTTATTGTGGTTAAAGTCAATTGCAAATAAGTTAAGTCTAACAAATCGAGAAATTCCATTTGCACTTTTATATCTTTAAAAAACATTTCACTTGTCAATCTTTATAAGTGGTAAATTAGCTCTGCAGTTTTTTATTGTATTCTTAGAACCTCAAACCTAACAGAGTTTAAAAAAAGAATAAAAAAATTTGTTGGTTTGCGCTCAAATTAGTTTTTGGGAAGGTTAAAAAAGAGGTGTGGTAGCTTAAGATAATTAGTTTGAGACTTTGAGTTATTTGTTCATAAAAGTGTTTGCTTTTGTAACTTTCAGTATGTATATTACTGCACTTTGTGCTAATATATATTTGCCATGTTATTTTACTGCACTTGGTAGTTTTAAGTTGAATGAAGAGGTACTTTCGAAATATGTTTTATTAGCCATTTTATAGATTATTTACTTAATACTGTCTCGGAAACTGATGATGATGCTCTGATAGCAATATCTGTATCTTACTGCAGTTGCAGTTAATATCCTGTCATTATTAGTCTTTTGATACAGTTTCAGATGTTTAAAAACGAAGGAGTGGCAATTTGGGATGATAGTTTGTTATCAGATGTTCATAAAATTTATCACACTGTTTATCGGTGGTACCACTGTTTTGGCTTCTGATATCATTTCATTTGTGAAGGGGTTAGGTTAAAATGAGCGGGTACACAATTGCCTTGACTTTCCAGATATTTTTATCTTATTTTCGTTTTGTTGTTTCGGAACAGGAATGGATTTCAGCCGTCTGCCAGAAGGTATCTTTGAGAATATATTGGCTAGGATGATGATGTTCCAAGTTGGTTGGACTTAGAGCAGTTAACAAGTTATTTAGGTTGGTTTTGCTTTCTCCTAAATTCGCAGAAGCCTATAACGGCAGAGACCGCCTCGTCTTGGTTAATGACACAAGTCTTCGATGAGAACAACATTGGTTGTGGAATCCTTCTCGGCATTGAGCAGACTGATGCTGAAGAAAGAAGAACATTCAAATTTCGAGGAATTTAAGGTGGGGAAAATGTGCGGTCCATCTTACTTTTGGCTGCCTCAGGGTCGTTGGTACTATTCAGATGCGTGGTGGCAGAAGATGGATCAGAAGATGGATCGAGTACTTTCATGGTATTGAACTTGTATAGTATGGAGGTTGTAGATATAGGCGGTTTTATAGATTCTATATTCAATGATGACTTGGGAAAATGGGAACACTTCACTTTCCGAGTTGGACCCAACATTGATAGCATGAGGTTTGAGGTCACAAATGTTGTCATACCTCATCATGACTTGGTTCCTAGGTTCTGCCACTGCCTGTTCGATTTCAACGATCCAGCATTTAATGCTTGGCACATGCAGCGTGCCATGCCACTTAATGGTGAAGATGGTGAAGAATTACGCGAGTTTGACAACTATTTTTCTATGATTCTTGTTTTCGAAGATGGTGTTGTGTACAAGGTTTCATGTCAATGGGGTGGTGTATTTTTCACACAAGTCAACGTCTTGGATATGGTGCTTCCAGCATTCCTTGACTCCCAGCGGAACACTTTGTTCAACCGTTGAGGGATGGAACTCCATCCCTGATAGCCACTTTGGGAAAGACGGATACGCTCTTTTGTTCCAAGAGAACAAACCCTTGGTTGGGGAGTTATTAAGCCGACTAAAGGTGATCTGTTTGTTTAAACTCACACCAAATTGGAACTCCTATGAGCATATCGCTACTGTACCAGTAGATATGATCCCGCCCAATCTGCGTAATTATACTCGTGGAGTCTACATTGAGCAAACAAACAACATCGTCAATGTAACTTTCCTTGGAAGAGAATCTGATTAATTTGCTCCAGTACTGGTATAACCTCACAACCAAGGGGTAGCCGATTCACTCCTCTACATGATTATGCCATTGCTTATAGGGTGGTAGTCACTCCCTCCCTTACAGTTGGTCTTTTCTAGGTATGCATACCTTCTTTTGCTTTTCGTTTTAAGCCCTAAAGTATTTATATCTGTCTAGAATGTATTGTGTTTTAACAACTTATGCAATTGGGGATAAAACAAAGCTTCTTTAAATGGTTAGAATAGTTGTACTTTATTAGGACAATTATGACATTCTTGAGATCTTTAACAAAAATGTGGGAGGGAACATCTTCATTATATGAGGTCTTCCTCTTTAGTCTTTAACCTATGTTTTCTTTGGAGGAGGTCTGGTCTGTGCTCTCTACTGTTAATACCTTGTTGATTTCTCAGTTACATATAAAATGTTGCAAAATGGGTGGGTCGGGCGAATAAAATGATTACAAAATTATTGTATCTTCTTCTAGTAATGATACAACCCATTTGACCAGGTGCCCCAAATGTTATAACCCAATATACTGATAATCATCTTATCATTAATCTGTGATAATTGTTCAGTTTTTTTTTTTTTTTTTTTTTCGATGTATTAAAAGTAACAGAGGATTAGAGATGAGTAAACAAATTAATGTTACTCGCAGTAACATTGTTATTTTTTAGTTAATACCATCACTGTCTGAAATTAGATTATTATGCGGTTGTACATACAATAAGATACAGGTTTAACATCAGTCAAGTTATTCAAAAAATAGAAGTGCTAGTTTAAGAAGCTTAATTCGAGTTAATGGTTCATCAAATACTTTAGTTGTGAATGATTGTTCCATTCACATTTCGCAGAATTGTTTATTAGGATTTGAGAAACAGATGGTTATAAGGAGTAATATAATCTAATTAATGATTCACTCGCTGTTTATGGTTTTGTTCAAATGGCTTTTTGGATAAAGTCGTTGCTTCTTTTATACATAAAGTCGTTGTGCTTCATTGATGGGTTTATTTTGACATTTGTTTGCAGTTTTAAGAAGGATTTGTAGTGCTAAGAGAAGTGGGTGCATCAACTGGATGAAGAATCAGCGAGTACTTTTTTGTTTCTTTTGCTACTTTAGTGATACGCTAATTACCAAGAATATTGTGTTCTAAGTGGAAAGCATGATAACTGCAATTTTGGGATGTCGTGTGTGTAACGCTCTTTGTTTTGGATCTTTTATGGTATTACTTTTTGCAATACATGAGACTTGCTTGATTACACTGTCAAGTGTTTTACATGTAAATGATTGGAGTGTTTCCCTTTTTTTTTATATTTACTTGTTTGGCCCATTAAAGAGCAAACCATAACCCAAATAAACCCGTTTACAAAGTTACGGGTCAAACTTATTAATGTGTACATGTAGTCAGGGTTAAGCTGTAAAGATTTTGCATGCCTCATTCGA
The DNA here is from genome assembly GCA_910596185.1 of Chrysanthemum makinoi. NCBI lineage: Eukaryota > Viridiplantae > Streptophyta > Magnoliopsida > Asterales > Asteraceae > Chrysanthemum > Chrysanthemum makinoi. Next base: position 67,067,347 of record OU343218.1, read on the forward strand.
TATTCTGTAAAATTACTCAAAGGCTCATGCATATTCACAACTAAAAGGGTGTCCCCGGCTAAGCCTTTTCCGGTACTAATGAAATGGTTGTATGAGATTTTTGAAGTGTAGCATAAGCCCATTACCGGTGGCGCACTACTACGAGGCGGTGAAGCTGCCCCGCCAAAGTCATCCGGTAATGTCGATTGATAAGGGAATTTCATTTTACCCCCATAAATGGGTATTTATTATAATTGTGAAATTTTTCCAATGGTGCATCATAATCAAGTGGTTAAGGACATTTGCACTTTTCGTGAAGATATAATGTTCGATTCTTTGCTACTCTATAGACTTTTGTGAATTTTTGTCATAAACTTTTTATTTTTGCTACTATTGTTAATATTGATCGAGAATAAGTAAGTATGTGTTGAATATTGTGCATATCATAATCAATTAAGTAGTTTGGTTCTCGCATGCAAACAAATACCCAAAATTCACTTTCATTAACAAAGGTTGATTCTTCGCATGGCCGGGTAACCCTTTAAGCTTTTCGCTTTATAGAAGTTTTTCTTCGCGTACAGATCTACCAATGCCACCTCTGCATAAAAAGCATCTTTGAGGCATGTCTTATTCGTAAACTTGCCAACAACTTCATCATGGTCCCTTTATATAAATACGTACAACTGTATATGGGTATTCATTCGATTCGACGGCTAAAAACAATAGATAGTTGTTTTAGTAAGAGTTTTTACTATTTATTATCATTAAAACGGAAATTGAATATGTGAGTTGATTTTCTTCCAAAGGTTTCTCTGTGTGAATTATTTTACTATCACAAAAATATGTTCTCTACTTATACATAAATGAATTCTTATACTAAGGTGCCAATTTGTGACAAAAAAAAAATTTAAATGGTAGCTTTTTTAAAAACTTTGGCGTATTTGGGCCCCCCTTGAAATGGGCATATATTTTCATTTGAAATCAAATGGGTATAATGGGCACATGTTTTTTCGAACATTAGATTGTTTTAAAAACTTATATTTAATTTTTAAATATAAATGAGGTGTTACGTTTGAGGGATTTATTTCAATGCGTTTGAGTCTTTTAAAGCGATTAGTATAATATGAGCCCTTTTGGCGGAGTGTCGTTTAGCCAGCGCCCGTTTGGCCATAGCGTTTAACCCGTAGCCGTCTTGCTTGCGGGTTCGTTTGCCACCTCTACTATTTGATAAACAAAATATCAAAAATGGATTAATGATTTTTGCCACTTATAAAGTGAATGTTGGCTAAATTTCGTTTAGGTGAGAGAAATGTATGTAATTAATCTTCTTTATTAAAATCACCCGTTATTTAAAATTACAATAATTTATTCATATTGTACAATCAATTAAAAACATATATACCAAATTAAAAACAACCAATTATCCCACTAAAAGTACAATAAAATTTCCACAATGTACAATTTAAGCAAGCTATAACATAATCCAAAATATAAAAGACACACTAATTAATGTTATTTTTAAGTGATAATTCCATATTTACCCAATATAAACCTCAAAATGTCATATTTACCAAATTTACAAGTGAATAATGCATATTGTACAATGAATTTTATGCATGTTTGGGGGATATATGGAATTTTGGTGTTTTTATTGGGGAAATATGGAATTGCCCTTATTTTTAAAACACTCTAAAATGAAAAGTACATGTTATTAGAGGAATTTTCATTTGCTTACCTTTATTTTGGTGTACCAATGAACAATCTCCACATCTATCTAGTTTAATCTAATGGTGCAGGCGAGCCAGGATTTTAGGTTGAGGGGCCAAAATAATTTATAATGGTAAATAACCTAACAAACGGACAACTGTATCTTTTGTTTAAAACCGATGATTTCATTAACACAAGTAAACCTAAAATTATAAGAACTAGAACTTAATTTGACTAATAGTTTTGGTATTACCAAAAGTACAACAATAATTAACATGTTCAATATAAGATAAGCGAATGTTTACCCATAAAAATTAACGAGTAGTTTATGCCAATAAATATTGAGATAACCTTTCTGCCTAAGTAGGTTGAAAAAATAATGGGATATCACAAATGAAATTAAAAAACATTGTTAATTCTTTGTCCATATTGATACTTTTAATCAATAACTTGAATTCTCAAATCACATAATAGAATTTAAAAGCATGAAATAGTCCATATTCAACAAAACTGAAAAAAAAAGCTAAAAGGAAGATGAAAAAACATAACGTTCAAAACTACTTTTAATTGTTTGGTAGAAAATAAGTATGTAAGTATTTAAATGTATTGACTTGGTACCCAATATTAATGACTAATCACGAGATGACTGATCCTTGAAATATGTAGATTTGTTTGATTTTGATTTTGCAACAGAAATCAGAAAATATTGAGGGGGGTTGGTCATACAAATTACATAAACTTTGGTTATTGGGCTTACTAAACATGATATAACTGGACTCATTGAGGGGGGCTTAGCACCCACTAGCCACCCCCCTCCCTCCGCTTAACCTAAGATTTATTAGATAAACCTAAGTTCATGTTTTTTTCTTGTCCTTTTGTCTTTCTTATTTTTTTCATATTTTTTGTCTTTTTCTTTTAATTTGCGTTTTTTTAAACTCACGTTCTTGTTTTTTAATTCACGTTATTCACGTTTTTTTCTTCGCTTTTATACGTTTTCGCCCGTTTTCTTACGTTTTCGTTCATTATTCATACGTTTTCGTCCATTTTAGTCCGTTTTCATACGTTTTCGTCCGTTTTCATACTTGTTTTTACGCTTTCATACGTCTTCGTCCGTTTTCATATTCTACTGCAAACATAGACGACACACAAACACGGCGATACCACTTTTATACTCGTGTTTTAAAACAAAACCCCTTATGGTACCAAACCGCGTCACAACAAGGTGAAATAGAGATGGTGGTGGTGGTTTTGGGTGGTGTTTCCGCGGGAAGAGAAGGGAGAAGTGTGGTAAAATTTAGGGTTAGGGTGAAATGAGGGGGGTGTGGGTTTTATTTCTTTTAAGGGACGGTTTTGCAACTTCGAAACTCAAGGTGCTCGGCCAAACTTCAATCAGAGGACCATCTATGAATTTTGTCAAACTTTCAATAAAACACTTCTGGGCTGCGTTTAGGCTATTAAGAATCCTCGTGAGACCGAAACTTGAGCCATATTTTTAAAATCGTTTTTCCAATATAAATGACTATTTACTCGACTATTTTTGCATAAAACGTCATAAATCGATTATTAAACGTGTATTAGGTTCCTATTCGTGCCGTAACACGTGTGCTACTCTCACATACCCCCGAGATAACCTCTCGTCTTACGAGATAACCTATGTTCCAAACCAAACAAGTCAACAAATACTGCATTTTAATACAAATTTAAATAGATATACGATGAGGTATAAAAATAGGTTTTGAAAATTACCGGTTGTCACATCAGGTTACGAGACACGTGATGCAGACCAAGTAGCTTAACAACAATAGTTGATTACTTTGCTAATATGGTGCAAGTATAGTATTTAGTAATCTTATGATATGATACAATAGTAATTAGTGCAAGTTCTTTTTTTTTCTTAAGAACATAGATTCTACTGTTAATTATGTGTGCTAACTGGTACCACCAATCTAATGTTTGAGTCAATCTCATAGGTATTCCCATTGAACGTCTTCTTTACATAAGTGTTTAATTTAGATGCAGCTCGCGTTTACTTGACTTGGAATACATTAATACAATGATCTTTTGTTCAACGTTGGATGCGTGTTGTGAACATGTTTTGAATGTATCACAAATTCCAGTCCAAGTAAAATTGCAGCATATTGATTTCATCAAGTTTGACTTTTGAGGTCAAACTTGTTACCTTCTTATCTTCTCATTATTTTTGCAGCAGTCTTCTTGCTATACTTTGACTTTGGCATAGATTTGGGTTCTTCTTGCATCATCGCACCAATTTTTTTGCTCCTTTTCAATAAGCATAGTATCATACATTTTTTTTTTCTGTATTAAACCAGAGCATACATACACAGTCAACTAATATACAAGTCGTTGGACTATTATTTTATGGATCATAACATGGGTGAACAACTATGGTTAATTAGAAAGATGAGGTGCTAGCTGCCTTCATATCCTTTGGAGTGCTAGTTAGCCAGTACAACCCCTCGTATAGCCCATCTCCTCTAAGTGCACACGTCCCTTGTATATGTCATTATCGGTTCTTCAGTTCGTACAGTCATGTTTAAATGGTTCGATATCAAAGTTGAAAATCAAGTCAACTTACAGGTTAAACGGCGAGATCAGATAAGGGCATGGAGTATAATGGTAATCATCTTGATATTGTACCATAACTTCCAACAGAACTACTAAGTTCATCAGAAACCTCGTTCTTATGGGCACTTGTTTCCCTCTGAAATAAGTAATATAGAACACTTGAAAACACCAAAACAATTACCGCCCCAGAAGCTGCAAAAATTGGATTCAAATTGGCCAATTTTGCCAGGAGAGTATCAATATCTTTTATCCCTTCAATCTCATTTTCATCCGAGCCATTGTTGGTACTATATCATCCTCTTCTACTATCGGTTTTAGAATTACTGATTCTTCATAATTAACATCATTTCGACCCGAATCAACCCCAATATCAAGTAACTCTCTTTTCCGGCTCAGTTTGACGGCGAATTCTGCTTCTTAAGTAAGGATCAATGAGAATATAAATCAAAATGAGAAGAATGAGAAGGAACCACAACCACTAATCTTAGATGCATCCACAAAAATAGATGCATCTCCAATTATTTCTTTTTCTTTATTTAAATTGTGTGGCTAAAATTATTTCTCACTCTTGTCGTTTCAGATGCTTCACTAGATCCATTCCCTCTTCTTTTATATACTTCTGCGTTTCTAATTACATCAGTATCATCCTTATTGACATCATTTTGATTGACAATAAAGAAGCTTGAATATAAAATCGTCAGTTCTATCAAGAAATTCAAAACTTAAGTTGATATTATTTGCTTTATACCACAGAATCGGGGACTTATACCAACACCAACCCAGCCCCCCACCATCTTCCCAACACCATCCGACGTGGCAAACACAACACACGCCTTACACAGCTTCACCATCCTCTCAACTTCTGAAACCGAACCAACCGGATTGGTGGGAGATACCGTTACGCCAACAGCAAATAAGGAGAGGTACAAAATCGGAAAGTAAGATGAGTTAGATGTTTTATTTAATGGGTTTTAGTTAATTTAGATAAAATGAAGGTTTTAGTGGTTACCGGAAAGATAGCCGACGGTGACGGAGATACCGGAGATGGTGGTGAGACGGAGGTAATCAAGGGTGTTGGAAATTGGTTTTAGAGAAAGGAAGGTTGCGATCTATGTTCATTTTTATGCTCTTGTTTTGACTTAGGTTGAAGATGTGATAAACTGAATACTGAGTGATGTTAATCTTTAAAAACAAGTTGTTCTATGTTGTTGGTGTTAATCTTTAAAAAATCTGGGCAAAATCTGGATAGTGTCTTTGATGTTCTTGAGTGAAGAGGAAGACGAGGGTAAAATAATCATTTCAAATGAGGTTTGACTTTGACTAACAGGATTTTGTAACGATCATTAGCAAATGAGGTTTGACTTTGACTAACAGCATTGGTTTTGAGGACCAATGCTGCTATTTTTCTTGATTAGTTTGTGGAAGTGGATTAAGGGAGTAGAAAAGACTCTCCATTTTACTAAATGTCTTGCAGATTGATAATAACTTGGGAGTAATTAATAAGTAATGATTTACAACTGTGTGTGGATCAAGAGATCTATATGTAGCAAGCCTTTCCAAACATTAATCAAGTTTAAGAATCTGGAGTCTTACTCCTTGATCTTTTGAGATGCTTTCTCACACAAACGGCTCTAGAAAACAGATCAGCAAAGAAAAGAAAAGACTAAAAGTGAAAGGGCAAGGGAAAAGATGATAGCAAAAAGGCCAACATGTAAAAGATACAGAGTCAAGTACAAACATTACATTTGATCAAAGTTAATCCAAACATTTTAAAGTATATCTTGATTAACACACCAGTAGCAATATCAAAGGGTGATAGAAACCCAACCACCACAAGAGTGAGTGGATTTAATTGTTACCAGAAGCATGGGTAGTTAGCAGCACTAGTTGCTGATGCGAATCTCTTCAAGGTTGAGACTTTCGACCAGGGTTTCACTTGACTCGCCAGGATCCTTGTTTGGGACAGATCCTCCAACTAGAGCAGCGGTACCTGCACCACAATAATTATTAAGTCAAGAGGTAACAGCTACGTATAACATGATTAGAGTCAAACGGGTAGAAAGTTGCTATTGTGAGGGTTTGAGACCTATCATGACCTTATTATATGGTGAATATAAGCCCAAATTAATATTTAGATATGAACAAGTTGACTTGATTTTTAACAAGTCAAACTGGGTAAGCAGAGGTTTCAGACGTATAAAACCAAATGTGGTGAAAAGTCCATGATTTGAAAGGCACGTAGAAAAAAACACGGCAAAATTGTATTTTACGAGCAAAAGTAGTCTGCAAATAACATTTGCAATATCTCTTTGGTGAAACCCAACCAGCAGCAAATATTTACTAACTAACAACTAGCATGAGAGCGGGTTTAATTAGTTGTTAGCAGGGGTAGCGTCACTCACCAGCAGCCACAGCAGTAGTAGTTCTTGCCTTTCTAGTTCTTTCCAAAGCCTTAATCTTGCGTATCTTGCATGGATACCTGTATGAAACATTTGACCCTCGTCCAGCTTTTGGTGGAGAGTGAAAACAAGTTAAAAACAACAACAGTAAACATGATTAATAGAATCACAAAGACGATGCATGCAAATCCAATGGTGCAAGACTGGGATATTATAAAACGTTACCAACTGCACTAGGCTTGATCAGAATCTCGAACCCTGGTGGTAAAATTCCAATGGGAGCTGTTAAATATAATTATTGGTGTCAATGTTAACAGCATAGATAACCCAACAGAGCGTATACAGCAAATTAAAAGCATGGACTCTGAGTAGTCAGAATATGAAAATTACCATACATTGTGCACGGATATATAATTTTTTTTATTGAGATTTGGGTTTTACGCCTAAAAAAGTATTTTAAAAGAGAGATGTGATTATGCGAATGTGGTGCAGGTAACTATGTTAAAACAATGTCGTACTTAACTGTTCACCACTTACAAGAAAAATGCCTCTGGTTGGAATGATTTTGAAACTTTGAAGTCTGCAATGTCTAGTTGGTGTATCTGGGTTGGGAATTAGTGCTGAACAGAAAGGTTACCTAAATTGATGGGATATGATTATCATGTACAAGAAAGGGTCTGAGAATGTAGTAGTTGATGCTCTTTCAAGGGTGCAATAGATTGTTGCTAATAAATGTTAGGAACTATATGACAAGATTAAGCAAATGACAGTAATTGTGAAATTGCAAACAAATGCTCATGTGCCAAACACTAGTCTTGGTGTGCTGAGGAAAAGGAAAACTAGTAATTAGCAATGATGAAGCATTAAGGAAGGAGTATTTTCATATAGCAATGATAAAATATTGATTGATGATTATTATTCTCAAGATTAACAATTTAAGAAAATTACCAACAGGTTTTCTTGTTTTCAGCAAATATCTTGTATTTCAGTTTCTCTTCCGGGCTCACATATGTCTTATAAAATCGTGGGATTTGAGGCTCAACCACCATCTCGATTAATTTCTCTCTCGATTTTAGTTTTTTAAGGGTTTTCTTTCTTTCGTTCCTTCCTTACTTAGTTGTTGTTGTAGGAGCCCCTATTATTTACACTCGTTTATTTACACTCTTGCTCCCCGCAAACTTCACTTTCTCCCTTAAACTCCCACCCTCTTTCACAAGTTAAAATACAAAATAATAATACTCCTCCTACCATTCAATCAATAATGTTTACTACATTCGGTCGGTTTACAATATCAGTTGAGAATGGTTTGTTGTTTGGTTTCTCGTGTAGGATCAACGGTTGTGGAGGATCAATCGGAGAGCATACAAGGAAGACAGGTCGACCCTCTTCTTTGGCTCGTACAAACTAGTGATTGTCGACTTGTTGTGCGTCCCCACTGTACAATGTCTTAACACTCGACGGTTTGGGAGCACTCGTACTAGGCGTTCAGTGTGACCTAATAAGTTCTTCCAGGCCGGTCGTGACCTGAAACTATAGCCGAACCACTATCAACTGTTTGTTGATGGGCCTTGACAATGGGCTTGATTCGTGCGTGTATTTGTGCTTGAGCCACTATAATATATATGCTATCAATCATATTGTTAACCTATTGTCCCTCACAAAATTACCCTCCATCTATTAGTCATGTATTTTTAACATATTTATGTTTATGAGCTATACTATTAGCGTTGGATTATAATTAGTGTATAGGCTCATTTGTATCCTATATATTCACACGTATGTATCTCATTAAGCAATAAGCAATCAATATCACAATCACATTATCGAATATATAAGATACAAATGAGCCCATACACTAATTATAATCTAATATTACTACTATAGCCCATAAACATAAATATGCTAAAAATATACGACTAACACCCTCCTAATACACAAAAATTTTTCTTTGATCATTAATAATTTCACCATAAATATTTCTATCAAATAAAACAAGATAGAAAAACCTAATCAATTTGTCTACACATAATAATAATAATTAGAGAAAAAAAAAAAAAAAAAAAAAAACCTAGGTCACTCATTCCGACCAAAAGCTCTTGTTTTTATAAAGTAACCCCAACAAACACCAACTTCAATACATGCACCCTCATTTTCGTTAATTTAATATGTTAGTCTAATTTTTATTTTATTTTTTCAATTTCATCTTTGAAATCGATTCAAGTTTATGTGTGTTCAGATCTAAGATATGATCTAAAATCATATATTAATTTCTTATTCATGTTTGATCATTCACGAGTGATGTGAGTTCCTTAGACATGGTGACTGAAAATGCAATTATCATTGAATTTTGATTAAATTTCAAATTCTATAGACTTTTATTTTCAGTTGCATGGTAGGGAAACGATGATTTTTGTTTTTATTTGCTCGCCAAGCGTCGTAAAGGTTCAAATGGTTGTTGCGGAGGTGATGGTGGTTGCCTAGCAGGGCCGGTCCGAGTTTTGTGATGCCTGGGCGGCGATCAAGCTGCCCCTACTAAATGTTGTAAACCAACGACACATTTTCTTATACCTAAAAACAAAAGTGCATATCGTCTAGATAAAAATTGAACAACTATATAACCTTTGCATTTGATTATAACTTCTACTAACTAACTAGAATACGTTAGTTTACACTCAACTCAAAATTAAAGAAAAAGAAGTGATTTAAGCAGTCGTAACGTTGTTTTTATAAAAATCATTTTATTCTATTTTAATGAAAGTATACTTCGTTTTAATTATTATTGGTCAATCGTTTAAAATCGAGATCTCTTATTAAGATAATTCGGTTCACAAAGATACCTTTTGCAAAATTGATTTGAATTAAGTGTTTTATTTTATTATATAAAAAGTTATTAATATCGCACATTATCAATTATCATTATGATTATTTGGAATAAATATTGTTAATTTACTTTAAATAATGAATTACGTACTCCATATTAGTAGTAATTAATTTTACGTACAAAAGGTGAATTACTTTTCTAAAAAATAATACTATAGAGACAAAACTAATTCTTGTAACTTTATAATTTACCTTGGTAACATAACTTTTCTTCTCTGTAGATATCACGTGCATAATAGCAATTGTACTACTTAGTTGAATATTTAATTTCATTTTCTCTCTCTTCCATATCGTATCATCTTCTCCACAAAGCTTAAATAACTCTACTGTATAATCCGAACTCTAAAAAACATTTCTCAGCAGAGTTATCTTCTTCATTAAAACTATATTTGATGCCCCCATTTATGTGATGCCCTTGGCGGTGCGCCACTTCGCCACCCCTAAGGCGGGCCTTTGCCTAGGGTGTATGTATGATATGCAACAAAATCTTACATCTCAAATATTGTTTTTAACTTCTTAAACACACTTTTGTTTACCCAAATATCGAGACCAACAACAGTGTGTTTACACAAAGACTCACTTGACGATTAATAGCACCACTTGTATAATTTTATTAGAAATGAATTAAAGAATTATAATTGATAGTTGTGGAATATATATCTCAATTGAATGACATATGCTAAAGAGGAGGATATTTTCAGAATAATACATTTGTATTACTTTTGTCAAAAGAATCTCTAACCTTTCTTTTTACAAACTTTCTTTTATATAGACAAAATTAATGTTGAAGTCATATCTATACTACTATAAAGTTGAACCCCTTAATTTAATGTGTAAGAGTGTTTGTGCACAATAATTTGTACGGTACAATCGTTGTAAAGCCATATGATTGAATGTCGAGTATTGAAATATGTAAACTTCAATGAATGCGTCTAGCTTTAGGAGACGAAAAGTTCCCAAAATCCTAAGTTCAAAGGATAGAAATCGATGATGCCATAAATGCTGGCTCAACAATCTTATTGGTGGTTACATGAATACATGATTTGGTACAACATATGCATTGGAACACAAAAGGGCTGCAGTTATGCCCTTAAAGAAGCCGAATCACTTATCAATTACATATCTCTTAAATGGAGACTCTATAAAGGAGGCATGAAGACCAATAGGAATAAAACCAACAAGGTCCATTACGTGTGTTATCATGGCTGCACAAGTTGGATGCTCAAATGGTGAGTTGTTCCTAAACGAATTGAATCTTGAATCAACTGGTACCATTGTGGTGTTGTTGTGTAGAATGTGGGATGTAAATGCTGCACTGACATGCGGTACTTGCACCGATTTCTTGGTGTCTGATGCAAAGGTATATGCATATATACCTCCCCAATACTTGAGTTATAAGAATAGATAATAAAGGATAAAAAAATGCATGTATTATTTAACAACAACTTTTAACGGTTCATTGCAGTAAATGTTATCCATTGTACCGCCAAGGCAACCGTGGCTCACAATTTCTTGAGGTTAAAAGAGGGGGGTGTTTACACTGTTAAAAATTTTGTTGTCATGCATAACAAGGAAGACTTTAGAGTTAGGAAGGATGATACCTTTATGATAGAGTTTGATGGATCAACGTCAATAAGAAAATGCTTGGTTGTATCCGAAGGGTTTGTCAGACATCCTTTTCAGCTGGTGGATTTAGATCAAATCAAGCCTACAGATAATAAATATCTCATTGGTAATTTACTATTTTATATGTTTGTTCAATTAAATTTCTCTTAAATATTGTTGCCATAAAAATTGTTACCTCTTAGATGTCGCAGGTTATGCGACGAATGTTGGAAGGATGAATCATACGAAAGCAGGCTCAAAAAACATTGATTTCTAACTGACCAATCAAAAGTTCGTATTTATGTTATTTGCATTTGATGCTGACAAATTTATAACTTCTCTTTGGCCAATATGTGTTAAGAAACTAACCGTTTGTTTATTTTTTTCCCCGTGACATCAGAAGTCAATCAATACGTGTGACTCTATGGGAGGGGGCTCGTGATATGTTGATTGAAATCAAAACAGACAGGCATGTGCGTTGTTGTGGTGACGTCCACATCTGCAAAGCATTATAACAGTGAGTCGGCTTGGGCTATTTAGCTTTTCCATAGTAGACACCTTTATCATGCTAATTTGGTTTTTAATTTTACCTATAAGATAAGCTCTATTTATCGAGTAGTTCAGCCACACAAATACTAGATTCTGTGACATCCCCGCATCAGCATTGAAAAAGACACGGTAGAAAATTGTTTGAATATAAAATTTATAATTGATACGATCCAAACTGTTATCAACTTACCAAGATCGTTTACCTGTTTGTTAGAAGTGTTGTGTCTTCAGCATCATATTTGGGTGCACACATCTAACCCAAAGATGGGACAATAGAATCTGCTTATGTGGGCCCATAATCGGAAAAATGATGTATGTTTCTTTTTCCCCGTCGATATCCTTGCCTCATGATATTGATATATTTTATTTATGCAGTCCGCGACTTTCCTATGTAAAGCCAATATTGATGATGTCGCATTACTAGAAAGGGATGGAATTTTCCGTCATGTGGAGGTGACAACTGCAAGAAAGGAGCTACTAGGAGGGTGGCCGTTTTGGTGTGATTCATGTGAAAGGCGGTTGAATACCCTGATAAGGTACTATTATGTTTGTGACTCATATGTTAGACATTTGTATACAATATATATAATTATTGACATTTATACTTACTATCCGCTACATGCTCTTTGCAGGTACAGCCTTGAGCTTGGTATCTCGGATGATACCGGTCGTACCGTGGTGGTCCTTTTTGATGAGGCCTCAGTTAACTTGATAAAGTTTCCAGCTGGCATTATGACGGAAGATAAAGAGGTACATCTAAAATTTTAGTGTTTATTTGCACCCCTACTCCCGTGCCCCATTACTCATGACTTGATATGCAGAGTTTCGATGATCACGCCAACTTGCCTTCTCCCATACTCGATCTCATTGACACAACACACCTATTTGAAATCAAAAGTCATACCTATTATAAGTATGGAAAGTTTGAGAGTTTTACGTGTTGGGCGGTGGACTCACCTCAGCCATCCATTGAAATTGAAAGCTCGAGCACCCTTGATAATGAAACTGTTGGACCAGTTGCATCATCCAAGACATTAACCCCAGCTCCATCTGTCGTTACACCGTCCAAACCTACAGAGGATAAGAAGAAAAATAGGTAATCAAAGGCTGTAATATTTGTCTCCCAAAAATGTCCTATAATAACAATGTTCGTTCCTTTAGAACTTTTTCTGATGCACAAAAAAAACATACCTGATAAGCATGGTTTTGTTATTTTCAGAGTGGATCCGAAGATTGAGACGTTGATGATGAGCTTATGCCGCGGGTCTGGGCAAGATACTGGGACTATCAATGCAAAGCACTGCATCCGTCCGCCATCGGCTCATCGTTCAAACGGATGCTCAAGTCTACCCCTAGATGATAAGAAAAAAGGTCATCATGACATATGCCGTTTTGTGTAAATACCAAACATTTTAACGGTTTTACCTTAAACCTATTACTTACAAACAGAGCTAACATGACAAACATTGCTCGAATATTTTCAAGCGGATATTGAACATCCAGACGTGGATATTGAACTTACTCATGGTGACCGGGATGGTGAGGATGACACCACAACCGACAAAGAAAATGAGACGGTAAGCCCATGTTGTATACCATATTTGGTCAGCTATGGTTTTATATCTGCCCACATATTAATACAACCCTCTTTCTATATTTTGTGGTCAGGTTTGTCATGGAAGATTCAGAGTGACCCGACCCGTACCAGAATAAACCTTATCAAAATAAACAATTATGACGTGAATAATAGACTGGATTAAAACTGATTTTGGGATCCTTTGTTTTTTCTGTTTGAAAGGCACAGAACTGTTATGTTTTGTTGCATCAGATTTTATTTTGCTTTGATAATTTATTTTACATTTCTGTCATGGAAAATATTGTTTATTTTCTGCTTGATTTGGTTTCAGGTACATCCAATATGAACCGGCTGTCGTATGGACACTTTCCACAAAATACAAATGAAAATGCCTGTAACAAATATTGTCAAAAAAAAGCGAATTTGGGCAAATAACTATTACAAAAACTGATGAATTATATGGAATACCATTGGTTACCATTGCCTTTAAAAGTCCAACAATATCTTATTTCCATATTCATACTTAAACACATGGGGTTCAACTTGGTATTATGATAACAACAGTTCAATATGGTATCTTAAGTAATTACAAGTGTTAGGTTATGATTGGGGTTGGCAAACAAAAAATTGTGAATGTTTATATATGATATTTCATCATCATTTTATTAATTATATGGGTTTCCAAAACTCTTTCTATTTATATGGTTTTATATCCTATGATACATCTGTTTAATTTCCATGTAAATTATTTCCTTTAACCATAGGTTGTCTTATAAATAATGCGTTATAACAGTAAAGAGTACGTGTTCAGATACTTTGTAAATATAATGTATTATGGTGTAATTATTATATAACTCAAGTTTATAAAATTATCTGCTCACGGCCACTTCACCCACACTTTAATACATGTCTAAAAATGTTTTTCGTTGAATTTTTTTTGGAGTTAATTTATTATTTTTAACAAACAATATGCAATTGGTTGTTAAAACCGACCACAAACTCACATACTACAAAAGCATCAGACCCGCATAATCCATATTATAAAAATAACTTGGATGATCAAGATATTGAAGATGTTTATGCTACTTACTACATTGAACAAGATTGTCTGAAATTGTCTTTGTACCATCCCCAACAAACTAGACATTACATGCTAGATTATGCTATGTAAAGCTTTGTGGTTATGGTATCTTAAGTAATTACCAGTGTTAGGTTATGATTGGGGTTGGCAAACAAAAAATTGTGAATGTTTAGATATGATATTTCATCGCCATTTATTATTAATTATATGGGTTTCCAAAACTCTTTCTATTTATATGTTTTTATGTCCTATAATACATCTGTTTAATTTCCATGTAAATTATTTCCTTTAACCATAACAGTTGTCTTATAAATAATTGCGTTATAATAGTGAAGAGTATGTGTGTTCAGATAATTTGTGAATATAATGTATTATGGTGTAATCATTATATAACTCAACTTATAAATTGGCCATTTCACCCACACTTTAATACATTTCTAAAAATGTTTTCCTTTGAATTTCGTATTTTTTGGAGTTAATTTATTATTTTTAACAAACAATATGCAATTGGTTGTTAAAACCGACCACAAACTCACATACTACAAAAGCATCAGACCCGCATAATCCATATTATAAAAATAACTTGGATGATCAAGATATTGAAGATGTTTATACTGCTACTACATTGAACAAGATTGTCTGAAATTGTCTTTGTACCATCCCCAACAAACTAGACATTACATGCTAGATTATGATATGTAAAGCTTTGTGGTTATGGTATCTTAAGTAATTACCAGTGTTAGGTTATGATTGGGGTTGGCAAACAAAAAATTGTGAATGTTTAGATATGATATTTCACCGCCATTTATTATTAATTATATGGGTTTCCAAAAATCTTTCTATTTATATGTTTTTATGTCCTATAATACATCTGTTTAATTTCCATGTAAATTATTTCCTTTAACCATAACAGTTGTCTTATAAATAATTGCGTTATAACAGTGAAGAGTATTCTGTGTTAAGATAATTTGTGAATATAATGTATTATGGTGTAATCATTATATAACTCAACTTATTAAAATTATGCTCGGCCATTTCACACACTTTAATACATGTCTAAAAATGTTTTCCGCCAATTGGTTGTCAAAACCGACCACAAACTGACTTCCAAATTCCAATCGTATAAATCACCATATTAAGAGTAGTTTTGTAAATCGGCACTTTTGAAATTCATGTAGACGATACTTTAATTTAAATATAGCAGTTTGAATCAAGTTGTGAGTATAAGTAACAAATGAGATATGACCAAATGAAGTGGAGTTATGTTTTTTGAAAGTAGACTAAAACACACTCATACTAGGCTTTTTAACCAAATTATTTCATAAAGCTCAATATCATTATTAAAACTTAATAAGAATCTATAATACATATAGAGACTTACCATGAACTATAAGTATCGCCTTTCATTGTACACCACACTTATTGCATCACTTAGCGTAGAATCCCAATAGGTGATATACTAAACTTATTCATTCATTATCTTACCAAATATGCAATATGATGTTGCAAAGGTTAATCAGGTCCTTCAAGTATTAAATGGATACAGGTACATTTGACTTTTACAAGTTTACATACCTGCCGATTATGTATGTGATTAAAGCTGTATTTGTCTTTGCGTTATGAGGGTCACACGCTGAACATTCTGAAACTCCATCCCTGTCAGACATATTGAACAAAACTTTGTTTATTCATTCAAGAATAATTATCAATGGCAGTGAAAGATGCGAGTTTCGTGGTTTACGGATGACACAAAATGTTGGACCATTTACAGGTTCGTCTCATTTATAAAACTTGACTTACATTATGCAATTACAATAAATCTGCAATAATGCATACCTACTTTTGCATTATCAACATACTTTGTTAGGACAAGAATCACACTCGGTTGGCACTTTGACAGACCGCCTGAACCAAATAGTTTCGACCTCCAAAAATCCCTTTGTTTATAAAAAGAAGATCGAAGGTAATTAGTACTAAAGTTGCGAGTTTATCGATTTCATAATATTGAATATTACTGTAATGGTTATTCCTATAGGAACACTTTCTCATCGTGCAGCTAAAAAAATCCCACATGGAGTACATGCATCTGCAGTAATTAAACATTTTATAAGTCTTGCATCCTGTTAATTAACTTATTATAATGTTGTTCTTATCCATGATATTTACCTTTATTTGCAAGGTATTCATGTGGTGTACCATGATATTGGCCCTCCAACATTTGAATGTCAAAATTGCAAGGTATGTGGTACCGGGAAAGAACTAACGTAACAAAAACCGTTGTCAACCCAACTTTCTCTGTTTACTGCCAAGGGGGAAAAGTGCTTCTTCTGATATATAATGAAACACCTTCGCCTCTTAATGAGCTTATGGACTACAGCACTCCTGCAAGTTCAAGTTTCAAAAGAACGATCGGGTATATAATGGTATGTTTTGTTACACATCTTTTGGAGCAAGAATAGACCATTCAATTAACACATGCAGGGGTCCATATACCTTTAGAGTAAATGGCCAAAACTATCATCGAATAGGTTCTCTGCTTCCTAAACAGGGCACTCATTTAAATTTGCGAGCTATACTTTTTGACACTGGATGAACTTAAGAACGAATGGGAGCTTTTGTAAGCAAAGATAGTGGAGAGGGCATGGATGCAAATATAGTAGCAAGCCTTTTGCAGATGTTCAATCAAACAAATCCAATCACCAAGGCATTTCGAATGGCAAGGGATTGGTCTGAGTCCCATAATATTGCCCAGAACGTCTCCTAAGTGGTCGAGGTGCATCTCGCGGCATACGCCCCCACTGTACCGGAGATTGCGCTCGATTACTGCAATTTTGGTGATGGTATTCCCATGAGAGATATTGTTGTAAGAAACAAGGAGGAAGAAACGTATCTCTGGTATGGAATACATGGCCCTCCAATATCCATTATTATTTCGATATGGAGAGGGCGGGTATCATTAAAGATACGTATCACAACAACAAAGGTGTGCATGAAACCAAAAGCCTTTTGTTACAATGAAAGAGTACTACTCATACATAATACAACATCGAAATAACCAAGGCACTACATTGCTTAGAGGTGGCCGATTATTGCAACAGTTTTTGGTTGACGCATATGCGGTGTCGAGAGTAAAGGCTTACATGGAATAGGAAAAATCAAGATACGTTACGTGTGGATTTATATCACAACGTGTGTGACGCTGTAACAAAAGGTGATACAAATGCATCGGGGTTGGGAAAAGAATAGTCGTCCTACAAAAGTTTATAAGCCCAAGGTATATGATGCAAAACTACCAGGGCCAATGGCTATCTGTCGAACATATGGAAACAGACCTGTTCATCACTTTCACGCTAATACAAAGTGGCAAATTTCGAAATGTTAAAGCACATTCCGGGGCAAAAAGCACATGACCGTCCAGAAGTGTCCACGCGCGTATTCAAGCTTAAGCTTCTTGAACATTAAATGATCTTACAAAACACCATATTTTTGGCAAGTCCCTGGGAGGTAATGCACCTTACCTAATAATGGCAATATGTCTACTCTTTTATAACAAATTTATGTATTATCTTATTCGTTTCTCAATTTTCTTTCAGTTGTATATGTAATAGAATTTAAAAAACGTGGCCTACCTCATGCTCACATCCTACTATGGCTAGAAGAAGAATTGAAATGCAAAACCCTCCCGGATAAATGATATAATTACACAGTGAAATGTCGAAAAGATCGAGACGGGTATAAAGTGGTAACCGTTTATGTTACATGGTCCTTGGTAAAGATGCTAAATCGCACCATGTACATTCAGTAAATGCTCAAAACATTTTCCTAAACGTTTCGTTGCTGAAACAATGGTCGATAGTGATGGTTATGCTATTTATCGTCGGAGGGATAATAAAGCTTACCATATAAAAGGCAAATTCAAATATGACAACAAATATGTGGTTCCTCACAACCGTTATCTCCTTCTGAAATACCAGGCCCACATCAACGTAGAATGGTGCAACAGATCAAAGGCAATTAAGTACTTATTCAAGTACTTGAATAAAGGTACCGATAGAGCCACAATTGTTATACAAGAAAATAAAAACAATGGTGGTCGTGCGATGTCCAGATTTTGGAGGTGGACGAAATAAAGAATTATTTGAATTGTCGTTTTTTAGCTCCATGTGAGGTGGTATGGCGTTTGTTTTCCTATGACATCCATTACTCAGATCCATCAATCATTAAACTCAATTACCACACCTGAAATCAGCATGCAATCACACTTAGTGACTCGACTTACCACCCTAATTCAAAGGGAAGGCATCGATATAACCATGTTCACCGATTGGTTTGATTAAACAAGCGTGATAAGAAGAAATAAATACGTGATAGAGATACCGCCCATTATGTGTGGCATGAAAAGACAAAATGTGGAAAGAACGAAAGAAACATAAATGCATTGGGAGGATTGTTTACTCCGCATCCGACCTCGGGAAACGATACTATCTTGAATGTTGTTGAACATTGTCGGGACCTCGCTCCTTTGAGAAACTCATGATTGTTAAACGATTATGTTCCACGTTCAAGGAAGCTTGTTTTGCATATGGCCTTTTAAATGTTGACACAGAATGGGCGCTATTTCGAAGCAAGTGTATGGATGTTCGGACCACGGCTCGTGACATGTTTGTGACAATTCTATTATTTTGTGATGTCAGTGAGCTTTTAAAATTATGGGAAAGCGGCATTTTTAGCGGAGAGGATATCCCACACAGAAAGGAAAATGTTCGATTACCCTAACTTGGAATTGACAAATGAACAACTTCGAAACTATTGTTTGCTTGAAATACAAGAGTTGTTAAATAGTTGTGGAAGATCTTTAGGAGATTTTCAAGATCTACCACTACCAGACCCAATGTTGCTAACCTACATGGACAATGCGTCTCATAGAAGAGCGCTTTATGATATGAAGGAAAGTAAGATTCAACATCAACAACTCCATTCATTGTTAAATCCCCAACAACGTCTAATCTATGAGGAGGGTATTGAATCTGTAAATGATAACAAAGGGAAATTTTACTTTGTGTATGCGGACCGGGAGGAGGAAAGATATTTTATACAAGACTATCATCTCAAGGTTGAGATCGAACGTAAATAGTGCTTGCCGTCATCTTGGTATATATTTATACTAAATTTAAATAAACAACTAACTTGCACAATTAAACAAATATGCAATTGATTAGTATCCTTAAATTGTATAGGGATTGCTTCATTGTTGCTACCGGTGAGAGAAACGACCATGCTTTTGTTATTTACTACTTGAATTATTAGAAAACAGCACATGCGGCAAAACAAAACACGCATATGTCGAACTCATGCATCAAGTGAAACTAATTATCACGGGATGAAGCTCAATGACCCAAAAATATGCTTTTGGTTGGACAAGAACTGAGAGATATCTTAGGATATCATGACCTTGACAATAGAGATCGAATATTTGGGGCGTGGTCTTCTTGCTAGGCGACTTTCGTCAAGTGCTTTGCCAGTTATACAAAAGCCAGCAGGACAGTCATTGTTCAATCATGTATAAAACCGGTCGAGTTGTGGAAGCATTGCAAGGTATTTACCCTTACAGGAGTCTGCGTGTCAATGAGTATAGTGAA
>OU343218.1:67087447-67112477 GCA_910596185.1 Chrysanthemum makinoi
TTTGGTATTTATGTCGTCACAAAACGGCATATGTCATGATGACCTCTTTTTTTTCTTATCATCTGCAGGGGTAGACTTGAGCATCCGTTTGAACGATGAGGCCGATGGCGCGATCGGCGTGCTATTTGCATTGATAGTCCCAGTATCTTGCCCAGCAGCCACAGGCATAAGCTCATCATCAACGTCTGAATCTTCAGGATCCACTCTGAAAATAACAAAACCATGCTTATCAGGTATGTTTTTTTTGTGCATCAGAAAAAGTTCTAAAGGAACGAACATTGTTATTATAGGACATTTTTGGGAGACAAATATTACAGCCTTTGATTACCTATTTTTCTTCTTATCCTCTGTAGGTTTGGACGGTGTAACGACATATGGAGTTGGGGTTAATGTCTTGGATGATGCAACTGGTCCAACAGTTTCATTATCAAGGGTGCTCGAGCTTTCAATTTCAATGGATGGCTGAGGTGAGTCCACCGCCCAACACGTAAAACTCTCAAACTTTCTATACTCATAATAGGTATGACTTTTGATTTCAAATAGGTGTGTTGTGCCAATGAGATCGAGTATGGGAGAAGGCAAGTTGGCGTGATCATCGAAACTCTGCATATCAAGTCATGAGTAATGGGGCACGGGAGTAGGGGTGCAAATAAACACTAAAATTTTAGATGTACCTCTTTATCGTCCGTCAATAATGCCGAAGCTGGAAACTTTATCAAGTTAACTGAGGCCTCATCAAAAAGGACCACCACGGTACGGCCGGTATCATCCGAGATACCAAGCTCAAGGCGGTACCTGCAAAGAGCATGTAGCGGATAGTAAGTATAAATGTCAATAATTATATATATTGTATACAAATGTCTAACACATGAGTCACAAACATAATAGTACCTTATCACAGGGTATTCAACCGGCCTTTCACATGAATCACACCAAAAACGGCCACCCTTCCTAGTAGCTCCTTTCTTGCAGCTGTCACCTCCACATGACGGAAAATTCCATCCCTTTCTAGTACGCACATCATCAATATTGGCTTTACATAGGAAAGTCGCGGACTGCATAAATAAAATATATCAATATCATGCAGTTTAAGGAGGCTACATAGCTGACGGGGGGAAAAAGAAACAGACATCATTTTTCCGATTGCGGGCCCACATAAGCAGATTCTCTATTGTCCCATCTTTGGGTTCAGAGATGTGTGCACCCAAATATGCTGCTGAAGACACAACACTTCTAACAAACAGGTAAACGATCTTGGTAAGTTGATAACAGTTTGGATCGTATCAATTATAAATTTTATATTCAAACAATTTTCTACCCGGCGTCTTTTTTCAATGCGTTGATTGCAGGGATGTCAACAGAATCTAGTATTTGTGTGGCTGAACTACTCGATAAATAGAGCTTATCTTATAGGTAAAATTAAAAACCAAATTAGCATGATAAAGGTGTCTACTATGGAAAAGCTAAATAGCCCAAGCCGACTCACTGTTATAATGCTTTGCAGATGTGGACGTCACCACAACAACGCACATGCACTGCTTTTGATTTCTTTTCAATCAACATATCAGCGAGCCCTCCCCATAGAGTCACACGTATTGATTGACTTCTGATGTCACGGGGAAAAAAATAAACAAACGGTTAGTTTCTTAACACATATTGGCCAAAGAGAAGTTATAAATTTGTCAGCATCAAATGCAAATAACATAAATACGAACTTTTGATTGGTCAGGTAGAAATCAATGTTTTTTTAGCCTGCTTTCGTATGATTCATCCTTCCAACATTCGTCGCATAACCTGCGACATCTAAGAGGTAACAATTTTTATGGCAACAATATTTAAGAGAAATTTAATTGAACAAACATATAAAATAGTAAATTACCAATGAGATATTTATTATCTGTAGGCTTGATTTGATCTAAATCCACCAGCTGAAAAGGATGTCTGACAAACCCTTCGGATACAACCAAGCATTTTCTTATTGACGTTGATCCATCAAACTCTATCATAAAGGTATCATCCTTCCTAACTCTAAAGTCTTCCTTGTTATGCATGACAACAAAAATTTTAACAGTGTAAACACCCCCCTCTTTTAACCTCAAGAAATTGTGAGCCACGGTTGCCTTGGCGGTACAATGGATAACATTACCCTGCAACAGAACCGTGTTAAAAGTTGTTGTTAAATAATACATGCATTTTTTTATCCTTTATTATCTATTCTTATAACTCAGGTATTGGGGAGGTATATATGCATATACCTTTGCATCAGACACCAAGAAATCGGTGCTCAAGTACCGGCATGTTGCAGCATTTACATCCCACATTCTACACAACAACACCACAATGGTACCAGTTGATTCAAGATTCAATTCGTTTAGGAACAACTCACCATTTGAGCATCCAACTTGTGCAGCCATGATAACACACGTAATGGACCTTGTTGGTTTTATTCCTATTGGTCTTCATGCCTCCTTTATAGAGTCTCCATTTAAGAGATATGTAATTGATAAGTGATTCGGCTTCTTTAAGGGCGCATAACTGCAGCCCTTTTGTGTTCCAATGCATATGTTGTACCAAATCATGTAT
Organism: Chrysanthemum makinoi; assembly: GCA_910596185.1. NCBI lineage: Eukaryota > Viridiplantae > Streptophyta > Magnoliopsida > Asterales > Asteraceae > Chrysanthemum > Chrysanthemum makinoi. Next base: position 67,090,031 of record OU343218.1, read on the forward strand.
TCATGTAACCACCAATAAGATTGTTGAGCTTCTGCATTTATGGCATCATCGATTTCTATCCTTTGAACTTAGGATTTTGGGAACTTTTCGTCTCCTAAAGCTAGACGCATTCATTGAAGTTTACATATTTCAATACTCGACATTCAATCATATGGCTTTACACCGATTGTACCGTACAAATTATTGTGCACAAACACTCTTGCACATTAAATTAAGGGGTTCAACTTTATAGTAGTATAGATATGACTTCAACATTAATTTTGTCTATATAAAAGAAAGTTTGTAAAAAGAAAGGTTAGAGATTCTTTTGACAAAAGTAATACAAATGTATTATTCTGAAAATATCCTCCTCTTTAGCATATGTCATTCAATTGAGATATATATTCCACAACTATCAATTATAATTCTTTAATTCATTTCTAATAAAAATTATATATATTGAAATTCAAGTGGTGCTATTAATCGTCAAGTGAGTCTTTGTGTAAACACACTGTTGTTGGTCTCGATATTTGGGTAAACAAAAGTGTGTTTAAGAAGTTAAAAACAATATTTGAGATGTAAGATTTTGTTGCATATCATACATATTCACCCTAGGCAACAGGCCCGGCCCTAGGGGTGGGCGAGCTGGGCGACCGCCAAGGGCATCACATAAATGGGGGGCATCAAATATAGTTTTAATGAAGAAGATAACTCAAGCTGAGAAATGTTTTTTAGAGTTCGGATTATACAGTAGAGTTATTTAAGCTTTGTGGAGAAGATGATACGATATGGAAGAGAGAGAAAATGAAATTAAATATTCAACTAAGTAGTACAATTGCTATTATGCACGTGATATCTACAGAGAAGAAAAGTTATGTTACCAAGGTAAATTATAAAGTTACAGTAATTAGTTTTGTCTGCTACTAGTATTATTTTTAGAAAAGTAATTCACCTTTTGTACGTAAAATTAATTACTACTAATATGGAGTACGTAATTCATTATTTAAAGTAAATTAACAATATTTATTCCAAATAATCATAACAGATAATTGATAATGTGAGATATTAATAACTTTTTATATAATAAAATAAAACACTTAATTCAAATCAATTTTGCAAAAGGTATCTTTGTGAACCGAATTATCTTAATAAGAGATCTCGATTTTAAACGATTGACCAATAATAATTAAAACGAAGTATACTTTCATTAAAATAGAATAAAATGATTTTTATAAAAACAACGTTACGTGACTGCTTAAATCTCACTTCTTTTTTCTTTAATTTTGAGTTGAGTGTAAACTAACGTATTCTAGTTAGTTAGTAGAAGTTATAATCAAATGCAAAGGTTATATAGTTGTTCAATTTTTATCTAGACGATATGCACTTTTGTTTTTAGGTATAAGAAAATGTGTCGTTGGTTTACAACATTTAGTAGGGGCAGTTTTTGATCGCCTCGCCCAGGGCATCACAAAACTCAGGACCGGCCCTGCTAGGCAACCACCATCACCTCCCGCAACAACCATTTGAACCTTTGGCGACTCCGCTTTTTCTGGCGAGCAATAAAAAACAAAAAATCATCGTTTCCCTACCATGCAACTGAAAATAAAAGTCTATAGAATTTGAAATTTAATCAAAATTCAATGATAATTGCATTTTCAGTCACCATGTCTAAGGAACTCACATCACTCGTGAATGATCAAACATGAATAAGAAATTAATATATGATTTTAGATCATATCTTAGATCTGAACACACATAAACTTGAATCGATTTCAAAGATGAAATTGAAAAAATAAAATAAAAATTAGACTAACATATTAAATTAACGAAAATGAGGGTTGCAGTATTGAAGTTGGTGTTTGTTGGGGTTACTTTTATAAAAACAAGAGCTTTTGGTCGGGAATGAGTGACCTAGGTTTTTTTTTTTTTTTTTTTTTTTCTCTAATTATTATTATTATGTGTAGACAAATTGATTAGGTTTTTCTATCTTGTTTTATTTGATAGAAATATTTATGGTGAAATTATTAATGATCAAAGAAATTTTTTTTGTATTAGGAGGGTGTTAGTCGTATATTTTTAGCATATTTATGTTTATGGGCTATAGTAGTAATATTAGATTATAATTAGTGTATGGGCTCATTTGTATCTTATATATTCGGATAATGTGATTCGTATATTGATTGCTTATTGCTTAATGAGATACATACGTGTGAATATATAGGATACAAATGAGCCTATACACTAATTATAATCCAACGCTAATAGTATAGCTCATAAACATAAATATGTTAAAAATACATGACTAATAGATGGAGGGTAATTTTGTGAGGGACAATAGGTTAACAATATGATTGATAGCATATATATTATAGTGGCTCAAGCCCACTAAATACACGCACGAATCAAGCCCATTGTCAAGGCCCATCAACAAACAGTTGATAGTGGTTCGGCTATAGTTTCAGGTCACGACCGGCCTGGAAGAACTTATTAGGTCACACTGAACGCCTAGTACGAGTGCTCCCAAACCGTCAGTAGCAGTTAAGACATTGTACAGTGGGGACGCACAACAAGTCGACAATCACTAGTTTGTACGAGCCAAAGAAGAGGGTCGACCTGTCTTCCTTGTATGCTCTCCGATTGATCCTCCACAACCGTTGATCCTACACGAGAAACCAAACAACAAACCATTCTCAACTCATATTGTAAACCGACCGAATGTAGTAAACATTATTGATTGAATGGTAGGAGGAGTATTATTATTTTGTATTTTAACTTGTGAAAGAGGGTGGGAGTTTAAGGGAGAAAGTGAAGTTTGCGGGGAGCAAGAGTGTAAATAAACGAGTATAAATAATAGGGGCTCCTACAACAACAACTAAGTAAGGAAGGAACGAAAGAAAGAAAACCCTAAAAAAACTAAAATCGAGAGAGAAATTAATCGAGATGGTGGTTGAGCCTCAAATCCCACGATTTTATAAGACATATGTGAGCCCGGAAGAGAAACTGAAATACAAGATATTTGCTGAAAAACAAGAAAAACCTGTTGGTAATTCTTTTTTCTTTCTTAAATTGTTAATCTTGAGAATAATAATCATCAATCAATATTTTATCATTGCTATATGAAAATACTCCTTCCTTAATGCTTCATCATTGCTAATTACTAGTTTTCCTTTTCCTCAGCACACCAAGACTAGTGTTTGGCACATGAGCATTTGTTTGCAATTTCACAATTACTGTCATTTGCTTAATCTTGTCATATAGTTCCTAACATTTATTAGCAACAATCTATTGCACCCTTGAAAGAGCATCAACTACTACATTCTCAGACCCTTTCTTGTACATGATAATCATATCCCATCAATTTAGGTAACCTTTCTGTTCAGCACTAATTCCCAACCCAGATACACCAACTAGACATTGCAGACTTCAAAGTTTCAAAATCATTCCAACCAGAGGCATTTTTCTTGTAAGTGGTGAACAGTTAAGTACGACATTGTTTTAACATAGTTACCTGCACCACATTCGCATAATCACATCTCTCTTTTAAAATACTTTTTTAGGCGTAAAACCCAAATCTCAATAAAAAAAATTATATATCCGTGCACAATGTATGGTAATTTTCATATTCTGACTACTCAGAGTCCATGCTTTTAATTTGCTGTATACGCTCTGTTGGGTTATCTATGCTGTTAACATTGACACCAATAATTATATTTAACAGCTCCCATTGGAATTTTACCACCAGGGTTCGAGATTCTGATCAAGCCTAGTGCAGTTGGTAACGTTTTATAATATCCCAGTCTTGCACCATTGGATTTGCATGCATCGTCTTTGTGATTCTATTAATCATGTTTACTGTTGTTGTTTTTAACTTGTTTTCACTCTCCACCAAAAGCTGGACGAGGGTCAAATGTTTCATACAGGTATCCATGCAAGATACGCAAGATTAAGGCTTTGGAAAGAACTAGAAAGGCAAGAACTACTACTGCTGTGGCTGCTGGTGAGTGACGCTTACCCTGCTAACAACTAATTAAACCCGCTCTCATGCTAGTTGTTAGTTAGTAAATATTTGCTGCTGGTTGGGTTTCACCAAAGAGATATTGCAAATGTTATTTGCAGACTACTTTTGCTCGTAAAATACAATCTTGCCGTGTTTTTTTCTACGTGCCTTTCAAATCATGGACTTTTCACCACATTTGGTTTTATACGTCTGAAACCTCTGCTTACCCAGTTTGACTTGTTAAAAATCAAGTCAACTTGTTCATATCTAAATATTAATTTGGGCTTATATTCACCATATAATAAGGTCATGATAGGTCTCAAACCCTCACAATAGCAACTTTCTACCCGTTTGACTCTAATCATGTTATACGTAGCTGTTACCTCTTGACTTAATAATTATTGTGGTGCAGGTACCGCTGCTCTAGTTGGAGGATCTGTCCCAAACAAGGATCCTGGGGAGTCAAGTGAAACCCTGGTCGAAAGTCTCAACCTTGAAGAGATTCGCATCAGCAACTAGTGCTGCTAACTACCCATGCTTCTGGTAACAATTAAATCCACTCACTCTTGTGGTGGTTGGGTTTCTATCACCCTTTGATATTGCTACTGGTGTGTTAATCAAGATATACTTTAAAATGTTTGGATTAACTTTGATCAAATGTAATGTTTGCATTCTATACTTGACTCTGTATCTTTTACATGTTGGCCTTTTTGCTATCATCTTTTCCCTTGCCCTTTCACTTTTAGTCTTTTCTTTTCTTTGCTGATCTGTTTTCTAGAGCCGTTTGTGTGAGAAAGCATCTCAAAAGATCAAGGAGTAAGACTCCAGATTCTTAAACTTGATTAATGTTTGGAAAGGCTTGCTACATATAGATCTCTTGATCCACACACAGTTGTAAATCATTACTTATTAATTACTCCCAAGTTATTATCAATCTGCAAGACATTTAGTAAAATGGAGAGTCTTTTCTACTCCCTTAATCCACTTCCACAAACTAATCAAGAAAAATAGCAGCATTGGTCCTCAAAACCAATGCTGTTAGTCAAAGTCAAACCTCATTTGCTAATGATCGTTACAAAATCCTGTTAGTCAAAGTCAAACCTCATTTGAAATGATTATTTTACCCTCGTCTTCCTCTTCACTCAAGAACATCAAAGACACTATCCAGATTTTGCCCAGATTTTTTAAAGATTAACACCGACAACATAGAACAACTTGTTTTTAAAGATTAACATCACTCAGTATTCAGTTTATCACATCTTCAACCTAAGTCAAAACAAGAGCATAAAAAATGAACATAGATCGCAACCTTCCTTTCTCTAAAACCGTTGCTAATTTCAACACCCTTGATTACCTCCGTCTCACCACCATCTCCGGTATCTCCGTCACCGTCGGCTATCTTTCCGGTAACCACTAAAACCTTCATTTTATCTAAATTAACTAAAAACCCATTAAATAAAACATCTAACTCATCTTACTTTCCGATTTTGTACCTCTCCTTATTTGCTGTTGGCGTAACGGTATCTCCCACCAATCCGGTTGGTTCGGTTTCAGAAGTTGAGAGGATGGTGAAGCTGTGTAAGGCGTGTGTTGTGTTTGCCACGTCGGATGGTGTTGGGAAGATGGTGGGGGGCTGGGTTGGTGTTGGTATAAGTCCCCGATTCTGTGGTATAAAGCAAATAATATCAACTTAAGTTTTGAATTTTCTTGATAGAACCTGACGATTTTTTTATATTCAAGCTTCTTTATTAAATTGGGTCAAAATGATGTCAATAAGGATGATACTGATGTAATTAGAAATCACAGAAGTATGATAAAAGAAGAGGGGAATGGATCTAGTGAGAAAAGTTACTGAAATGACAAGAGTGAGAAATAATTTTAGCCACACAATTTAAATAAGAAAAAAGAAATAATTGGAGATGCATCTATTTTTGTGGATGCATCTAAGATTAGTGGTTGTGGTTCCTTCTCATTCTTCTCATTTTGATTTATATTTCTCATTTGATCCTTACTTAAAAGAAGAGATTGAATCTCGTCAAACTGAGCCCGGAAAAGAGAGTTACTTTCAGATATTGGGGGGTTGATTCGGGTCGAAATGATGTTAATTATGAAGAATCAGTAATTCTAAAACCGATAGTAGAAGAGGATGATATAGTACCAACAATGGCTCGGATGAAAATGAGATTGAAGGGATAAAAGATATTGATACTCTCCTGGCAAAATTGGCCAATTTGAATCCAATTTTTGCAGCTTTCAGTGGGGCGGTAATTGTTTTGGTGTTTTCAAGTGTTCTATATTACTTATTTCAGAGGGAAACAAGTGCCCATAAGAACGAGGTTTCTGATGAACTTAGTAGTTCTGTTGGAAGTTATGGTACAATATCAAGATGATTACCATTATACTCCATGCCCTTATCTGATCTCGCCGTTTTAACCTTGTAAGTTGACTTGATTTTCAACTTTGATATCGAACCATTTAAACATGACTGTACGAACTGAAGAACCGATAATGACATATACAAGGGACGTGTGCACTTAGAGGAGATGGGCTATACGAGGGGTTGTACTGGATAACTAGCACTCCAAAGGATATGAAGGCAGCTAGCACCTCATCTTTCTAATTAACCATAGCTGTTCACCCATGTTATGATCCATAAAATAATAGTCCAACGACTTGTATATTAGTTGACTGTGTATGTATGCTCTGGTTTAATACAGAAAAAAAAAAATGTATGATACTATGCTTATTGAAAAGGAGCAAAAAAATTGGTGCGATGATGCAAGAAGAACCCAAATCTATGCCAAAATCAAAGTATAGCAAGAAGACTGCTGCAAAAATAATGAGAAGATAAGAAGGTAACAAGTTTGACCTCAAAAGTCAAACTTGATGAAATCAATATGCTGCAATTTTACTTGGACTGGAATTTGTGAAACATTCAAAACATGTTCACAACACGCATCCAATGTTGAACAAAAGATCATTGTATTAATGTATTCCAAGTCAAGTAAACGCGAGCTGCATCTAAATTAAACACTTATGTAAAGAAGACGTTCAATGGGAATACCTATGAGATTGACTCAAACATTAGATTGGTGGTACCAGTTAGCACACATAATTAACAGTAGAATCTATGTTCTTAAGAAAAAAAAAGAACTTGCACTAATTACTATTGTATCATATCATAAGATTACTAAATACTATACTTGCACCATATTAGCAAAGTAATCAACTATTGTTGTTAAGCTACTTGGTCTGCATCACGTGTCTCGTAACCTGATGTGACAACCGGTAATTTTCAAAACCTATTTTTATACCTCATCGTATCTATTTTTAAATTTGTATTAAATGCGAGTATTTGTTGACTTGTTTGGTTTGGAACATAGGTTATCTCGTAAGACGAGAGGTTATCTCGGGGGTATGTGAGAGTAGCACACGTGTTACGGCACGAATAGGAACCTAATACACGTTTAATAATCGATTTATGACGTTTTATGCAAAAATAGTCGAGTAAATAGTCATTTATATTGGAAAAACGATTTTAAAAATATGGGCTCAAGTTTCGTGGTCTCACGAGGATTCTTAATAGCCGAAACGAGCCCGAGAAGTGTTTTATTGAAAGTTTGACAAAATTCATAGATGGTCCCCCGGATTGAAGTTTGGCCGAGCACCTTGGAGTTTCAGAAGTTGCAAAACCGGTCCCTTAAAAGAAATAAAACCCCACACCCCCTCATTTCACCCTAACCCTAAATTTTTACCACTCTCCCTCTCTCTCTTTTGCCGCCGCCGGAAACACCACCCAAAACCACCACCACCATCTCTATTTCACCTTGTTGTGACGTGTTTGGTACCATAAGGGGGTTTTGTTTTAAAAACACGAGTATAAAAGTGGTATCGTCGTGTTTGTGTGTCAGGTCTATGTTGCGAGTAGAATATGTATGAAAACGGACGAAAACGTATGAAAGCGTAAAAACAAGTATGAAAACGGACGAAAACGTATGAAAACGGACTAAAATGGACGAAAACGTATGAATAATGAACAGCGTAAAGAAAGCGAGCGTATAAAAGCGAAGAAAAAAACGTGAATAACGTGAATTAAAAAACAAGAACGTGAGTTTAAAAAAACGCAAATTAAAAGAAAAAGACAAAAAAATATGAAAAAAATAAGAAAGACAAAAGGACAAGAAAAAAACATGAACTTAGGTTTATCTAATAAATCTTAGGTTAAGCGGAGGGAGGGGGGTGGCTAGTGGGTGCTAAGCCCCCCTCAATGAGTCCAGTTATATCATGTTTAGTAAGCCCAATAACCAAAGTTTATGTAATTTGTATGACCAACCCCCCTCAATATTTTCTGATTTCTGTTGCAAAATCAAAATCAAACAAATCTACATATTTCAAGGATCAGTCATCTCGTGATTAGTCATTAATATTGGGTACCAAGTCAATACATTTAAATACTTACATACTTATTTTCTACCAAACAATCAAAAGTAGTTTTGAACGTTATGTTTTTTCATCTTCCTTTTAGCTTTTTTTTTCAGTTTTGTTGAATATGGACTATTTCATGCTTTTAAATTCTATTATGTGATTTGAGAATTCAAGTTATTGATTAAAAGTATCAATATGGACAAAGAATTAACAATGTTTTTTAATTTCATTTGTGATATCCCATTATTTTTTCAACTAACTTAGGCGAGAAAGGTTATCTGAATATTTATTGGCATAAACTACTTCGTTAATTTTTTATGGCAGTAAACATTCGTTTATCTTATATTGAACATGTTAATTATTGTTGTACTTTTGGTAATACCAAAACTATTAGTCAAATTAAGTTCTAGTTCTTATAATTTTAGGTTTACTTGTGTTAATGAAAATCATCGGTTTTTAACAAAAGATACAGTTGTCCGTTCTTGTTAGGTTATTTACCGCTACCATTATAAATTATTTTGGCCCCCCTCAACCTAAAATCCTGGCTCCGCCCCTGCCCACCATTAGATTAAACTAGATAGATGGTGGAGATTTGTCCATTGGTAAGCACCAAAATAAAGGTAAGCAAATGAAAATTCCTCTAATAACATGTACTTTTCATTTTAGAGTGTTTTAAAAATAAGGGCAATTCCATATTTCCCCAATAAAAACACCAAAATTCCATATATCCCCCAAACATGCATAAAATTCATTGTACAATATGCATTATTCACTTGTAAATTTGGTAAATATGACATTTTGAGGTTTATATTGGGTAAATATGGAATTATCACTTAAAAATAACATTAATTAGTGTGTCTTTTATATTTTGGATTATGTTATAGCTTGCTTAAATTGTACATTGTGGAAATTTTATTGTACTTTTTAGTAAGGGATGTTTTAATTGGTTGTTTTTAATTTGGTATATATGCTTTTAATTGATTGTACAATATGAATAAATTATTGTAATTTTAAATAATGAGGTATTTTAATAAGAGTATTAATTACAGCATACATTTCTCTCACCTAAACGAAATTTAGCCAACATTCACTTTATAAGTGGCAAAAATCATTAATCCATTTTTGATATTTTGTTTATCAAATAGTAGAGGTGGCAAAACGAACGGGCCGGGCGGGCACGGGCTACGGGTTAAACGGGCTATGGGCCAAACGGGCGCGGGCTAAACGGACACGGGCCAAAAGGGCTCATATTATACGAATCGCTTTAAAAAGACTCAAAACGATGAAATAAATCCCTCAAACGTAACACCTCATTTATATTTAAAAAATTAAATATAAGTTTTTTTTTAAAACAATCTAATGTTCGAGAAAAACATGTGCCCATTATACCCATTTGATTTCAAAATGAGCAATATATGCCCATTTCAAAAAAAGGGGGGGCCCAAATATGCCAAAGTTTTTTAAAAGTTTGCTCATTTAGCCCATTTTTTTTTTTTTTTTTTTTTGTCACAAATTGGCACCTTAGTATAAGAATTCATTTATGTATAAGTAGAGAACATATTTTTGTGATAGTAAAATAATTCACACAGAGAAACCTTTGGAAGAAAATCAACTCACATATTCAATTTCCGTTTTAATGATAATAAATAGTAAAAACTCTTACTAAAACAACTATCTATTGTTTTTTTTTTAGCCGTCGAATCGAATGAATACCCATATACAGTTGTACGTATTTATATAAAGGGACCATGATGAAGTTGTTGGCAAGTTTACGAATAAGACATGCCTCAAAGATGCTTTTTATGCAGAGGTGGCATTGGTAGATCGAGTAATGGGCAGGGGCGGTACAAGAAAAACTTTCTAGAGGGGGCAAAAGTTAAAAGTGGGTGTCGATCGGGTCATGCGAGTAACTCAACCTTTGTTAATGAAAGTGAATTTTTGGGTATTTGTTTGCATGCGAGAACCAAACTACGAATTGATTATGATATGCACAATATTCAACACATACTTACTTATTCTGATCGATATTAACACAAGTAGTTGAAGCAAAAATAAAAAGTTTGATGACAAAAATTCACAAAAGTCTATAGAGTAGCAAAAGAATCGAACATTATATCTTCACGAAAGTGCAAATGTCCTTAACCACTTGATTATGATGCGACCATTGGAAAAAATTTCACAATTATAATATATACCCATTTATGGGGGCAAAATGAAATTCCCTTATCAATCGACATTACTCGGATGAACTTTGCGGGGGCAGCTGCCTTATACAGTACCGCCCCTGGTAATGGGCGATGCTACACTTCAAAAATCTCATACAACCATTTCATTAGTACCGGAAAAGGCTTAGCCGGGGACACCCTTTTAGTTGTGAATATGCATGAGCCTTTGAGTAATTTTACAGAATATCGAATGAGGCATGCAAAATCTTTACAGCTTAACCCTGACTACATGTACACATTAATAAGTTTGACCCGTAACTTTGTAAACGGGTTTATTTGGGTTATGGTTTGCTCTTTAATGGGCCAAACAAGTAAATATAAAAAAAAGGGAAACACTCCAATCATTTACAGCATGTAAAAAACACTTGACAGTGTAATCAAGCAAGTCTCATGTATTGCAAAAAGTAATACCATAAAAGATCCAAAACAAAGAGCGTTACACTTACACGCGACATCCCAAAATTGCAGTTATCATGCTTTCCACTTAGAACACAATATTCTTGGTAATTAGCGTATCACTAAAGTAGCAAAAGAAACAAAAAAGTACTCGCTGATTCTTCATCCAGTTGATGCACCCACTTCTCTTAGCACTACAAATCCTTCTTAAAACTGCAAACAAATGTCAAAATAAACCCATCAATGAAGCACAACGACTTTATGTATAAAAGAAGCAACGACTTTATCCAAAAAGCCATTTGAACAAAACCATAAACAGCGAGTGAATCATTAATTAGATTATATTACTCCTTATAACCATCTGTTTCTCAAATCCTAATAAACAATTCTGCGAAATGTGAATGGAACAATCATTCACAACTAAAGTATTTGATGAACCATTAACTCGAATTAAGCTTCTTAAACTAGCACTTCTATTTTTTGAATAACTTGACTGATGTTAAACCTGTATCTTATTGTATGTACAACCGCATAATAATCTAATTTCAGACAGTGATGGTATTAACTAAAAAATAACAATGTTACTGCGAGTAACATTAATTTGTTTACTCATCTCTAATCCTCTGTTACTTTTTAATACATTCGCAAAAAAAAAAAAAAAAAAAAAACTGAACAATTATCACAGATTAATGATAAGATGATTATCAGTATATTGGGTTATAACATTTGGGGCACCCGGGTCAAATGGGTTGTATCATTACTAGAAGAAGATACAATAATTTTGTAATCATTTTATTCGCCCGACCCACCCATTTTGCAACATTTTATATGTAACTGAGAAATCAACAAGGTATTAACAGTAGAGAGCACAGACCAGACCTCCATCATCAAAGAAAACATAGGTTAAAGACTAAAGAGGAAGACCTCATATAATGAAGATGTTCCCTCCCACATTTTTTGTTAAAGATCTCAAGCAATTATGTCATAATTGTCCTAATAAAGTACAACTATTCTAACCATTTAAAGAAGCTTTGTTTTATCCCCAATTGCATAACTGAGTTGTTAAAAAACACAATACATTCTAGATTACAGATAGAATACTTTTAGGGCTTAAACGAAAAAGCAAAAGAAGGTATGCATACCTAGAAAAGACCAACTGTAAGGGAGGGAGTGACTACCACCCTATAAGCAATGGCATAATCATGTAGAGGAGTGAATCGGCTACCCCATTCCTTGGTTGTGAGGTTATACCAGTACTGGAGCATGAAATTACCGTCAGATTCTCTTCCAAGGAAAGTTACATTGACGATGTTGTTTGTTTGCTCAATGTAGACTCCACGAGTATAATTACGCAGATTGGGCGGGATCATATCTACTGGTACAGTAGCGATATGCTCATAGGAGTTCCAATTTGGTGTGAGTTTAAACAAACAGATCACCTTTAGTCGGCTTAATAACTCCCCAACCAAGGGGTTTGTCTCTCTTTGGAACAAAAGAGCGTATCCGTCTTTCCCAAAGTGGCTATCAGGGATGGAGTTCCATCCCTCAACGGGTTGAACAAAGTGCTCCCGCTGGGAGTCAAGGAATGCTGGAAGCACCATATCCAAGACGTTGACTTGTGTGAAAAATACACCACCCCATTGACATGAAACCTTGTACACAACACCATCTTCGAAAACAAGAATCATAGAAAAATAGTTGTCAAACTCGCGTAATTCTTCACCATCTTCACCATTAAGTGGCATGGCAGCGTTAATGTGCCAAGCATTAAATGCTGGATCGTTGAAATCGAACAGGCAGTGGCAGAACCTAGGAACCAAGTCATGATGAGGTATGACAACATTTGTGACCTCAAACCTCATGCTATCAATGTTGGGTCCAACTCGGAAAGTGAAGTGTTCCCATTTTCCCAAGTCATCATTGAATATAGAATCTATAAAACCGCCTATATCTACAACCTCCATACTATACAAGTTCAATACCATGAAAGTACTCGATCCATCTTCTGATCCATCTTCTGCCACCACGCATCTGAATAGTACCAACGACCCTGAGGCAGCCAAAAGTAAGATGGACCGCACATTTTCCCCCACCTTAAATTCCTCAAGTGAAATTTGGAATGTTCTTCTTTCTTCAGCATCAGTCTGCTCAATGCCGAGAAGGATTCCACAACCAATGTTGTTCTCATCGAAGACTTGTGTCATTAACCAAGACGAGGCCGGATGGTCTCTGCCGTTATAGGCTTCTGCGAATTTAGGAGAAAGCAAAACCAACCTAAATAACTTGTTAACTGCTCTAAGTCCAACCAACTCTGGAACATCATCGATCCTAGCCAATATATTCTCAAAGATACCTTCTGGCAGACGGCTGAAATCCATTCCTGTTCCGAAACAACAAAACGAAAATAAGATAAAAATATCTGGAAAGTCAAGGCAATTGTGTACCCGCTCATTTTAACCTAACCCCTTCACAAATGAAATGATATCAGAAGCCAAAACAGTGGTATTCACCCGGATAAACAAAGTGTGATAAATTTTATGAACATCTGATAACAAACTATCATCCCAAATTGCCACTCCTTCGTTTTTAAACATCTGAAACTGTATCAAAAGACTAATAATGACAGGATATTAACTGCAACTGCAGTAAGATACAGATATTGCTATCAGAGCATCATCATCAGTTTCCGAGACAGTATTAAGTAAATAATCTATAAAATGGCTAATAAAACATATATTTCGAGTACCTCTTCATTCAACTTAAAACTACCAAGTGCAGTAAAATAACATGGCAAATATATATTAGCACAAAGTGCAGTAATATACATACTGAAAGTTACAAAAGCAAACACTTTTATGAACAAATAACTCAAAGTCTCAAACTAATTATCTTAAGCTACCACACCTCTTTTTTAACCTTCCCAAAAACTAATTTGAGCGCAAACCAACAAATTTTTTTATTCTTTTTTTAAACTCTGTTAGGTTTGAGGTTCTAAGAATACAATAAAAAACTGCAGAGCTAATTTACCACTTATAAAGATTGACAAGTGAAATGTTTTTTAAAGATATAAAAGTGCAATTTGGAATGTCTGCTATTTCGGATGAGCACTTGACTTAACTTATTTGCAATTGACTTTAACCACAATAAACTCTAGTTATGGCATATATTAACACAATAATACACTATCAAGCTACAAGTTTCATAAAGCTTATAGTTTGAGTAACCTCTTCATTCAACTTAAAACCATATATCACAAAGTTTGAAATAAAAAAATAACAAGGTTTTAGAATTGACATTGCATTATTTACTCATTTTATTCCTCAGTTATTAACTTTTCAAACACTAACGGAAAACAAATTATAGAAAAACTGAAAAACATAACAACAATGGAAGGTCAAGTTTGTAATTAACGGGTCATTAATCTTCTCTTCATAAACACTATACAGTAATATTTACCATTTTGTTGCAGAACAATGATCAGATAAGATATATCATATAGCAAGGTTTATAAGTAACGTTAAACTATTACTCAGGTTAGTCCCTCTGTTAGTTAAACTACTCAAATCCTAATGCAAAATTTTAATTGAAAACAAAAACCAGAAAGTTATACAGAATAGTATTCAGATTCGAAATCATTATCATATTCGAAGGCATCTTAGGCGACAATCAATAATCATGTTTATTACAAAAAATCGCCATGTTAACAAAATAATCATCAGAATTATGTATCATGTCAAACGATAACAATCATTCACAAGGAAAAACCAAGTGTAGTTTATTTTCTAAACGATAAATTCGAAAATTATCTTCTTAAGCTAGGATACCTCTGGTTCGGAACATCTCAACTCTAACAAAGAACTGCTTATGACAAATATTATCACAAACTGCAGTAAAACACAACTTAATAGTCATATCATCATCTTATTCATACACATCAAGTTCTAATCTATAATCAGGTTAACAAAAAGTATATTTGAATACCTCTTTATCCAACATTCCAACTCAAAACCTAGCACAAATGACAAAACAAAAGAAGCCAGATACTGGTGCAATTACTGAATCACTTAATGGGTCTGTTGTTAAACCACAACTTAAAACGCTTAGACAATCTCTACGCTATAGTATCCTCTATTATTCAATCTGTCAATCACATGAGAAATATTAATGCAACTTACACTAACATATAGATTATCATCTTATATAGAGATACGCCGTAATCTATAAAGGTTAATAAAATGTTTATTTCGAGTTCCTCTTCAACCAATTCAAACACAAATGAGAAGTCAACATAAGCCAAACACTGATATAATATGCCGATATTTAGTAGATGTATAATTTGGTTATAACTCAGTGATCAGCTAAGTTCTAACAAGGTGCTATTAAACTATTTACTCAATTTAATCCACTGTTGAGCTTCTCAAACTCTTCCAAAAGATAAATAATAATAATAATAATAATAATAATATAAGCAGGAAAAACGTAATTTTCGTGTTTTAAACGTATATTTTTAAAAATCAGAAAAAAATTAAATCAAATTAAAAAACGTAATTTTTTTTTTTAAATGGAAGAAACTTTTTTAAATTCAGATTAGAAAAGCGTGATTTTTAAAATCAGAAAAGAAAAACTTTTTAAAAATCAGATCCAAAAAATGTAATATTTTTTAAACGGAAAAATAATTAAAAATGTAATTTTTTAACGTTTTTAAATCGATTTTTAAAAAGTTTTCGATTAAAAAATTACATTTTTTAATCGATTTTTAAAAAGCTTTTCTCGATTTTAAAAAATTACTTTTTAAATCCGAATTAAAAAAGTTTTTTCGATTTTTAAAAATTACTTTTTAATTTGATTTTAAAAAGTTGTTTCGATTTTAAAAACAATTTGTTGAAGAAAAGAATAAAGACGTTGGAGGCATCACTGGAATTGGCAAGAAATCTAGTTGATCACGCATGTCAGTCGAGTGGAATACTCTACGAGCTTATAGATGACATTAATAATCTTCATGTGGAGTAGATTTCGTTGTAATATTAATAACATTTGTTGATGTACTTGTTTAATATTTTAATGTCTAATGTTTTAACGTAAAAACACTACACAAATAAATATACTCTACATATAAAAACAATACACAAATAAATACACATTATATATACTCTACAAATAAAAACACTGTATATATACATTATACAAATAAAACTATACACAAACACAAAACAAAACAAAACAAAAAAAAAACTATACCAAAAAGCGCAAGCAATCATTTTGGCCTAGTGAGGTGCATGGGAAGGAAAACATGGGTGCAAGATTAGATTGTCCCTTCTCTTTCTGTTATATTTTATTTGAAATTTGATTTGATGTACGGACATTTTATCGTTTTGTTTATTATTTGCAAAGTAGCCCCTCAAGTATAGGATTTTAGTTTTTGGCACAACGTTTGTTGGGAGAGAGTACAAAGGATGATAAAGTGTTGGAAAGAAAATGTGAATTTTGTTTCGCTTTTTAGGTCCTCCAATAGCATCGTCGTCGAGTGAGGGTCGAAGAGTGTTGGAGGAGGTTGTTCTTCTGTGGAGTTGAGTGTTGCGATTGGGTTGAGGGTGATGGGATTGAGTAGCGATCGCCAAATTAAAAACAAACAAATATGTGTGTGTGCGTGCAGTGTGTGTTTTAATTAATTATAGTGTATTTTGTGTGGTATATTTTTTAGTGTATGTCGCCTTACTATGCCTAAAAGGCCGTTTGTATATCGCATGAGAGAGAAAGCTAATGTGGCAGAAAAATATGATTTGATGAGGGTTGTTATTGGGTATAGCCTTATAGCTAGCATGATATATGTCTATTGTGTAACAAGAAATTTATATTATTTTCGTATTAAAGTTATTTTCAGAAGATAAAAATCACATAATTTGAAATCTGACCGCTATATTTTTCTACCAATCAAACCTCACAAAAGTCTTTTAATTAGTTAAAGTGAAACGTGGATAATTATCTTAAAAAATCCATAAAAAAATAAAATATGAACTATAATTTGGACGAAAAAAGTCATTATTATGAAAGTTTTGATCCAAATATCACTAAGAGTGTTGGGTATTAAGAACTGGTGTGGTTGTGCCATCGGACCAGCCAAGGATGATGGCTCGAGAACCATAACAGGGTTGGCGCCATATCGTTTTGTAACAATTCGCATTTTTGGGTTACTATTCACTTTTTACTATTCTTCCCGTAAAAAAAATTATTTTACTATCATGACAAGATAATTGATACTCGACGAATCGTCCTGACGACGTACATTGAATCCGCCCAGAACCAATTTCACAAAACCGTGTATGAGAATTTATTTTAGGTTTAAACGTCATTCAGGCATCCCGATATGTCCAGTTAACCTTATAAACAATAGAAATATGTATTTCTCACATCATACGACAATTCCACAAGTTTTAGAATTTTACGTTTTCCGGTTTTGCGTTTTACGCATTTTAAGCCTACAGTTTTAGGTTTCACGACTTTAAGCATCTCGATAGAACTTATCACTCATATAATATACTAATATAGAGTATATTAACAAGTTTTAACATATTTACAAGTTTCATATTTTTAGGATAATCGATTTTATGTTTGATGACTTTACGACTTACAGTTAGCGATTAACGAGACCAAAACTCCTCCGTAAAAGCAAGATAATTATTTGAAACTCTTAATCTCTTCAAAATAACCATGTGGCATTTTTGGGACTAAGTAGGCACATGGCATTGTTAGGATTGATCTTGGATGGAATGGTTACACATTTCAACCTTAAGACTTAAGTTTTCTTCATCTTATAACACATATCAAGACTTAGCTAGTAATTATGATGAATCGCCTTGGCACCTCCTTTGACTAACTAAAACTCATATAAATACCCCCTCCTCTCCCTCTTGGTCGTTCATACCATTACCACACACAAAACACACTTAATTTTGCTAGTTTCCTTCAAGAATTATTCAAGAGAACAAGCTCCATATCAATTCCAAAGTTCTTTTTAAGCTTTTCCTTGTTCTTCCATCCTTTGGTAATTTTTCATTCACAAGAAGTGTTCAAGTAGAGACTTCAATAAGAAGTGTAATTTTATCAGTCGAAGACCAACCAACATATTTGTCTACTCCAATGCTTGCTTAATAAAAGAACTATCATTAGTTTATGAGTAAAAAGAAGGAAAAATTGCATTATTTCATTTTAACAGATAAAGAGTCACAAACCTTTCATTAAACAGGAAAAAAAAAACCTAAAACATCAAACAAATTCAACAGATGGCATAAATAAGTCTCAATGCTGCTATTAACATCCAAAATGAGGCTCAGATTTACAATATCTTGAGCCACTCCCCATCGCCATGGTGCAACCACATAACAACCGTGGTTACCCCACCAAGATACGGGAACACGCAGACCAAATTTAAGAGACGTTGCCTATTGCAATCAATATTGTATAGTAGGTATGGCAAATAACCCAAATGCAACCCAGGGTACTTAAGTCAGCCTCGCCCTCATGAAAAACCCATTATACTTGTATGCACCCTGCGCTTCATTACCAATAGAGGTCAATACATGTAAACCAAACACCTAGCATTAAGAAGATATTGGAAAAAGATCTCACCATCCACTTTTGATGTTGTAATGCCTGTCTCCGTGCTGCAAATACAAGACTTTAATAGTACAATAGATTCAATGTTACTTTAAAACATCATAATTTCAATTAGAATTGCAACAATGACCCGATGGACTATTAAAGCCCGTGTGACTGATGACGCCGACTACGTAATGCCGATGTCAACCTTTGAAGTGAGATCTACAATTCCTCGAGCACTCTAACGCGACCGCCATGGTCGCAACCACATACCATTCCCCGGTTACCACGCCAAGATACGGGAATGCGCGATCCATATTCATGAAATAGTTAACACATGGACTAATCATCATTGCCCACACATTAATGGCCTCAGGTTTTCAAATATAGGCTCACACAGAGGTGTAACAAATTTTGGCCAACACATAACAAATAGCAGACATGTGCTGCAACAACAACTCATGTTATGCTGCTTTGCCAAAATAATGCTCTTAATAAGCCTATAATACAGACAACCAAAAAAAGTGAGAAACCAGTTATCGGCATTCGTTACTTCAAGTAAACACAAACAGCTATCCTACCAACTTTGCATATTGTTCACCAACCTTATTAATTGAATGATTTAAAAAATAAAAAATAACCAACAGGTGGCTGAGGAAAAAAAAGAGTAGTACCGAGTAACAAATGTCAAAGATACAACCACACAACACAATAAAAATGTTTATCCTTCTCACAAAGAGACTCTAGCCCCATTTAAATAATCTATTCCTGTAGATGATACTGTGCTTTCACTCACACAAATCACTATAGATTTTTCGGTGTTGGATCGGGCTGGGTTGGCCGATCGGTTTTTTTTGGTTGCTGGAGCGCCGATCAATGAGAGAGAACGTGAGAGATGTTGAGTGATCCGGGTCCTAGATTATTCTACCCTAACCAATAAGAAACGGACCACAAAGGTTTTATGGCAACAATACATTGACAAATGTTATAGTTTCATAATTAGGTGCTCGCTTCCCACAACCTGGACATCTCTCACAAAGTATTTACCAAACCCATAATCACTTAGTTAAATATAATCTTTGGCCAAATGTTAGTAACAACTTTGGCAGGACATGTCCTTGCCAAAAGGTTAGTAAGTTGGAGGAATTAGCCACAATGAAAAAGGTAAAAAATAAAAAATGGTTTAACCTTTTGCGAGTACATGTCCTCGTCAAAATTTTGTGTTGAAATTTAGTCTCGCTTCTTCTACAAAGTGCTAAAGTGGGTTTTTTTTTTAGTTTTGTAATTTTCAAGTGATATGTGTGTCCCCAAAGTTTTTGTAGCATGTTCTTTTTCTTGTAGTTATACTTACTACGTAAGTAACTAAGGTCCGTTTGGTATGCTGGTAAAGTGTGGTTTAGGATAAAAGATGTGTCAAATCCCATGTTTTATATACATGCTACCAAAAGTTCGGCATCAATACAAAATATATTCCATAGATGAATCTTAAGTTAGCCGGGTTTACAAAATTTTCACTGCCACTACTTGTCTTTTCTTAAAAGATGTGGGCCCTAAACTAATCTCCATCCCTCATTATGATACAAAATTATTTTAATGCAAAAAAAACTTAAATATTCTTTTATTTATATATATATTTATATTATTTATAGTTTTTCTCTCTCCTACTTTTTTATATTAAACTTACACCAAATCCGAATCATAATCCAAATTCAAATCCAAATCTAAATCTTAATCCAAATCCCTTAACAAACCAAACGGGCCTTAAATATAACATAGATGCTTACAAAAATACAAGCAATTTCTTTTATAAAGATAGTCTCATATGCCAAATATACCCCTAGAAATTCCTGATACTTGGTGGGAGCAAACATTCAAAGGCTAATATTGTCAATTCCATTCCAAAAACAAACAACCCATCAACCACCCATTCCCTTATTACAAAATCTTGTATCTTCATTTTGCTTTGGTGTTCAAAAGAAACACACACAAAATCAGAATATGGAGAGCACTCTCTTATCATCTCCAAGGTTTATTTCCACTAAAAGTAAGTAATGGGTATTTTAATTTATGCTCTATTAGCTTTTATAATTATATTATGAACCTGAAAATTATGACACCTTAAACAGGTAGAGAATCTTGTGGCATTGCGAGGCAATTTCAAAGCTCATTTAATGGCAAAATGATAGCTAACCCTCAGTTTACTACAAGAACTAATGCATATACTAATCACAGAATTAGCACTAACATCACTTCATTGGTAAGTTTACTATGTATGCAAACAAGGGATGTAAGTTTTCTTTTAGGAAAATGTTTTAATAACTAGACTGTTTTTTGCGAGTTTTTTAGTTTTCGCTTGGTAAGAAAAAGGCTAAGGCAGTCAAGAGAGAGACTATTGTCCCTGAACCAGATTATCGGATACCGATTGTGTTTCTTGGTTAGTACTAACTCCATAATCTTTTATATGGCAAATTAGCAAGTTGTATAATGTTGTTAAAGCGATTATTATTGCATAAGTTGAGAAAACAATCTGATAATTAATGAGACAATATGATAAAAACAGGTTTAGCTGGTGGTTTAGTGTACGGAGATAATCTAATTGCAGCTGCTCCTGTTGGTCTCCTTGGCTTACTTCTGCTTTTTCAGGTGATACGGATTTGCATTTCCGCTTGTACCTCAATTTTTAATATAATTTCGGATTATACACTAGAAATGTGAAAATATCGCCTACTAATTACCCAAAAAAAATGGCTTATGAAGAGGTGTGTTTTTGAATAATGTACGTTAAAACTTAAAACGGTTATTATTTGTTCTTTTTACAGACAACAAGAGTGAGGTTTGTCTTCGACGATGAAGCTCTGGTTAGTACCCCTAAACCTTCTTTACTTGTAATTTCAATACATATACAAAACTTAGTAGACGGTACCCATTTGCCTAAAAGTTATTCAACTGGTTAATTAGTTGTTGGTTTAGACTTTACCATTTGCAACTGATTATCACTTCCTGAAGATCCTTTCCTCCTAATTATGACATTTGATAATTGTGTTTTACATATTATATGTTACTAATAGTATACATGGATAAGTAAACTGTTTATAGTCTTCGATAAATTTCTTGCATTATACAACCATAGGAGGTGAAAGTGGGAAAAGAGCTCGAGGAATCAGGTGAAAACGTGTTTGTTGGTGGCAAAAACCGTTGGAAGTGAGTGATCTAAACACATATATTCAATATCATTTTAGAAATAAAATGTTGCTATATGAACTAACATCCTAATAGGTACTCTTCATTCATAAACTGGGAGCTCTGGTGGCCAAATTTCCCAATTCTGGTTTACTTCAAAGAATCACAAACAAAACCTGAAGGACAAGTCCACTTTTTCCCAGTGATTTTTGTAAGAACTTATTTAATACAAGAATTTTCAAGTTCTTTTTTTTCATGAATGTGTCTCTGATCTTATTTTTGGCTGATTATTAGAACGGGAAACAGTTATATGACGCCATGGTGGAACGAAGCTGGCCCTTCCAAGACTAGTGGCCCAAAGTAGAAGGCAATAAATATGTTGAAAACTCAGGGGTATCAACCTCAAAGTAAATTTAACGGTTTTTGGGTTCTTTGTATTATTCTGTGACAACGTCTATGGCATATTATTGCAGATAGAAATGTTTTGTATGTAGACTGGGAACCTTTGATCAAGAACCACTGCTGTGGCTGTATAGTGTATACAATGTTCATTTGTTCCTAAACGATCATTCAATCCCACCAAACACCACAATTGGTGTAATAATGTATCTATCCAAGACCAAAATGTGCCTTCTCATGTAAAATGGGA
>OU343218.1:67112577-67178735 GCA_910596185.1 Chrysanthemum makinoi
GATCCGAATATGATGTCATCAACGTATACTTAAACAATGATAATATGTGACTCCTTTTTCTTGGTAAAAAGAGTATTATCTACTAATCCCATAGTTTATTTGTTATCAACAAGAAAAGTCTTAAGTCGGTCGTACCAAGCTTTTGATGCTTGCTTAAGACCGTATAATGCTTTCTTGAGTTTGAAGACATGATGTGGTTTCTCAAAGTCGGTAAAACCGGGAGGTTGAGCAACATATACTTCTTCGTTAATAAACCCATTAAGAAATGCACTTTTAACATCCATTTGAAATAATTTAAAGTCATAAGCACATGCATAAGCAAGTAATATTCTAATAGATTCAAGTCTAGCCACCGGTGCATAAGTTTCATCATAATCAATCCCTTCTTGTTGATTATAACCTTGTGCAACTAGCCTAGCTTTGTTTCTAGATACTACACCATTTTCATCCATTTTATTTCGAAAACCCATTTCGTTCCAATTATAGTTTGATCTTTAGGTTTTGGAACTAATTTCCAAATATCAAACAATTGGTTTAACTCTTCTTGCATGGCAATTACCCATGATTCATCTTTTATGGCTTCATTTATGTTTTTAGGTTCAATGGTGGATACAAAACAAAAATAATTACTTTGATTTTGGGCTTGTGACCTTAAGGTTCTTTGATTAAGTTGTCCTATGACTTTTCCTAAAGGATGACTTTTAGATTCTTTGATGTTTATAATCTCTTTATTTAATGGTTCATCTTCCTTGTCATTTTTAATTATTTCTTGACTTTCTATCATTTGACTTTCAACTAAGTCATCATCTACCAAAGGTGATGTCTTAGAGGTGGGTGGACTTTCGTCGAATGTTATGTTCAATTCTCGACTACCATTGTTCTTTGTTTAGGACAATGTAAGCTTTACTAGTTTGAGATATACCAAGAAATACACCTCATAAGACTTTGGGTCAAACTTGGTGAGATAATCTTTAGTATTAAGAATGAAGCATTTACATCAAAAGACTCTAAAATATCCTAATGTTGGCTTTTTACCATTATAAAGCTCATATGGTGTTTTCTTTAAGAAAGGACGTATTAAGACTCTATTCAAAATATATGTAGAAGTGTCAACGCCGTTACACCAAAACTTTTGAGGAATGTTTTGTTCATTAAGCATTGTTCTACTCATTTTTGAATTGTTCTATTTTTACGTTCTACTACTCCATTTGATTGAGGTGTTCGTGGAGCGAAAAAGTTATGTGTTATACCATTTGTATCACAAAAGTTTCCAAATTGAGTTTCGTTGTCAAATTCACGACCATGATCCGTTCGGATCGACACAATTTTAACACCTAGTTGATTTTCAATTTTCTTGCTAAGAATTTCAATTTATCAAAAGCTTCATTTTTGGTTTTCAAAACAACGTCCAAGTAAACCTTGAGTAATCATCTACTATGACCAAAGTGTATAAGTTGCCTCCGTAGCTTCTTATATGGACCAAACATCCATATGCCCTAGACACTTAGATGTGAACACCATATTTTTAGATTTATGACTACTATGGGTTTGTTTACCAATTTTGCAGCGTCCAAAAAGTGTTGGTCATACTTTAGTTTTGGTAAATTCCTAACTAGCTCTTTTGAAGATAGGTTTTGTATAAGTCTCATATTAGTATGACCTAAGCGTCTATGCCAAAGAGATGAGCTATCATCTAACGTTGTTAGACAAAGTTTGTCATTAGATTTTTTATCTATTTTCATGACGTATATGTTATTTTTCCTAACTCCGTTAGCTATGGTGATACCATCTTTTAGTATTTTACTACCATTTTCATCAAATAGTACTTTATACTTTTTATCACATAATTGGCTAATACTAAGTAGATTAAATCCTAACCTATCTACATGAGCAACATTTTTAATAGTTAGGGAGTTATGAGCGATCGTACCTTTGCCAATGATTTTGCTTTTGAGATTGCTACCAAAAGTGACATTACCTCCGTCATACTCTTGGTATGATGAGAAGAGACTTTTGTTGCCCGTGTATGCGTGAGCATCCACTATCTTTTATCCACTCATAAGGTTCCAATCCAACTTTCAAGCATACCTAAGAAGCAAATAACTCAAGCATTTGGTACCCAATATGTCATGGGTCCGTTTGGGTTAAACATACCACTTATTTGATTCATGTATGGAAATGATGGGTAAGAGTTCCATGACATGTAATTTGGAGTTTGATATGGTCTAGGAAAGTTTTGATTCCAACCGTTGTGTTGGAAGTTGGGTTGTATGTTGTGGTTGCTCTTAGGAAAGGGGCGTTTGGCAAAAGGTGTTTTATATCGTTGTTGAGTAGTTTTTATCTAAATTCATTTTAGCAAGTCCACGCTCCGATGTAACATTTGGTTTTAGTTTAACACTATCCTTGGTTTTCTTTGTTACTTTGACAAATTCATTACGGTCCATTATCCTGAACATGCATTCCTTCTTTGAAGTACCCACGACACCATTTTGTTCAACGGACGAAACCCTTATTTTGGGTCCGTCTAGTCCGTGATGTATTGCACTGAAGCTTTGTGGATTGTTTCATCCTTTTCGGCCGTTTTGTTTTGACTCTTTGGAATTAATACCTCATTAAATCCTAGCCATTCATGTCTCCGGTGTTTATATTTTTAACTATTTCATCGGCAAGCGACGTTTGTTAAACCTTTTATATTTAGAATTATGTTCGATTAGAACATCTTGTGTGAGCTTTAGTTTTTCTATTTCAAGATTAAGCTCTTAACATGATTTACAACCATCGTCATTTGCTTTTCCCTTTTCTAGTCGTGTTGCTTTTTCTTTTAACTCATAGACTTCATTTTCCAAAAATTCCTTTTAGTTTTTAAAAATTTATTTTTAGTTATGATTTTTAGACTTAGCTCACACAATTGATTGTATTGTTTTTGCAAAGTGTCATCATCAATAGAAGAATAAGAAGAGTCGGAAGGTACCTCGTTTGACTCATGTGCCATTAGAGCGATCTCTTCCTTGCTTGATCTTCATCTCTTCACTATCACTCCAAGCACCACTTACAAAAGCTCGTTGAGTTTTGCTTTTAGGTGGTTTGGGACATTCTCCTATGAGATGACTTGCATCACCACATCTAAAACACTTTCTTTCACCTTTACCCATTTTGTCATCCCGATCTTTTCGGAATGGCTTCTTTTCTTCTCGAGGTTGTCTTACAAACTTTCCTCTTCTTCTAAAGAACTTTTTAAAGTCTCTAACGGCCATGGCAAACTCCTCATCTTCACTCCGAAGCAAGATTCATCATTATCGCTTGATTCCGCCTTTGCTTTTAGAGCAACGGATTTGATCTTCTCCCTTCTTTCTTTGATGATCTCCGAATCTTTCTCCATCACCATTTCATGTACTTTGAGGTTACCTATTTGCTCGTCTAGTGACATTTTTGAGAGATCTTTTGATTCTTCAATAGCGGTCACTTTAGCTCTCCATTTGGGATGGAGTGCTCTAAGAAATTTCCCGACAAAGTTCTTACTACGAAAAGATTCATCAAGTGTTTTAAGTGATGTAATAATAGTATTAAAGCGAGCAAAGCCACAATCAATGGTTTCATCTTCAGGGATAACAAATTGTTCATATTGTTGAACAAGAAGATCAATTTTGTTATCCTTGACTTGTGAATTACCTTGATGTGTAACAATCAAAGATTCCCAAATATCTTTGGCGGTTTCACACATAAAAATTCTTTCATATTCTTTTCTAGGCAAAGCATTATAAAGCATCATTTTAGCTTCATTATTTTGCAATTAATTTCTTTTTTTTCATCACGAGAAATATCCTTTTGTTGTAGAACTAAAATCCCCTTTAACAATAACAAACCAAAGATCTATATCTTTTGATTTTACATATGTTTCAAAACGGTTTTTCCAATAGATAAATACATTGGTTCAAAGAGTGGTGGTCTTTGCATAGATTGCCTTGCTTTAAAGTTTTCAGAATCCATGGATCGTTTCAAGTTTATAAAATACAAATTATTTTAGAAATTTTTGAGCAACGAGGCTCTGGTACCAATTGTAGAAAACAAGAAGAGGAGTTGAATAGTTTACCAATTAAAAACTTTGTTTTGAATCTTTTTGAAAGATCAATTGATATTTATCTTTGATATGTTAATGAAATATGTAAGCAATATGTAAAGAGTAAATAAGGAAAGAAGTGATCAAACCACAACAAGTTGTTTATAGTGGTTCGGTCTACAAGGACTCTTTCTCCTTGCCCTACTCCACTCCTCGAGTCTCACACTCGAGAGTTTAACTTCACTAGTCAACAAGCTCCTTTCACGGTGGAAAACCTTTACACTTAAACACACTATTTCCGATACTACGCTAAATGTCGAGTTCTTTCCAAGGGTACAACCACTCCCACACACAATGTATTTTGAGGACTAAAATACTAACCACTCACACTCACATGATGGTTTAGTACAACAACGAAGTATGAATCAACACAAGATCATACAACACTAAACAAACAAGACTTCCAACTTCGCGTTGAAGCTTGAATGTGACTTGATCTTCTTTGCTACAAAAGAGATCACTAATATGATATGAAACCGAGTTAGAAAGGTTAGAGAAAAGATATGTATGAGAGTATGATAGAAAGGGATGAGAAACTACTTGGTTTGGCTTTGCTATTTATAGCCAAAACCATCAGCAGCCTCCACGGACCGAGGACCCCTTAAAAGGGTTTCGCCGTTATGCTTTTGGTGCCGTGCAGCGACAAGATATCAAGATCGTGCCAAAGTCAACCATATCTATGCAAGATTGTGTAAGATATGAAGAGTACAAATCTACACAAAATATCTAATGAAATCTTCCAATGATTTCCATGATGCATCACATGATGTCATGTGTTGTTTTTTTATTTTTAAAAATATGCAAATACATAAGTAATGTTTAGTTTTTAAGAAACTAAAACATTCTAAAACTACTATCATACATTATGGTTAGAGTCACATTAAGATATGATTAATCACAATGTAAATGCTAGAGTGATGAAGATATTGTTTGAAAAAGCTTGTTTTAATATCTATTAAACTTGACAAGCTTTAAGCTTTATAAAAATTAAATTTACTTTTGTCGTTAACAAAACTTAGGTAAAGATCAAAAATATAAATAACGTTTAATGACGATATTTGTATTAACAAATACCAAAGTTACCTTGGTAACCTCCAGTAGCATATGTATTGAACCCGGTTTCTGCCCTAAGGTTGAAATATTGGAGGGCTATTTATTTTCACCCTTTTCACATTTATTTCTTTTTCATTCTTCAAACCCCTTCAGGTGCTTAGGACTTCATAACTAGAACCTTGTTGGGTTTATTCCATTCTAGCTCTATCTCGATCTGCACTTCTTCCCATATCTCACTTTTCTCCTTTTTTATATACCTAGGACTTCTACACTATCTAGTGGATTGTCCCGGGTAGATCCTCCGGTTCTGGCCGGATCGTGGGAACGAATACCTAACATTACCATCCTTATATCACCATACATAACGTAAATTTGGTCGATCTTTCTGGTATTGTTCATATGCGATTGGAACCAATTGAAAACCATTTGAAAAAATCAATCCAGATACTTGCGATATATTATCAAAGCATTTTGTACCTGAATTGTTTTTGATATTTTAGAAGAAGAGCTCCCCCTCAACATGTGCATCGTGTATTAATCGTCGTTTTTCACACGGAGGTAAGAGGAAGAATTCAATTCATTGATTAACATTTTCTAAAAATATCGACATCACCTTCCCGATCAAGATTAGTAATTTTTATACTTAGTTAAAGATATTTTTGGGAAAGAATGTGGTTTTCAAAAGTTGCTCCCCCTCAATATGTGCATCGAGATTCGAAAGTGTTTTGCATATAAGAGAATCTGCACATTGAAACAAATCAATCACGTTTCAATCCTTTTTTGTTTGAAATAGATGCTCCCCTCAACATGTGCATGGAAAATTTGAAATCGTTTGGCATATGTAGGGAGGAGAGCTTGTAAATCACTATAAAGCCATTTATCGAATTATCAGTTTAAATCCAATTTAAATCACAAATTCTCCCCGATCACAATTTTCAAATCATTTGAGATTTGTGATCTCGGTAGATTTAAATTGATTTTGAAAGCTTTTGAGGAGAATTGTGACTTGCTTATGAAAACATTTAACCGATAAGGATCAAATGCGAGACTTTAAACTCAAAGATTAAACATGCTTGAATGTCGTTTGAAAACATCACATAAACCTTGGTCTGAACCAATTGTTATAAAACCATGGTCTTAACCAATTGTATGATGAATAACCTTTTGATTGAAATGAAATCATTCTCCCCTCAATCAATGACATAAGTTGTTGATTGAGAGATAGAGATTTTGACAAATGTCAAGTTCGGATGATTTTCAAAATTGAGTCCGTTATTTTTATTAGTTTTCATTTAAATAACAAATATTTTTCAGAAGAATTTATAGAAGGAAAAATATTTGTGAGGGAAACATTTGTCTTTTTAGTGACAAACATTTGTTTTTAGAATCAAAGCATGAGATTTGAAAAATAAGATAAAGCATGGCTCTGTTCTTTCTTTAAAAATGGGTTATAGACTGAGATGAATATAAGCCTTTGTTTTACATTCTCTCAATTTTTTTTAATAGATTTATGGACATTCGAACAATCTAAAGACCCGTGTCACTCTTTGAATGACAGCACAAAGACCGTAGATATTATCGAATAAGGAAAAACATGACAAAATGACAATATTTTTTGAAATTTTTTGAGTTTTTTCAAATTTTTATGGATTTTTTGAAAGTTTTATATTTTTCTATTTGCTTTTTGTTGCTTTTGTAATTTTTGTATTTTGCTTTTTGAATAACTATTTACAAGAGATAGATGAAGAAAATTTTTCTCCGCTCTTCCTCTTGAAGACGCTTTGAGTGTTTCGGTTGTAGACTCTTTAGACCAAGTCATGGGAGGATAAACTCAAAACGCTTCTAGGAAGAGCTTTGGTGAAGATGTCGCTATTGGTATTCGTCCTCACAAAATAAAGTTCCACAACACGCTTTCCACTTGCTCCCAGATGAAATGATGTTGAATGTCGATATGCTTTGCTCTTGAATGTTGAACGTTGTTGTGAGAGAAATTGCACTTTTGTTATCACAATACAGAGGGATTTTGTTGAATTCAAAGCCATAGTCAGATAATTGGGATCTCATCCATAGGATTTGAGCACAACAAGATGACATGGTATTCAGTATGAGGATATAGATGTACTCATTTGTTTCTTTGAAGACCAGCTCATAAGCTTATCACCCAAAAACTGAGCACCTCCGACGCGTTTCCGACGTGTATCTTGACATCCCGCATGGTCGGCATAGGTCGTTAGTGACATACCGGTGTCCTTCAGGTACCAAAGTCCCATATTGATGGTTCCTTAGAGATACCGAAAGACCCGTTTAACCGCTTCAAGGTTCTTTTTGGTAGGCTTAGCCTGGTATCTAGCACACATGCATATAGGGAAACAATATCGTCTCGGCGGAGGTACATCAAGGATCCAATCATACTACGATATTTCATTTGATCTACCATGATCCCTGAGTGGTCCTCATCCAGTTTAGTACGCTCTATCATGGGAGTGTCAACAGCGTCACAAGTGTCAAATCCAAATTTCTTTAAAATTTCATTAGCATATTTAGATTGATTGATAAAAATGCCTCTGTGACTTTGTGAAATTTGTAATCCCAAGAAAAATGACATTTGTCCCATCATTGACATTTGAAATTCGAGCCCATCTCCTTATAAAACGGTCACATTCATTGGGTCAGTTGGAGGCAAAGATAATATCATCAACATAGATTTGAACGTGAATTAAATGTTTGCTGACTTTCGGTGAACAATGCCTATCAATTGCTTCCTTTGCTGAATCCAAAGAGATAGAAGAAACTTTGATAGTGTATCATACCATGCCCTTGGAGCTTGCTTCAAATCGTAAAGAGCTTTCTTCAAGCGATAGACATGAGTAGGATGCTCGATTCACAAAACCGGTTGTTAATACTTCTTTAAGATCTCCGTTAAGAAAAGCCGTCTTTACATCCATATGATAGACTACCATATTCTTACTTGCAACATTAGCCAGGAAGATTCTGATTGCCTCGATACGAGCAACTGGAGCAAATGATTCTTCAAATTCTATACCCTCCTCTTGACGGTATCCTTTTGCAGCTAATCGAGCCTTGTTCTTTAACACATCACCATGCTCATCAAGGTTTACTTTCAAGATCCACTTTAGAGCAATGATCATAGCATAGTTAGGAGCAGGTACTAATTCCCATACGTCTAGTCGATCGAACTCATGAATTTCTTCTTGCATGGCATTGAACCGTTGCCTTCATTCATGGCAGGTTTGACGTCTTTTGGTTCGATCTTAGATAGTACGGAGTTGAAGAAGCACCATAAGGCACTGCTTGCAAGTTGTTTACTGTACTAGACGAGAGGGGTTTCCAATGATGTTGTCCAATGGATTGTCATGTGTCCATTTTCTAAGGTGTTCGTGTGGTTGTTGTAGAGGGAAAGCGAGTTTGATCTCCGAAGATGGTTCAAGGTTCAAGAGCAAATATGTTCTCAAAGGGAGCATCTTCGGGAGTAGCAAAGGGGTTATCTCCATCATAGGTGCTTAAACATTTCCATGATATACATTCGATGATTGAGGATCTGATGATGAGAATGAATGATCTGCAGTAGGAGCTTCTTGACTTAGTGATATAGATATCGAAGGGTTGTCCACATTGACTTGGTTGGAAGCCCTCTGGTGATGGATTGATCATTAGCAATACGTTCATCATATTCGTCAAACATTGGATCAAACAATTTCTTCAAATCTTCTTTAGAAGGAGGTACATATGGAATTGTTGGTGAGGGGTTTTGTACAAGAGAAGAACTAATGGGACTAATTAGTGAAGGTTGAGATGCGAGTCCGTAACTTGATTGTCCTGGAGCCATTTTCCCAGACAAATCAAACGTGATGTGAATTGTTTCCATGATATCCGGGTTCTTTTGTTGTAGATTCAAGAACCTTTCTGTTTGGTGCATAACCCACACAAAACTCCTATGTCTTCTTTTTAATTTACCTAAATCCTGACCATCATTTGTTGGATAGCATAAAGCACCGAACACACGAAGGAAAGAGAGATCGTTTTTTGTGGACGAAGTTCATATGGAGTTTTAGCATGAGTGGTGTGGACGAGGGAGCGATTTTGCAAGGTGTAAGGCAGTGGCAATGGCTTCAGCCCAGAGAAACATTGGAACCTTTGAGTAAATTAGCATAGTTCTTGCAGCTTCTACAAGAGTCCGATCTTTCAACTACACCGTTTTGTTGAGGAGTACGGGAACACTTCTTTGATGATGATTCAATGCTTTCATAAAACCACTTAGTTCTTTGTTAACAAACCCTAGTTCCATTGTCTGTCGATGATTCTAATCTTGTTAAGTCGAACCTACAGCTGATAAGTTTGATGATGACATCACGAGTTTCATCGTTTGTCCTCAAAAACTTTACCCATAAATCGAGTAGTCATCAACAACGACTAAAATATATTTCTTCCCATTTATTTTGCTCTCATTGGTCCGCACAAATCCATATGAAGGGGTATGCGAACTTCCATTATTGAGTTTGTGGGTTTGGGTTTGTGGGCATATTTCTTTCTTTTTCCCAATTGGCATGCAGAGCAAAGGTGATCCTTTTCATATTTTAGTCTAGGCAAGCCTCTCACGAGGTCCTTTCTTGACAGATCATTTATGGTGCCAAAATTCAAATGATTGAGACGACGGTGCCATAGCCAAGACGTTGTTTTAGAGGCCTTTGATAACAAGCAAATTGGAGAAGATCTCATCATGTCCTCGATGGAGATGGTGTACAAATTGGTTCCACGTGTTCCTTTCAAAAGTTCAATTCCATCTAAGTTTCTAACGAAACATGTATGTTTCCTGAAGGCAACCTCTAGATCAGAATCACAGAATTGACCGACAGAGAATAAATTATGACCAAGACCTTCAACATAGTATACCCTGGAGATTACACTATCTCCAACCACATAATCTCCATAACCCATAATAGCTCCAAAACGGTCGAATCTAAAAATTGATAAATTTATTCACGGTTCATGAGCCATCTCCTCCATGTGCTTGGAAATCCAAGTACCACGTAATCCATTTGAACGATCTGCAGTTGAACACAGTAAAGAATGGATAATCGATAAATGGGATCCCCATACAAGAATGGGTTCCACTTGGTTAGTAAAGAGATTGGAACACCCACGTCGGGCGAAACTTCATTAACCCCAAAAGTATGTTCACTTTTTAAAGGAATAGTTCTACCAGTAGGCATCCATTTCCTAACGGGCATTGGTCTAGAAAATTTAGGGCACAACTCATTAAGATTAAATTTATCACAGAGGGTATCCATTGATAACCTACATTACTAAATTTTCTTCCTGTAGGTTTCCAATGTTTTCTAACCTTTTTCCACCATTGCTTTCTAGCCTTCTTAACCTGTTTGATAGCATTAACATTCTTAAAAGGGTAATAAATCACATTACTCACATCATTCACAACACATTCATGATTAATACCAGAAATCAAACATTCATTACATGTTTTGCAAGTAGTTGTAGAATTCGAATTATTTACAGTACGCTTAACGCTAATACTAGAATCAATATGATTTCTAAGATGAGGAGGAATGTATTTAATCCACAAGATATTTAGAGTCTGCCGATGACTTTGACGCAACATTCTCATTAAAGACAAGTGGCATTTTCCCTTTTTCCTGACTCTTCAGATTCTCAATTTCCTTTGTAAAGACCTTATTTTTTCGTTTCTTGTGTCATGAGGACTTTCATTGAATCATATAACTTTTAAAGTGTCGCTTTTTCATTTTCTTCTAGAAAACTCTCATTTTCCTTTTGTAAAACATTAACCAAGTTTTAAGATGAAAAGTTTGAGAACACTGAGAATCTAAAGGAGGATTTTGGGAGCCAAAACATTGTTCTTTTCACCCTTTAATTGTGAAATTTGGGCTTTCAACTTTCTGATCGTGTTACAGAGTTGAAATCTGCTCATCACGTTTATTTATTTCAAAATCGCATCAAACTCTGGAACATCCGAGGATATCTTGATGTTTGAGGTTTTAATATTTTCTTTTAGGTGTTGATATTTTAGTTGCAAATCAAAATGTTCAACTTCTAGTTTAGAAAACTGTTTTACATACCAAATTATCTATCATCCTGACTTTTCTATTTAGTTTTGAGTTTTTGTTTTCAAGTGTAAGATATAACTTTTCACATACACATCATAACATTAACACAAGGTAGCATATATATGGAATTCTAGAGAGAGAAAGTTAGAGGTTTAGGGAACTTAGTGAGAGAAAGTGAAAGATATTTTTATGAGCTCCAACTCTCTACCTTGGGAGGTAGAGAGTATTTATAGTCTTACATAAATCGCCACACATCGGGCTGTGGATCATATGGGTAAAGACCCGTTCGTCCTCCACGGTGTTACTTAACTAAATACTACTTAACTAAATATTACTATGACTACGAAGCTTTAACGATTACATATATACTTGAGGTGACCGACTCTTTAATACTGGAATTTCTAATTCCTAACAATCTCCCCCTAAGGAGGTCACCTCAAACATATACTAAAATGACATTGAATACAATCAGATATTACATTAACAATTGATCTTGCATTCTTGATGTAGTACTTTGTTCCGAAGCTCGTAGTCATTGATTCCACTCATTGCATGTTTGGTTAATCCAAGTGGAGGTCTTTTCCTGATCCACGTGATAATAATGTTGAGCCGCTTTTGAGATCATCGCTATAGAAAATCTCTGATTCATCCATTGTGGTGTTGGTATTATGTGATGTTGTGACATTCGGACCGACATGCTCACATTCGGGATCATGATATATTCTCATCAGAGTAGCGGAAGCATTCGTTGATTCATGATATTGGCAAGAAGCATGGAGTGTGAATATCAGAGTCATTGATGCACTAATCATGATTTCTTTTGAGATGAATGTGTTAGGTGAGCATGCGGCTATGGATTGACCGTTCATTCGACGAACGCCTAAAATGATACAATAAAGCGCACGAAAGTGTCTTTGATCACTTTCGATGAATTGAGGTACACGCCCACGGTTCCCGTGATCGCCTGCGGATTATAATTCAAGAATTTCTTGACAGGTTTCGCGCTAGCTGTTTCAAACCGGAACGCCTCAAAGACAACACAGTGAGTGAACCAAATTTTATCAGCTGATTGATGAAAGAAATTTGAAAACAATATTGCTCAATAGAAATTGTTTTTGCAATAAACGAAGGTTTTAATGAAAATCAATTATCAATCATAAAACACCTTTTGATTTGAAAATTAGTACACGGTCGACGTGCTAATGAAAAGAGTTTTAAAGCACAAAGACCGTTTTTTCAAAGGTATCCGTCAATCCATAACCTGAACCAGATTGATTCAAAAGAATGAATCGCCCCATTGTTTCGTTCATTGTCACATGGTTGATCTATATAATAGATCTCACATGCCACCTACCAGGAGCTTGTTAGATGTTGGACGTCTCAAGAAGCTTTCCATCTTCATTGTGAGTATGTTTGCATATCACTTAGATGTTACGCAATACCACAAGGATAATGCTGAGGACTCAAGATATAAACTTTCTTTCCACATTGTGTGAAACAGAGAGTCTTCATTGAAAGTGTCCTAATGAGATTTATTGATGATCTCGTGGCTCTAGACTCAATTTGTGCATATTTGGATCTATGGGAGACTAGGAGAGGTTCTCCTTCTTCAATATCAACAATCTCTAAGAGAAAGTCGATAGATAATGTCGGTTCCCGTGAGAATGAAACAAGTCCTTTTAAGAGGAACTTGAGTGGTTTGGAAAGTTGAAGTGCAGGTCCACGCACCGGGTCCATGACGTTTGTCTTCACAATCGATGTTACCATCAGTAACCACCAAGCATATGAATTGAACCGGTTTCTCGCCTAAGGTTGAATAAATGGAGGGCTATTTTTTTCACCCTTTTCACATTCAATTCTTTTTCATTCTTCAACCCCTTCAGCTTACCGAGACTTCACAGCTAGAACCTTGTTGGGTTTATTCCAGATTAGCTCAGTCCTCACCAAGACTCTTCCCATATCTTTTTTTTCTCCTTTTATCATCATACCTAAGGACTTCTACACTAACTAGTGGATTGTCCCTGGTAGATCCCTCCGGTTCTGGCGGATCATGGGAACCAATACCTAACCTTATCATCCTTATATCACCATACATAAAGTAAAGTTGGTCGGTCTATTTGGTATTGTTCATCTGCCATTGGAACCAATTGAAAACCATTTGAAAATCAATCGAGATACTTGTGATATATTATCAAAGCATTTTGTACCTGAATTGTTTTGATATTTTAGAATAAGAGCTCCCCCTCAACATGTGCATCAAATGTTTGAAATCGTTTTGCACATGGAGGCAAGAGATCTTTGAAATCGAAAAGAATTAAAGGTCTTCTTTTTTACCATTTTCTAAAAATATCATCATCACTTCCTGATCAAATCAATTTGTAGATAAAGCATTTTGAGGAAGGATGAGGTTTTCATGAAAGTTTGCCCCCTCAATATGTGCCTCGAGGTTTGAAAAGAGTTTTACACATACTAGAGGAAACCTGCACATTGAGATAAATGATCACGTTTCAAATCATAGGTTTAAGATAGATGCTCCCTCTCAACATGTGCATGGAAAATTTGAAATCGCTTGTCACATGGGGAAGCGATAGCATGTACATCATTATAAAACCATTTACCTAATTATCGGTTAAATCCAATTTAAATCTCACATTCTCCCCCGATCACAATTATCAAATCATTTGAGATTTGTGATCTCTTATGGATTTAAATTGATTTTGAAAGCTTTTAAGGAGAATTGTGACTTGATTATGAAAACGCGTTTAACCGATAAGGATCGGATTTTAAAACTTTAAACTCCATTGATAGAACATGCATGTATATCTTTTGAAAACAAATTAATGTTGTCCAATTGTTTGAAAAATAACTTTTTAATTTAATTGAAATCATTCTCCCCTCAATCAATGACGAAAGGTTGCGATTGATTGAATTGAGATTTTGACACTTGATAAGTTTTTGATGATTATTCAAAAATAGAGTCCGAAGTTTTTCAAAGCATTTAGTTTTCATAGATAAATGTTTTCGTGATGAATCTTTAGAAGGAAAAATATTTGAAATTAAACACTTGTCTTGTTGATGACAAACATTTGTTTTAAAACATTGAGTTTAAAAAGAGATAAAGCATGGCTCTGTTCTTTCTTTTGAAAAGCGGTTATGTTCACGAAAATGAAATAACAGTAAACCATTTTTATTTTCTTTTTCTCCCAAAAATATTATTTGATATTTTTGATTTATTTTTTAAACATTCGAACAACATCTAAAGACCCGTGTCATTCTTTGAATGACAGCACAAAGACCGTAGATATTATCGAATCGAGAAAAACATGACAAATTGACAATATTTTTTAAGATTTTTGATTTCATTTTTGTTTTTTTTTTTGAAAGTTTTATATTTTTGGTTTTATAGGGGTTTATAATTTTGTATTTTGCTTTTTGGATAAATATATACAAAGATATAGATGAAGAAAAGACCTTTACTCCTCGTCTTCCTCCTGAAGACGCTTTGAGTGTTCGGTTGAAGGCTTTTCAATCCAAGTCGTAGAAGAATAAACTCAAAACGTTCTCTTGGAAGAGCTTTGGTGAAGATGTCTGCTAACTGGTATTCGGACTTCACAAAATAGAGTTCCACCACACCGTTTTCCACTTGATCCCTGATGAAATGATGTCGAATGTCAATGTGCTTTGCTCTTGAGTGATGTACGTTGTTGCATGAGAGAGCAATAGCACTTTTATTATCACAAGATGTAGGGATTTTGTTGAATTCAAAGCCATAGTCAGATAATTGGATCTCATCCAAAGGATTTGAGCACAACAAGATGACATGGCTATGTATTCACCCTTTGTAGAGGAAATAGAAGTACTCATTTGCTTCTTTGAAGACCAGCTCACAAGCTTATCACCAAAAACTGAGCACCTCCTGATGTACTTCGACGTGTATCTTGACATCCTGCATGATCGGCATCTGCATAGGCTGTTAGTGACATACCGTGTCCTTCGGGTACCATAGTCCCATATTGATGGTTCCTTGGAGATACCGAAAGACCGTTTAACCGCTTCAAGGTGCTTTTTAGTAGGCTTAGCCTGATATCTAGCACACATGCACACGTGAACAAGATGTGTCCGCTAGTGTGAGGTACATTAGGGATCCAATCATGCTACGATATTTCGTTTGATCTACCATGATCCTTGAGTGGTCCTCATCCAGTTTAGTACGTCAATCATGGGAGTGTCAATGGTGTCACATGATACAAATCCAAATTTCTTTAAAATCTCATTTGCATATTTAGATTGATTTAAGAAAATGCCTCCGGGACTTTGTGAAATTTGTAATCCCAAGAAAATGACATTTGTCCCATCATTGACATTTGAAATTTGGAACCCATTTCATTTGAAAAACGATCACATTCATTGGGTCAGTCGAGGCAAAGATAATATCATCAACATAAATTTGAACGTGAATTAAATGTTTGCCTGACTTTCACGGTGAACAATGTCGGATCAACTGCTCCTTTGCTGAATCCAATAGAAGAAACTTTGATAGCGTATCATACCATGCTCTAGGAGCTTGCTTTAAACCGTAAAGAGCCTTTTTCAAGTGATAGACATGAGTAGGATGCTCTGGATTCACAAAATCCTCCTCAGGTTGGTGACGTAGACAACTCTTTAAATCTCCATTCAGAAAGGCGCTTTTACATCCATCCGATATACAACCATATTCTTACTTTGCAACATTAGCTAAGAAGATTCTGATTGCTTCATAATCGAGCAACGGAGCAAATGATTCTTCAAAGTCAATACCCTTCTCTTGACGGTATCCTTTAGCAACCAATCGAGCCTTGTTCTTTAAGACATCACCATGCTCATCAAGTTTCACTTTGAAGATCCATTTTAGAGCAATGATCATAGCACATTTGGAGCAGTGTACTAATTCCCATACATCAAGTCGATCAAACTCATGAATTTCTTCTTGCATGGCATTGAACCGCAGCTGTCTTCATTCATGGCAGTTTTAATGTCTTTTGGTTCGACCTTAGAGAGTACGGAGTTGAAGAAGCACCATAAGGCATCTTGCAAGTTGTTGCTCGTGTGGATACGGGCGCATGAGAGGGATTTCCAATGATGTTGTCCAATGGGTGATCATGTGTCCATTTTCTAAGTGTCCATTTTCTAAGGTGTTCATGTGGTTGTTGTTAAGGAACTGAAGAAGCAGAGTCGATATCTCCTGAAGAAGATGGTTCTGATGATGATTCAGTGAGCAAATATTTTCAAATGGAGCATCTTCGAGTAGCAAAGGGATTAACTTCATCATTGATGCCGTAAACATATTCCATGATGTACATTTGATGATTGATGATTTGTTGATGAGACAGAGTGATCGCAGCAGGCTTTCTTGACTTAATGATATTGAGACTGAAAGATTGACTTCATTCACAGGGATATGAGCAGCCTCTGTGGTGGTAATTGACATTTCACCTCATTAGCACTTGGATCACAATGTTCATCAAACATTAGGGATCAAACAATTTCTTTAAATCATCTTCGATGGAGGTACATATGGAGTTTCGGAGATGATTTGGTACAAGTGATGAACCAATGGGCGTTTTGATTGTCTTGAAGTGCGGGTCCGAACCGGATTGTCCAGAGCCATTTGACCGGTCAGCTCATCGAACGTAACGTGAATTGTTTCCATGATATTTCGGGTCTCTTGTTGTAGATTCGGTAACCCTTCTGTTTGGTACTAACCAACAGAAACTCCAATATCTCCGCTTTGCTCTTAATTTAATTTTAACTTCAATCTCAAATAAATGACCGCCATTCGATTGGATAGCACAAATGCCCAAACACACGAAGGTAGCGAGAGGTAGGAACCGAACAAATGATTTCGACATTTCATATGCAAGTTCTTCCTAAGAGGTATACATGGGAACGATTTTGGGTGTAGCAAGATTCAGTGGCAAAATGGCTTCAGCCCATAGAAACATTTTCCTTTGAATAAATTAGCATTGTTCTTGTGAGTTGATTTATATGGCTACCCGTTCGTTGAGAGGAACACTAATCCGTTTTGATGACCTGATTCCAACATCATTTCATAATGCAATTAAGTCTTTGTTAACAAACTCATGATAGCCATTGAACGCTCGGAATAAGGTTTCTGAGAATTCCTGTATTGTTGAGTCGAACCTAAGCAGTTAGCTACGGAGCATGATTAGAGACAGTTTGATGATCAACATTGTCGAAGGTTTCATCCTTTGTCCTCAAAAACTTTACCCAGTAAGTCATCGAGAGTAGTCATCAACAAAACAATGAATCCTGTTATTTTCTTCCCATAATCGAATATACACTCATCACCATCAAAAATAAAGTCGTATAACCATTATTCAAACATCCATCATCATGTAGTGGGCATATTTCACTGCTTTTACCCAATTGCATCGAACAAAGTTGCCATCTTTTTCATTTTTAACTGGAGTATACACCAATGAACATAGATCCTTGATGATTGAATGAGGTTCAAGTGGAAACGATGCCAAACTATGACTTGTTGATTTGACAGAAGCAGATGAGTTCATCATGTCATGATAGAGATTTCTCTTTAGTGAAGATAGGTTGAACCACGAGTACCTCTTAATAATTTTCTTTTTGAACGAACGGGGCTGAAGTATGTTTTCTAATGGCCACCTCTAGATCGGAATCACAGAATTGACCAACAGAGAACAAATTATGACCAAGACCTTCCACATAATATACCCTGGATGTGAACACTTTTGCCAACTACATAATCACCATAACCCATAATTGCTCCAAAACGGTCGCTCCCGAATCTGTGAACAGACGTCCCGATTGTTTAGAGCCCCGTCTCCAGTCTCCGCCATATGTTGAACAACCTGAGTCCAAGTACCACGTAGGGACGATTTGAACGATCCTCTTGGAGCTGAACACAGACAATAATGGATAACTGGATAATTGGGATCCCCATGCAAGAATGGGTTCCTTTTGGTTAGTAACAGTGATTGGAAAACCCACATCAAAAATAGAAACGTAATGGAATCATCATAGGAGCTATAGTAGAAGCATCGTGACTTAGTCGACCTATTTATGTTCACTTCTTAAGGGAATAGTTCTACCAATAGACATCCATTTTCTAGTGGGCATTGTCTAATTAATACCCTTATGGCAAGGTATCCATTGAATATTCGACCTGCTGATCTTACTAAATGTTCTTCCCTGTGGGTTTCCGTGACTGCTTAACTTTCTTTCGCTTTTGCCTTTTAGAGCCTTCTTAGCTTGAAACATTAACAGTTTTAATCGGGCATTTGAATCATTAGACAAATCATTCATACCACATTTATCATGATTACAGAAACCACATCATTTAACATGTTTTGCCAAAAGTAGTAGAATCTGCATTAATTTTACAGTATGCTTTAGAGCTAACACTAGAATCAACACGCATTCGCTTTTATTCAAATTTGTCCCTAGGTGATTCTTTTCACTTCCTTAATGCACATTCTTAGCTTTCGAGGTCCTATCCTTCCTTGTATTGCCTTGATACTTTGACCTGCCGCTTTAATGTCAATTACTTAACTTGATGAACATTAGTTGGTTTTGCTACTTTTTGCTTCCCTGGTCTTGGATGTGCTTTGGGATGT
Source organism: Chrysanthemum makinoi (assembly GCA_910596185.1). Classification (NCBI taxonomy): domain Eukaryota; kingdom Viridiplantae; phylum Streptophyta; class Magnoliopsida; order Asterales; family Asteraceae; genus Chrysanthemum; species Chrysanthemum makinoi. Next base: position 67,131,498 of record OU343218.1, read on the forward strand.
GAACTATTCTAGGAGGTTTACATTCTTAACACTGGAGGTGCTGGGATCTGAACTATTTGAGGGAACAAGTTCACATTCATAACATTAGGCATTGAATGAGTTGTATACTTGGAACTAGGCATAGAACAAGGTATCAAGGGATTGACTTGCTCACCTAGAGATTTAGGACATATTGTAATTAAGCATTCTAGAAGTTCTTGAGATCGTTTGGCATGTAATCATGCATGGCCAATTGCATTATCAAGTGGTTTCTCTATCTTATCCTCTTCTACAATCTCACGGAGACATTCTAGACTATCCTTAAGGTGAGCACAGTAGTCATGAAAAGCATGTTTGAATGGCATTTGTATTCCTAAGATGAGGAGGAATATATTACTAAGCACATCAAAGCATATTTATTACAGACATGCACCTTTGAGACAACATTCTCCCCATTGAAAACAAGTCATTGGCATTTCCCATTTCCTGACTCTCAGATTCTCAATTTCCTTTTGCTAAAGAAGTTATTTTTCATTATTTTGGTTACGAGTGACTTTTATTGAATCATATAACTCTTTAAAATGTCGTTTAACTTTTTCATTTTCTTCTAGAAAACTTCATTTTTCTTTTGTAAAGCATTAACCAAGTTTTGAAGATGAAAATTTTGAGAATTCCGAGAATCTAAAGGAGGAGGCATTTGGGAGCCAGTCACATTGTTCTTTTCACCCTTTAATTGAGAGATTTGGGCTTTCAACTTTCTGATCGTGTTACAATGAGCTCGAATCTGTCATCACGCTTGTTTATCTTGAAAAACTCATCAAACTCTGGAACATCTGAGGATGTCTTGATATTTGAGGTTTTGACATTTTCTTTGAGATGTTGATATTTTAGTTGTAAATCAAAATGTTCAACTTCTAGTTTAGAAAATGCTTTACCAAATTACCGTGATCATCCTGATCAATTTTCTCATTAAGTTTAGAATTAATCTTTTCAAGCTCAATGACACGATCATGGGAGACTTTCAGGCAACAGATAATTCATGAAATTGAGAAGCATTAATGGAGCAATTTGAAGCGAGGTAAAATACATCTTGAGTAATACATTCATAAATAAGATTCTCATTCAAGGTATGCAAGTTCTTCCTCTCAATCTCATTATATTTTAATGCTCGCTCATAGTCACTAACCTCAACTATCATTGCATCAAATTCCTTTTCCATTCTTTTAATATCCGAATCTTATCCCCTTTTAAGACTCTCAAATTGATCTTTTAGTTATTTAAAGAAAGGCATGACCTCAGTTAGATAGCATTCTTTTGTTTGCTCAAAACCCCTTTCCCTTCAGTTATCCCAATGGGTGTGATCCTTTTCTTACAAGTTTTCTCAAAATCGACAAATAGTTGAAGAATAACATATTGGCTGATTAAGGTCTTGCTCTTAGTGGCAATAGTTCTAGGAACTAAATGCATTGGTGTATTTGGAGGATACACACGCAGGCAATCTTCCTACAAGGGGAGGGTTTGTTTCAACAAGATTTTCACTTTTTGCTTATCTGTCCCTTTTCCGAACACTTGTTCAGGTGTTAACAACGTTTGAGGCTTAAAACATTTGTTTAAGGAGATCCAGCTTTTCCTTCATGTAATCATGGGTTTTATCGTGATGTTATTCTTTTTGCATTCAGGATCTTCTAGCTTCTTATTCATTTTCTACCTAGATGCATCATCTAATTTTCTATCTTCCTCGCACTCAACGCGAACTAGGTTTTGTCTAGGTTTAAGAATCTCATTGCCATCATAGATTACAATTTGAGCAGCCTTTTTAATCTTACCTCTGGTTAGGTTTATCAATAATGGGAACACTATGCTTATCGCTTAAAACTCTATGCTTAGTGATCATGTGAGCAGTCTGAATGGTATTCCCTTGTACGTACAACTTATTTTCAAGCTTGTTCTTCAAAGTTTTAGATTAGAAAAATCATTCAAAAGTTTTGATTCCTTAACATGAAATTCTTGCTTAAGCACTTTAACATTTTCTTGAAGTTCTTGTTTTTGCTTAGCAGCTTTTGAAAGCTTTTCTTGTAAGGAGTTTAACTCTTGTTTTAACACTTCTTCTCTAAAATTACTTTTTCTAATAATTGTATGCGTATTTGGACATCCAACTTTCCTGCTCACGGGTAGTTAGCTCAAACTTAGCACGTTGTTCATAAATGGCAACTCGTTCTTTATAGGCATTAAGTTCGAGATAATGAATCATCAAGGGGCACATGCAGTGTATTCATCAAAAACATAGTCATCGTTGACCGCAGAAGATGCATCACTTGGTACAACTTCACTTTCACTTTGTTTCACATATTGATCATATGGGACAACATCGATATTACCCATATTTTCAATATTTGACTCAATAGTTTCAGTTGATAGTACTTTGTCATGCATCTTTTGCACATCAGCATCATCGTATAGTTTTAATACCTCTAGAAATGATTTTGTCTTTGGATGGCCAGCTAGTGATGAAGAGACCTTTAGGAGAGACCATTGGAGAAATGCTAGCCATGAAAATGGTTTGTGCAATAGGTTCATCATCAACATCAGAGTCGTATGCATCACAATCAACTACTTGAAAGGCATTCTGATGATTATGGCCTATCTCGAATTGGTCGCTCATCCACATCCGCATCATAGGTCTTGGCATTTCCCTCAAAGAAGAAACAGACAACTTCTTCTTCATTCCAAAGTAGCACCATTATCCTGAGCTTGAACAAGCAACATCTTATCTCCTAAGTAATCTACATTCTAGGGCGCTTTGGAGATGTGCGTTCCTTGCAATGTGTCCCTCACCTCCACAGTTGTAACACTTGATCGGCTTTTCTTGTCCCTGAATTCCATTCCTTCCCCTATTCTGATTTGCCACATATCCTCTACCGACTCCACCTCTTCCTTGTTCAGCATACTGCCTTTCTTGAACTGGGTGCACCATAACTTTCCCATCTCGACTAGAGCATGATTGTGAAGATTGGATGCGCTCTGATCTCATTGTTGGTGTGAAGACTGTTGGTATGGACCGAGAGTCAAGTTTTGTTTAACCATGAAGAGCTAGTTGAGTAATGAAGTGTCCCACGTGAGCATCAATCGCTTGTTTGAATCTTGTATCGGGAATGAGTTTGTGATTGCCATCACCCATGGGTATAACTTGAGATGCTTTGGTGGTAATTCCAATGTTTGAGTTGAAAGTAGTTGAATCATTTGATGAGCTTGTCTCTCCTGGCTAGGTTTTGAACTGATCAAGAATCCTTTTTCAAACATAGCATGTCTCTCATTCTGAAGAAGGAAGGCATAGAGTTGATCATAGTTTGTATTCTTCAATCCTTTGGTTAGCTTCACATCGACAAACTTATGCCATTCGGGATTCATGTTGTTCACAAACTTTGAGTTCAACTGAATGTTTGGCATAGTCATTCCGATGTTCCTCATGTCATTAACAAGCTTGTGGAATCTCACGTAATACTCATAGACACTCTCATCCGGTTTCATCTTGAAGTGCTCAAATTCATCATAGAGTTGTGATTCTCTGTCTTCCATAGTTAATTCGCAACCGAAAGAAGCATCTTGACATTATCCCACAACGCCTTAGCTTCAAAGTGTTGTGATTGATAAGATTGTAGATATCTTTTGGAAGACCTTGAAGTATGATGTTAGAAGCCCGATATCCCGCATCGAATCTCTTTTTCTCCTTATCATTGAGCTCATCATATCTTTGGTCTGCTATTATCCCATAGATCATTGTTCCATCTGCATTAGTATCAATTAAGTCTCTTGTAGTCTCAATACGATAAGGTCCTTCATCAATCGATTTGAGAATGTTGACCCCATTTTCCTTTCCAAGGCAAGATACTCGATTCTTTGAGCCCAAGAGTCGTAGTCAGTTCTGTCAAGCATGGGTGGATCGGTATCTGAACCAACCGCTTGAACATCCTAAGCAACAAAATGGAGATGATTGTAGGTACGTTGGTAGACATCTAACCGATTATAATTTTATAACTCTATGATTACAACGGAAATAGATTCTTTCACGGATTAAATCAAGAGAAACCGTAAACAATCAAAAGTTAACTCAAGTCGCTAATAATTCTTGAACCAAGTCGCTAAGTACTAAGTTGCTAAGTAATAACAAAACAAGTCGCTAAGTACCCAAGTCGCTACAAATTTACAAGAGTCGATATGCACCAAGTCGCTAAGAGTCCCAATCGCTAAGTAAAAGCGCTAAATAGCAACTCGCACGATCCAAATCGCTAACATCAAGTCGCTAAGAAACTTAAGAACAAGTCGCTATCAAAATTGAAAGCAAGTCGCTACCTTACCAAGTCGCTACCAGTAGTGGAGAATCCACCAACAGACTTTTTTGTCGGCTTGTCTCTAAAGGCAAGTCGCTAGGACCAAATCGCCACCAAACAACACTACAACTCGCTAATTTTTTCTGAAGCAAGTCGCTATCAATAAAATATTACCGAGAGCCAAGTCCCTAACTTGAAAAACTTCCAAAACACACTTTTCAATCCAAAAACAACCCAACTACGATGATTCAAGCCTTCCAAATCAAAACCTAAACACTTGTGATGATCCTAAACACAAAAGTACAATTAAAATCCAAACTTTAACACTAGAAATCAACCAAATGATGCAAAAACCACTAAACTTTCTCAAACTCAAAAACCACCTAAAAACCACTAGAAATCCAAAGATATGTGAGAGATGATCTAACCATGGATCTTGATACCATTTGTAACATATTGGATTTCACATACACATCAAACCATAAGCAAAGTAGGTGTACACAAGAGTTTTAGAGAGAGAAAGTTAGAGGTTTGGGAACTTTAGTGAGAGAAAGAAAAATCTTATTATGAGCTCCAACTCTCTACCTTGGGAGGTAGAGGGTATTTATAGTACTTACATAAACGCCCACCTGACGGGCTGTGGATCAGGCATAAAGTGGGTAAAGACCCGTCCGTCCTCCACGGTGTTACAAAACTAAATACTACTTAACATTAAATAACTATGACTACGAGCTTTCTAACGATTACATATACTTGAGGTGACCGACACTTTAACTACTGGATTTTCCAAATCCTAACATTGGGAAAGTACACACAATCTTTTGCTTAGATCGTGTGTACTTTAATTTTAAAATAATTTTTTACTTTTGTTTTTTATTTTTTAATTTTCTTTTGATAAAAAATTTAAAAAACACACACACACACAAACACACACGAACACACACAAACACAAGCACACTTCAGATCCGTGCTCGATCATCGGCTAATCAACTGTGATCTTTACACACAAGGCAAACATAACCTTGAAACACACGTTTGAACGAGTCACACACTAGATTCGTACTTGTTCATGGCTGCTAGACAAGTAAGTGTTTTTGTTTATTATTTTGATTATTTTGTGTTTAGGGTTTGCTTATTCTAGGTTACATTGTAGTTATGTTTTTAGGGTTTGCTTATTACGGGTTTGATTTGGTTTTAAATTGCTAATTGATGGTCACTACTACTTATTTCAAGCTTCATTGTTGTTTTAAATTGATAATTGATGGTCACTACTGCTTATTTCAACACGTGTTAAAAATATATTTTGGGGTAATGTTTTCGCAAAGATTATTAAGGTTTTTAGGTTTCATTTGTACTTATTACGGTTTTGATTTTGTTTGTTAGGGCTTTTTTTAAGGTTCATTAGTGCTGTTTTAAGGTTTAGAAGTTCTTTTTAAGGAAAAATTATCTTTTGCTACAAGCATGATCAAAATCATTGATCTTTATCATACTAAACTAAACAGATCATATATTTTTACATTGGTATGAATCAATTCACTAAAAAGCTTAAAAAGAACAAGAATTTCCATAAAAAAGATCATATTTTTTCACATGGGTATGAATCATTTCAACAAAAAGACAAAAAAACTTATAAAAAAAAAAGAATTTCTAAATTTCTAAACATAATAGATTACATTTTTATTTGGGGGTTTGCTTTTGCCCTTTGTAATCTGCTTATTTGTACTGTCTTACTGTCTTAATTGTAAATATAAATCCCCCTTTCAAATTTTTTTGTGTATAGGTGTATTCTGCCAAGGTTATTACGAGAACGAAGTTGCATTTCCTGAAAACAATAAAGCAAAAGTTGAGCTCGAACCCAGAATATGTTGAGCGTCTTAACCTTTTTAAGAGCACAATTTTTGGCCAATGGTTAAACTTAAAATCCTATGACCATGAAAATCACTTGCTGCATTATTTACTGCAACATCAACGACAAGTGGAAAATCATGATATAAATACTCCAATGTATTTTGATATTGGGCAAAAAGTTTTATAATTTGGTCGGCAGGAAATGTGCTTGATATCAGGATTTCGATTTTGGTGACATTTCCATGGGTCATTTAAAGGGTCGTGAATCTGCTTTTGCTAAGCGTATGCTACTTTTTCTTAAAGAAAGGCGACATGCCAAAATAACTAACATAAAGACCTAGCATCTTTTACTGATTCTCAATGATCCCTACGAGTTTTCTGAGCTTTCGAATGATGATGCTGTACGCCTTTGCCTTTTGATAATTTTAGAGAACATTTTCATGGGCAAACAGGAAAGATGTGTCATTCCCGACGAGATTCTGTGTTTAGTAGATGACTTGTATGCTTGGAATTCATTTCCATGGGGCGAGTATATTTGGGTTGAGTTTCACCACATGGTATACAATGTGGTTTTGAAGGTTACAGATAGACACTGTCTGAAATTGCTACCAAGGGAAAAGAATACACCGCCACATATACTCTTTGTAGATTTGTGTTTGCTCTCAAGGTTAGTATAATTCTTATAATGAGTATTTAAATAGTTTAGCACTAATAAGCTGATGTTGATTCTGATGTTTATTACTTTATATTGTATAATTTTTTCAGATTTGGCTTTTGGAAACCATCCCCAATTCTAGAAACTTGTGGTTTAAAGATGATAGTGTGATCCCTAGAGCACTTGCATGGGATGATGGGCAGAAGTTTGATAAGACAGATTATGATATTCTTTTCTCTTGTAATCAGATTATTCGCCTCTTGCCTACAGGTGATAATATACGCTTTTACAAGAATTCAATATGATTATTATATTGTTTTTTAAAGCATGGGTTAGTGGATAATAATTTTTATACACAGATGTTAAGAAAAATAAGCTTTGGTGGATTTCAAGTATAGACTACATCAGGAAGTTTAAACCACCAGGGTCTTTGAATGATGAACCACCTAGTCCAGCCCACGATACATCACCTACTCCAGCCCACGATAGCACAACAGCTAGTACATCAGCTCAACGAGTGAAAATGACAGTACCCAAAAGATCTTCTGTTGTGCGTACTGAAGTTCATCGATCGACACATATCCATACAGAGGTGCGTAGGTAGGTGGATGAAGTCATGCCTCATATTGATGCACATATGCCATCTAGCATAAGCCTTGCTGGTCAAGTGTATAGTATGCAACAGCAGATTCATGGACTTCGTGAAATGCTCAAACAATTGAAGCCAAATGGTGTTAGTGAATTTCCAAATATGAATGACATGCCTCCTAGATCAACCCTAGTATCTCAGATGGCTAGTATGCAAAAGCAGATTGTTGGACTGCAAAAGTTTATCCTGCATTTCAAGACTGATGGGGTGAGCGAGCAGATTGGTGATCCACCCGACATTGTAGCAGCGTCTGTTGAAAAGGTTGTATTACTTTTTAACCCTTTGAAACATTTTTTTTTCTTTTTTTATATATGTTTTATATAAAATTGTTGGTGGTTGACTTGTGAGCAACACATTAGGATAGGTATTTGCTCATTAGTACAATAGCATTTTTGACACTAGTGAGAGTGTAGTATTTAAAGACTTCTTTAGTTCATTATTATGACACTACTTGTCACTCAACTCATTTCCACCTCCCCATTATTTCACTTAAGTTCTAATTTCCTTCTTTGTAAACAAATGTCTGACAACATACCTTTTGAAATTCAAATGCAAATCATTAACAAACTTCCTGTCAAATCTTTACTTCAGTTTAGAACCGTTTCAAAGACATGGAAGTCTGTTATTGACAGCTCCAACTTCCTTGTCGGTTTCGGTGTTCGCCCGTGTCAGTCGTGCTCATTCCTTGTAGGTATAAGAAGGATTTTGTTGAGACAAAATTTATATGTTTTATTGACCAAAATGGCAATATGTCCCAACAACGTAGCTTTCTCCCAACTCTTCCTCACGTAATTCGCCATAAAAATCTAAGATATTTGAATCTTATCCCAATTGGCAGCTATCACAGTTTGATATGTTTTTCTGATGCTTTTAAGATGGCTGTTCTTTGGAACCCATCAATAAGAAAATCAGTTGCTATAGTACTCCCTGTTTGGTCAAGTCAATATGAGTCTCATAAAGTTTCAGTGGGTTTTGGTGTGAATCCTGACACTTTTGACCCTACCATTCTAACCTATCCGGTTCATGGACATGGACCGTTGAATGTTTTAGTATTTACATTGAGCTCCCAGGGATGGACAAAATTAGAAAACGAACATCTTCCTCGTCAATTAATCCGACTTAAACGGTCAAGTCAGGTGGTTATTGGTAATTTTATTTATTGGGCGGTTTCTGAAAGGATTTTTGGTGTTGATGGTGTTACTTCTCATAAACGTATATGATTGTGTCCTTTGATTTGGTTAACTACAAATTTTCTGTCATAGATATACCTGACAGCTTACAAGTTCGGCTTCCCGTTATTTCAAACCTAAGAGAGTCTCTTGTTATTTTTGGGAACATGATAGGAGATGAGTGGCACACGTTATATATATGGGAGCTAACGTTGGGTCCTTTTAACCAACTACAATCCGTTAAAACACTATTTAACATTTTCACTCCCCAGTTATTAAAATTACTTGGATTTACGAATAGCGGATATCCAGTTTTTGAAGCTGATTGGTCCCAAACGGTCAACCCAAATTAACCAGGTGAATGGTCAACAAGAGTCAATCACTTGAGAACGCAATGCAATTAAGTCCAGGAGAGTTTAGTGTTTCCCCGGGTCGTTAAGTCCCAACGAGCTGTGCGATTGAATAGCCAAACGCGTAGTGATCGGGTGATATTGAACAGGAAAGGGGTTAATGATAATACTAGATGACAAAGGAAAAATCTGAGAAAATTCCTAAAAATACTTTAATATGACAGAAACTTAAGAAAAATATAAAAAACATATAAGTGCTTAATAATAAGCTGAAAAGAAAATTAAAAAGCTAAATTATATTAAATAAACGCTATCACTATTTTTAAAGTTGGATTTTCTTGATTTTTCTTTTATAAATTTGAATTAAAAACTAATTTTAAACTTTTAAAACTAAATTAAAATACTAAAAATTATGAAAATTAATGGGAAAATTATAAAACTATTTTAAAAAAAATCTAAAATAACTAAAGAGAATTTTCAAAACTAATTTTGTATTTTTCTGATTATTTTTCTATTTTCTACGATTTAAAAACTATTAAAACTAATTTAAATGCTAAAAAAAACAATTTAATCTAAGAAAAATAGGGAAAATTATTTTTTCTCTTTTTATATTTTTATTAATCTAGGAAAAATGAAAAATTATTTTTCTGAAGCTTTTCTGAATTATTTGTATTAAAAGCTATTTAAAAAGTCCTAAAAACTGTTTTAAAATAGGAACAATACTAAACAGTGATGAAAAATTATGAAAATTTCAGGAAAATTCTAAAATATTATTCTAAATCTATGAAAAATATAAAAGCTAGGGCTTATGTGTAAGATTATGAAGCTGTAGTGCAAACTGTCCCTAAATAAGCTCTAAATAATAAGCTAATAAGCTCTAGAATGCACCAGAAGCTACCTCTACTTAGATTAAGCTACAATTCAGTGAAAAGAACCTAAATCAACTAGTCTACACCTCTAGATAACCAGCTACAAGCTTATGAGTACAAAATCAAACAAGTGAATTCAGTCCCTAGGTGCTTATTTCAAGCTTAAAAATAAGCTATCTACCCTAGTTGGAACCCAAGACCAGATATCACAATCTCAAGTGGACCTAGCAAGGAGCTTATAAACCAAATATTAGCCCAAGACAAGCTCTCATGAGCTTGTTGAGAGCTCTGCACAAACCTGTGCACACTCAGTTATCACTGAGTATGTGCACAGGGCACTTTTGGCTTAATTGACAAGCTGATTAGGAGCTTATAGAAAATTACTAAAATTCTACAAAAATCAGATTTCAACTAAAGACCAATTGAACTAGAAAATCCCAAAGTATCAATTATCTTAACTCAAAACTGAGTTCATGAAAAATCCACAAAGTTCCATGAAAAACTGTATTTTCAACTTTGACTTTTTAGACAAGTTGTGAAATGTTGACTGAAATGAATTTTAAAGCCGATTTATGGAATGATTATGATATCTAAGGTTGAACTAAGATTAATGCAAGCTAAATCTACTGATTATAATACTAAACACAAGTTTACACTAACTAATTCAACTGAAATGGAAACTAGAACTGAATTTATGCAACTTTGACTATCTCTGTTCTAAAATGCAAGTCTATGACTGAATATGACTGGATTATGCAATACAACACTAATGCAACCTAAACACAATATACCTTGAACCTCTATCTAGGATTCAAATGACTGTGCCAAACACTCTTTATGAACCTGTTTTAATGCTAAAAGTGTTTAAACACAAATCCAAACTTACACTATCATAAATTTAGATACCAATGACTTAAGTACTACTAATAGAAACAAGTTACAGCAATTCCAACACTAAAATCAGATCTGATACAATAGTGCAGAATCAAACAGAAATGAAACAGAAACTATTATATGATGAAACAAAAACAACTACTAATCCTAACAAGCTCAAGTAACAAATTACCATACTATATTAAGCATAAACAAGCAAAAATTACTAATAAAGTATTACTGATTAAGAAATCTAAACAGAATTTGACTTACAAGATGTCCTGCTACTATGGCATGCTACTGAGATCAAAATACCACTATCCTAAACTGATATCAACCCCAAATGAAACTGATCTCAACCCATTTTCACCATCTATACCAGCAATTCGGATCAGTTACAACTTTGTAACTGCAGGTTGACTTTTGTTGACCAGAGATAAAAAATTGCTTAAAACTTAAGACTGAGCTCACTAAAAGCTACAGACAGCTTTAGTAAGCTTATTTGGATTTGAATTAAGCTACTTGGAGCTTGAGCTTTAGCAAATTTAAAACTGGTTTTATGACAGAAAATGTAAAAACATGAAACTTTATCAAACTTTGAATTATTACTGAAAATGAGTTACAACTGGCTCAAATGCCTTAGTTCAGTACAAGGGAGATTAAAACTACAACTTAGAACTTAATGAAGACATAAAAATTAAAAAACGACATATATGAAAAATGAAACTAAAAACTACTCTTCTCTCCTCCTTCTCTTCTTCTATTTATTCAACAAAAAGCTTCCCACTTGTGTTCTGAGCATTTCCCACTTCTTATCTGGGCCATTGGATTAGTGGAATGGATTTAAGCCGTTGATGGCATTTTTGGCGCCAAAAAGATATAGCAACTGGGGGTGGATTGAGTGCACGGTAAGAGGAAGCATTAAATGCTTTTGGACGTTTGGTGAGGTGGAGTGATAAGGGTGGTGGTATGTGAGTTGGAGGTAAGGGGTGGTGAGTGGTTTTGCAGAGGGTGGGTGAAGAAGGAAGTGGGTTTGGAGGGAAAACGTGTGGGCGGGGTTTGACCGAATGTTTGACCGGGTGTTTATTAATAGGGAGGTTCACGGGTATTTTGACAGGGGTCAATGGGTTGGTGGGCTTGGGCTTGGGTTATTAAAGGGTGTTGGGTCCGGTTTGGTTTGTAGTAGGATTAAGCCCAAGGATCTCTTTTGCAATTTATCCAAACTTGAGGGACTGAATAAGCAACTTTCCAAAATTTATCAAAAGGACCAATTTTGACAAGTTAGAATTACCAAAGGACTAAAAATGTTAATTTGCCAATTTAAAATGTCCAGGGGTAATTTCTGTCAATCTTTGAAATTTCAGGGACTAAAGTTGCCATTTTGCAAAACTGAACATTATGAGGCTAATTTTTGACACTTTGAAAATCCCTGAGGGCCTTTTATGAAGAATTTCTATGTTTTGAATAACCAGGGACTAGATTTTGACAATTATTGCATAAAATACAGTCTAAATATTTTTTCTGTCTTTTTGAGACTTTTCAAAGCGTTTTTGACTGTTTTTGCAGTGCAGATGGAATAAAAATGATGAGTATTTAGACACTCATCAGAAGCTGATAAGCCCTATCAAATGGATCACACACTTGAAGTCTTCCAAGTTTGGTCACAAGAACTTATTAATCTTGGTGTCGAAGCAGATGCAGGGTCCTTATTCATGAGCTCCTTCAACGAATCACTTCTTCTACTTACTCATCCAGACTGTTCAGTATATTAGTATATCAGATAGACTTTTGTATGGTTGTTAGATAGTTGTTCTGTGTCACAATTCTCAATTTCCGGTCATTTTTCAAACTCCATATTCATTATTTCATATCAAATTATGCATGGGTTTTGCATTTTACATTAAACGTTTGTTTTCTTATTAAATAAACGCTATCGCGTAAACATTATTTGAACAATTGATCCGACACTTCCAAAAATTATCCCAATATATTTTTATATTCATATTAAGATTATAAAAATAATATTATGAGTTTACCCGGTGTTTTCAATTTATTTTGTATATAAATTGTTATGTATAAATAATTACGACGGTTTTCGTAAATTCAGCACGATAATTATTAGTTCACTCAAATTTTTGCAAGAAATGTGTTTTTACAATTTTTATGACTACAATATATTTTACTTTGACCCGTTAAAATTTATTTTTAGCTAACGCTACCCTAAATGCTCAAATGTGTTTACAAGTTACTACTATCCTCAAATAATTTTACATTTACTTACACTTATATATTTACATACATAATAGATAAATAAATAAAAATATGTACTAGTAGATACATCCCCCCCCCTTGTTGACAAAAGTGGATGATTTACCTAAAAGATTTGCTAGATTTTTATTATATTATATTTATATTCATTTTTTTTTCACTTACAAATTCACACACAAAACATTATCTCAAGGTGTAAAAAAATTTCTTTCCTCTCTTCCTCTTTGCATATGTACCGGCCATATATGAAGCTCCAAGAGAAGATCATCAAAAATTTCTAGACAAGTTATTTAACAATCTAGTATCACTTGTTGTTTAGGTTTTGCAATAAAAACCTCAAGTGATTAGGAAACCCATTTGTTCTCATAAACCTCATCAAGTATTCTTGTAAGCATCTCATGTCTATTTTTTCATTTTTCATATTCATTTCATATCCATTTCATCATATTTGAGCAAAAACATGCAAGTCATATGATGTTGTACCACTTTTTCATTGATTTTCAAGGGTTATATATATCTAAATCATCCTATAATTACCCCTTGTTATATTTTAGTTTTGGTGATGTCTAGGAACCCATGACACCCTAAGAAGGTGTATGGTAGGATTAGAATAGCTTTGGAGTTGTTTTGAAGGGATTGGAATAGGTTTAGTACGAGAAAAACTCTTTTCGACAAGTATATATAGTGGTCTGATCTTGTTTTGATTTTCTGGAAAATCCGACAGTAGGCACGAATTTTTGGCCTAGATATTTAGAAAATATACTTTAAAACGAATCCGTGGCCGCTTGAACGGATTAAAACGGAGCTATAACGAAGAAGTTATGAATTTTTCAAGTTTGACGAGGAAAACTATTAATTTCAGAAATTTCAGCATTGAAAATGTTACACCTTACGAGTCAAAAATGAGTCTTAAGCTTTATAAATTGTGTCGACTTATCAAAAATATATTAGTATACCTTGACACGAATCTAAGGATGTAGAAAACGTAGAAAACGGACTTGTAACGATTAAATTACACGCGATAAACCAAGTTGCCGTAACTCTATTCTATTAGCAAAATTAATATATTCTTTATTAAAAACATACTACGGCAACTAAAGGACCATGTTGGCGGACGTTTTTAACAATGATGTAGAACTTTTTATAACGTGATGTCTTCTAGTAAAAGTAAGTTCGCCTAGCATATTTTCCAAAATGTCCAACCGTTTGTTGAGCGGAGTTGTAACGAATAACATATGGTCACTCAAACTTTGCCCAAAACCATCCTTTCAAACTATATTTTTAGACTAAAGTACAATACGTAACCTATATTTTTCTTTGTGATCGAGACCTCTAGGATGGAAACTTAAACACTAAAACTTTGAGATAATGATACAAGCTTCCCAAAACCGTTGAGTTCATTTCCTAACACTCGACGTGCACCATTTTACGACTAACTTTTCAAGGCCATTTTAGTCACTTTCATGAAAATTTCAACGACATTATTTTACGACGAAAAGTTATAATTTCACAATAAATCACTAAATGATTATCGTAGGATGTCATTTCAACGTAAATACTTGTAAAGTATTTTATAATATGACGAGATGTCATAAACATATATTTTGACGATAAACATTATTTCCAAAACGTACAAGTGGTATGGATATCATATGGAGTTGCATGCACGACATTGTTTCATGACTTATATTAGAGCATATCATTCATTTTAGGTTGCGGATAGAGATCGCACCTCATTTCAGTATATCTACTTTTGTCACCAAAATCATTGCATCAGGTGAGTTCGTAGCCCCACTTTTACTCGTTTAATTGTTTTACAAACTCTTCGGGGGAGATACATGCTCAACTACTTGTTTTTACTTTACATTTATATGAACTTAAATATCCTTTGTTTCACTCTATGTGTGCGTAAGTAGATTATGCCCGAACTAAATTGATCACTATATTATGAACGCTATTAGTTGAAACACTTTCCTTGATTCTGAACCCTTCGACATGTATATTTGAACTCTTTTAAATTGATTCGGAACCTTTGACATATAAGTGAACACTTTGGACTTGATTTGAACTTTTTGACATATAATTGAACTCTTTTAACCTGTAAAGAACCCTTTTGATATATTTTAAACTTGTTTGACATGATTTTGAACGCTTCGACTATCTTGAACCATTTGATATGTTTTAAGCTCTTTGACTGTTCTGAACTTTTGAACTCGACTTAAATCTTTGAACTTAATTACGAACTTTTGGAACGGAACTCTTGAACTTAATTACGAAATTATGACTTATTTGAACTTATTGAACCGTACGTGTTATGACCTTGTCCCAAAGTCTCCCATGTTCGGAGCATCACTATAAAGTCTCCCATGTTCGGAGCATCACTATAAAGTCTCCCATGTTCGGAGCATCACTATAAAGTCTCCCTTGTTCGGAGCATCACTATAATTCTCGCCTTGTCGGTGGAGTGTTCACAATAATTCTCGCCTTGTCGGTGGAGTGTTCACAATAATTCTCGCCTTGTCGGTGGAGTGTTCACAATAATTCTCGCCTTGTCGGTGGAGTGTTCTCAATAATTCTCGCCTAAATGGTGGAGTGTTCTCAATAAATCTCGCCTAGGTGGTCGAGTGACAAAGGAGTCTCCCTTGTTGGAGCAGTGCAAAGTCTCCCATGTTCGGAGCATCCCTGAATTATTATATACGTAGTGCAATATTGTGAATTATTATGACCACTTATACTCGACTATTAGACACACTATATTTTGTGCAATGGGTTGTGAACACACAGGTTGCAAGTTTTGTATGGGCGGAACTTGGAACTGAGTGGATTTACAATGCCTTTGCTTTGAGAACTCATTTAACCTCGTGTGCTAGAGCATAAACTAGACATATTTTGGCAGTGGGTTGTGAACACACAGGTTGCAAGTTTTGTATGGGCGGAACTTGGAACTGAGTGGATTTGCAATGCCTTTGCTTTTGTGGACTATTCTAAATGACCAAAACTTTGCCTTTGTTGCATGAACGCTCTTTAAAAGCTTTACTTGTTAACCAAACTCTATGAACTCACTCAACCATTGTGTTGACACTTTTAGCATGTTTTATCTCAGGTATCCTAGGCATTCACTTCATGGCATGCATGGACATATCATAGAGTCGTGGTGACGACGCGTCTCACATGGGATTTATACACTTTAAAAACATCGTTTGGCTTGTATCAAACCTATTTCCGCATACATTGATTTTCATTTGGGACCTACATTTTGTAAACTATGATTATTTTACTTAATCAAACGATGTATTTTCCAAACGACACTTTAGGTCGTTCGATATAACTGTAACTTTGATGCTATGACAGTCCTCCCCAAGGTATTCCATTCCGCTGCAAAACACGTAATTTGGGGGTGTGACAGATTGGTATCAGAGCTTCAGTTATAGAGAACTAGGTTGCATCATTGACCCTAGACTATAACTACATCATCATAGCATCTCATCATATCATTATAAGTGCATACTCCTTATACATGCGAACTTATGACTCAACACCAAACATCATATGAGACGATTAGTTCAAGCATTTCATAGTTACTCCTAAATTATACATAGCCTGATCACCTATGTCTAATTCAGGAAGAATAATGCAATGAAGGGAGTAGTAGTCTCATATGTGTAAGCAATTCCGTAATCGAGCCAAATTTTCAAGAGATTTTCTTCAAACCACTTGTTTCCAGTTTGATCCGCGTGACAGTTCTTGTTTGATGAGTTGCAAAGATCAAGCTAGAAACAAGTTGTTACCTAAACCGATTTAGCCTAATCGTATGACAGTTCTTGTTTGATGAGTTGTGGGATTAAGTAAAAATCGGTTACCAAAAAGTCTTTTGAAAATTTTGCTCGAGAATGGGAAAGCTTGTCTCATCGAGCCTAATCATAAGGGAGCATGTCTTTAGAATGGGATATAGTCACGTTATATGCATGAGCATCGACATAATCATTTAGACCATACATGAGCATAAACTTTTAGAACCCTTGTCGCGGTTTGGGCCATAGTATCATTAATCGAATCACGAGGACGTGATTCCCCTGACATGGGAAGAATGTCACAATTCTCAATTTCCGGTCATTTTTCAAACTCCATATTCATTATTTCATATCAAATTATGCATGGGTTTTGCATTTTACATTAAACGTTTGTTTTCTTATTAAATAAACGCTATCGCGTAAACATTATTTGAACAATTGATCCGACACTTCCAAAAATTATCCCAATATATTTTTATATTCATATTAAGATTATAAAAATAATATTATGAGTTTACCCTGTTTTCAATTTATTTTGTATATAAATTGTTATGTATAAATAATTACGATTTTTTTAAATTCAGCACGATAATTATTAGTTCACTCAAATTTTTGCAAGAAATGTGTTTTTACAATTTTTATGACTACAATATATTTTACTTTGACCCGTTAAAATTTATTTTTAGCTAACGCTACCCTAAATGCTCAAATGTGTTTACAAGTTACTACTATCCTCAAATAATTTTACATTTACTTACACTTATATATTTACATACATAATAGATAAATAAATAAAAATATGTACTAGTAGATACATCCCCCCCCCCTTGTTGACAAAAGTGGATGATTTACCTAAAAGATTTGCTAGATTTTTATTATATTATATTTATATTCATTTTTTTTTCACTTACAAATTCACACACAAAACATTATCTCAAGGTGTAAAAAAATTTCTTTCCTCTCTTCCTCTTTGCATATGAACCGGCCATATATGAAGCTCCAAGAGAAGATCATCAAAAATTTCTAGACAAGTTATTTAACAATCTAGTATCACTTGTTGTTTAGGTTTTGCAATAAAAACCTCAAGTGATTAGGAAACCCCTTTGTTCTCATAAACCTCATCAAGTATTCTTGTAAGCATCTCATGTCTATTTTTTCATTTTTCATATTCATTTCATATCCATTTCATCATATTTGAGCAAAAACATGCAAGTCATATGATGTTGTACCACTTTTTCATTGATTTTCAAGGGTTATATATATCTAAATCATCCTATAATTACCCCTTGTTATATTTTAGTTTTGGTGATGTCTAGGAACCCATGACACCCTAAGAAGGTGTATGGTAGGATTAGAATAGCTTTGGAGTTGTTTTGAAGGGATTGGAATATGTTTAGTACGAGAAAAACTCTTTTCGACAAGTATATATAGTGGTCTGATCTTGTTTTGATTTTCTGGAAAATCCGACAGTAGGCACGAATTTTTGGCCTAGATATTTAGAAAATATACTTTAAAACGAATCCGTGGCCGCTTGAACGGATTAAACCGGAGCTATAACGAAGAAGTTATGAATTTTTCAAGTTTGACGAGGAAAACTATTAATTTCAGAAATTTCAGCATTGAAAATGTTACACCTTACGAGTCAAAAATGAGTCTTAAGCTTTATAAATTGTGTCGACTTATCAAAAATATATTAGTATACCTTGACACGAATCTAAGGATGTAGAAAACGTAGAAAACGGACTTGTAACGATTAAATTACACGCGATAAACCAAGTTGCCGTAACTCTATTCTATTAGCAAAATTAATATATTCTTTATTAAAAACATACTACGGCAACTAAAGGACCATGTTGGCGGACGTTTTTAACAATGATGTAGAACTTTTTATAACGTGATGTCTTCTAGTAAAAGTAAGTTCGCCTAGCATATTTTCCAAAATGTCCAACCGTTTGTTGAGCGGAGTTGTAACGAATAACATATGGTCACTCAAACTTTGCCCAAAACCATCCTTTCAAACTATATTTTTAGACTAAAGTACAATACGTAACCTATATTTTTCTTTGTGATCGAGACCTCTAGGATGGAAACTTAAACACTAAAACTTTGAGATAATGATACAAGCTTCCCAAAACCGTTGAGTTCATTTCCTAACACTCGACGTGCACCATTTTACGACTAACTTTTCAAGGCCATTTTAGTCACTTTCATGAAAATTTCAACGACATTATTTTTTACGAAAAAGTTATAATTTCGTAATAAATCACTAAATGATTATCGTAGGATGTCATTTCAACGTAAATACTTGTAAAGTATTTTATAATATGACGAGATGTCATAAACATATATTTTGACGATAAACATTATTTCCAAAACGTACAAGTGGTATGGATATCATATGGAGTTGCATGCACGACATTGTTTCATGACTTATATTAGAGCATATCATTCATTTTAGGTTGCGGATAGAGATCGCACCTCATTTCAGTATATCTACTTTTGTCACCAAAATCATTGCATCAGGTGAGTTCGTAGCCCCACTTTTACTCGTTTAATTGTTTTACAAACTCTTCGGGGGAGATACATGCTCAACTACTTGTTTTTACTTTACATTTATATGAACTTAAATATCCTTTGTTTCACTCTATGTGTGCGTAAGTAGATTATGCCCGAACTAAATTGATCACTATATTATGAACGCTATTAGTTGAAACACTTTCCTTGATTCTGAACCCTTCGACATGTATATTTGAACTCTTTTAAATTGATTCGACCCTTTGACATATAAGTGAACACTTTGGACTTGATTTGAACTTTTTGACATATAATTGAACTCTTTTAACCTGTAAAGAACCCTTTTGATATATTTTAAACTTGTTTGACATGATTTTGAACGCTTCGACTATCTTGAACCATTTGATATGTTTTAAGCTCTTTGACTGTTCTGAACTTTTGAACTCGACTTAAATCTTTGAACTTAATTACGAACTTTTGGAACGGAACTCTTGAACTTAATTACGAAATTATGACTTATTTGAACTTATTGAACCGTACGTGTTATGACCTTGTCCCAAAGTCTCCCATGTTCGGAGCATCACTATAAAGTCTCCCATGTTCGGAGCATCACTATAAAGTCTCCCATGTTCGGAGCATCACTATAAAGTCTCCCTTGTTCGGAGCATCACTATAATTCTCGCCTTGTCGGTGGAGTGTTCACAATAATTCTCGCCTTGTCGGTGGAGTGTTCACAATAATTCTCGCCTTGTCGGTGGAGTGTTCACAATAATTCTCGCCTTGTCGGTGGAGTGTTCTCAATAATTCTCGCCTAAATGGTGGAGTGTTCTCAATAAATCTCGCCTAGGTGGTCGAGTGACAAAGGAGTCTCCCTTGTTGGAGCAGTGCAAAGTCTCCCATGTTCGGAGCATCCCTGAATTATTATATACGTAGTGCAATATTGTGAATTATTATGACCACTTATACTCGACTATTAGACACACTATATTTTGTGCAATGGGTTGTGAACACACAGGTTGCAAGTTTTGTATGGGCGGAACTTGGAACTGAGTGGATTTACAATGCCTTTGCTTTGAGAACTCATTTAACCTCGTGTGCTAGAGCATAAACTAGACATATTTTGGCAAGTGTGTGAACACACAAGGTTGCAAGTTTTGTATGGGCGGAACTTGGAACTGAGTGGATTTGCAATGCCTTTGCTTTTGTGGACTATTCTAAATGACCAAAACTTTGCCTTTGTTGCATGAACGCTCTTTAAAAGCTTTACTTGTTAACCAAACTCTATGAACTCACTCAACCATTGTGTTGACACTTTTAG
Source organism: Chrysanthemum makinoi (assembly GCA_910596185.1). Taxonomy (NCBI): domain Eukaryota; kingdom Viridiplantae; phylum Streptophyta; class Magnoliopsida; order Asterales; family Asteraceae; genus Chrysanthemum; species Chrysanthemum makinoi. The sequence goes on from OU343218.1 coordinate 67,152,109, forward strand.
CATGTTTTATCTCAGGTATCCTAGGCATTCACTTCATGGCATGCATGGACATATCATAGAGTCGTGGTGACGACGCGTCTCACATGGGATTTATACACTTTAAAACATCGTTTGGCTTGTATCAAACCTATTTCCGCATACATTGATTTTCATTTGGGACCTACATTTTGTAAACTATGATTATTTTACTTAATCAAACGATGTATTTTCCAAACGACACTTTAGGTCGTTCGATATAACTGTAACTTTGATGCTATGACAGTCCTCCCCAAGGTATTCCATTCCGCTGCAAAACACGTAATTTGGGGGTGTGACATTCTGTGTTAAGATAGTTGTTTGTAAGACTGTGTTGTTTGTACGTTTCTGTAAGTGTTATGTATAATAGAACTAATTATTTAACTTATCTGCTTTTTTTGTGTGTTTTTGTTTTCGTTTGTTTTTTGTTTCTTTATTTAGTCACCTTAATTAGTAAACCAATTATTTAACATAACTGTTTTTTACAGACATCATCTAAAAATGAAGAGAATATGGATGTGCATCATGATTCAAAGGTTTGTTGTTTACAATAGTATTTGTATCATATAATATATGGTTTACGTATGTTGATTGCTTTCAAGAATAGTTATATATTTTTTTTTTGTAGTCAACTGACATGAATTTTACCGATGTTGGAGATTTGCAGGAAGATTTGTCCACACAAGAGGTTCAAGAAGTAATAGGCAACCTCTTTTGCTCACCTCTGACAGATTGTCAGGTAATATATAACATGTTATTTTGTTTATTTTATGAGTTAATGCATACCTAAGATTTGCCCTTTTTACACGCTCATTTTATCAGGATGATAAACAATTTGAGGTTGAGAAGGATGAGCAACATGTCCCAGTGAAGGAAATAATGAATGATCAACAACACTCATCGTCTCCTTATTATACGGTAAATATACGTTGAATAGATTAATCAATTCAAATTATAACCAACTCACTCGTCACGCAATGTTAACTGTTTTTCAGGATGTTCATGTGATGAATGATGATCAACATGTTCCAATGAAGGAAGAAGTGATAAATGATCAACAATACCCAAAGTCTCCTTTTAATGCGGTAAATATAGTTGAACATGTTAATTTAATCATTTTATAAACCAAAACGCACATTCAATCATTTTTAACTCTTTTTTCAGGACTTGTTGTCTTTTGATGATGAGCAACATGTGCCCGTGATGAATGATGAGATAAATGTGGCAGTGAAGGTACGAGACACCGATCAAGATGTTCCGATGAAGGAACTAACTAGTGAGCAAAAGTTAGAGTCTGCTATCAGTGAGGTAATACACGATAAACATGTAATCCAATTAAAATATAACTGTCATGGACATTCACGCAATTCGACTATTATTCCTTTCAGTCCGGTAAACCCATTCCAGTGAAGGTAGGAGACACCGAGGAAGATGATCCTATGAACTGCATGACGAGTGAGCAAATGTTAGAGTCTGATTTCATTCCGGTAAATACACGCTAAACATGTAATCTAATTAAAATTTAACCGTCATGGACATTCATGCAAGTCGAATTTTATTCTTTTTTCAGGTAATTACCAGCCCTGTTAATGTCATGGGTTGATGAGTGTCTAAATACTCATCATTTTTGGGTTTATCTGAACTGCAAAACGTCTAAAAATGCTCAGAAACACATCAAAATGATCAAAATATCACAAATCAGTGTTTTATGTGTTTTAAATGCAAAACTATCAAAATCTGATGAAAAATGAGCAAAGTTTGCAAAAATTGGCAGTTTCAGTTCCCCAAGTTTCTAAAATTGTCAAAAATAGTCCCTGAGTCAAAATTTCAAAAGAAAAGTCACCAAAGGTCCTTTTAAAATCATAAGTTGTCAAATTTAGTCCTTTGGTGAAAAATATCAAAAGTTTGAGAAAATTACAAGTTTAGTCCTTCAACTTTCAAAATTGGCAGAAATGGCCCTTGGAAAATTGCAAAATGGCAACATTGGTCCTTATACTTTCTAAGAGTGTCACTTTTGGTCCCTTGGAATGACCTTGCATAATTGGCAGAAGTAACCCCTCAAGTTTCAGAATTTACATATTGGTCCTTGTGTATTTAAGCCTTTTAACCAATTGAACCCTTGCCTTACCAAATGACCCTGCCAACCCTTTTGGACCCCCTGCATTTTGACCCCTTGCTTATTAATATCTACCCTGTCAAACCACCTGGTCAGTCAAACCCAAACCCACTTGGCGCCCTTTTTCTTCCCCTTCACCTGCTCTCTGAAATCACTCAACATATACATTCCCCCTCCTCTCCATATCACTTTCCCTGTCCCCCCACCTCAACACAACTCCAAGAATCATTTAATGATCCTTCCCTCATCTCACTCAACCCTCCACCTGTTAAAACCCAACTTGGCGCCAAAATCCCATTTAAACGGTTATGATCATTTTGAGCCATCCAATGGCTATGGATTGATGGGAACTGTTCAGAGGTGAGAGAAAAGGACTTTGGATTATAAAAGAAGCAAGTGAAGCAAGCAAAAGGGGAGTAGCTAGTTTTTGTAATTTTCTTCAATGTCGTTTTTTTTTATGTATTAATCAAATGTTGTAGATTCAGTTTAATTGTATTTCATTTAAGTTAAAATAACTTTGTATGTACTTTTGAGAGTAAAATTCAAGTTTGGTTTAAGTTCAAAACTTTTAAGTCTACTGTTGAAAAGTTTGAGTTCTCAAATCTTGTGTTAAAGCTTCTTATAGCTTATATTCAGTTCATTTAAGTTTATTTAAGCTTGTTAAAGCTTTTCATAAGCTCTCATTACAGTTTCAACCAAATTTCCATTTTAGTCAACAAAAGTCAACAGGAGCTCAAATTGAAATGAAAGATGAATTGGGGTGTTGCAGTGATGATAAATGGGTTGGATTAGAGTAGCATAGGGTAGTTATGTGTTTGGTTCTATCTTGCAACTAGCTGGACACATTTGAGTAAGGTTACTCACTTTCAATTTCAAGTAATTTTACATATTTTGTTGATATTGGTATCTGTGAGTAATAATCTGTTTTTACTTGTTTGATTAGTTGTAATTAGATCATATAAGCTCAGTTGGATCAATGGTTTTTGCTGGTTCAGTTCTCTTTTTAGTTTAAGATTGCATTTCAGTTTTAAGAGGGTGTTTGGATTTGAGTCTTAAACTGCACTAGAAGCTAGTTCAGGGGTTCATACCCATTGGTGCATGTTTGTTATCTCTAAACAAACTCATATTGGTCTTAGTTTAGGTCTGCAATAGCACAAAGTCAACTTTTCACCTTAATCCATCTCCACAGTTCACTGTTGGAGCTTTTGCAAATCCAAGTCTTATTTTGTGTTTCAAATTCATAAATCTTGCTTAACTTAGTTTCATTTTATCATATTTCATCATTTCCAGTCCACAAATCATGATCAAAGTTGGAATAAGTCAAACTTTCCATTTATTTCAAAAAGTCAAATTTGCATTAAGTCATTTTTGAATAAAACTTGGAATTTCACTGTGGGTTTATTATAGAGATTCAGATTATAAGCTTTGGAGGTATTGTAGTCTAGTTGGTAAAGAAAAATACAAAAATGCTAGCTCTTGGTTTCTCAGCTTTTTAAGTGCTTATTTCTTAGTTTTTTTTGAGTACCATGTTGTTATAGTGCCAGGCACGGGTTTATGCACTTTTGCAAAGCTTGTGCAGGGCTCATCTAAGCTCATCTTGGTCTGTTCTTGGGTCTTGTCATAGCTAGCCAGGTCCTTGTGAGGTTCCCATGGTTGTTTTCTAGTTTCAAGCTTATTGTGTGGCTTATTTTTAAGCTCTAAGTTGCCCTCTCATCTGTTTTTTAGCTTAAACCTCAACTCATCAAATCTGTTGTACTGGCAATCCAGAGGTTATGGGGTGTTGTTTTTAGTTGCTTTAGGGTTGTTTTAGCTTGTTCAAGCTTCTGTATCAGTTTAATGCTTGTTTGGTCCATCTAGCTTATTCAAAGTGCTCATTTTTAAGCACTTCCCACATCAGTTGCTTAATCCTCCAAACAAGACCCTGTTTTTCCAATTTTCCTAGCTTCCTAATATTGTTTTAAGCATTTCCTGAATTTTTCAGATTTTTCCTAGCTTGTTTGGTATTTTTCTGCATTTTATCTAGTTTTTAAGTATTTTTAATTAGCTTTAAATACAAAAAATTAAGAAAAGGTTCAAAAAAATAATTTTTCAATTTTCTTAAGTCTAGATAAATATAAATAGCCTAAAAAGTATTTTTCCATAATTTTCTTAGCCTAATTTGTATTTTCTAGCATTTTAATTAGTTTTAAATAGTTTTAAATTAATAATAATTATATAAAAAGTCTAAAAAATATATTTTCAGTTTTAAAATTAGTTTTATCATATTTTAGATTTTTCTAAGTCTTAATTTTATTTTTCTAGTCTTATTTCATATTTTCTTTTATTTTAGAATATTATTAAATAGTTAAAATAGTTTTTAATTAATAATAATTAATTAATTAGTTATAAAAATAATTTTCTTTTTCTATAAATTTTCTTTTATTATTAGGATTGTAAAAATGTATTTTTCATATTTTTAGGACTTTTATTTCTTAGTTTCACGTTTTATTTTGTACGTTTACGTTCTTTTTATTTAAACGTACGTCTTAGGTTTTAAACGTTCATCACTTTAAATATAGTGATAGCGTTTATTTAATATCTTTTATCTTTTTAATTTTCTTAATTTACATTTAAGTCGCTTTTATTTATTTCCCTTTTTCAGTAGTGTAATATTCAAATCCTAATCTTTTCCGATCACTATCATTAGTGATCATTCTACCGTCTGATCAAGTGTTGTACACACCATTGAGTCTCCGTGGGACTTAACGACCCGGGAATCCATTGTATTCTCTGATCTTCATTTGCATTTGTGTCTGAGCTGTTTTAAGTCTGTTTGACTTGACGGTTCGGACCAGATCAAATTTTGGCCACGGGAGGCTTTAGCGTGTGTTTAGCCTTTTTCAGACCCATTCTTGCACATATCCCATTTTTTTGTAAAAAGTTTTTTGTAAAATTATCAGAAAATCCAAAAATATTTTCATCCTTTGTTTTTATCATCATGTTTTTCAAAAATACCAAAAATATTCCTCTTTATCCTCTCACCTTTTTGATTCTTCATTTCTTACCCTCTGTTAACCTTTGATTCTTTCTATGTCTTATCCTCACCCTCTTGGTTGTCAATGGTGTGGTGGTCCTTATAATGGTGGCAATTACCCCAGTTGTAGCATGGTGGAATCGGAAACGGGTCCGGCTCTATAACCAAGATCCCTATTCCTACCATAACACGACTGATTTATTCCATCACCGCCACACTGTGAGACTCAGCAGTTTTATTGTTGTGAGTACTGTGGTGGTTCACATTCCAGTTCTGATTGTCAATCAGGAAACACGCTTGTCTATGAGCGGGTTCTCGATAACAATTATGACTACAACGCATACCACTCACGCCACATCATTGTACTGTTGTGCCACAAGTATTGTGGAGGTCCTCACCCTAGTTTCGGATTGTCAAACAGGGACCCCATTTCCTTGTAACAATTACGACTCTTCGTATCCAGACCAACCTCCACAGTACCAAATGATTCAAGCGACTCCTCATGAAACTACGGACCTTCTTCTAAGACTCGAGTTATTGAAAGAACTTAAGGAGAGTCGCTATGTCGTCCCAAAATAATCCAAAATCCATGGAAGCTTTGTTAGCCGAGGGCGGTACGCTAAATTAGATTCCCAGATTGCCATTGAAAACACTATTAGGGAATCAATTAGACTACAAAAATCATTCAAATCCAGCTCTCGATTCCGTTTCATTCCTGATGATGATGATGATGATGTTACCCTTGATATTAGTGAATTATGTACAGATTCATCAAGTTCATCAGTTGAAACTCCTTCCATGAAGAATCAGGGAGAAAAGACTATGATGGAATTACTAGCGGAAGAACAAATGGAAAGTATTAAACATATGTATGCTAGTCCTTCTAAACTCCCTCAGTCTGTTGTTATCACACCCGATACTCCCACTCACTCTCTAAACATGGGGAATGAGCTTCTTAGCACTATTCCAGAAATGGAATCGTCTAGTGTTGAGAGCCTTGTCCCAATCCCAAGAGAGTCACAGGGAATTCTCGAGCATCTGTGTGATATCCCTTTCCTCTTGAGTGTTCAAATGATCAATTTGAGACTTTCTCCGATTTTAGTGATGATTGTAAATCTTATGGAGACATCGAGTATGTTGAGGCATCACTCCCACGATCCGATCCTCTTCTTGAGGAGTTCACCGATGAACTCACTCACATCACTCCACTTTCATCGAAAAGTGACGATGATCTCTTTGATTTCGAAGCCGATCTTGGAGAAACCAGAAATCTCCTATATAATGATCATCCACTCATTTCTTATCCCATTTCCGACTCTTCCATCCCTTCTCTCACTCCTGATGAGGAAGATGACAACTTTTGGAAGGAGGTCGATGATTTTCTTAGTGATGAGTCGATTCCAACAGGAATTGACAATACTTACTTTGATTCGGAGGGAGACATCCTCTTTCTTGAAAATCTATTGATTGAAGAATCGTTTCCAGCTCTCCCTCCCGGTAATTTTGTTACCAATCACCATACAAGCTTCAAGTTTAAGCTTAAAAATGTCAAAAATGGTGATTTGCTTCTTTCTGATGAGGAATGGACATGCCTTGTGATGCACATATTTATTCCATTCTTCACTAATGGTGTGGTTGCTCTTTCCCTTTTCTCCTTCGGGAATGAGGACACTATTTTTGATCCCGGCATTTTCATTTATTATTTATGAGCCGGTTCTATCTATATCTCATCGGTGTGGAACTTTCACGTGCTTCAAATGTTTGTCCAAACATCTTGATTAAAAGTCCGATGGAGATTGTTTCTTCCACTTTGCTTCCCCATGAACCAATTAATTCGGGGTCGAGTCAAGCTAGCGACTCGGTAATCAAAAACAGTAGCATGCCATATGGGTTTTCACCCATATTTCTGATTTCTTTCTATTTTCTACCACCCTAGTGTGGGGGGGTTGCCCCACATGTTGTGTATATATATAAGTTTAAAAAAAAAAAAAAAAAAAAATAAAAAAATAAAAAAATCCTTTATAAATAATGGCCGTAGTATTTCCCTTTTACGTTCTTTGTTTCGGCATAACCGCCGGTACTTTGAATATTGAGGGCAATATTCATTTCTAAGTGTGGGGGGGAATTCTCACGAATTTTATCATATAATTATACCAATTCCCCCGTTTTTGGCCAAATTTTTTTTTGGAGTAAGTGTTTTACACTTACTTAATTGGTTATCAGTCCGCCTTGTCTGTAAGACTAAAGGATTGGCTAATCCAGGAGCAAACGGCTCTTGGTAAAGATTTCTCAAATCCGTTTATATGGCTTGCAATTTGCCCAAAATTGTATGGTTCTCAACTCACCATATCCTAAAAGTGAAGAGTTGGCTAGCCCGCAAGGTTATGGCTTGTGGTAAAGTGTGAAAAACCATAATTGGTAATCACTCACCAAAGATAATTCGATAATTTATCTAAGAGTTGGCTAGTCCGAAGGTACGGCTCTGGTAAAGACAAAATCAAATCCGTTTACAGCTTATGATTTGCTCAAAATCATTTGGTTATCAGTGTACCATGGTTCTTACTTGAACTGAAACATTTGGCTACTCCAGAAGTGATGGCTTTTGGTAAAGAGATAAAATCCATCAAGTTTTCTCAAATCATTGCTAGGGACTAGCAATATCTTAGTGTGGGGGATTGATGAGTGTCTAAATACTCATCATTTTTGGGTTTATCTGAACTGCAAAACGTCTAAAAATGCTCAGAAACACATCAAAATGATCAAAATATCACAAATCAGTGTTTTATGTGTTTTAAATGCAAAACTATCAAAATCTGATGAAAAATGAGCAAAGTTTGCAAAATTGGCATGTTTTAGTTCCCCAAGTTTCTAAAATTGTCAAAAATAGTCCCCGAGTCAAAATTTCAAAAGAAAAGTCACCAAAGGTCCTTTTAAAATCATAAGTTGTCAAATTTAGTCCTTTGGTGAAAAATATCAAAAGTTTGAGAAAATTACAAGTTTAGTCCTTCAACTTTCAAAATTGGCGAAATGGCCCCGGAAAATTGCAAAATGGCAACATTGGTCCTTATACTTTCTGAGAGTGTCACTTTTGGTCCCTTGGAATGACCTTGCATAATTGGCAGAAGTAACCCCTCAAGTTTCAGAATTTACATATTGGTCCTTGTGTATTTAAGCCTTTTAACCAATTGAACCCTTGCCTTACCAAATGACCCTGCCAACCCTTTTGGACCCCCTGCATTTTGACCCCTTGCTTATTAATATCTACCCTGTCAAACCACCTGGTCAGTCAAACCCAAACCCACTTGGCGCCCTTTTTCTTCCCCTTCACCTGCTCTCTGAAATCACTCAACATATACATTCCCCCTCCTCTCCATATCACTTTCCCTGTCCCCCCACCTCAACACAACTCCAAGAATCATTTAATGATCCTTCCCTCATCTCACTCAACCCTCCACCTGTTAAAACCCAACTTGGCGCCAAAATCCCATTTAAACGGTTATGATCATTTTGAGCCATCCAATGGCTATGGATTGATGGGAACTGTTCAGAGGTGAGAGAAAAGGACTTTGGATTATAAAAGAAGCAAGTGAAGCAAGCAAAAGGGGAGTAGCTAGTTTTTGTAATTTTCTTCAATGTCGTTTTTTTTTATGTATTAATCAAATGTTGTAGATTCAGTTTAATTGTATTTCATTTAAGTTAAAATAACTTTGTATGTACTTTTGAGAGTAAAATTCAAGTTTGGTTTAAGTTCAAAACTTTTAAGTCTACTGTTGAAAAGTTTGAGTTCTCAAATCTTGTGTTAAAGCTTCTTATAGCTTATATTCAGTTCATTTAAGTTTATTTAAGCTTGTTAAAGCTTTTCATAAGCTCTCATTACAGTTTCAACCAAATTTCCATTTTAGTCAACAAAAGTCAACAGGAGCTCAAATTGAAATGAAAGATGAATTGGGGTGTTGCAGTGATGATAAATGGGTTGGATTAGAGTAGCATAGGGTAGTTATGTGTTTGGTTCTATCTTGCAACTAGCTGGACACATTTGAGTAAGGTTACTCACTTTCAATTTCAAGTAATTTTACATATTTTGTTGATATTGGTATCTGTGAGTAATAATCTGTTTTTACTTGTTTGATTAGTTGTAATTAGATCATATAAGCTCAGTTGGATCAATGGTTTTTGTCTGGTTCATTCTTTTTTAGTTTAAGATTGCATTTCAGTTTTAAGAGGGTGTTTGGATTTGAGTCTTAAACTGCACTAGAAGCTAGTTCAGGGGTTCATACCCATTGGTGCATGTTTGTTATCTCTAAACAAACTCATATTGGTCTTAGTTTAGGTATGCAATAGCACAAAGTCAACTTTTCACCTTAATCCATCTCCACAGTTCACTGTTGGAGCTTTTGCAAATCCAAGTCTTATTTTGTGTTTCAAATTCATAAATCTTGCTTAACTTAGTTTCATTTTATCATATTTCATTATTTCCAGTCCACAAATCATGATCAAAGTTGGAATAAGTCAAACTTTCCATTTATTTCAAAAAGTCAAATTTGCATTAAGTCATTTTTGAATAAAACTTGGAATTTCACTGTGGGTTTATTATAGAGATTCAGATTATAAGCTTTGGAGGTATTGTAGTCTAGTTGGTAAAGAAAAATACAAAAATGCTAGCTCTTGGTTTCTCAGCTTTTTAAGTGCTTATTTCTTAGTTTTTTTTGAGTACCATGTCTGTTATGAGTGCCCTCAGGTACGGGTTTATGCAGCTTTTGCAAAGCTTGTGCAGGGCTCATCTAAGCTCATCTTGGTCTGTTCTTGGGTCTTGTCATAGCTAGCCAGGTCCTTGTAAGGTTCCCATGGTTGTTTTCTAGTTTCAAGCTTATTGTGTGGCTTATTTTTAAGCTCTAAGTTGCCCTCTCATCTGTTTTTTAGCTTAAACCTCAACTCATCAAATCTGTTGTACTGGCAATCCAGAGGTTATGGGGTGTTGTTTTTAGTTGCTTTAGGGTTGTTTTAGCTTGTTCAAGCTTCTGTATCAGTTTAATGCTTGTTTGGTCCATCTAGCTTATTCAAAGTGCTCATTTTTTAGCACTTCCCACATCAGTTGCTTAATCCTCCAAACAAGACCCTGTTTTTCCAATTTTCCTAGCTTCCTAATATTGTTTTAAGCATTTCCTGAATTTTTCAGATTTTTCCTAGCTTGTTTGGTATTTTTCTGCATTTTATCTAGTTTTTAAGTATTTTTAATTAGCTTTAAATACAAAAAATTAAGAAAAGGTTTAAAAAATATGTTTTAAATTTTCTTAAGTTTAGATAAATATAAAAAGACAAAAAAATATTTTTCCATAATTTTCTTAGTCTAATTTGTATTTTCTAGCATTATAATTAGTTTTAAATAGTTTTAAATTAATAATAATTATATAAAAGTATAAAAATATATTTTCATTTTTAAAATTAGTTTTATCATATTTTAGATTTTTCTAAGTCTTAATTTTATTTTTCTAGTCTTATTTCATATTTTCTTTTATTTTAGAATATTATTAAATAGTTAAAATAGTTTTTAATTAATAATAATTAATTAATTAGTTATAAAAATAATTTTCTTTTTCTATAAATTTTCTTTTATTATTAGGATTGTAAAAATGTATTTTTCATATTTTTAGGACTTTTATTTCTTAGTTTCACGTTTTATTTTGTACGTTTACGTTCTTTTTATTTAAACGTCATTCTTAGGGTTTTAAACGTTCATCACTTTAAATATAGTGATAGCGTTTATTTAATATCTTTATCTTTTTAATTTTCTTAATTTACATTTAAGTCGCTTTTATTTATTTCCCTTTTTCAGTAGTGTAATATTCAAATCCTAATCTTTTCCGATCACTATCATTAGTGATCATTCTACCGTCTGATCAAGTGTTGTACACACCATTGAGTCTTCGTGGGACTTAACGACCCGGGAATCCATTGTATTCTCTGATCTTCATTTGCATTTGTGTCTGAGCTGTTTTAAGTCTGTTTGACTTGACGGTTCGGACCAGATCATGGGTTTTCAGAATTTCAATTGTCATGAAAATAAGTTCACAACTGTATGAGTCCCTTTTCAACGGGAATAGAAGTTGAGCAAGGTCTTCCATTCCCCATATATGCAGCAGCCAGAAACTACTACAAGAGTTTTAAGAAAGCGTCAAAAGAGACATGTTAAACTTGATATTCCCAAGGTTATTGGACCTAATGGGAAAGAAATCTCACTCCGACCTTGGAAAGAGGTATTTAGTATCATATTTTTGTTCTTCTTAATGTTAATTGCAATTATTTAGGTTATTTGTTTTTAATTTATTATTAAATATTTTGCATATGAAAATGCAGAGTCTCAAACGTAATGCTAACTCAACAAAGTATAGAGCCTTTGTCCACCCAATCATACAGTTGTGGATTGACAGTCAAAAGAAGATTAAGAAAGAGGAGGACCAACAGTTATTTCGCTTCCCATGGGGCACCGAGGTTGCTAATCTTCAATTCTGCTAGGATTATTGGGCAGGGATGCCAAGATTGGCTATGTGATTCGGTATGTAATTATTACAACCTAATAATACATGTGTAGAGATATCAGGTTGATCATAGCTAATATTTTTTTTCTTTCCTTTTTTCATCTATTTTTAAATGACAGCATATTGGATTATGGGTTGATTTAATGATGCATTTTAGACCTGCAAATGTTGATTGAGTCATGGTTAGCCCATTTTTTTGCTCCCAGATCATTGACGGGCGAATGCCGGTATACTATGCTGACGGGGTGACCGATGGTATCCCGTGGTTTCGTGAAGGTGTTGAAAAGGTGTGTATTTTAGTTCTCAGATTTTTGTAGGTTTTAGGTTGTTTAGGATTTGCTTGTAGTTGTTAAGAGTTAAGACTTAGAGTTGGTGTACAATATTGGTCACAAAAAGCTTATTGCAGTTTGTTACAACATATACATAGTTTTAAGGTTGTTTATGATTGGTTATCTTTACTACTTTTGTAGGTGTTTTTTCCCATTTGTTAACCTGATGTACACTGGTGCCTGGGTGAATTCTCTATTAGTAGTGGTGTTATAACGCTGTACGATAGCCTTGGGAGCAGGTGAAGACCGTCCTTGGTGGATAAATATGATGCGACGTTTTCAAACTCAACTACCCATTTATCTGGAAGAGAGTGAGGTGATGGCGAGGAAGAATATAGATCCCAATTCCTACTCTATTTCCTTTCGGTATGCAGAAAATGTCCCTAGACAAGGTGGGAGGTATGGAGATTGTGGTGTTTGGGTCATTATATTTCTATACAGGTTGGCTAATAACATTCCACTGAACTTCAAAGACCCAGTTCAAGATGCACTGGCATATCGTGAGCATTTGTCCGAATATTTCTGGAAATACAAGATTCCAGTTCCTAAATCCTAAATGAATGGCATGCCAATCATTTTTATTTGTGTGGCTTTGTGGTGAAAACTTAAAACATTTGGCTGTGGCATTTGTGTAACTTAAAACATTCTGTCTTTAGGCATTGGTGAAACATCTCATTCTCTATGTATCTTGTACATTATCTAAACAGTTCTATTCCGCATGTGTAATGGTTCAACAATTGTGTTGAAAACTTTTTTTTTCTTCTTATTTCGATACATTACGTGTGGCGTTTACTCGTTTATAAAAATATTGAACAAGATCAAGATATGTGTTTTGGTAGATCTTTATCAAGCGTCTTTTAAGTGCAATGATTAAAATTTGAATGTTCAAACTAGGGAATAAGATCTTGTATACAATCAACTAGTATGTCGCTCGGCCACTCGACTAGTAGTTGGGCAGATGGTATATTTAATGTGATAGGGTAGATGATAATCACATATAAATATGACCCCATAACATAGGGAATTCTCATCCAAACGTGTCTCAAACTTTTTTGTTGTCAAACTCGCTACCACTTAAACCAAATGGATTCGCCACCAAATAATGAATGGGAACAATTACTTGATATAGATGACTCGACTGTATCATTATCACTCGACTTGAACATAGTCTCATATGGAAGCCCTAATGTTGATAAGTTTGTTAGGAAAATACCTGGTCCTGCAGGTAAAATTGCGGATATTCGGGGGGTGTGGATGATGGTTTGATGATGACACAGGAGTATATTAGGAAAGTTGTTTTTGATGAGGGCAAGGATTACGATTTTAAAAGTGGGCAATGGGTTCGCGCGGTTGAGTTTATGCAAGTTGATGGCGGATATTGGTCGGTTGTTTTGCTGATATCAAAAAATTTTGCAAGAAAGAGAAAGTTGAGAAAGTTGTTGGGATAATTAAGTCATGTACTCCGAATGTGTTGGGTGATCTCACAGTAACATTGAAAGACGTTTCAAGTTTAATCTCGGGTACAATTCATCACAAAGTTCTGGATGAGAAGCTTGTAAAGGCGATTACTGTTGGGGCTGTTTTGATACTTCAAAATGTTTCAGTATTTTCTCCCAATGAATCTAGCAATTATCTTAACATTACAATAAAAAATTTGTTTAAGGTTTTCCCCAAGGATACATTTCTTGAAAATAGCGGTGGTGCTGGTGTTAGTGGAAGTTTAACTTGTGTTTAAGCAGTGATGTTGCTTTATTTATTTTAATTTTAATGTACTTGTTTTAATGTTCTATCTTTTATCGATTTCCGAATGTAATTCGTACGATTTAATGTTTTAATGTTTATCGATCATCGAATTTAATTTTCATGTATTTTACTTTATGTCACTCAATTACAATGGAAAACGTACACCGTCGGTTGAGCATTTGACGGTCGAGCGCCGTCGGTTGAGCGTTGACTTTTTAAATGTGAATTAATGTTGTGTATTAAATTTTAACTAAACACACCTAACTACATTTACTCCTAATTAACTAGTCTAACTACCATTTCACATTTATTAAACACATCTAATTATTTTCTTTTCCAAAGCAAAAAGGTACCGATGGTCGAGCAGCCCCTAGTCGAGCGCCGTCAGTCGAGCGTTGAATTTTTTATTGTGAATTAATATAGGATAGGTAGTATCAATGTTGTATATTTAATGTGATGTACTCCTAATTAAATTCTATAACTGCCATTTCACATTTATTAAACACACCAAATTTTTTTTCTTTTCCAATGCAAAAGGTACCGATGGTCGAGCAGCCCCCAGTCGAGCGCCGTCAGTCGAGCATTGACTTTTTAAATATGAATAATAGGGTAGGTGGTTTTTAATGTGCTGCATTCATTAAACACACCTAACTAAATATTAAACTATATTCATTTTTATTATCATTTCCAAGATAACATTTTCTTTTCCAATGCAATGAATTTCCCGCCAATACTTCCCGCAAATATTTCCCGCTAAAAATTCCCGCCAAATATTCTCGCCAAAATAATATATTATATATACATAGAAATGTATTTCTCCATTTTTTTATATAAAAAGATATACAACGAAATTCAAAAGAACAAACATACAAACTGTTATCATGAAGATGGCTGAATATGAAGCTTTTCCATGTCGTTGTGGAGAAGGAAATGTAGTTTTGCGACAATCACATCAAAGTCACAGCCTTGGCCAACTATACTATGCATGTCCTTTATCGAAGGTGAACAATTATAAGTGTTTGTTATTTGTGTAATATATTAAGTATATGTTGTTAAAAATAATTTTCTCTATTCTTTAACAGCCTGTGACAAAAGATCATGGATGTAAATTTTTTTTATGGAAAGAGGAACGTATCCGTCTACTTATCGGTTCTCCTGAAGCTTCATCGCCTTCAACTAATATGACAGGATCCTCCACACCACCAAGATATTCTCCAGGAACTTCAAAACCAATTTCTGGAAATGCAGGTTGCTCAAACTGCAAGTTGTTGACTAATAAAATAAAAGTATTGGAGGCAACAATAGAAATGATGAATGATCCAGCAAACCACACATATCAATCAACTGCACTACTTCACGAGCTTTATAATGAATTGGGAAAATTAAAGATCGAGTAGTTTGTATGGTTTAATATAGTAATATTATGTTTTATCGCTTTGTAATATCATTTGTACGCTTTTTATTTTCTATCGCTTTGTAAGTATTTTACCCTTTTAAATGTGTATCGCTGCGTCAAAAATAACCAATAAAAAAAAATACCGCATATGACAATATATTAAAAACACATACATATATTAAATCTTAACTAAACACACCTAACTACATTTACTTATAATAAAGTTTCTAACTACCCTATTTAATATAATGTACTTCTAATTAAATAGTCTAACTAACATTTCATATTTATTAAACACATTCATTAAACACACCTAATTATTTTCTTTTCCAAAGCAAAAGGTACCGATGGTCGAGCAGCCCCCAGTCGAGCGTTGAATTTTTTATTGTGAATTAATATAGGGTAGGTAGTATTAATGTTGTATATTTAATGTGATATACTCCTAATTAAATACTATAACTAACATTTCATATTTATTAAACACATTCATTAAACACACCTAATTATTTTCTTTTCCAAAGCAAAAGGTACCGATGGTCGAGCAGCCCCCAGTCGAGCGTTGAATTTTTTATTGTGAATTAATATAGGGTAGGTAGTATTAATGTTGTATATTTAATGTGATGTACTCATAATTAACTACTCTAACTACCATTTCATATTTATTAAACACATTCATTAAACACACCTAATTTTCTTCTTTTCCAATATAAAAGGTACCGATGGTCGAGCAGCCCCTAGTCGAGCGTCGTCAGTCGAGTGTTGAATTTTTTAAAGTTAATATAGTATATATAAATGAGCTTTTATTTCCATTTGAATATATAGTCAATCAATAAATATGAGTATTTCTGATAATAAATTTCGTGTATATCTTGTTTTTGAAGGTGAATCCAGTTACGGTGTTTCACTAAGCAAAGATATTACATACGATGGGTTAGTTTCATTCGTTGAAAAAAAGTTCAAACTTAAAAACGCATACGTTTTAAGTGTTTCTTACAAAATGCCACACGGGGCGGTCCACATAGTTGATGATGACGATGTACAATTTTTCGTTAATGAAGTCTGTAGACCGAAGGCTACCTTACCTAAACTTTTAATTAAAATGGTTGTCAAAAACGTAAAGGTAAATCCATGCTCTTCCAACTCTTTAGATTTCGACCTTAATGATTCATTATTTCATGATGTTTTTTAACCATATGATTTTTACAATAATTCTCAAATACCACAAAATGAATTTATCAATACATCTCTATCAAAAAATGAACCTTTTGATATTGATTCTCAAATACAACAAAATGGATTTGTCAATACGTCTAATCTACCAAAAAATGAACCTTTTGATAATTTCGGTCTTACATTTCCTTCAAATGATCAATTCGTACATAAATTGGAAACAAATACATTCGAATATATGCCTTGTCCACCCGATCCCCCGATGCCTAATATCAAGATCCCGAATAACATAAGATACAACAACAATAGCTCTTGTATCCTTAAAACGGGCCAGGAATTTGATAACAAAGAGTTATGCATGTATGAAATTGGTAAAAAAGCTCTTACAGATAGGTATGAATTTAAGGTTAGAAAATCTGATAAAAAAAGGTACAATGTAATTTGTATGCATAAGGGTTGCGAATGGAAAATAGTGTCGTCTAAGATGAAAAATAATGTTAAATGGCAATTAGGAAAAGTTTACGATGTCCACACTTGTCCTAAAACACAATTTTTTCCTAATCACCGTAATGCAACGAAATTTTTTTTGGGACGTTTACTCGCTCCGAAAATGAGAGATAGGAGTCGAATCTACACACCAAAGGACATACAAGAAGATATTGCTCAAGAATTCAAAATAGACATTTCTTATAAAAAAGCATGGGGTGGAAAAAACCGAGCATTGGAGATGCTCAGTGGTGATCCTATGGAATCGTTTGACCAATTGCCGTATTATTGTCATAATTTAAAGTTGGCAAATGACGGTACGGTGACTCATATTGACATCGATAATGAAGGACACTTTAAGATGTGTTTTATCGCCTTTGGTGTTGCGGTAAGTATGTGTATATTGTTTATGCGTTAAAGCACAGTTTTTATATATATTTGTGGTATTCTATTAATGTACAACTAATATTTTGTAAATCAAACAGATTCAAAGTTTCTTAAACCACTTGCGACCATTGCTAATAATTGATGGAGCACATCTTAAAGGGAAGTACCTTGGAACAAATTTGCTTGCCGTTGGAATGGATGGTAATAATCAGATTGTACCAATTGCTACTGGTGTTTCTCAAGGTGAGACGGGGGAATCGTGGTCATGGTTTTGTCGGTTGAAAGAATGCATAGGGAAGTTCAGATTGGCTATCATATCTGATAGACATTATGCAATTGGACTAACGTGTAAAATAGTCTTCCCAAATTCATTTCATGGGTATTGTTGTAGGCATCTAATGATGAATTGCGATTTAAAAAATAGTAGAAAGCTCAGGAGTTTGTATTGGAAGACATGCAAAGCTTACACTAAGGAGGATTTTCATGCGGCACTTTCTGCTTTTGATGCATTTAGACCAGGTGTTGAGAAGAAACTTCATGAAGCTGGCTTTGAGAAATGGTCTAGGGCATAGTGTCCTGCTAGACAGTACAACTATATGACCTCCAACAGTGCAGAGTCGGTAAATTCACTGACAAGATATGTCAGAAAAGTACCGATTACAATGCTAATGGAGTAGTACCGAGAGATTTTACAAAAGTGGTATTGTGATAAACGAGAAAAATATGAAGGTAAAGACTATTTTTAGTAAGTATTTATTTATTTTTTTATTTTATACATTTTTTTTAAAATTATGCCGGCATTTGCTTTTTACATGCACCCGCGGGGGAACTTAGTGATTAGACTGCTGCAAAAGTAAAAGATAGAATGTTAAAAAGCGCAAGTTGGATTGTAAGAGGCATTGAAGCAGTAAAACTTTATCAGGTGGATGATGGTCGAAGACAACATATAGTGAATTTAACCAATGGGATATGTAGTTGTTGTAAATGGCAATTTTCGTGTTTACCGTGGTCAGCGTTAGCGGTTGCTAGATTTCTTAAATTGTCGAATTGTAATCATTTGGCTTGGGATTGGTTTAAGAAAACGTCGCTCAAAGGTACATACCAAGGATTGGTTTATCCTATAGGGGATACCTCGAGTTGGGAGAAACCTCATGGTCTGCAAAAAGTGAAGCCACAAAGAGCAGTTAAGACCCAATCAGGAAGACCAAAAAACAAAGATCATATAAAATCTCAAGGAGAGGAACCAAGTCCTGTAAGATGCTCAAGGTGCCACATTGTTGGACACACGCGACGATCATGCATGGAACCATTACCAAAGAAAAAGGTCATATATTGAATAATATTTGCATTGAAATGTATAATCTAGTTAACTATCCAAATCTATAATCTTGTTAACTTTGATTTAAATTTACAGGAATACGTGGGAAGCTCAAGTAGCGGACAACCGTCAATGGCATTTCAATATCATCCGGATTTTTCTGATAACGAAACCGAACATAATTTGTCTGATAACGAAACCTCTTTTGGTACAGCTGAAGACAATGAAATGGATTGGAGCATGGAACCATACAACTTGGATGAACCATAATTGATGAAAAGTATTGACAATACTATGTATGTTTTGAATCTGGACTGCTACCTTGCTACTGAATGAAATGTTTTGTTGTTATGAACTATGTACGAAAAACCTTCAGGACTGCTACTTTGCTACTGAAATGAAATGTTTTGTTTTTATGAACTAAGTATGTTGTGATTCTGGACTGTTAGTAGTAAAAAGCATGATAAGGAAGGAAACTATGAACCTGCATTCACTAGAAATAAAAGTGGGTATACATAAACCCAAAAGTTATCCAGGAGGAAATACAAAATGTTTGGGTATACATAACCCACAACTGCATGCTACTTAACAGACAATTCCATCCCCCATTAGTGGTTACAAAGTGGGTATACATAAACCCAAAGTTATCCGGGAGGAAATACAAAAATATTGGGTATACATAACCCGCTAGTTACTGTTTGCCAGGTGATTCCATCACCCGTTACTATTTATAAATTCTTTTGCAAGATCACATAAAAATGTTTACTTTGTCCAGACTATCAACCAACAGACAATCAACCAAATGTTTAGACTACGAATTGTTTTGTGGAACATGCCTTACAAGATTCAAGCAACATGTATCTTATGCTTGAAATAAAACTTGAGCATCCTCTCGCGATATGCTAAGGCAGTTTGAATGGGATTTTCAAGATCCAACAGCTTGCCATTTCCTAATCTGTAAACGTACAAAAAGTTAACAAAGGAAAACTATATAACAAACAATCAAATACGTTTACAGCGATGAACAAGTCAGCCTATACAGGCAACCCCGTCCCTACAATCAAACACATTTTGACTAATTTTTTTTACATAATAGCGAGGCTCAGATCTGTATAAATCAATAGTTTCAAAAACATCAGGATATAACCGCCATGGCTGCAATAGTATAAAATATAGAATTGCCACGCCAAGACACGGAAAATCACATCATTTGCTTGATTTATTAAGATACTTATCATCACAGCCTCTATCAAAATAAGACACTTATGAAAAAAATAGAGTTTATACATGTAAAGGAGTTGGTCAAAAAAGTTAAATGTCAATATGTTATAAGCAAGTTATCTCGAGTCAACGAGTCGTACATAAGCAAGTGGAGACAACTTAGTACTTTGAGCCTCCACTCGAAATCCCATTGCCATGTCTACGAAATGGCTGCAAAGGTTTGCACCAAACCTATTGCTATGACAGTGACATAGGAATGGGTTTTCGAGGGGAAGCTCAAAGTACCAAGGTGTGCCAAATAAATTTCGATTCTAGAAAAGCGTATGTGATGAATAGGATAATGAAGGAGTGTGGCCTGTCATGAACAATACACACTATATCATTATCACAATCAACACACCTCAATTATCACGACACATCTTTCTAACGATGTATATGGGTTCCATTGCTTAGTTTGACGGAATTCCCTAAAACCATTGGTGTGCTTAATATTGATCACATTTTTCGGCACAAAAAGAACCAAAAATTGGGATCAAGATCAAGCACACAAACGGTTTTAGGGAACTCAGTTAAACTAAGCAATGGAACCCATCTACATCGTTAGAAAGATGTGCCTTGATAATTGAGGTTTTCAAGGTGAAGTTCAATGTAGAAAGCAGTGTATGGACACATTACTTCGTAGATGGGTGGTTTATGTCCGTAAAAAAGTTTTTTCCTCAAAAAGAAACATAGTTAACCCTTTCTGAGATCCCCTACTGGTCCTTTTGTCGTTTCAACTCCCTTTGTGCAAAGGCCTGCACCAGGGAATTTGCTAGATTGTTGAAAAAACAAAAGGAACAGTATGGGATCTCAGAATGGGTAACTATGTTGAAATTCCACACTCATCCACAAAGTAATGTGTGCACCTTGTTACTTTCAACTTCTAATTGAAACACTTTTATAGATTCCACAACTATAACATATTGATCCTTAAATTTCTTAACTAACTCCTTAACATATACAAACAATAATTTTTTGCTAAGTTTCACATTTAGCAACAGTCTACAACCAGTATTGTGATATGCATTAACAAGGCTCAGATATGTAAAACAAACATCAGGATATAACCGCCATGGCTGCAAAATAATCCTATAAAATTGCCATGCCAAGATACGGTAAATCACATCATTTGTTTCATCAAATAAGATAATCGTCATCACAGCCTCTTACATATTGAATGCACAACTATATCATATTCAGTAGCCACATTCGAGCCCCGTCAGTCGAGCATCGACTTTTATTAAAAGAAAAAAGGTGTGTATAGTGACTTAGATTTGGTTCAGATTTGGTGGGCCATTGTACTTTTTCTAAAAGGTACAGAGGGGTGGACAATTAGCATTAAATTAGTATGTCGCTCGATTGAGCAGTTGAGAAGTCGAGCAGTTGAGCATGAGCAAAACGGGAAAAGGCACAAAAAAATGACCACATATGAAAGTGACCATATAAAGGACCATGGTTGAGTTTTTGGCCTATTTAGGGAATTTTCTCAGATCTGCAAAGGACCATGGGTTCGCGCGGGTAGTATTGTGATATGCATTAGCAAGGCTCAGATCTGTAAAACAACATCAGGATGTAACCACACATGGCTGCAAAATAATGCTATAAAATTGCCATGCCAAGATATGGTAAATCACATCATTTGTTTCATCAAATAAGATAATCGTCATCACAGCTTCTTACATATCACAACACTGTTGCCAGTCAAAAGTCTTTTTTTTATTCTATTTAAAATGATAACATCTACAAATTAGGTATTGTAGATCAGGAATATTTTGTCATTCAGCAATTGTTTGCATGTGATTTTCAGATTTTCAAATGTCAGTTTTGCCAATAATATAGGTCAGGAATCAACTGTCAATGAAAACCAAATAATATAGGTCAGGAATCAAGTGTCATATAGTGCCAAACAGTATTGATTCTGTGACATGTATCTAAAGTGAACCCACAAAAACAGTAGTGTATATACTATTATTGTTTTGATACAGATGAGGCTACAGATTTTTCAACATCAAATTATTGATTATTTTGTTCATTTACATGTGCAAAAGATAGGCACTAGACATCCTCTGGTTTTGCTATTTAAGACAATATAGTTGGAGGCTCATCTTCGCAACTTATTTCCTAACTTGGGACAAAATATTTAAGAAAATATAATGTCAAGATAGCAAATGTGTGATCGCCTCATAAACCGAGGCTAATTCCAACAACTGGTCGGAGATATTAGCTCTGTACTGCCATCAAGCTTTAATTGAAGACCTTCAAATGGCTCAACAAATGAATTTGCTTTGTGGAAGATTGGTTGGTATTACACCCCAAAGGCTAAGTTTCATTCAGGAGCTAGAAACTGTTGGAAATAACTATGCGCAGAAAACTGCAAAGTATCTAAGAGAGGTACAGGAGAGAGATGATATGAAGGTTCAGCAGATGAGTATAATGGCAGCTGAATTGGAGCTTAATGTCCGTAATAACGATGTCTTTGTTCAGAGGCTTAAAGGCTTGTTAGAGTTATAAGTATCAACCTATGTGTGATTTACGTCTGTGGTTTCATGGGAACTATCGTGTGTGTGTTTAATTTTAGTATGAGTGTTTTTGTAATATTTGTCGGTAGTCTATCTCAGCTGGTTGTAAGATATCCATTTCAATAAAACTGACCGTTTATGTTATATCAAGACTCAAATGCCAACATAATTTTAAAAACTTTAATAATATAAACATCACTAGAATAAACTGAGATGTCAATAACCACATATGTTTAATGACTAAATATGTGGACTGTGTTTATCTACTAAAGAGGGTACACAATGGACTGTTAGCATGACCGCTTTTGTAGGTGTGGTTTTTCCTATTTAAGAGTGGACATACTTAATTCAGCATTAACCTACTTCACTTTATACTAAATATGTCAAATGGTAAAAAAGTTACATTCAAGCCTAATGCTGATGATAGGGAATGGTCAATCAAGGCACTAAGAGAGGTCATATTTCCTGATATTGAAGAGAGATATGGCCCAAATGCTGAACCAAGGGACCAATTACCCGCTAAAATTATAAAAGACCTAAGACAACAAGTTTACAGCGATGAACAAGTAGAAGGTGGTAAACAATGTGGTAGTGTTAACAGCAAGGTACCACATTGCAAGAAAGGCAAGTCAGCCAATAATGATGTACCAAACTGTTAGCCTTAATAGTTTTTATTAGAAGTGATGGTCATTCACATTTAGGAACTTTGTAACGTGTGTTAGATATCGTGATAGAATAGTCAACGGGCTCGTGGATTGGGCTAAGCTAATTGGTTATTAGTTTAGTTAAGCTAGCATTGTATAAGTTCATGTAACCCAATCCATGTCCAAGCCCATATACGGCCCATGGCCAAGCCTTAGGGCATCCTTTGTCTTGTACTATAAATACCCCTCAAGTATGTCATTTGAGGGGTGTGCTTGAGTGTGTGTGTTTTTCCTTGAAGCAATATACAACTTATTGTTTTCATCTTTCTTCTCTCTACCTCTCTAAACATATACACGAATATACATCAAGTCACCAAGTTCTTCATCTTAATCTTTCTTTGCTTCATGTTACGCATAACATCCTTGTGTTTAACGTGATATAAGTGTTGGGTTTGTGATAAGGTATAAGTGATAAAGGGGCATAACAATTGGTATCAATCGCCTAACAATGGTTTAGGAGTGTTTGTGTTTGTTTTGAAGGGTTACTGCGTATAAGCTCACGTTTTACATATTTGAAGCGGCTTAAAGCTTTCATTTATTTCACCAAAAAATTCAAGATTCTTGTGGTTTAAGGTTTATTTGGTGCTAAAGTTTCAGTTCTTTGCAAAAGTTCAGTAGCTTTACGGTTTTTCTTCATTTTTTAAGCTCGTATTTGGTTATTGGTCATTTCTACTCATAACTTTTCTAAGCACTTTGGGTGAAAAAAGGTCAACATTTTTGTGTTATTGGAGTGTTTTTAAGGATATTCGCGGGCGCGAATTTGTTTGAATCGTTGGAAATTTTTACGAGTAAGTCAAAACCCTAGTTCTACTCGTAAGAAAGTCAACTACTCATAAGTTTTCTACTCGTAACTTTTGGTGAAGAATCTTCGTGCTATAAGCTGTACTCGTGCTTCCCTCACTTGGATAAGTGTGTGGAACACTTCGACTTGTGGATATCCTCTACTGCTGGACAGTGTAAAGGATTTTTAGTTCTTAACCATAGTTTACGCATAAGCTAAAAGCTTACGAGTAACTCTACACATAACTTCACAATTACGCAAGGTTTACTTAGTAACTTTTGTCTACGCGATGCTTAGTAAGCACGCGAAGATAAGCTTTTAACGCATAAGATCCTACGCCTAAGGAATCCCTCGCCTAAGCTTCCTACGCATAAGATACTACCGTAACTACATCCTACTCAAGAACTATCCTACTGTAACTTCTTTGGTCTACTAAGCTCTTTCTACGCCTAAGCTCTTTTCGGGGAAAACTTGAGTAAAATTTAGATTTTGAGGAGACTAAACGTTCAATTTTTACGCGAGATTCAAATTTTGGTTTAATAGTGAAAATTTTGGTCAAAAATTCAAATTTTTGGGCCTAAATTCAAAATTTTCGGGTCAAATTTGGCGTCAAAATTGTCATAACTCAAATTTTTCATACGTCCTTAGAATTGATTTTTATAGTGAATTTCAAATTTTGGGCTTAATTTTTGAACCAAGGTTACGAGTACGACTTTCGAAAACACCTCAACCGAGCTTAATCTTCATCAACCACAACTCCTTTATCGTTGAATCGATCCTACATCAACTTTATCATATCATACCTTCATCAATGCTACTCAACAAGACATTCATGCAGCTGGGCAAGCTCTAAAACCGACCTCCTATATTGGCAAAAGGTGGTTATCTTCAATGGACAAGTCGAATGCTCCGCTACATCAAGACCAAACCTAATGGCAAACTCATGATTAAATCCATTCAGGATGGACCCTTCAAGCCTCGACAAGTTAATACATTCCACAACCACAACAATAGACATCTTTGCTGCGATTAAACTAATGACAAGTTATCTTCAAACTGAATCAGAATACACTGAAGAGGATCAGAAACAAGTCGATGCAGATGACATGGCAATTCATATTAAACTGGGTTTACCAATAGACATCTTTGCTGCGGTAGACAGTTGTGAAACTGCTTTCGATATGTAACGTGTTAGGCGACTATGTTATGGAACAGAAATTGGTAAACAAGACATGGAGAACAAGCTGCTAACTGAATGGGAAAAGTTTACTTCAACTCCGGGAGAATCCATTGAATCCTACTTTGGAAGGTTTTGCACTTTGATGAATGAGCTTATCAGAAACAAGTTGGCACCCGGAACTATCGTTCAAAACATCAAGTTCTGAATAATCTTCCGTAAGAATGGGGACGATATGTCACTATTGTCAACCAAACAAAAGACTTACATCGTGAACTTTGATCAATCAATGATTTTCTGAAACAAAACCAAGTTGGGCGAATGAAGTCGCAAGAAAGATTAGCAAAGAATCATGATCCATTGGCACTCATTGCAAAGACTCAAACTCAGTGAATAGACAACAACAAGCTTCATCATCTTCCACTAACAACAACTTGCGGCAATACATTCCACAACCACACAACAACAATTCTATCCGGATCAACAATACCAGAACAAGGAATCAGCGATCCACGGAATCCCATCCGAAGTTTACCTTGCAATATTTTTTTATTGGATAAAGCTTTTACGGTCGCATCGGTGAATCGCAGCCCGCATCGTAATCGGGCCAAGTCGGATGTTGGAAATCGATGGGACGAGAATGTTGGGAATAGAGCATGGGTAATCAATGGGTATGTTGCAGCTCCAGTTGTTGGGAATCATGGAAATGTGAATCGTGGTAATCGTTAAGTGTTATAACCGCTGCAAACCGGGTCACATGGCAAGGAATTGCCCCACTAAGCCGCACAAGAAGAATGGTGATTTTCTTGAAAGTCGCTTTGTTAGCGCGATAAGCAAGAAGCGGGGTTCTGATTGAGTTCGAGGAACATGACTTTTTCGCTATTATGGATGATTTGGAAGACCGAGAGGACATAAATGCTAACTAGCGTCTTTAATGGCAAATCTTCAGGAGACTAAGTACGACACTCACTCCGACACACCTCCCTGTCTATGACGAAATGCAATTATCTAAGGTACCAATCATTGATCTATGTTATAACAATGTCATATCTGATGTGTTTACTCATGACGAATGATTGCGGACGCCAAACACCACTTATGATACATACCGACAATCCGAAGTTGTAGCAATACGAACTCGAAACTCCATATGTGGATCCTAGTGGAGGCCGTGGCACAAAATAATCAGACTGATGAGGAAACACGTGCTTATTTTGAATCATTAATTAATCAATGTGGCATTGAAGTTGAGAAAGTAAGAACGGTCAATCGGTTAAGGCCGCTGAATGCTAAATTGACCGGCTGAGCTTGAGAGTTACAAGTGAGCACGCCGAGCCTATGAATTTCATACAAACAAAATTTCAGAGTTAAAATTTGTTAATATTACGTTTTAAAAGATTTGCAACTAAAGTATGACACACTTGATGTGAATCTGAATTTGAAAATCAAATCTTTAAACAAGGAAATTTCTGATCTAAATGACCAACTTTCTCAAAAAAAGCAATCGCTTTTCTCGATCTTGAAAAGAAACAAATTGATTGCTTGATTTTGCAAAACGAGAAGATTCTCTTCTAGATGAAATTCGGACAAAATGAAACAATAAAAAATTGGATAATTTGTCTTACAGCGGGTCATTCCGCTTAAAACAAACAAGATGCTTTCTAATCAAGCAAATCC
>OU343218.1:67178835-67307237 GCA_910596185.1 Chrysanthemum makinoi
TGTTAGGAATTAGAAATTCGGTATTAAAGAGTTCGGTCACCTCAAGTATATGTAATCGTTAAGAACTCGTAGTCATAGTTATATTTATGTTAAGTAGTATTTTTATTTAACCTTGCAGTGAAGGAGGCGAGTCTTTACCTTGTATACGATCCACGGCCGTTGTGTGGCGTTTTTATTGTAAGACTATAAATACTCTCTACCTCCCAAGGTAGAGAGTTGGAGCTCATAATAATATTTTTCTTTCTCTCACTAAGTTTCCTAAACCTCTAACTTTCTCTCTAGAACTTCTCATTATCGCCCTTTGTGTTATGGTTTGATCATGGTTTGTGGTTGATTTGAAAAAATTTAGTGGTTTTTGCATAATTTGGTTGATTTCTTGTGTTAAAGCTTGGATTTTGTTTAGTACTTATGTTTAGAATCACACAAGTGTTTAGGTTTTCATTTGGTAAGCTTGAATCATCTTGGTTGGGTTTTTTTGGGATTGAAAAGTGATGTTTATGTGGTTTTCTTGCTAGCGACTTGATAAAGTGGATTTTTTCTTGGCGACTTGCTTCAATTTTTTTTTTTGTAGCGATTCTGATTTGGAGCTAGCGACTTAGACCTAGCGATTAACAGTACAAGTAGTGGACTCTCCACTACGGGCCTTGACAGTGGTAGCGACTTGATGCATGTGATTGCTTGCTTTAGCGACTTGAAGTTTTAGCTTGACGAGTAGCGAATTCTTTGCCAAAATTTTGCTAGCGACTTGAGGTTAGCGAGTTACTATTAGCGACTTGCATTTGTTAGCGACTTGGGACTTTAGCGACTTAGTGCTTATGTAGTTGTGTGTTAGCGACGGTGCATTATCTTCTAGCGACTTGGGTGATTGTTCACGGTTTTCTCTTGATTTAGTAAAATCCCGTGAAAGAATCTATTTCACGGTTTAATCATAGAGTTATAAAATCCCGTATAATCTGTTAACATGTCTACCGCGTTCCTACTATCATCTCCATTTTGCGAGGATGTTCAAGCGGTGGTTCGGATACTTTCGTCCACCCATGCTTGTGAAGCTGACTCTGATTCTTGGGCTCAGCGAATCAGATTATCTTGCCTTGGAAAGGAAAATGGTGTCAACATTCTCAAATCCATTGATGAAGGACGTGTCGAGTTGAGGCGACTAGAGATGTACTTGATCTTTGAAGATGGAACTCGATTTACGGAATGGAAAGACTAAAGATGTATGATGAGCTTGACGATAAGGAGAAAAAGAGATTCGATCTTGATATCGGGGCTTCTAACATTGTTCTTCAAGGTCTTCCTAAAGACATCTACAAGTGATCAATCACAAACGAAGCAAAGCGTATGGGATAATGTCAAGATGCTTCTCTCGGGTTCAGAATTAACTATGGAAGACAGAGAATCACAACTCTATGACGAATTTGAACACTTCAAGATGAAACCGGATGAGAGTGTCTATGAGTACTATGTGAGATTTCATAAGTTGGTGAATGACATGAGGAACATCGGAATGACTATGCCTAACATTCATTTGAACTCAAAATTTGTGAACAACATGAATCCCGAATGGCACAAGTTTGTCACCTCTGTGAAGCTCACTAAAGGATTGAAGAATACAAACTATGAGCAACTCTATGCCT
This sequence comes from Chrysanthemum makinoi, assembly GCA_910596185.1. Classification (NCBI taxonomy): domain Eukaryota; kingdom Viridiplantae; phylum Streptophyta; class Magnoliopsida; order Asterales; family Asteraceae; genus Chrysanthemum; species Chrysanthemum makinoi. The sequence continues at coordinate 67,180,473 of OU343218.1, forward strand.
TCCTCCTTGAGAATGAGAGACATGCTATGTTTGAAAAATTGGTTCTTAATGGGTTCAAAACCAACGAGGGAGAGACAAGCTCGTCTAATGACTCAACTGCCTTCTACTCAAACATCGGAATCACAACCAAAGCCTCAAAGTCCATACCATGGGAAATGGTAATCACAAACTAATTCGATCCTATGTTCAAACAAGATGATGCGTCTTTGATGCACAACGTGGGTAATTTCATTAATCAACTAGCTCTTATGATTAGTCAAAACATGAATTCTCTCCCACAAACCAATAACAACCTCGAGCAGACATCTAACCCACACAATCAAGCTCGTTAAAGATGGGAGGATCGTGGTGCAACGTTCGGAAAGACGGTATGATCAGGGGAAGAGGTGGAGCTAGTAGAGGTTATGTTAGTAATCAGAATCGAGGAAGGAATGGTAATCAAGGTCAAGCTAAGCTGATCAAATGTTATAATTGTGGTGGTGAGGGACACATTGCAAGGCACTGCACATCTCCAAAGCGTCCACAGAATCTTTGATTACTTGAGAGATAAGATCTTTGCTTGTGCAAGCTCGGGATAATGGTGCTACTTTGGATGAAGAGGAATTGTTGTTTCTTCTTGCGAGGGCAATGCCAAGACCTATGATGCAGATGTGGATGAGCAGCCTATTGAGGAGATAGGTCACAATCATCAGAATGCCTTTCAAGTCGCTGATTGTGATGCATACGATTCTGATGTGGATGATGGACCTACTGCACACACAATCTTTATGGCTAGCATTTCTCCAATGGTTTCTCCCAAGGTCTCCTCTTCACACAAGTGGCCCATCCAAAGACACACTCATCTCAGAGGTACTAAAACTATACGATGATCTTTGATGTGCAAAAGATGCATGACAAAGTACTATCAAGCTGAAACTTTGTATCAAATATTGAAAATATGGGTAATATCAATGTTGTCCCATATGATCAATATGTGAAACAAAGTGAAAGTGAAGTTGTACCAAGTGATGCATCTCCTGCATTCAACAATGACTATATTTTTGATGAATACTTTGCACATTGCTGTGCCCCTGATGATTATTCATAATATCTGAACTTAATGCCTATAAAGAACGTGTTGCTATTTATGAACAACGTGCTAAATTTGAGTTGACCACTTCGTGGCAGGAAATGGATGAACAAATGCGTACAATTATTAGAAAAAGTAATTTTAGAGAAGAAGTATTAAAACAAGAGTTAAAATTCCTTGCAAGAAATACTTTCTAAAACTGCTAAGCAAAAACAAGAACTTCAAGAAAATGTGAAAATGCTTAAGCAAGAATTTAATGCAAAGGAATCAAAACTCTTGAAAGATTTTTCTAATCTGAAAACTTTGAAAAACAAACTTGAAAACAAGTTGTACATACAAGGGAAACACCATTCAGATTTGCTCACATGATCACTAAGCATAGGGTCCTAAGCGATAAGCATAGCATTCCCTTGTTGAGGAACCAAATCCAGAGGTCATTAAAAGGGCTAGAAATGCTCATAAGGTTCTTTATGATGGCAATGAAATCCTTAAACCTAGCCAGAAACCTAGTTGCGTTGAGTGCTCAGAGGAAGATAAGAAATCAGATGAAGTCACTAGGGAAAAGATGAACAAGAAATTAGATGATCCTAAATGTAGAGAGAAGAAAATAAAGATCACACCCCATGATTACAAGAAGGAAAACTGGATTTCCTTGAACATGTTTAAACCTCGGACATTGTTGACTCCCGAACAAGTTTTACGGAAAATGGATTTAGATAAGCGAGAAAGCTGAAAAATATTGTTGAAACAAACCCTCCTCTTTGGAAAATGCCTAGAAGCGACATGTGTATCCTCCTAATTCACCAATGCATCTTGTTCCTAGAACAATTGCCACTAAAAGCAAGACCTTAATTAGCCAATATGTTATACTTCAACTATTTGTTGATTTTGAGAAAACTTGCAAGAAAAGGATCACACCCACTGGTATTACGGAAGGAGAAAGAGGTTTTGAGCAAATGAAAGAATGTTATTTAAGTGAGGTCATGCCTTTCTTTAAACTTCTAAAAGATCACTTTGAGAGTCTTAAAAGGGAATAAAGCTGATATTAAGGGAAATGGAAAAGGAATTTGATGCAATGATAGTTGAAGTTAGTGACTATGAGCGAGCACTAAAATATAATGAGATTGAGAGGAAGAACTTGCATACACTAAATGAGAACCTGATTTCTGAATGTATTACTCAAGATGTGTTTTTCACTGCTACAAATTGTTCCATTAATGCTTCCAAATTTCATGAATTATCGGTTTCACTGAAAGTCTCCCATGATCGTGTCATTGAGCTTGAAAAAACTAATTCTAAACTAAACGAGAAAATTGAATGGATGATCCGACAATTTGGTTAAAATTTTTTCTAAACTGGAAGTTGAGCATTTTAATTTACAACTAAAATATCAACATCTTAAAGAAAATGTCAAAACTTCAAATATCAAGACATCCTCGGATGCTCCAGAGTTTGATGCAGTTTTTCAAATTAACAAGCGTGATGAACAGATTCAAGCTCAGTGCAACACGATCAGAAAGTTGAAAGCCCAAATCTCTCAATTAAAGGGTCAAAGAACAATATGACAGGCTCCCAAATGCCTCCTCCTTTAGATTCTGAGAATTCTCAAACTTTTCATCTTCAAAACTTAGTTGATGCCTTACAAAAGGAAAACGAGAGTTTTCTAGAAGAAAATGAAAAAGTTAAACGACATTTTAAAGAGTTATATGATTCAATAAAAGTCACCCGTGACCAAAACAACGAAAAAATAACGTCTTTACAAAAGGAAATTGAGAATCTGAGAAGTCAGGGAAATGGGAAGCTGCCACTTGTTTTCAATAAGAATGTTGTCTCAAAGTCACCCTTAGACTGCAAATACACTTGGACAGTTAAATATATTCCTCCTCATCTTAGGAATAATGAACATGCTTTTCATGAATACTGTGCTCACCTTAAGGATAGTCTAGAATGTCTCCGTGAGATTGTCGAAGAGGATTTCATTAACAAACCTCTTGATAGTGAAATTAGGTTTGCTTGCCTCCAGGCCAAACGATCTCAAGAGTTGCTAGAATGTGTAATTGCAACATGTCCCAAATCCTTAACCTTAGGTGCAAAAGGCAAAGCTGTGATGCCTTGTTCTATGCCTAGTTCCAAGCAGGAAATCCGTTCTATGCCCAGTCTTAAGAAAGGAAACACTAATGTGCCTTCAAGTAGTTCGATTCGGATATGTTAGTGCTAAGAAAGTGAACGTTAGTGTGCCGCAAAAGCTCAAATCACAGTCTTAAGAAAGTATACACTAATGTGCCTTCTAGTACTTGAGATCCTTGCACATCAAGTTCAGGAATGCAAAAATTAGATCAACCAACTAATGTTCCCATTCCCTCTACAGAGTAATCAGTGACAATAAAGCGAGCAGGTCAAAGTCTCAAGACAATACAAGGAATGATAGGACCTTGCAAGCTAAGAATGTGCATTGGAAGAGAGTAGAAGACCAATCTAGGAACTTTAAGCTTGAGTTGAATAAAGCGAATCGTGTTGATTCTAGTATTAGCCTTAGGCGTCTTGTAATTAATTAGAATTGATACTATTTGCAAACCTTTTAATGATGGCTGCTTGAATTCTGTTGCTAATCATGAATGTGGTGTGAATGCTTTGTCTAATCTTTCAAATGCCCAGTTAAAATTGTTAATGCTAATAATCGTGCAAATAAGGCAAAAGGCAAAAACGAAAGATTGTTAGAAAGCAATGGAAACCACAGGAAGAACATTATAAAGATAGGTTATTATTGGATACCTTTTGGCCATAAGAATAATCAGTTTTGCTCTCAAACTGCTAAGATTATGCCCACTAGAAAATGGATGCCTCCTGGTAGAACTATTCCCTTAAGAAGTGAACATACTTTGAATAGGTCAAATCTGACACCGACATTGCATCTATTCCCAATGATTCCATTGCTTCTTACTTCTGATATGGATGTTTCTATTTTCGATGTGGGTGTTCCAATCACTGTTACTAACCAAGTGGAACCCATTCTTGCATGGGGATCCCAATTATCCGTTATCCATTCTTGTCGTGTTCAACTGCGGATCGTTCAAATCGTTCGTGGTACCTGGACTCATTTGTGTTCCAAGCATATGAGGAGACCGGTTCGCGGCTCATGAACTTAGTGAGCAAATTCATCGGGACAGTTAGATTCGGTAATGATCATTTCGGTGCAATTATGGGTTATGGTGATTATGTTGTTGGTGATAGTGTTATCTCTAGAGTATACTATGTGGAAGGTCTTGGTCATAATCGTTTCTCATGTCGGTCAATTCTGATTCTCGATCTAGAAGTAGCCTTCAGAAAACATACTTGTTTTGTTAGAGAACTTGATGGTAAGGAACTTTTAAGAGGAACTTGTGGTTCAAATCTTTACACCATCTCTATAGAAGATATGATGAAGTCTTCTCCAATTTGCTTGTTGTCAAAGGCTTCAAAAACAAAGTCATGGTTATGGCATCGACGTCTCAATCACTTGAACCTCGGCACCATCAATGATCTCTCCAGAAAGGACTTAGTTGTAGGTTTACCTCGACTAAAGTATGAAAAGGATCATCTTTGTTCACATGTCAATTGGGAAAAAGCAAGAAGTATGCCCACAAACCCAAACCTACTAACTCTGTCACAGAAGTTCTTCATACAATTCATATGGATTTATGTGGACCAATGAGAGTCTGAGAATATCTTTGGGAAAAAATATGTGTTAGTTATAGTTGATGATTACTCTAGATTCACCTGGGTCAAGTTCTTAAGGACAAAGGATGAAACTCCTGATATCATCATCAAACTCATCAAGCAGCTGCAGGTTCGACTTAACAAAACCGTCAGAATTATCCGGACAGACAATGGAACTGCGTTTGTTAACAAACAACTTAGTGAATTTTATGAAAGCATTGGAATCAGCCATCAAAGAAGTGTTCCACGAACTCCTCAACGAGCGGTGTAGTTGAAAGCGAAATCGAACTCTTGTAGAAGCCGCTAGAACAATCTTGATTTACTCAAAAGTTCCAATGTTTCTCTGGGCTGAAGCTATTGCCATCGCATGCTACACACAAAATCGTTCCCTGATTCACACTGTTCATGGAAAGACACCATATGAACTTGTCCACAACAGAAAACCTAATCTCTCTTCCTTTCGTGTGTTTGGAGCTTTGTGCTATCCAACTAATGAGGGTCAAGACTTAGGCAAACTTAGAGCTAAAGCAGACATTGGAGTATTTGTAGGGTATGCACCAAACAAAAAGGGATACCGAATCTACAACAAAAGAACCCGAAACATCATGGAAACAATTCACGTTACGTTTGATGAGCTGACGGTCAAACGGCTCCTGACACAATCAGTTTGGACCCGCACTTCAAAACAGTCCAATTGGTTCATCCCTTGTTCCAAACTCTTCTCAAGAAACTCCATATGTACCTCCATCTGAAGATGATTTAAAGAAATTGTTTGATCCTATGTTTGATGAACTTTATGATCCGAGTACTAATGAGGTGTTGATCCTACAACGGAGAACGCTCATATTCCGTGAATGAAGTCAATCCCTAGTCTCAATATCTTTAAGTCAAGAAGCGCCTTCTGCTGATCCTTTCGTCTCATCAACAAATCATCATTCTTCAAATGTACATCATGGAACTGTTTACGGCATCAATGATGAAGTTAATCCCTTTGCTACCCCGAAGATGCTCCATTTGAAAACATATTTGCTCCTGAATCATCATCAGAACCATCTTCTTCAGGAGACATCAACTCGGCTACTTCAGTCCCTCAACAACTACCACATGAACACCTCAGAAAATGGACTCACGATCATCCATTAGACAACATCATTGGAAATCCCTCTCGTCCAGTATCCACACGGAAACAACTTGCAACCGATGCCTTATGGTGCTTCTTCAACTCCGTACTCTCTAAGATCGAACCAAAAGATGTTAAACCGCCATGAATGAAGATAGTTGGTTCAATGCTATGCAAGATGAAATTCATGAGTTTGATCGACTAGATGTATGGGAGTTAGTACCTGCTCCAGATTGTGCTATGATTATTGCTCTAAAATGGATCTTCAAAGTGAAACTTGATGAGCATGGTGATGTGTTGAAGAACAAGGCTCGATTAGTTGCTAAAGGATACGGTCAAGAGGAGGGTATAGACTTTGAAGAATCTTTTGCTCCTATTGCTCGAATCGAGGCAATTAGAATCTTTTTGGCTAATCTTTAAGCTAGTAAGAACATGGTAGTCTATCAAATGGACGTAAAGGCGGCATTCCTGAACGGAGATCTTAAAGAAGTCGTCTCACGTCAGCCAACTGAAGGATTTGTAAATCAAGAGCATCCTACTCGCGTTTATCGTTTGAAGAAGGCCCTTTACGGTTTAAAGCAAGCTCCAAGGGCATGGTATGATACACTGTCAAAGTTTCTTCTATCAACAGGATTTAGCAAAGGAGCAGTTGATCCAACATTGTTCACCGGAAGTCAGGCAAACATTTAATTCATGTTCAAATTTATGTTGATGATATTATTTTTGCCTCGACAGACCAATGGAATGTGATAGTTTTTCTAATGAAATGAGTTCAAAATTTCAAATGTCAATGATGGGACAAATGTCATTTTCTTGGGATTACAAATTTCACAAAGTCCCGGAGGCATTTTCATAAATCAATCTAAATATGCAACTGAGATCTTAAAGAAATTTGGATTTGATTCAAGTGACCTGTTGACACTCCCATGATTGATCGAACCAAACTAGATGAGGACCACTCAGGGATCATGATTGACCAAACAAAATATCGTAGTATGATTGGATCCCGGATGTACCTCACAGCTAGTAGACCAGACATCTTGTTCATTGTTTGCATGTGTGCTAGATACCAGGCTAAGCCTACTAAAAAGCACCTTGAAGCGGTTAAGCGGGTCTTTCGGTATCTCCAAGGAACCATCAATATGGGACTTTGGTACCCGAAGGACACCGGTATGTCACTAACGACCTATCGCAGATCGCGATCATGCGGGTGTCAAGATACTCGTCGAAGTACATGCGGAGGTGCTTTCGATTTTGGGTGATAAGCTTGTGAGCTGGTCTTCAAAAAGCAAATGAGTACTTCTATTTCCTCTACAGAGGCTGAATACATAGCCATGTCATCTTGTTGTGCTCAAGTCTTATGGATGAGATCTCAATTATCGGACTATGGCTTTGAATTCAACAAAATCCCTCTGTACTGTGATAATAAAAGTGCTATTGCTCTCTCATGCAACAACGTTCAACACTCAAGAGCAAAGCATATCGACATTCGACATCATTTCATCGGGAACAAGTGGAAAAAGGTGTGGTGGAACTCTATTTTGTGAGGTCTGAATATCGGTTAGCAGACATCTTCACCAAAGCTCTTCCAAGAGAACGTTTTGAGTTTATTCTTCCACGTCTTGGCTTGAAAAGTCTTCAACCAGAAACACTCAAGCGTCTTCAGGAGGAAGACGAGGAGTAAAGGTCTATCTTCATCTATCTCTTGTATATATCTATTCGAAAATCAAAATACAAAATTATAAAACCTTCAAAACCCATAAAAATCTGAAAAATTCGAAAAATCTTCAAAAATATTGTCATTTTGTCATGCGTTTTCTCGGTTCGATAATATCTACGGTCTTTGTCCTGTCATTCAAAGAATGACACGGGACTTTAGATGTTGTTGAATAAACTCAAAAAAAAAAAAAAAAAAAAAATTAAAAATTAATTTTGGGAGAAGAGAAACAATGGTTTATTGTCATTTCAGGTGAGGTAACCGCTTTTCAAAGAAAGAACGAGCCATACTTTATCATGTTTTCAAAATTCCATGCTCGATTCTTTAAACATTTATCTCTGAAAACTACTGCTTTGAAAAATAACTCAGTCTCTATTTTTGATAATCATCTGGACTTATTTGTCAAAATATCAATCTCTCAATCAACAACCTATGTCATTGATTGAGGGGAGAATGATTTCAATTAAATTAAAAAGTTATTTGGCATTCAATTGTTTTCAAAAGATATTCAAGCATGTTTTATCAATGGAGTTTAAAGTCTTAAAATCCGATCATTATCGGTTAAGCGCTTTCATAATCAAAGTCACAATTCTCCTTAAAAGCTTTCAAAATCAATTTAAATCTATAAGAGATCACAAATCTCAAATGATTTGATAATTGTGATCGGGGAGAATGTGTGATTTAAATTGGATTTAAGCTGATAATTAGGTAAATGGTTTTATAAGGATGTACAAGCTCTCCTTCCCACATGTGACAAACGATTTCAAATTTTCCATGCACATGTTGAGGGGGAGCATCTATCTTAAACCTATGATTTGAAACGTGATAACTTATCTCAAGGTGCAGGTTCCCTCTAGTATGTGCAAAACTCTTTTCAAATCTCGAGGCACATATTGAGGCGGAGCAAAATCATGAAAACCTCATCCTTCCCCAAAATGCTTTATCTACTTGATTCGATTAGGGAAGTGATGTTGATTTTTTTTAAATGGTAATCAAAGAAGTTAATTCTTTCTCTTGCCTCCGTGTGGAAAACTATTTCAAATACTTGATTCACATGTTGAGGGGGAGTTCTTCTTCTAAAAATATCAAAAACAATTCAGGTACAAAATGCTTTGATAAAATATCATAAGTATGTGGATTGATTTTCAAATGGTTTTCAATTGGTTCCTATGGCAGATGAACAATACCAAAAGACCGACCAACTTTACATTATGTATGGTGATATAAGGACGATAAGGTTAGGTATGTGTTCCCATGATCCGCCAGAACCGGAGGGATCTACCGAGGGACTATCCACTAGTTAGTGTAGAGTTCTTAGGTATGATGATAAAAGGAGAAAAATGAGATATGGGAAGAGTGCGGACTAAGGCTGAGCTAGTACTGGAATAAACCCAACAAGGTTCTAGCTATGAAGTCTCGGTAAGCACTGAAGGGGTTGAAGAATAAAAAGAATTGAATGAGAAAAGGGTGAAAACAAATAGCCCTCCATTTATTCAACCTTAGGGCGAATACCGGGTTCAATTCATATGCTCGCGATGGTAACATCGGTATTGAAGACAAGGCGTCATGGACCCAGTGGCCTTTCTGCACTTCAACTTTCCTAACCACTCAAGTTCCTCTTAAAAGGACTTGTTTCATTCTCACGGGGAACCGACATTATCTATCGACTTTCTCTTAGAGATTGTTGATATTGAAGGAGGAGACCCTCTCCTTAGTCTCCGATATAGGATCCAAATATGCACAAATTGAGTCTAGTGCCACGAGATCATCAATAAATCTCATTAGGACACTTTCAATGAAGACTCTCGTTTCACACAATGTGGAAAGAGAAATTATATCCTGAGTCCTACGCATTATCCTTGTGGTATTGCGAGAACATCTGAGTGATGTGTTTACATATTCACTGTGAAGATGGAAAGCCTTATGGAGCCAACATCTAACAAGCTCCTGGTAGGTGGCATGTGAGATCTATTATCTAGATCAACCATGTGACAAGCTGAACGAAACAATGGGCGATTCAACTTTTGAATCAATCCTGGTTCAGGTTATGGATTGACGGATACCTTTGAAAAACCGGTCTTTGTGCTTTAAAACTCTTTTCATTAGCACGTCGACCGTGTACTAATTTTCAAATCAAAAGGTGTTTTATGATTGATAATTGATTTTCATTAAAACCTTCGTTATATTGCAAAAACAATTTCTATTGAGCAATACGCGATTGTTTTTCAAATCTCTTTTCATCAATCGATGGACGTAAATTATTTGGTTCACTCACTCCATGTTGTCTTCTTTGAGACGTTCGGTTTGAGAACGGCTAGAGCAGCTGCGAAACCCTGTCAAGAAATTCTTGAATTATACGATCACGAGGCAGTACTTGCGATCAGAGGGAGAACCGTGGGCGTGTACCTCAATTCAACAAAAGTGATCAAAGACACTTTCGTGCGCTTTATTGCTAACTGCTTGTATGCGGTACACCCCGACGTTTACAGCTGATGAGAATGGAGCGGTCAATCCATAGCCGCATGCTCACACAACACATTCATATCAAAAGAAATCATGATTGGTGCATCAATGACTCTGATATTTAACTCCATGCTTACGCTTCGCTGCTCTTGCCAATATCATGAATCAACGAATGCTTCCGCTACTCTGATGAGAAGATATCATGATCGAGAATGTGAGCATGTCGGTCCGAAAGTCACAACATCACATAATACCAACACCACAATGGATGTATCAGAGATTTTCTATTAGCTGATGATCTCAAAAGCTGGCTCAACATTATTATCACGTGGATCGGTAAAAGACCTCCACTTGGATTAACCAAACATGCAATGAGTGGAATCAATGACTCTGAGCTTGAGCAAAGTACTACATCAAGAATGCAAGATCAATTGTTAATGTAATATCGGATTGTATTCAATGTCATTTTAGTATATGTTTGAGGTGACCTCCCTTAGGGGGAGATTGTTAGGAATTAGAAATTCCGGTATTAAAGAGTCGGTCACCTCAAGTATATGTAATCGTTAGAAAGCTCGTAGTCATAGTTATATTTAGTTAAGTAGTATTTTGTTAAGTAACTGCACGTGGAGGAGACGGGTCTTTACCCACTGTATGCACGATCCACGCCGTTGTGTGGCGTTTAATGTAAGACTATAAATACTCTCTACCTCCCAAGGTAGAGAGTTGGAGCTCATAATAATAGTTTTCTATCTCTCACTAAGTTCCTAAACCTCTAACTTTCTCTCTCTAGAACTCACCTTATACGCCCACTTTGTGTTATGGTTTGATGTGTATGTGAAATCCAATATCCAACAGAAAGCGATTCGTTAACCGGTCGTTGTTGCCCTTCCCACCATACCAGGTGTTTATTCTGGAATAAAGGTGTTTTATGATTGGCCCCTTGTTCGTTGGATGCGTCATACGAACAGGGTTTGTGCATTAAGCCCTCCATCCGCCACGAATGCTTTGTTTTTCCCGTGGCGAAGTTCCTGGTTGATCACGTGGAAAGGAATAGAGCGATGTGCTAAGTGATGTACGAGGACGAAAAAATCCGCATTTGGTTACATCTGAACTGCAGAAACATTTAAAAATGCTCAGCCATGCATCAAAATCTGGACAATATCTCAAATGGTTTTTCTAGGTTTCGATGCAAAAGTGTTTCAAATAGATGACATCCACGAGCACAGTTTGCATAATTGGCAGTTCCGTTCCCCGACCTTTCATCGGAAAATGGCAAAAATCATGTCCCTAGGCATTATTTATAAGAAAAGTCACAAAGGTCCTTTGGAATATAAATGTCATATTTAGTCCTTGGTGAAGGTGGCCAAGTATTTTTTAAAAGTTAGTTGGTCGTCAAACTACAGGTTGTGGGAATGCGCCACATGGGCCTTCTGGGCTTGTATTTTTCAGCCTTACTTGCATAGTCTTCCTGGATTTTCAGAAGATAGAACAACATTTGGTCCCTAGATTATCATGGTGACAATGAGACCCTAATCGTGCCCGGATTATCCAAAACCCTTTAAGCCCGATATCCACCCCACCATATACCACGGTTTAAAAAAACCACAACAACCACATGTCTATACACTTTATCCCTAACTCCATGGTTTGGTTTCCCTACTCCCACCTACCCTAGCCCTAACGAAAAAGGGCATTAAAGCGTGTCATGGCCCAGCTTCCTGTCCCACACTGCTTGTACAACTTTGGCGCCCAAAATGCATAATACGGCAAAGATTGATACCAAGCCAAAGTCACAGGGATCGGGAAAGATGCTGGGATTGAGGGCTCAGAAAGAGAAAGAGGAAGAGATGGGGAGGGATCTTCGTAAAGAGAGCGGAAGAACTATAGTGACGTTAAAGAGAGGAAGTTAGGGAGAGTGGAGTTTTGGGGCAAGTCTCAGGGTAATAAGTAACTTGTTAAGTGTATCAAAAGTTTTATCAAGTAGATCATTCAAAGTTTAGTTCAAATTTCATGTTTTGTGGAACTGTTGAAATTTTCAGTTCGAATTCTATGCACAATTTAGTAAGTATTTTTTAAGCTCAAACAGCTTAAATAAGCTTGTTAAAGCTTTTATAAGTCATAGTTAAGTTAAACAACTTTGGCATTGGTCAACATTAAGTCAAAAGGGGCAAAAGTGATGCAGAACTGGATATGGGTTGGTGGAATGCAAGAACCAGAGCGAAGATTATTGAAGTAGTGGAATGGGTTGATTTTAGAAGCAGTGGGTTGGTTTAGATTAGGTAGTGGTTCTTGGGTTCACTGTTTTCAAGCTATTGTGGCTTATGGACATTTGTAAGTCAGTTTCAGGTTAGTAGCTATGTTCTTGTGGTTTATAACAGTTCTAATCTGTTAATTAAGGTGGAATTAGGGTAGTTAAAATTGGTTTGATCAATAGTTTATTTGATGCAGTTTGTAGTTCGTTTTATTTTGCAAAACAGTTGAGCATAAGGGTGTTGGATCTGCTGCACTTTGTATAGAGCCTAAATCAGTGGTTGTCTTTTGTTGTTTCAAGTTTGTTAAGCTCATATTGAATCATATCTGTCTCATTTTGTGTCTGCAAAAAGCTCAAAGTATCTAATCATTATCTGTCTGGCTGTCTAAACTTTTGGATTTTTGGAATTCAAAAACTGGATTTGTGCTGGATAACATAAACTATTGCTGCTGAGTTCATTAATCATATTAATCATTATCAGCCTAAAAATTGGATTCAATTTCATTTTGGTTCAAAGTTCATAGCTGTCTTCAAAAAGTCAAAATTGCAAAAAGTCATTTTGGGCTCAACTGGTGAAAATTTTCTTGGGACTCATTTCTGAGCAAATCTCAGTGAGACTTGGGTTTTAAAACTTCAGTGGTGTTAATTCTTATTACATTTTATTAGATTTTTTTCAATTTTTTTAGAGTTCCAAAATGCTTCTCAAGAAGGTCCTAGTTGCCCTGCTCCAAATTCTCGTTATACTGAGTTTTTCTCAGTTTTGGTGCAAGCTTGCACAGGCTCAAAGAGCTTGTCTAGGGTTAGTATTGGTTTACATGTTCTTAGCCAGTTTCTTTTCCAAGTTCCAAATTGGGTTTTGCTTAGCTATTTGTTGCTTTTCTGGGGCTTAAAGTAGGTACCTGAAACTGTTTTAGCTTATAAGCTCAAATCATCAAATCTGATCAATCTTATAATTCAGAGGATATGGCTTGTTGTTTTTAGTTGCAATTGGGTAGTTTTAGCATATTAGAACTTCTGTTTCAGTTTGGTGCTTGTTTGTGTTCATTAGCTTATTTAAAGTGCTTATTCTAAAGCACTTGTATAAAGTTTCTATTCTTGCACACAAGTACATGTTTTTTATTTTCTAGATTCTTCATATTATTTAGACTTATTTGAATTTTTCAGATTATCTAGGTCAGTTTGGTATTTTCTTTAATTTAAAATAGTTTTTAAGCATTTTTAATTAGCATTTAATACAAAAATTCAGACAAAGGTTCAAAAAAAAAATAATTTTTCATTTTTCTTAGGTTAAGATAAATATAAAAAGCCAAAAAATATTTTGTTCAGATTTTCTTAGTTAATTTGATTTTTAGCAATTAAGTAGCTTTAAATAGTTTTTAATTCCTAGAAAATAGAAAAAATAATCAGACAAATACAAAATAGTTTTGGAAAATTCTCTTTTGTTATTTTATATTTTTTCCAAGTCTAATTGTATTTCCTAGCTTAATTTCTATTTTTCTTGTAATTTGGTTATTATTAAAATAGTTAAAAATAGTTTTAATTAATAATAATTAGAATAAGTTGTAAAAATATTTTCTTTTCTAAAATTTTCTTTTATCATTGGGTTGTAAAAATATCATTTTCATATTTTTAAGGTAGGATAATATTGGTAAGTTTCACATTTTATTTGTACGGCGTAGTTTTTTAAAATTCAGTTTTTATAAACCTAAAAACAAAAACATCATTTTGCAAATAGTGATAGCGTTTATTTAATATTTTTTTTTTTATCTTTTTAATTTCCCTTAATTTGCGTTTAAGCCTTTGTAATTATAGGCTTTTTCTGTAGTTATAATAATCATTCTCAATCCTATTTTCCGTTCAAATTCCTCGATCACTATTCGTTTGGTGATCCATTGCATAGCTCGCTGGGACATAACGACCCGGGGAAACACTATACTCCCCAGATCTTCATTGCATCTGTGCTTAAGCTGTTTTAAGTTTCTTACAGTTGGCCATTCACAAGTGGTCAGCTTGCGTGAGAAAACTTGACAGTTTTGCACGAATCAAGCAGCTGCGAAACCCTGTCAAGGAAATTCTTCGGAATTATACCTGATCACAGGCAGTACTTGTACTGATCAACGGGGAACCGTGGGCCGTGTACCTCAATTCATCGAAAGTGATCAAAGACACTTTTATGCTCTTTATTGCTAACTGTCTTATGCAAGTACACCCCGATGTTTGCAGCTGATCAGAATGGAGCGGTCAATCCATAGCCGCATGCTCACACAACACATTCATATTGAAAGAAATCATGATTGGTGCATCAATGACTCTGATATTTTCACTCCATGCTTCTGCTACGCTACTACCAATATCATGAATCAACGAGAGCTTCCGCTACTCTGATTAGAAGAAATCATGATCCAGAATGTGAGCATGTCGGTCCATAAGTCACAACATCACAGTATACCAACACCAAAATGATAGATGAGTGGAGATTTAATGTTGTTGATTATCTCAAAGCTGGCTCAAAACTCAGTATCACGTGGATCAGTTAAAGACCTCCACCCAGATTATCCAAAACATGCAAAAATGAAGAATCAAAGACTACGAGCTACAGAACAAGAATCCAAGAACAATCTCTATGTAATATCTGTTTGTTTTCTATGTAATTTAATGTATGTTTGAGGTGACCTCCCTTAGGGGGAGATTGTTAGGATTTGGAAAATCCAGTAGTTAAAGTGTCGGTCACCTCAAGTATATGTAATCCTTAGAAAGCTCGTAGTCGTAGTTATTTTATGTTAAGTAGTATTTAGTTTTGTAACACCGTGGAGGACGGACGGGTCTTTACCACATTTGTATGTGCGATCCACACCGAGTCAGGTGGCGTTTTAAGTAAGTACTATAAATACTCTCTACCTCCCAAGGTAGAGAGTTGGAGCTCATAATAAGATTTTTCTTTCTCTCACTAAAGTTCCCAAACCTCTAACTTTCTCTCTCTAAAACTCTTGTGTACGCCTACTTTGCTTATGGTTTGACGTGTATGTGAAATCCAATATGTTACACCCAAGCTGCTTTTTACCTTTCCAATGCAAAAAGTACTGTCTAAGTTGAGCAGCCGCAAGTCGAGCGTCGTCCGTCTTAAAAGACAAAAGTGATGTACAGTAACAAAGATTTGGTGGGCCATGTACTTTTAACAAAAGGTACAAATGGGTGGACACATGACATTAAACTAGTGGAGTTGAGCAGTTGAGCAGTCGAGAATGACTAAAATGGGAAAAGGCACTTGAAAGTGACCACATAAAGGACCATGGTTGAGTTTTTGTTCTATTTAGAGAATTTTCTCTACATAAAAATATAATATTATTATATGTTTAGTAAATCCAAATCCAAATTCTAAGAGGCACTTTATTTTGCATACTCAAAAATCCTTGCATACTAATGAATAAATCCTCACCTTCCATCTAATTTGATCTAATAGTGGTGATTAACCTAAGATTTAATATGTCTAAACCTAGGTCCATGTTTTTTTCTTGTCTTTTTCTTTTCTTTTTATCTTTCTTATTTTCTTATTATTTTTCCTTCTTTTAACACTTTTTATAATTTCATTTTTATTATTTTTTATTTTTTTATTTTTTTTCGTTTTCGTCAGTTTTCATACGGTTTCTTACGTTTTTGTCCGTTTTTTCCCCTTTTTTTACGTTTTCGTCAGTTTTCATACATTTTCGTCCGTTTTCATACGTTTTCGTCCGTTTTCTTACGTTTTCGTCTGTTTTCTTACTTTTTGTCCGTTTTCATAGGTTTTCGTCCGTTTTCTTACGTTTTCGTCTGTTTTCTTACATTTCATCCGTTTTTTTACGTTTTTGTCAGTCTTGTTACGTTTTCGTCTGTTTTCTTACGTTTTCGTCCGCTTTCTTACCTTTTTATCCATTTTCATACGTTTTCGTCCGTTTACATACGTTTTCGTCCGTTTACATACGTTTTCTTACGTTTTCATACATTTTCATCCGTTTTCTTACATCTTCGTCCGTTTTCATACGTTTTTGTCTGGTTTCTTACGTTTTCATTCGTTTTCTTACGTTTTCGTCTGTTTTCTTACGTTTTCTTACGTTTTCATCCGTTTTCGTCCGTTTTCATACGTTATTGTCCGTTTTCTTACGTTTTTGTCCGTTTTCATATGTTTTCGTACGTTTTCGCCTGTTTTCCTACATTTTCGTTCATTTTCTTACGTTCTTGTCCATTTTTATACCTTTTCGTCTGTTTTCTTACGTTTTTGTCCGTTTTCTTACGTTTTCGTCTATTTTCTTACGTTTTTGTCCGTTTTCTTACGATTTCATCGGTTTTCATAGGATTATATACGCTTTCGTCCATTTTTTTACGTTTTCGTCCATTTTAGACGCTTTCGTCCGTTTTCAGACGTTTTCGTCCGTTTTCATACGTTTTCGCCCATTTTCATCCGTTTAATACGTTTTCGTCCGTTTTCAGACGCTTTTTTTTTTTTTTCCATTTTCTACGTTTTTATACGCTTTTCATTCGTTTTTATACGTTTTTGTCCGTTTTCATACGTTTTCGTCCATCTTTTGAAGGTTTTATACGTTTTCGTCTATTTTCATACGTTTGCATGCTTACTATTAAACTTTATTATATTACATGTCTAATATCAATTGTGATATTTTATTTAAAAAAGATAATGTCTAATATCACTTGTGATATTTCATAAACAAACAAGTATGTTTTTTTAACCTTTAATATCACCTGGGATATTTCATTGCTCTGTATATTTTTATATATTATCACCTATGTGTTTTATAATATTTTTATAATTTTCAGTTTCAAGATAGTTTTTGTGCCTTTCATCGCAATTGACAAGCGCATATTTTTTTAATGGAACCAATGTTATCTATCACCTGTGATATTATACTCTTAATAGAAATAAAAGGGTTAAAGTCTCTTTAGGTAAATTCTTATTTTGTTCAAAAAAATGCTAATTTAATTCAACACTTGTTTGATTTTAAGAATATGTTAAGTCTATATTTTCCTAGTTTGCTTCATTTTTATTCATTTTGATATTTTTAAATGACATTTATTTATCTATTGTGATATAACACTGTAAGAAAGATGAAGAGTATTACACTCTTCATCATGTATGTGTTATCAGTTGTGATACTCAACTAAGAATGTGAAATATTAAATTCATATCAAATGTGATAAGAATTTAGTATTTTACAAAGTATATATGAAAGAAATGATAATAAACATCACTTATTATATTATTGTGATGATTCTGTTCATTTTTCTTATTTGTGTTTTTGAAAATATTTTGGAAGATTTTTGTGTTTTATGATAATATGAAATATTAGAAAATGTGTTTAACTGAAAACAAGAGATGTTATGAAACTTTTGTTAGACTTGTGGTGGATTTTTCTATTTAATGGATACATTGTGCATGTTTTGAGAGGTTTTATAGCGGGATTTAAAAATATATATGGTTGAATCAGCAAACTAAATAAGTTATGGTTGAAGAAAGCACACATATTTATAAACAAACTGAGTAAGCTCAAACACCTATGATATCACACATGATATCACAGGTGATATCACATGATATCACAGGTGATATCACAATATATCACAAGTGATATAAACTATGATATCACACATGCTATGGCCGGTAATATCACACATGATATCACAGGTGATATCACCGGTGTTATCACACATGATATCACGTGTGATATCACAAGTGAGGTGATATCACCTGTGATATCACATGTGTTTGAGCTTCCTCACTTTGTTTATAAAGATGTGTGCTATCTTCAACCATAGCTTATTTAGTTTGCTGATTCAGTCATAGATATTTTCAAATCCCGCTATAAAACCTAGCGAAACATGCACAATGTATCCATTAAATAGAAAAATCCACCACAAGTCTAACAAAAGTATCATAACATCTCTTGTTTTCAGTTGAACAACTTTTCTAATATTTCATAATATCATAAAACAAAAAAATATTCCTAAATATTTTCAAAAACACAACCATCACATTCTTAGTTGAGTATCACAACTGATAACACATACACGATGAAGAATGTAATACTATTTGTTTTCCTTACAGTGATATATCACAAGAGATGAATAAGTGTCATTGACAAATATCAAAATGAAAACGTCTAAAAACGGACAAAAACGTATAAAAACGTATGAAAACGGACAAAAACGTCTGAAAATGGACAAAAACGTATGAAAACGGACGAAAATGTATAAAAACGGATGAAAACGTCTGAAAAGAAACGAAAACGTCTGAAAATAAACGAAAACATCTAGAAATGGACGAAAACGTAAAAAAATAGATGACAACGTATGAAAACGTCTGAAAACGGACGAAAACGTATAAAAACGGACGAAAATACATGAAAACATAAAAATACAGACGAAAACATCTAAAAACAGACGAAAATACATGAAAACCTAAAAAAACAGACAAAAAAGTATGAAAATGGATGAAAATGGCCGAAAACGTAAGAAAACAGACGAAAACATATAAAAACGGACGATAACAGTCTGAAAACATAAAAAAAAATGTATAAAAATGGACGAAAACGTAAAAACGTATGAAAACGGAGAAAAACATTTGAAAACAGGCGAAAACGTACGAAAACGTCTGAAAACGGATGTAAACATACGAAAACGAATGAAAACGGACGAAAACGTCTGAAATCAGACGAAAACGTAAAAAAATGGACGAAAACATAAGAACACGGACAAAAACGTATAAATACAGATGAAAACGTATGAAAGCAAAAAAAAACTTGAATTTAAAAAAAAAAAACACACATTAATCTAAAATAAAAACGTGAATTCCGAAAAAAAAAAAAAAAAGAAAAAAAGAAAAAAAAATAATAACAAAGGAAAAAAAATTAATAAATAAGAAAAAGACAAAAAGAAAAAGGAGGGAAAAAAAAAACATGGACTTAGGTTTCAATATTAAATCTTAGGTTTATCTTCACCATTAGATCAAACTAGATGGATGGTGGGGATTTGTCCCTTGGTAAGCACCAAAATAAGAGTAAGCATTTGAAAATTCTCAAATTCTAATAGTTTTTTCATACCACACGCACGCTAAAAGGAGGACCGGTTGTTTTGAGCATTTATTTTAAGGTTTAGGGTTTAAAATTAGGATAATGACAAAAATACCCAATTTTTCAAGCCTACTTCACAAAATACCCAATTTTATACTCAAAAACAAAAAATACCAAGAAAATCCTCAAAATTTGAGAAAAATATCAAAAAAATTTGATATTTTTAAAAAATATCGCAAGCCTTTGCGAAATTTCTTAAAAATATCGAAAATTTTTAATATTTTTAAGAAATATAAAAAATTTGCGATATTTTTAATAAATATAAAAAATTTGCGATATTTTTAAGAAATATCAAAAAATTGCTATATTTTAATTTTTTTTTTTGATATATCTTAAAAAAATAGCAAATGTTCTAAACCATATGAGCGCAAATGTTTTGAGTAAGCATTCGTTATACATGTTGGGAGCAGAAGCTTTTATATGCGTAAAAGTGTCAACGGCAACGAAGACATTTTTTTCTTCTTTTTTTTTTGATAATAATTTGATGTCTTGCATGCGATAGAACTCTTCCCAATGCAAAAACTAGTAAATACAAAACAAAAGATGATATAATAATTGTTGTGTTAATTATAATATTATTAAATCACTCTAAATTTGCATTCAATCATATATATATCTTAGAAGTCACTTTGATGATAAAGCTTAGGGTACCATGACTTACCTAATATAATATGATTGGAATAAATGAATAAAAAGTTAAAGTTGTAAAAAATTTAAATTAAAATAAATAAACCCACTAAAAATCAAAACAAAACTAAAAAGTATATTAAAAATGGATGTTGAATTAAAATAAAATTTTAGAAAATATGGTGAAATTAGATTATAATATAAATAAGCAGATAAAAAGATATTTTAATTTGAAAATAAAGATGAATTTTTAGTTGAGAAGTGACAGATTTTATAAGGAGCCTTATCTTATTTTTGGTGGTTAGGAGTTAGGCTTGGAGTTTGTTAGAAGTTAGGGGAGTTTGTTAGTGACACATGTCATCTCAAAGCTCCTTATCTTAATTTTAAGCCTACAAAATTAGAGAACATTAAAGCACTAATTTTAGAAGGCCTAAATACATTATAAAGTAGTATAGATATATATGCCAGAAGCCCATACATCAGGTTTTCTTTCCATTCACTCAACGTTCTCCACTTTAATTTCCATCGAGCTTATTACCACCAATGTCAATGGCATCCTCTGATCTGAAATCTGCTGCTTTGATGGATCAAATGAAGACCCATTCTCTACTGATGCAGGCAAAGCTTGGTGACAAACATTATTTTTTATATACTTTTTTGTTAAAATCTCGCAAACTGAAAAAAATTTCGCAAGTTTTATCCATAAGTTTGCGATTTTTTTAAGATATATCGAAACATTTGCGAAATTTTTAAAAAATATAGCGAATTTTTGATATTTCTTACAAATATCGCAAATTTTTGATATTTCACTAGAAATATCGAAAATTTTTGATATTTTTAAGAAATTTCGCAAAGGCTTGCGACATTTCTTATAAATATCGAAAATTTTTGATATTTTTTTCAATTTCACAAAAGTCTCAAATTTTGCTTTTTTTTTTTTTTTTTTTTTGTATTTTGAGTTTTTGTGTATAAAATTGGGTATTTTGTGAATTAATTTTGAAAAATTGGGTATTTTTATCATTTCCCTTTAAAATTTCCCCCAAAATAAAACCACTATCATCCATCCTGCTAAGTGCCAGTCACATCACATTAATGATGCTTATAAAGAACAGAACCAAATTGAAACTATCATCATTAACCTACATTCGAAGGTTAACTACTTCGAGTCCCCGTCGTATAGAAGATGAAGGTGATTGGTTTTACTCATCGGAATGGTGGGACTCCGGTGATGAAAACACTGTTTTTCGGGGCGTTTCTGATAAGGGAAACGGTGTCGTTTCCGTTGTAGCTTCGCCTTCTTCTAGACCAGTATACTCTTACTCTCTTTTTCATACATGTCATTTAATACTATCAAGTTATGAACAGATTTATTTATAATTTCGTTACGGTCTTGGTAGAAAATGATAAGTGAAACCAGTTTACAAACCCATATATAGATTACTGGACTAGCTATCTTTATCTGCCTATAATTTTGGCGATATTGGCGTTTAATATGGTACAATCTTAAGCTGCCTAGCTTTTATAACGCTATAGATTTCTTTTTTAGCTGTGAAGTTATTGAGTTACCATCCATAAGTTCATAACATAAACTATGAGGAAGCTTTCTTGTATTCGAAATTTATAGCATCTTTACAGGTTTTTCCCTTGTGTGATTTATGGTTCGCAATTGTTTATAGGTGAATAGAAATACCAAAACAACTTGAATGTTTACAAACATTTACATCCCATACTTGTATGAAATCATGTAACTTCGTGAGGTATCCCATGACCGGGTATGACGTAGGTCGGTCACGTGAATTTTACATTGCACATGGGGGAGCCATTTATGAATCATGCTTGTATATACAATTAAGGTACATTTTTAAGGAATCCTCTCCTTGTTTCCCTTCTTTCCTGCTTATAGACATTAACGTATTCTCTCTACAAACGTTTCTCATCAACTCTAACACGATCTCTAGAAACTTATCGTAGGACTACATAATCAGGGTAGCTTTAACGTTTAACGATATCCATTTCTCTGCTCAAAGCTATGTTTCAGGTTGGGTTAAGTGTGATGAAGAACAATGGTTCTTAAATACAAGAGTGTATATTTTAGCTTAATCATTTGACATTGGGATCAAGCGACACATATGAATCGTCTCTCCAAAATCAAAGCATAACTGATGGGTGATTGGGGTATGCTTTTAGTGAGTTGTCTTTACATGGAAGAAAGTGGATTGCAATCACCATTTTTTTTAAGTGGGTTTCGTTATTTTTTTTGCTTCTGTTTTTAGTTTTCGCGAGATTAGGTGAAATCTGGTTGACAAATTGTCTCACTAAAGCTAGAAGGATGGAATACTTTGTTTATCGAGGTCTTGACTTAGCACTCCACCTACCTTTCCTTCTTGTGCTTATGCGCGTGCGATGCTTCTTTTCATCGGTTGTTTGCTGGTCTATCTTCTCCTTGAGTTTCTTTGGATACCATAAAGTGTCCCTTTTTACTTGGTCGAACTATATGCCGCCACATGCAATCGATTTGGCCATAGTCTCTTTGGCGAACCTTACTCTGCTCAACTCCTTCGGCGTATCCCCATTCATCCCCAGTCCCCACTTACTTGCATCTCTTTCACCATCTGAGTCGTATTCTAGTGTTTTAATAGACCCCCACCCCCACCCCAAAAAAACTTCTTTGTTTTAGTTTTTATTTTGCCTTCTCATGTCTTGTAAGTTTTAGACGTGTTTCTTCAATCAATCACAACTACAATTATAATCTAGGTAAAAAGCCATTATCTGGTTCTTATAAGCGTTTGTTGAAGCGATGGCTTAAGGGAAGCAAAATCACTGATGCGACGTTGTTCCAGTACGCACTCTATTGTGACTGCATCACCACACAATGATGTAATGCGAGCATTGAATGCAATTATTGTAATTGGAACTTGGGCCTTTTGTTTATGAAAGACATAGAGAAAGATAATTAAATTTGATTTTTTTTATCTTTGTTTATGCTAAACTCCTAATATCTTAGTTACTTTTAGAGTTGATTTCAAAAACCGTCATTGCGGTTTATACACCGTTTCACATTTTATCCTAAAAGATCAAGATCTCTTCTTATTGAGAGTTATCTTTCTTCCAAAGTCATCTCTTTAAATGGGTCATTACTATAGGTCGACTAGGGAGGATGATTGGGCTTCCCATGTGGGCTAGTCCACTCGTTTTTGGCACAATGTCTTAATTTTGAATATGTAATATATACATAAACGGATGTCATCTAGTTATTTGTGTCTAACCCTTTAGGCTCATTTATATACCGTAGTATTACGTTTGTGTTATCCATGCACGTATATCCAATAGTTGTATCAACATGTAAGCAACTTATTTGATGTTTAAGCATTTACTTGTAGAATAATTTAAGTAGAAATATTTGTATGTATTTTTCTATTACCAAGCATTGCGCGTCCATGACGCCCTTGCAATTGCATCATCGGTATCTCTGGGACTTTGAACGCAACGGATTGCAACACACAATTTAAAACCAAGCTTAAAGCCAAAAGTGTCGAATGATTTGTGGTAGCTATTAATTCTAGGGAACTTGTATTCTATGATAGTGATAAATGTAGTTATCGCTTCAACCATTTTGATGACCTATAGATTGAAACAAATGAATCTATCTTCGTGAATTAGAATTAATGTTTGTGCAACCATATACCTATGACTGAAACTCTCAAATGAGAGTGGCAAGAAGTTTACTTTAAGCATGGTTACCAGATAAGCAGGGAGATCTTAATCCTTGATGCAAGGGCATTATGTAATTCAGATTCACTTGCGCAGCGCAGACATGGTGAGAATAAAGACTCACCAAATTATATACTCACTTGAATCTTGTGTCCGGGGCTTTACTGAGAGCACTATTGCTGTTTTTTTTTTTTTTTTTCCATTGAGAAGCTCACCAACCTTGTGATCGTAACATGGAATCAATGGGTGCTACTCGAGCATTGCTAGACGTGCTTGCATGTCACAACCAACAAACCGCAGTTGTTTTTGTGTTGCTACATTGTCTAGGCATGTTTAAACACGAGTTACAAAAAAATTAACATGCTTAGACAATACCTAAACTTGGTGGTATTTAAGCATATTGGTTGTTTGGTAACTCATGGTTAGACATGCTTAGACAATACCACGAGTTGCTGGTCGTGATATGTGAGCATATTATAGAATGCGTTAGCAGGAGGCAGTGTGCTGCATAATAATGCTGAATACCATATCATTAATTCCTTGTGACGATTAGAAGTTTGGGTGATCTTCAAGTTGCAGAACCAGGCAATCGCTCTCTTAACGAATCGTGGAAACAAAACTTCCAGTTAGTGGCATATGCGTTGGTAAATCTTAATTATCTCCGTGTTAATGCAATCGTTTCTGGTTCATGCACTGCACTTGAATCATAACTTAACATCTCTTTGACTATGAGTTCTTTAATTATGCTATGAGTCATTTTCTTGTCACCTACATTTGGCAATTTCATGCATGTGTATATTGTTAAACAAACACTAGTTGGAATACATCAAGATGTGTTTTATTCCTTTAGATTTTATAGGCCTAATGAATGATCGAAACGATAACCTTGTAAGGCCTTAATATCTATTAAGTATATGCGAATTTTACAATAATTGTAATTGATTGGAGAAACATTATGCAACTTACAAGAGATTAAAGAGAAATCAAATTTTAGGAGAAGTAGTGAGCGAGGACAACCACATTTTTGGTGTCTTGATTGAAATGGTGATATGCAGCCAATGTGGTCAAAAAGTCACAAGTCATGTTGGATGAATGACGATATATTAAAAGAGCTGAAACAAATAAGGTTCATTGAACGAACTGGGAGCTTATGAACTCCAACTGCAGGAAAAAGGTGGGTGTGACCAACCAAGGACAATTGTCGACGTTTGGAACAAAAGAGGTGGAGGATGAAAAAGGCACCCCTTTCCCTTTGAGAAACACACACACACTAACAACTTGAAAATTGTAAACCCAGACTGTAAACTAAATATTATTGATAAACGAGGTTATCACACATGACAAGACGATCTCAGGTTTCCATCCTAAAAGCATTTTGATCAAAATGGTGGAGGAAAATAACAATTAGAGTCCTTTAGCTGAAACATGTATAGATGATTAAGCTAAAATCCGAAATGATTCATCGTTTTTCTTCATACTGAGCCTAAAAACCTAGCGTGAATCATGGAGGAAAATGCTGTTAGACCACCCCCAGGTGGGTCCCAAGCATGGGATACCTCATCATAACTATATGAAATTAGAAGAGTGACCTTGCCAGCTGACTTGTAAATATATAGAAGTAGATTATTTATGCTCAGATTTTTGGGAGGCATTATAGTGATGTCTAACTTTTTTGCTCAAAATTTTGTTTCTTCTAAATTGTTACAGACTGAAAATCAGTGGTACAAAACTGCAAATTGGCTTGGGCAACGGTATGTTGAGCTACATCTAAGAAATGAACACAACGCGTGTTTTAGAGTTCTTGGGTATCAGTGGCGTACACTTCGCTTCAATGACGATACCCGCCAAAGCACAGCCAAAGTTATGGCTGCTTTTAAGGAATCAGATCCTGGGTCCATATTCTTAATGCAGGAGCCACATTGTTTGGCTGTTCCATGTAAATTTCATTCAAAGCTACCTTTTAATGTATATATCAATATGATTTGTTTCTATCACGTCTAAAATGAGCCTTAGCAAGAACAAATAAATGTGTTGGCTAAGGATCTAAGATTGTTATTAAAAGAGAATGTTACATTTTGTTTTTTTTCCGTTGCCGTAGATTAGTCGAAATCTAGTTACTACTATCATATTTTAAGTTTGCGTAATCATCTATTACAGATCTTAAAAGTATGGTATCTGCCGGACTGGCTTCCCTATCATGCAACTATGATCTTCTGAGTTCTGTATACATGAAGAATACTATGAAGGTTTTATGCATCGGTCATGGTGGTGGAAGCTTACCATTATTTTTGGCATCCAAAATTCCAGGTTAGACATATAAAAATTGTTATAAACTTCTGACACTCATATTATGATCATCTATCCTTTAGATATGATACCTTTAAAACGGGTTTGGCCCTATCAAATTCTGTCAGGTGCCATAATAGACATAGTAGAAATTGATCCAGTGGTTATTTCTGCTTCAACTCAAGCAATGGGTTTTCCATCTTACTCTATTATGAAACAATGTGGGAACCGTTTGCATCCGAAACCAACTATTATTGATGAAATATTATGGAAAGGTGTTCACGAGAGGTTATATCTATATGAATCAGATGCAGAGCAGTTCATCACAGACAGAACCGACATTTATGACATGGTTTTTATAGATGCTTATGATGGAGACGATATCTTTCCACACAAACTATGGGACCCGGATTCTGTTTTTCTTAAAGCCTTAGGGGAACGACTGCATCCTGACCATGGAACTGTAGTGGTGAACCTTCATTCAGATATGGATATTGTGGATGAATGTATACTACCAATGGGAAAGTATGTTTCTCAAGTATGCAAGGCTTACAAGAAAGTGTTATTAGATGATGTTGGAGGTGTTTGTGGTTCAGCTTATACTGTTCATGTTCCTTGGGTTTGTAATACGTCACTTGTGGTTTCAAGGGGTTTTAGAAATACTACACGGGATATCATTCTAAATGATCTTATTTCAAAATCACTAGAAGTTGAGAACACCCTAAACTTATCGTTCCCTTGTTTACAGTATATAAAGAGAGGCTTAATATTTGTTGATTAATATCATCATCTCCGAATTTGATTCATTCTGATGTATATTTTGGGATCCATTCATAAGAATAATGTTCTCCGTTTGAAAAAATTAAGTGTTGTTTGTTTATTAAGAGGCTCTGAATCTAATTCACATATTTAAATCTAAATTTAAGATGTAAATGTTTAAATCTGAATGAAATAATATAGTTTGTTTTTCTATTAAAAAATTATCTAAATAATTAAATATAAAGCAGTTTCATTCTTAGGATATATCTATATTACTTATAATGAACGAAGACACATCACTTTTAATTTTAAGACGTATAAGAAATTAAGCATGGTTTACAACACTTTAATGCACCCAATTTTCAGAATTACAACAAAGTAAGCATATTGTATAACAAAATAAAGCGTGGTGTTATTTTAAGACAAAAATTCTATCAAACAACATTAATGCTATTAAAAACACCTCTTCACCAAAACTTACAACCATTTAAGCACAATGTACAATAGCTGCAACCAATTTTCATATTTACAACGAAATAAGCATAGTGTACAACAAAATAAGCATGATGTAATTTTCAGACTTACAAAATTAATGCTATTAAAGTGGTCAATGGCTATAATGACTACTACTTACAAGAAAAGAAACATAGTGTACAACACTTTAATGCACATAATTTTCAGACGTTGTAGACAAGAAGCATAGTGTACAACAAAACACCACATTAATGCTATTTAATGTACTCAATTATTTAACTGGTCAATAAATACTATTAATACAATTATTAAAACACCCCTTACAAAAGAAATACAAATTATCAAGCATATTGTACAACCAAATTAAACACAATTTCTGCATTAAATTTCACTACTACAAATAATAAAGCACATTATACAAATATTCAAGCCCGAACGGGAGGGCCAAATGGGCTTGATCCCGAACAGGCGCGGACCAAACGGGCTCGAGCCCGAGCAGACACATGCCAACGGGTTCGAGCCCGAACGGGCACGGGCTACACGAAATTCTTGATATTCGTAAATTTATAGTTAAAAAGAACATAATAAACTAAAATACATTATTTATCGAAATTTTTTATTTCAAAGTACCCGCCGCTGCAACGCGCGGGTACCCTACTATAAACATTTATAAAACATTAAATAAAATGATGTTTAAATGAAGAGAAAAAAAGTGGAGGCTGAGTCATAATATTAACACAACCTAGCGACGTGGAAATAAAATATATAAGAACAAAACATTCAAGCATTTTTTCGCAATTTGATCTCGTAAAGTAGTTATATATTATTGATATACTATATTTTCATGTTATTAATCATCTTCGTCATTTTGCAAACAATCATTATCAATTAATTTATGATGATAATATTGAAAAAAAAAGTAAAATATTTATAGAGTTTTGCTATATCCTCTCACTTTACATTCCTACTTATCCTCCTTCCTACGTAAAAAATAAAACAAGTGTTTTTTCCCTCATTATCTATCTTCATTTAAATCGTTCGTTTTGTCACATGTCAGGATCCTGTGAGTATGAGGATAAGTAAGAATACAAAGTAGGAAGAAATATCATTTCTCTATTTTATAATATACTACATTGTCATTTAAAAATTACAAATATTTCTAAAGAAGAAAAAAATCAAGTTTAGGCTCAAAATAAGCATGCCACAATTTGATTTCACAAACTAGGTATTATAGATCGAAAGACTCTTTTGTTTGAACATTTTGCACCATCGTATAATCCTCTTTAACATTTTTTATTTAGCAAAGAAAATAACAAATTAATTCTCTTTAAATGTATTATCATTACTAAAGGAAAAGTCAAGAAAAAAATATATATATATATATATATATATATATATATATATATATATATATATATGTATATATGTTGTAAAAATCGGTTCAGGCGGCCGATTAATCCCCGCATAATCGCT
The DNA here is from genome assembly GCA_910596185.1 of Chrysanthemum makinoi. Lineage (NCBI taxonomy): Eukaryota > Viridiplantae > Streptophyta > Magnoliopsida > Asterales > Asteraceae > Chrysanthemum > Chrysanthemum makinoi. The sequence continues at coordinate 67,209,237 of OU343218.1, forward strand.
GATCGCTCAGTAAACGCCTTGATTTATCATAATCGGCCTATTTAATCGGTTTGATCAAAGATCGCTTAAAAATCGGTCAACAAACCGATTAATCGGACAAAATCAAACAAAATCGGTCTAATCGGAAAAAATTGCTAAAAAATCGGTCGACAAAATCGCTTAAAAATCAGACAAAACCACTTAAAACTTGATCAACAAACCGATTGATCGAACAAAATTAGTCAAAGCTTGCTTAAAAATGGTCAACAAACCGAGTAATATATGTGTTTGACTTTGAACTTTGAATATGTATTATGTTTTATATTTGAATACTTGAAATGTTTGAACTTTGATGCACTGTGCTTATCTTATACATATAATATAATACTACGTATCTAATATTACAACTTTTGTGCATAAAAATTCTAATCCGATTAATCCCCGCCTAACCGATTAATCGCTAGGCCTTACCCGATCGCCTTACTAGTGCCTATCGATTTTTACAACCTTGGTAATATGTATAAAATCAAATAAATTGTCACTTGTGAATTTATATCTTTGCATCATTTGTCTTAAAAAAATTGTCCCGACTTTTACAAAAAACCGTTTTTTATTTTTGTGGTTAATTTTATTTAAAATAATTCAAAATTTATTTAGATTAGTTCTCGAAACACTCTTACGATATAATAATAGTTTGAAACTTTGTAGTTTTGCATGCATTTTAAAATCATATTCATTTATATGTGCATTTTTGCATTAAAACTAAACTAATTTAAAAAGAAATAATAAATGAAGCATTAAAATGTTGTGGAAAATAAATTGTGTACATTATGCATTAAAAATTGTAATGCTTAAAAAACACATTAATGACATATTAAAAAAAATTAGGAGAGAGGGTGCTAAATGCTTTATAAGTAGTATAGATATGTGTAATATGTATAAAATCAAATAAATTATCACTTGTGAATTTACATCTTTGCATCATTTGTCTTAAAAAAATTGTCCCGAATTTTACAAAAAAATGTTTTTTACTTTTGTGGTTAATTTTAGACTAAAATACACCGTTGGTCCCTAAACTTGGCAGGACGCATCGCGATGAGACAAAACTCGCCCTTTTCATCGCCATAGGTCCAAACCTTGGCCATTAAATGCCAGATTAGTCCTTTGACTAAGTCAATGTCTAATTTTTGTTTTGTAGTCGAGGGTATTTTAGTCCATACACATTTATACTTTTATAACACATTTATATTTTACCCCTTCATCTTTCATCCTCTTCATCATCTCCCCAAATCATTCATCTCCCCAACATCATCATGGTCATCATCTCCCCATGTCCAAACAGTGGCCTTATATTGTAATCAATATTTTGTCATTTGCACTCACATATACATATTTATATATGATTAAAGCAGTTTTTTTTCTTACAATTATTATTATTTTTTTCAGCCGAGAGACAAGCATAGATTAATGTTGCTGAAGGAAAAAAGACCTCGGTGATGTTGGAAGCTCAGGGTAAGTTGATATAAACTAAGAAGCTTAAATCTAGATATATTAGATAGATACCATCAGCCTCATGTAAATACTAAATGTTATGACTAACAACTTTTAAATGTAAGACCATATGTGTCGAGCCTTGTGGCTTTGCTGGATATAGAATTTAAAATAAAACCACGAATGGAAGGCCATTTTTATATTTAATCATCTTCGTTATATGGGAGCTCCTTCTCACCTGGTTGATGCCATAACATTACTGAAATGTCGAAACTCAGAGACTTTGCACTTTTGTTTTTCTAGTATTCTTGGATATGCAAACTATTTTAACCTTGTTTGGTCTCTCAATCCATAAAAGAAAATAGAGGAGCTGAGGTAAGCTTACACGCTCTTTAATTTGTATATCATGTATATATAGACCTTTGGTTACACTTCACCTTTGAAGCTGTATAAATGGTTTTTTCTTGTAATCCATAAAATCTGGCACCTTGGCCCAATTAGTAGAAAATAGGTACTAGTGTGGCTTCCAAATCTTGTCGAGCAGTGGGCTCACTTGCGCTTACAACCAAATCCGTTTCTCTCTGCGAATTAAGCTATCTGCTATATCAGTATCTTGAGTCATCTTACCAGGCCCTGTTCTTAGACCCTGCATATCTAACTAGCTAATGTTTTAGCCTCAAATGATTCTTGCACTTGTAATTCTTTTTTTAGCATTGGTATAATACCCGAAATTCACGAGCACCAACCCCACATTTAAGTTAGCTTATTGTACTTATTGGCATCATAACTGTCTTGATATCACATACCTGCATTAGGAGATAAATATAGATTTAATCTGATAAATTTTTCTTAGATCCACTATAATCAAGTTAGGAATAAGCTGTGTTTAGGTATTTAAGCTTAATTCAGCTCTTTGGTACACAAAAATCTCAAATCAGTTTACAAAAGGGGTGTTTGGTTCAAGCAGGTTTTTAGCTTTCAAATTTTTTCTGGTCGTTAAATCTAGTTTAGACAGTATACATTAGGTCCATTTAGGTAGGATTGGTCATAAAACTGTATTGTCATTCATTGAAAAGACAAAATCACCAACAAGCCTTATTTTGTGCATAACAGCTTATGGAAAAGCTTGCATAAGCCTTCATTTAGGTCTAAAATCAGTAAGATTAGTTTAAATAGGTCGTAAATCAACTTAAAACAACATTTAGATCAGGTTTAGGTTAATCAAAACTCACTTTAGTCAAATATCAAGTTTTTCTAAAAAAAGTCAAAAATCAAAAACAGTTTCAATAGGCTTCACTTTTGCATTTTTAATTTCCTCATTTCTAATCCAAATCTGTTGAAATTTAGGGAGAATGGAGTTTGGTTGGTGGTCTTTAAGCTGGTATTTTTGGTTTATTTTTAAGATTTGTTTTAAACAGCTTTTGAGAGGCTTGAAGTGGGTCAGTTGTGAACATTTATGCCCTGCACACAGCATTATTGCCCAACAGCCTTATGTTTTTGAATTTTAGTTTGCTTAATAATGGTTCATTTAAGCTGAGATTGGGCATGGTTAATCCTTGTCTGCTTGTCTAGTTAATTCCCATTTTTCTAAATTTTTATATTAGCTTCTTAATAGCTTTTCATCAGCTTAATAACAGTCCTTATGGCATAGGAATCAGTCGCATAGGGGACACAAAATTTCTGCGCCCAAGGATGAGGATGTTGAGGGACATCAAACTGACTTGCAGCACACCAAGGTCGAGGTGACGGCAGTATTGTAGATGCAAAACTTAAGGCTCGCAAAAACCTTCCTATAGCCATAGTGAACATATAGCGTGCACCAATCCCAAGACCAGGAGCTTCTATGGAGCCAAATAGCACAGAGAAAGCAAGCATTACAAATAACATGAGGTAATGATGCAATCCAACAATCCGAGCCCTCAATATGTTGACGATCACCTAAGGAAGTTTTTCATTCAATCCCAACAAGATCCATTGTCCAGTGTCAGGAAGAGGTGGCATACTCTTGATATAGATTGCAAAGCCAATAAGATATTTGAGAGCTGTATTTTTTGTATTTGATATTGATGTTATGCAGTTTGGTACTAAAATTTTTTTGGCAGATCAAATGATGACATCTGACTTTAATTAACACATTCTCGACATCTTTTAGCTCAAATAGTTTATTAGGTACTTAGCCCATTATGACATGTAATATAATGTAATTAATTATTGTTTACTGCCAGTTCCTGTCATCGTTGTTCATGGTCATCAAATTTCTCACATGTTTGATCAAATGATAGTTGGAAGAAACAAAACCGACTTATTATGGTAGTAATATCTATAGATACATTGTAATGCTATTACGATTTGTTGAAGCAGACAATCAACAAAGTTGGATTTTGGGGAGATAATGGCGAGGATGAAAGATGAAGGGTTAAAATATAAATGTGTTATAAAAGTATAAATGTGTATGGACTAAAATACCCTCGACTACAAACCAAAAATCAGACTTTGACTTTGTCAAAGGACTAATTTGGCATTTAAAGGGCATGTTTTGGACCTGTGGCGATGAAAAGGCCGAGTTTTGTCCCATCATGATGCTTTGGTACAAGTTTAGGGACCAACGGTGTATTTTAGTCTTAATTTTATTTAAAATAATTCAAAATTTATTTAGATTGGTTCTCGAAACACTCTTACGATATAATAATAGTTTTGAAACTTTGTAGTTTTGCATGCACTTCAAAATCACTAGCCGGGTACCCGCCCGTTGCGGCGGCGGGTACGTGTCTAACCAAATAACCCACAATAGCATACAATTGAAGCATCACAATCATCTTTATATTTTATAGTAGTACATGCGTAATGCATCGAAACCAAAAAGGGAGAAAGCAACAATGGTGGTGTTTTGGTACACATCAATAGTAAAAGTGATGACGCGGCGTAGTTGGTGATAATGTGAAAAAAAAACAATGTCAATTCTTAGTATTGCAAAAACATCGTGGTTGACTTCACCATTTCAAGCCAACATCTCTTCTTTCACTACGTTATAAAGTATACACAATCACTCTCTAAAATGAATCTATCATCTCTTCATGGTCCTTTTTATACGAAAACAAATAACTTATAATTTAATGTGAATTTAAAATTGTGTAACCGAAAGTTAATAATGGTTATTTACTTAATTGTATTTTAAATGTTTTCGGTCACAATCACTTATATTATTAATTACATATATTAATTTCATTTTAAAGAACATGTCGGTTACTAATATTATGATTTGACCAAATCTTTCCATAACAGGCAAGTGTGTAGGCTGGATTTTTAAGCCTTTCTATTTTGGAAAAGACCTAAATGCTTTATAAAGTAGTATATATATTCATTTCTATGTGCAATTTTTGCATTAAAACTAAACCAATTCAAAAAAAATAATAAATGAAGCATTAAACTGTTGTAGAAGATAAATTAGTAAAAACTATGTATTGTGTAAATTATGCATTAAAAATTGTAATGCTTAAAAAACACATTAATGACATTTTAAAAAATTTTAGGAGAGATGGTGTTAAATGCTTTATAAGTAGTATATATATATATGTGTGTAATATGTATAAAATCAAATAAATTATCACTTGTGAATTATCTTTGCATCATTTGTCTTAAAAAAATTGTCCCGACTTTTACAAAAAACCGTTTTTTACTTTTGTGGTTAATTTTATTTAAAATAATTCAAAATTTATTTACATTTGTTCTCGAAATACTCTTACGATATAAGAATAGTTTTGGAACTTTATAGTTTTGCATGCATTTTAAAATCATATTTATTTATATGTGCATTTTTGCATTAAAAACTAACCAATTCAAAAAGAAATAATAAATTAAGCATTAAAAAGTTGTGGAAGATAAATTAGTAAAAGCTATTTATTATGTACATTATGTATTAAAAATTGTAATGCTTAAAAAATACATTAATGGCATCTTAAAAAATTTAAAAGAGATAATGCTAAATGTTTTATAAGTACTATAGATATTCATGACAATTGATTCATTGTATCTATAAAAATTGGATATGTATTGGAATCGTAGACTAAAAAAAGGTCTTTTGTTGTCTTTTCTTAACCTTTTGATACAAGGGTGGTTAGAGGGGAGGGAGTGGAGTCGGGTAAGAGGTCGGTGCCGATCGGGTAGATCGGTAACACCGCCCCTTCCCAATCGGTTAGGCCAAATCGGTTACATGATTGGGTTGGGAAGCCGAATGTGGTGAGGAGCAAATTTTTGAAAAAGTGACCGTTGGGGGAGTATGAATGCAACGGCTAGTTGCATTAAAAAAAAAATTGCCTTTAAAACCAAACTAACCCAAAACTCATTTCCCACAAAAAAAACACAAACTCATTTCTCAAAAACACAAAATCATGGATCCAAGAAGAGGTAAAAAAAGTTCCACCTCACGTCAAGGTCGGTCTCAACCCGTTCATCCGCAACCACAACAAACTCCTTTTCCAAACCAATTTTATTCTCAACCATCTCCGAATCAATTTTACGTTCCACAACCCGCATCTCCACATCAATATTACCAATATAATATGGCTCCTCCTCAAATGAATCACAACACTACAACATCACTCCTACAAGCGAGTTCTCCCCGTTCGAAAACAATGACGAAGACGACGAGTTCGTAGCCGAAACACAACAACCACCAACTGAAGAAGACGAAGATGAGGACGTTCAAGAAGTCGATGCGGGTGGAAAGAAAAAAGCATTCGGCGGGAGACGGCCCTGTGAAGTTTGGTCGCCGGCATAAGAGGAGGCTTTGGCGAAAACATGGATTCAAATCTCCGAATGTAATGTTATCGGTAATGAACAAAAGGCCGAAGGTTTTTGGAAACGGGTTCTCGATCATTACAAGGCAACTTTGGGTTCGACTTCGCGAACTTTTCATTCGTTGAATACGAAGTGGAAAACAATGAACAACGCCATGGGTATTTTCAACGGCTACTACGTCCAAGCGGTACAAGCTATACTTTTTATTTTACATAATCTATACTTTATTATTTACAATTACATTATTTTGTATAAGCTATACATTTTATTATTTTGTATATTATGTAGAGACGTGCTAAGGCTAGTGGGTGCAACGACTTGGACGTGGTGAGAATAGCTTCGGCGGATTACTATACAAAAACAAAAAAACAATTTGCTCATAGCTTGGCGTGGGAGGTTGTCAGAGGTCATGACAAATGGGTGGAGCAAGAATGTTTTCAAGATGTTGGCGGTGCGACTAGCAATTCTTCAAAAAGGAAGTCGGGGGAGTATGAATCGGCAAGCAACACCATTCCCGACATGAATGAAGACCCCATCCCTCCATTTGAATCAAGAAAAATGAAAAAGAAGCAAGGCGCATCCTCCTCGTCGGTCTCAAGTATTGCGGATGAAATCAACTCCTACACACAAAAGAAGACACAATATTTGAAAGAAAAATGCGAGAAGGATGCGTTGGCGAAAGCATTGTTGGCTACACAACTCGAGGGGGCGAAGTTCAAGAATACACAAGGGGAGATGAAGTTTTTTATGGAGCCGCGTGATCACATTCGCGATCCCGCTATGTTGGAATTCGTTCTTGCCCAAAAACGTAAACTTGCGACGAAACACGGATGGGCTTGCAATTTTTAAGTTGTTGTTTCATTTGTTTTTTATTTCAACTTATGTAATGTTTTTCTTTTAAGTTGTAGTTTCAATTTTTAAATTGTAGTTTTTTTAAGTATTATGTAATGTTTTTATTTTTAATAAAATTGTATGTTTTTATTTTAATATTGTATGTGATTTTATGTATTAAAAATATATGGAAAAAAAAAAGAAATTGGGTAGGATTGGGTACCACTCCCTCCACTTTGGGTAGTTTTTTTTTGTAGAATTTGGTAGTTTTGAGTTGGAGAGTTTTTATTGGATAGAGGTGATGTGACAATTTGAGTAGTGTTGAGTATTAGGGTTCCACTCCCTTTACTTGACAAAATTTGGATCCAACAAATAAAATAAAATGACCAGTGGATGCATGCAAACCAAAGCCTACACAAATTGAAAGACCCAATTAATTCTGTTGTAGTAAATTAAGGTTCACCCCTACTCATTACTTTCTCATTTGCGATTCTGAACACAAATCAAATCTCAAAACATAAATCAGCTTCTTTTTCTAGCTCAATGAATAACATATTTTTGTCTTCCTCTTTCACACACATGCACTCAACGCCGACAAGTTTTTGAAGAGTGGGGGTATCATAACATGAAAGTAGCGGCGCTATTTTCTTGGCCACGTCGGAATTGGCATTGGGTGGCGCCATGGTACCCCATGGTCTTATAGCATACATAAACACCGGCCCAAAAAAGGGGCTAAAAGAGTAAAAGTAAATAAACCAATCATCAAAATGAGCACCGCTTCTCAAAGATGACAATAAAATCTCATTTTAGTCAATCTTGCCAACAATTTCATTTCTTTATTTTGTTTGTTTTTCTTTGCTTGGCCATTGTTTTCGATCTTTTAACTAATTAGTCTACAAGCTTGAATCTGATCACATATTGAGCCGGAAAAAAATAGTTTTATATACGTTGACCATGGCGGAAAACATTGACACTTTAGGATTTTCTAATGTATCTCTTGCAAACGTTATTTCAAATTCTTGCTCGTGTTCGTTTTCATCTTGTGAGCCACTGGCACCAACCGTTTCAATAGTAATACAGATCCAAAGGTACTAGTTACTATTCATGGCAACGTGTTTTTCGATTTATAGGTAGAACTCACGGATTATCTCATGGAAAGTTAATAGAATCATGTGTTGAACACTGAAACGTCGCAGCCTCGCAGGTAATATTTTTTATAGATCAAATATTTTAGTAGTGAATACAACAAACCCTAAAACCCTAATGGACCTAAGCTCTTGTTGAACACTGAGTGTCGAAATTGTGAAAGTTCGGATTGAATGCAAAACTTAAAACGCAAAAGAAATAACAAATTTAGCAAAAAAAAAAAAAATAAATAAGAAATAAAAAAAATAAAAACAACAACAGCAAAAGCAAAGCAATAGCAAAAGCAAATAATTGATGAAGACTTCCGACAACAAGCGGATGCAAATCTTCAAACATCAGCAAAAATAAAATAAAGCAACAAAAACAAAAATTGTCGTTTGTCGACAATGATATCGTTGACTCTATTTTTCTAAGATAGTACCAGCTCATGGCCGATAACTAAGTTTTAAGATGGTAGACATTATTTGACGAGATGGCATAAAGGCAACAGTTTATGCGATCGATTAGGTTTCAAGATCGGACCTTCTCTAATACCACATTGAAAATTGAAATCTCGTAAGTATTATTTTTCATTGATACCAAAAGGCTTACGTTTCAATAATATTCCATGTTGTGTTAGAAGTTCCTTAAATAAATTGTTGTAAGTTCAAATTCTGCTTATGACATGTAAGATAGATTGTGACGTATATATTGTGAGATAGTTGCATTTAGAAGAAGAAGAAGAAGGGAGGGGGAAAAATCAATGATCTAATATATACATCAAACACTAAAAACATTGATGTACCTAAACCACAGACATGCTTCGACCTACCATCTTTGTCTAATATATCAGTAGATGTGTTACATAATATGTTAGTTACAAGTATTGGTGAAAATAAACCAAGCTTTTATTAAGCAACTCGAGCTAGGTTGCAAGGACATGGACACGGCCACAGTGTCCGACACGGACACGGCGATACGGCAAAATCTAAAAATATAGGACACGGACACGGCGTGGACACGAGAATATATATATATATATATATATATATATATATATATATATATATATATATATATATATATATATATATATATATATATATATATATATATATATATATGCTTTTGGTTAATTAGAAGGTTTTAAGATTGAGAATGTTGAGGAGCAATTTGGACCATAGAAATCAATTGGCATTAATGCATTATAAAAGTCACTAATTTGAATAAAAAGGGTAAAATAGTAATCTAATCATTAAAAAATGGGGAGTGATTTGTACACCATTTTATTTTTTCCATCTACCAAAAATTACATGATGCACAGCGCATGATTTAGTGGTGGATGAAAAATAAAATCATCTTAAAAATTAATTGAATATTAAAGACTCCTACAATTATGGTCTCATTAATTTCGAATTTGATTGAATAATAACTCTTCCTACACGTTTTTTTACATTTTTGATTTTCACATTTGCTTGTTTTGTGAATCATTAATTTTTTTATTTATTACTAGTTACCAATAAAATATGTGAATCATTCAATTTTTTTATTTGCCAAAAACAAATACAAACATAATACACAATTTGACGTTGATCGCAAGGTAGTTTCTGGTTACGTTTTTGTTTCTAGCTCAATATTTAGTCATCTATATTTTTTTTGAATCATTCATTTTTTTTTAAAAATTTAAGTCACCAATTAAAATATAAAGTTGTATGAAGATTCAAAATCCCAAAACCACAACTTAATTAGATATTTTTTTAAACACATACGTTTGATTTTTGAATTATAATACATTGTAGCTTAATAAATTGAATCTTAAAAAATATCGTTTTACATCATTTGTCAATACGTGAATCATTCATAATTTATTCGGGTTTATGAATCATATCGAATTAGTGAATCAACAAGTTTTCTTTTTCAGTGTTGTGTTTCGAATAATATTTAGATTTGTGAATCAAAAGTAAGTTATTGTTTTAATTTTTGAATCGCTCCTTACTAATATGAAAATAGATGGATTAATTCATTTATTTTCTTGTTTTCTTTGTATTTTTACTAATTAATATAATAGTGAATCAATAATAAACAAAGTTGAGGGTAACGTCAAGTCTATAAAATATTTTCTTGAGAAGCATATGAAAGTGACGAACCAAACAAAATATTAATTAGTTAGTTACTTTTTAACTTATTTATGGAGGATGTGAAGATTAATGCATGTATTAAAGTAGTTTTAATGAAATATGAATACCCATTATGCCCTTTTATTAGTTTAGTGAGATGAACGGTTAAGATTACTTCTCATTTTTCTCAATCTAAAACTCTTCTCAATCGATCCGGATTCTATATATATATATATATATATATATATATATATTTGAGATCAAATAAAAAGCTTAAAGTTTTAAAAATAAGATCATTTCAACTACCAATAGGAGTAAGCCAAGTGAAATTAATTATTAAAAAAACAGAAATTAAGTAAATGTCCAAAAGGTAATTATAGGTATTTAATAAAAACCCTATGTATCCTCCAACCATAAAAACTAATATACTGCCTCCATCTTTATCATTCTCTCACATCTCTACCAGTTCACACTTTTTTTTCCGGAGAGGCTTCTTTATCCCAACAAGGCTTTTTCTTCCGAAGAGGCTTAGTTATCCCGCCGGATCTGATGTATCATATTTTGTCCAACCATCTAGTATACAAATCTGACAGATACACAGTTACATCCCATCTGATAAACTTGAAACACAGATCGAAACAAAATGACACCATCTTCTGGCTTCTTTATCCGTGTCCTACCCGTGTCCAAAATCGTGTCCAGATTGAATCGCACGTGGGACACGGCACGTGCGTGTCGGACACCGCCACTCCGAGGTTTCTGGCGTGTCCGTGCTTCCTAAAACTCGAGTTTGAATTCAAGCTCGACTCGATTGAGTCGAGCTTTTATCGAGCTCAACTCGATCGAGTCGAGCTTTTATCGAGCTCAACCCGAGCTCAAGCACAATAAACTGGCTCGAAACATATAACGAGTCAAGCTCGAGCTTTTGCTAGCTCGACTCGAGCGGTTATCGAGCTTTTCGAACCTTAGTATAAATATATTTTCATATTATTCTAAAGGGGCAATTTCATATTATTCTCATTTTAGTTAGAAATAAGGATTTGCCCCCGCCGCGTTGCGACGGGTTTGGTTCCTTTGTGATAGGCATTGTTCTAGTTTTTAAAATTTCCATTGTGGCGTGAAGGAATTTCTACGACCCTTTTTTATATCATTACTGGTGCAATTGCTGTCAAAATGTGTGCATTAGCTTGTTTCTGGCACGTTTGCCTTATGAGGCTTACATAGTTTGTTCTTATAATACTACATTGGCCATGGCTACAGGAGCTTTTACATAAGTGTGTTTCAAAAGTGTGACGATCATGTAGAAGCCGAACCCCCAAAAAAAAGAAAATTGTATGTTAAAGTTCCTTACAAAAGAGAAATACATAGCCGCTTATGACCTGAAAAAAAAAATACTAAACTTGAAGAAAAACCCATTAAGACCACTTGCGCCTCCCAATAATGACCCATTTTAGCAACTAAATGGCTACTGATCCGCTGCGATGTAATACTTGAATATTGTTGTGTTATCGAGTGGAGTCTTCCCACCTGGAAGCACATTTCAACCTTCAGTCGCTAATCTTAACATGTGATGTTCAGGGTAGCGAAACCCGTCTGATCGCCCCCTCAAATCCCTTTTGCTATTTCAACAATCTTTGTGCAAACGTCTGCACCAAACGTATTGCTAGACCATTGTTATAACGAAAGGAATTCGAGTGGAAGATCAGAACAGGCCGGTACCTTAAACATCTCGCGTCAATATTGGCAAATGAAGATTGCGATATTCTTCTGAGTGGAAAGATTCCAATCGACAACATGACTTATTCAAAGCTCCATACGACCTAGCCAGACCAAAAAAGAAAACTTCCAAACCTGAATATCGTAAGCAGGCTAAAAAAACTGGCAGTGAAAGAAGATCACGGTGGGATTTATGCGACCTGTTGGCCGACGGTTGGGTTGAAAGATGATGGAATTTTTACACCAAACCACCTTAGCAAAATTATGTGCTCTATTGGTTCTTGCTACCGCCTTGTTATTTTTGTCATTAGCTTGAGCTACATCATTTGCTATCTCATGTTTGTATATCTTGAGGCGGTAGTAAAGGCCCTTCATGGCTACAATAAATGAAAGACATGTGAGTTTCTGAAAAAGGTAGACAATGAACACCGTGAGCTGACATTTTTATGTAGACCCTCAAAATGTACTTTTGTCACTCCATTTGTACCTTAAATAACAGTAAAGATGATTGTGTCAGTATGAGGCAACTCGCAAGTGATATCTTGCTCTAAATGGAAAAAAAATACGGATATTTATAATGCAAGACTTTTATTACAATCCACTGTATAGATTCACATACCTGTATTAGACGATGATGCGTGTGATCTATTACACACCCTTTCTTACGTGCATGTTCAAGGAGGTTATCACCATCGACTTGGTGAAAGAATCTTTCGCTGTTCGCGAAGCTTGTACCCGCATAAGTTGTACTCTTTGAAGGATCCTTTTGTTCCATACTTGAATATCGTTGTGTCATCGAGTTGAATCTTTCCACTCAGAAGTATATTTCAATCATCAGTTGATGATGTTGACACGCGATGTTCAGAATAGTGAGACCCGTCTAATCGCCCCCTCAAATTCCTTTTGCTGTGTCAAGAGTCTTTGTGCAAAGGTCTGCACCAGACGTATTGCTAGACCATTGTCACAACGAAAGGAATTCGAGGGGAAGATGAGAACCGGGCAATATCTTAAACATCCCGTATCAATATTAGCAAATGAAGATTGCACTATTCTATCGAGTGGAAAGATTCCAATCGATGACACGACTATTTAGTTCCGTAAGATGCAACTCATTCCGACTGCATACATATGGGCAATTCCAGACAACTCTTAGTTACAAATATGCAGCTACCCATGATTCTGAAAGGTGATGTAAGCACATATACAATATGAGGATAGTGGCATTTCAAATACTATTGTTACAATATTAGAATTATAACATACTGATAGAGGAACACATACATGGTAGTTGGTAGGTAACATTATTTGCTAGAAAACCTTTTATATACATTATTTGTGGGTCCTGATTCAGAATATAGCAACAGTAATACGTACGTGTTAAATACGCGCGTTGAATACTACGTAGACATGCGTGTATTTCTCACTTAATCCACGATTTCACTAACATGTCGAAAGTAACAGAAAAACATGAATGATGATTACAAATGAGGCTTGGATATATGTATACAATAGCGATACTAGGCAACCAACATGGCTGCAGTCACACATTCGATGTGACTGCCCTGCCATGATGCGGGCCAAGGAAATTTATAAGCATTGTTGACCATATTATCATCATCGCTTATAGATTGGTAGAACGCTAAAATTCAGGTATACAATAGCGTTGCCAGGCAACAAACAGTGCTAGCAAGACTCGTGGTCGCGTTACAATAAACGGTCCGACAACATTACAGCTTTTTAAAGGTTTAAATTGTCAATCAGTGCGCTAAGAAGACAAACCTTCTGTGCATGAATTATAACTTGTATGCATCAATTATAACTTCTGTGCATACAACATTACACCTGAATATTGTTGCGTCACCGAGTGGACTCTTTCCACTCGGAAGTACATTTCAAGCGTCAGTTGCTAATGTTGAGACGCGATGTTCAGGATAGCGAGACCCCGTCTACTCGCCCCATTGAATTCCTTTTGCTATTTCAATGGTTGTTGTGCAAAGGTCTGCAACAGACGTATTGCTAGACCGTTGTGAGAACGAAAGGGTTTCGAGGGCTGAATTAGAACAGGGCAATATCTTAAACATCTCATATCAATATTATCAAATGAATCTTGCAATATTCTACCGTGTGGAAAGATCCCAATCAGTGACACGACAATTCAGTTGGATAAGAATCTACTGCTACTACTGCAAACGTATGGGCAATTCCAATCACCCCACATGAATAATAATTACGAATGCGGCTCAGATATATGTATACAATAGCGATACCAGGCAACCAACATGGCTGTAGCCACACATTCGATGTGACTGCCCTGCCACGATGCGGGCCAAGGAAATGTATACGTATTGGTCAGCATATTATCATCATCGCCTATAGATTGGTAGAAGGCTAAAATTCAAGCCTACAATAGCGTCGTCAGGCAACAAACAGTGCCCACAAGACTTGTGTCTGCGTTACAATAAACGCCCCGGCAAGATAACACCATTTTTAAGGTTTAAATTATCAGCCAGTGCGCAAAAAATACAAAGCTTTTGCGCGTCAATTATAACTTCTGTGCACACAATATTGCTAACTTGTTGTATAGATTCTGCATCTGCTTACGAAACCTGTTCAAAACTTTTGCATCAACACGACCTAGAAACAAAATTTCGTAATTAGTTTCGCTACTAAAGAACGCAAAATATTACATAGACAAATAATAATACACCATCCTTTATTTTACCTTAATTTTTTCAAAACCATTATAATACCTAAATTCAACGATATCATAAAATTTTCACATCAGCTATTAACAATACCAAGTAACGCTATTCCATTAAAATAGCAAAACATTAATATAATTGTTAGGCAATTACCATTTTAGGTGAGAGCCAGTTGCGAAGTTTGTGCTAGCCAAGATATACATATAAGGAAATCGAGACAGCCCCAAATAATATTATTCAGTTAAATGCGTAAAATCTGAATTGGATCTTAGTACCTTTATCCGTAAAGATTGAAATCTTGTATGAAAGACCAAACCTTGTGGTGGATGCATTATGGAAATCATAAGCGCTGATCAGTATTCGACCAAGAAAAAACAATCCCAGTACATCAGTAGTAGGATTAGTTTTTCTTTGCCGAATACTGGTCGCAACATCCATTTGCCGAAAATACTGGTCGCAACATTCATTTGCCGAATACTGATCAGGAAAAGTTGAGACCAAGGAATTGCAAGACTGAGATCAGATCGCAGTCATACAACTAAAAAGGCTCAGGTCAGTAATTATTGAAGTGGTACTCAAAACCCCATGGCTGCAACCGTGAGGTCGCCACGCCAAGATATGGGTTTTGTTAAACCACACTTACAAAAACACCAAACGCTGACAAATCCCATCATTGCCTACAGTTCAGTAAAACGTCGGTCCTTTAACAACATACTCCTTTTATGGAACCTGAATTATGTACCATGTTTAAATATAATAAGAATAACTTCAAACGAATACATCCTAAAACTGACGTAAATGGTAACTGGCCCAAACCAAAATAGGCTCGTAACCGATGCTGACCCAAAACCCAACCCGGTAGATAATCTGGAAAGTTAATCCCTTTTTGCATACAGTTCTAAATACGCGGACCGAATACTACGTATACATACATGTATTTCTCACTTAATCCACAATTTCACTAACACGTCAAAACTAACCGAAAAATATGAAAAATGATAACGAATGAGACTCAGATATATGTATACAATAGCGATACCAGGCAACCAACATGGCTGCAGTCACACATTCAATGTGACTGCCCTGCCACGATGCGGGCCAAGGAAATGTACACGCGTTGATCAACATATTATCATTATCACCAATAGATTGGTAGAAGCCTAAAATTCAGGCATATAATAGCGTCACCAGTCAACAAACAGTGCCCACAAGACTTGTGGCTGCGTTACAATAAACGCCCCGGCAAGATGACACCATTTTAAATGTTTCAATTATCAGTCGGTGCGCAAAGAAGGCAAACCTTTTGCGCGTCAATTACAACTTCTGTGTACACAACATAACCTTGCTTTGAAGAAACGAAGTGGCAATACTAAGAGGTAAGAGGCGTGTAAAAACATTCGTTTGGGCCACATATTTCGGGCTACAAAGGCAATAGCTAACCCAAAACACCTACCATTCAATAATCTAACCCTTTAAATTGTCGGGTCAGCAATTATTGGGGTGGTGCTCAAAACCCCATGGCTGCAACCGTGAGGTCGCCAAGCCAACATACGGGTTTTGGTAGACAACACCACAATAGAAATGCAACAACAAAAGTCAACCATAAAGGTCTAATATGCAACTGTGGAACGGTGGAAAGAATGATCGCACCTACTCCGAGAATGAAAGAAAAACCAACACACACAAACCTTGCTTTGAAGAAACGAAGCGGCAATATAAAGAGGTAAGAGGCCCGCAGAAACATTCATTCGGGCAACATATTTCGGCCCACAAAGGCAATAGCTAACCCACAACACCAACTCCCCATTTTATAATACAATATAGATATTACTAAAAAAAGTTTAGCAACTAACCGACATTCGGGATTCATTGCCTACAGTGCAGTCTGTGGAAAACTAGAAGGGGGGGTTGCATAGTTTTACCAATTAAAACTTCGTTTTAAAGTATTTAGATCAACTTATGTCAATCTATTTAGATGTGTATGTTGAACGTTGATAGATAGATATACAAAAATATAATGAAAGATAAAGAATAAGAAGCACATAACCACGACACGAGTATTTATAGTGGTTCGACTACAAGGACACCTTCCTTGCCCTACTCCACTCCCCGAGTCACCTACTCGAGAGTTCGTAATCACTACACAACACCAACTCCTTATGGCGGAGAAGCCTTCACAAAGTCGCCTACTTTTTTTTCGGTACTAGGCTAACCACCGGGTTCTTTCACCAAGGTGAACCACACCTATTACAACGTCGCCTACCCTTTATCCGGTACTAGGCTAAGTACCGAGTTCCATTACAATGGAGGAACTACTACACAACACCTAATACCAAAGGAGACCCACTCCTTATTACAACACCATCAAGGATATCAACATCCTTGGAAACAAACTATAACTATTTGTATAACGATGCACCTCATCGATTATACAACCTTGGCATTCTTCACTAATGCCACTTGATTTGATTCCTAGGCATCTTTCACCAATGCCCTTAACACAAACGCTTGGCACCTTTCACTAATGCTTTCGTTTTGACACCTTTAGCATTCTTCACTAATGCTTTTGACACGGACGTTAAGCACCTTTCACTAATGCTTTCGTCTCTTTCGGCATCCTTCACTAATGCCTTCGACACAATACTTCTATGGAGGAAGAAAGAACTATCAACAAGAGAACCTCAGTAGTCTTGATGATGACGAAGCATGGCAACTCATGGACTTGAGATTGCTCGACTTCGAGAAGTGGTGATCTCGCCTTTAAGAGGAACCTAGAGAATCACACAAAAGCAAAAGACAAACTACATAGAAAGATCCCTTAGGATCAGTGGTTAGAGAGTTACAATACTTAGGAAAATTATCTGTGGGAGTGGCAACCCAAAAGGAAGAAATGGCTCACTATTTATATAGGAAAAACAACTACTGTTCCACGGATCCCACCTTTAAGGGATCCGTCTAGTGTAATGTTAGGGATCCGTGGGACACTCCTCTTTGCCCATGGGTATTTTAGTTATGGGTCATGGGTTATGGGTTGGTCCATGGGTATTTCATTAGATACAATGTACCTAATAGATGCAATGCATCTAGTCAAATGGATATGGGTCAATACCATGGGTTATGGATATGCTCCATGTAGTTTTTACCCATTATAATACATACTAGTTATGTATATATCTGCCAAATATGTAAACACTAGTTTTTGTACATATGTATTACTAAATTATAAAATCACTTATACTTGTTTTAGTGTTTTATGTGAAAACGTGAGTGTGTTAGAAAAATATTGGCTCAAACTAATTACGTATTTTATTAGTTTCGTTAAAATGATTTTACGTTTGTTATCGACAAAACATTAGAAGATCGTAAAATATAAATAAATATTTTTACAGCTTATTTGTATTAACAATATCCCCCTTTTGTTGATGACAAAACATAAAATTATTTTAAGGAAAAACTAAAATTCGTAAAAGTTCGAATTGCAGTTTTTACTCTCTTCACCCCCTTTTTGTCGAAACAAAAAGAGCGTCGAAAAGAAACTAACACAATGTTTTAGGAAAATCATGTAAAAGAAAAAAATATACAGAGAGCAAATGACGGGAAGAGTTCTCGTCTTAACTCTCCCTTGATGAGTCCATCCCTTTGTGAGGGCGTCAAGTGAATAAAAACTACTAAACTAATGTATTGCAACTATGGTTGCAAATGGTTTCGTCGTAGTAACGATAACGCTCCCCCTTAATGATTGCAACTTTGCAAGGGGATGTAACGAAATGTAATCCATATGAGGATTGTATTGCAAATGGTTTTGCAATGTATGGTTTGACACAAAGCTCCCCTAGCTTAGGGTGTCAAAGTCTTCATGTGTATTTTGAAAATCTACAAAACAAAGATTAGAAAACAAGTATATAGTGCGTAATTTCTTGCAAATAAGACTCAAGTTAGTTGAAAATTGGTCTTCTGTTGCACGGATCCCACGGTTCCCTTCTTGGAGGGATCCATCTAGGCAATTTCAAGGGATCCATCTATCTGATGACAGAATACAGCAATGATGACATAACAAATAATGGAAACATCAAAGTGAGATGTATATTGAAGCAACACACTTATTCTCAAACCAATATGGCATATAAACTATCATTCAATAAAATATAAGAGATAATCAACAAATCTCTAAAAAATAAGAGAATGACTTAGCCATGTAATACTTAATCTACTAAAACTAGTAAGTTTAAGAAGCAACAATGTGCTTGAGTATAAGGATGAGTAGATTTGTTGATTTGGTCCAATCTTTCAAGAAGATGATTAAACATGAAATGTAACTCATTTCGTACTTCTTGAACAAGTCCTTGGGTGATTAGAGAATTTGAGTAATTATTGTCTTGATTTAGAACCGGAGGAAATTGGATGTTTTGAGGAGGCTCTACGAATGATGGTGGGGTTTCATTGAGAGATGTAGGATGAGGTTCTACTAAAAATGAGGGTGGTGGTAATGAAAATTCCTCCATATGATCAAGTCCTTGGTGGTCCCTTGTTTCCAATGATGGACTTGATGGTGTTGTAGGTGGTTCTCTATTTAATGAGAAAGTTGGTGATTGGGAGGTTCTTGGTGGTGAATGCTCTAATGAATAGAGATTTAGGTGAGGGATAGGCTAGGTGAAAGAGTGTAGTCCATGCTCTATAAATGAAGGCTTAGGCGACTTGCTAGAGCTAGCTATGTTTGGTTTAGAGCTAGATGAACCCTTTTCTAACCCAAAAGGTTTAATGCTAATTCTTGCGGTTTTCTTAGCAATTGTTGAATGAGTTTGTTAAGGTGGGATTCTAGCATTGTTATATCTTACGGGAGATGATTCGGTGGATGAAATCTCATGAATCATATAACCATTCCTTTTGGATGAACCTTTGGTTAAAGAGTTGTTGCTAAGTGCTTTAGTCATGGTGATGGTGAGGATGAAATATGAGCTTCTAATTGCTGTTTTTGAGTACTAGGTAAGAGTGATAACCTAGCCTCAAGAGTAAAGGATGATTTAGAATTAAGAAATTAAATTCATGACCACCAAGGGGATTAAGCATGCACTAAGGTCAGTTGAGATATTGTTCAGCTCTAGGATAACATTAAATGTTCGCTAAAGGTGTTTTAGATTACCAAAGGTGGCTAAAATTTGAAGAGAAAAGCTGATTGGGGTCTTTCTGTAGACACGGATCCCTCTCACCAGGGATCCGTCTGTCAGACATATATGTAATAAATGATTATGATTTTGTAAGGTCTAGTGCCTATGTATTTTGAGGTTTTGACTTTCCTTTGATGTCTTGAGTGGTGGATGTCTTAAATGCTCAACCATAAGGAGTGAGGATGCTTAATGATGGTTTTGGTTAGGAAAGTGGACTTTAGATAGTCTAACTAAGTGCTTGAGAAGGATACCATTTGTTTTGAAATGGAAAAATGGTGGTAATTAGTCCTAGAAGTCAGATGATAGCTCAAGAGAAATTTGATAAATTCTTGAAAAATAAAGAAAAATAAAAAACTAGTTTCAAGCCTATTTTAGAGTTAAAAGTGACTAAAATCAATTTGCTAAAATTGATAGAATATCAAACTAAGTGTATTGAGATGTGATGAATAATGTGTGAGCGTTGGAGCAGAAATATGGTGAGTTTTGATGAGTTGATAAATCAAAAACACTTTGAAATAGATCCTAGGTAAGCTATGGGTGAGTGTGAAGCTTTCAATTGCTTGAGGAAGACTCTAAGGTCTTATGTTTGACTAGTGTGAGGTGATCTAGTGAGTAGTTTTTGATGTGAGGAAGTCTGAATTGCTCATCTGTAGTCACGGATCCCACGGTTCCATCTTGGGAGGGATCCGGCTAGTTATAACGCTGGGATCCGCCTACTGCAGATCAGAAGGCTTTCAGCAAATGTGCAATTTTTGCACTCTTAGAAAATGCTTCTCCTAGTTGTTTTTCTACAAAGAATAAATGCAATAACACATCAAGTATAACGCATAGCAAGTGTTGGGGAACTAAAGGTACCTAAAGATGAGTGACGACGACTACTTGAATGGTTTCAAGAAGTCGTAAAATCTCATCCTACACTTTCCTAAGTTAAGATTGTTCAATGCCAAGTTATGACAATACCTACATAATACATCATACTCTACATAAGTATTGTTTAGATGTTACAAACCATTGTTTCAAATTGTTTCCACAAATTAAGGTCTTATGACCTTACCTTACTTCCCCACCACTCCCCGTCTTCATCCCTCCTCCACTCTTTATCACACCATCTCTACTTCTTTTTCTTCAAGAAGTTGGCGAAGCACTTGAAGATCCCCT
Organism: Chrysanthemum makinoi; assembly: GCA_910596185.1. NCBI lineage: Eukaryota > Viridiplantae > Streptophyta > Magnoliopsida > Asterales > Asteraceae > Chrysanthemum > Chrysanthemum makinoi. The sequence goes on from OU343218.1 coordinate 67,230,318, forward strand.
TGGTTTGTTGCCATTCTTGTGATGGGCTAGGAATGTCCGGCAATTGATTGATGTAGTCCAAAGGGTCGAGATCGGTGTTTCTGAGCGGGTTGCTACTACCTTCACTTTCTCTTTGCCTCTCCCGTTCATCCGAGGAATCCGTGGGTGGGTGAGGCCTTTTTCCTTCCACCATAAACCTTGTAGTTCTACCCTCGGTCAATGACACCATAACTTTGTTGCAAAAGCTATGATCATGGGAGTACGGAGAAGGATCTAAGGCAAAGATGAAGTTTGCAAGACAGGATAAGAGCATTGCATATGGGAGCACCATTTTGTCCATGCTTTTGACGCTCGCCATTCTCTTAATCATGTAGTATGCAAGGTTGAAGCGAGTCTCGGTCACTAGGCAATAGATCATGAAACTTAGGCATGCATTGGGGTGATCCTTGTTCCCTCCTAAGCACAACACATTCTGCCTCACCACAACTTCCCATTTCCTATACAAGGCATACATCTCGGAGAGCTCCATTTGGAAAGGATCCCTATAGATCACTTTCGAATTTCTGGTGACCTCGATGGGGATGCTCTTGGCATGAACACGGTGTCCCTCACTGTGGTTGCTTCCGGGATTCTCATGTGGTAGATTTCATGGTGATCAACCATATCATGTATCTCCGCCAAAGACCACTCATTGGAAAACATGCAAACTCCTTGATATGGAACCCGTAGTATTCTTCCAAACTCCACAAGCGAAAGGGTGTACTGTTAGGATTTGGAAAATCCAGTAGTTAAAGTGTCGGTCATCTCAAGTATATGTAATCGTTAGAAAGCTCGTAGTCGTAGTTATTAAATGTTAAGTAGTACTTAGTTTTGTAACACCGTGGAGGACGGACGGGTCTTTACCCACTGTATGCCTGATCCACAGCCCGTCAGGTGGCGTTTTATGTAATGACTATAAATACTCTCTACCTCCCAAGGTAGAGAGTTGGAGCTCATAATAAGATTTTTCTTTCTCTCACTAAAGTTCCCAAACCTCTAACTTTCTCTCTCTAAACTCATCTATATTATACGCCTACTTTGTTAGTGATATGATGTGTATGTGAAATCCAATATGTTACAAATGGTATCAAGAGCCATGGTTAGATCATCTCTTACATATCTTTGGATTTCTAGTGGGTTTTAGGTGGTTTTTGAGTTTGAGAAAGTTTAGTGGTTTTTGCATCATTTGGTGGATTTCTTGTGTTAAAGTTTGGATTTTGATTGTACTTTTGTGTTTAGGATCATCACAAGTGTTTAGGTTTTGATTTGGAAGGCTTGAATCATCGTGGTTGGGTTGTTTTTGGATTGAAAAGTGTGTTTTTAAAGTTTTTTCTAGCTAGCGACTTGAGCTACAGACTTCTTTTCTTGGTAGCGACTTGGTTTGTAAAACGGTAGCGAGTTGTAGTGTGTTTTGGTAGCGACTTGGTGCTTAGTGACTTGTCTATTGAGACAAGCCGACAAACAGTACACTTAGTGGATTCTCCACTACGGGTAGAGACTTGGTAACGGTAGCGACTTGCTTTCAATTTTGTTAGCGATTTGTTCTTTAAGTTTTGTTTAACTTGGTGCTAGCGAGTTGGACCTTAGCGAGTTGCTATTTAGTGACTTGACATTTTAGCGACTTGGTGCATAGACTTCTTTTGTCAAAATTTGTAGCAACTTGGGTACTTAGCGACTTGTTTTGTTATTACTTAGCAACTTAGTACTTAGCGACTTGGTTCAAGGATTCTTAGCGACTTGGTTGACTTTTGTGTGTACTGGTTTTCTCTTGATTTAGTAAAATCCCGTGAAAGAATCTATTGTCCGGTTTAATCTTTGAGTTATAAAATCCATGTTATCTTTAAACATGTCTACCAACGCACCTACAATCATCTCACTGTTGCCGAGGATGTTCAGCAGCGGTTTGGTTCAGATACTCGTCCACCCTTGCTTGACAGAACTGACTACGACTCTTAGGCTCAAAGAATCAGATTGTATTGTCTTTGAAAGGAAAATGGGGTCAACATTCTCAAATCGATTGATGAAGGACCTTATCAGATTGAGACTACAAGAGACTTAATTGTCTATACAAATGCAGATGGAACAATGATCTATGGGATAAACGAGACCAAAGACATATGATGAGCTTAATGATAAGGAGAAAAAGAGATTCGATGCTGATATCGGGGCTTCTAACATCATACTTCAAGGTCTTCCAAAAGATATCTACAAGCTTATCAATCACAACACGAAGCCAAGGCAAGTGTGGGATAATGTCAAGATGCTTCTTTCGTTCGAATTAACTATGGAAGACAGAGAATCACAACTCTATGATGAATTTGAGCACTTCAAGATGAAACCAGATGAGAGTGTCTATGAGTATTGCGTGAGATTCCACAAGCTTGTTAATGACATGAGGAACATCAGAATGACCATGCCAAACATTCAATTGAACTCTAAATTTGTGAACAACATGAATCCCCCGAATGGCACAAGTTTGTCACCTCCGTGAAGCTAACCAAAGGATTGAAGAATACAAACTATGAGCAACTCTATGCCTTCCTTCTTTAGAATGAGAGACATGCTATGTTTGAAAAAGATTCTTGATCGGTTCAAAACCAACCGGGAGAGACAAGCTCATCAAATGATTCAACTGCTTCTACTCAAACATTGGAATTACCACCAAAGCATCTCAAGTTATACCCATGGGTGATGGCAATCACAAACTCATTCCGGATCCAAGATTCAAACAAGCCGATCTTTGATCGCCCGTGGGACACTTCATTAATCAAGCCGGCCCTTATGGTTAAACAAAACTTGACTCTCGATCCACATACCAGTCTTCACACCAACAATGAGATCAAAAGCGCATCCAATCTTCACAATTGGGGTGTTACGTTTTGGCGTTCACGGTTTAATAGGTTTAATCGGTTTAGGTTATTCGGTTTTCAAAAATAATTTCAAACACCCAATACCCAAACCAAATTTCTCAAAACCAAACCAATCCAACCAAATAAGTTGATCGGTTTATTGGGTCGGTTCTCCACAAAACCAAATAAGAATATCATGTATACAAAGGTGAACTATTTTCCAAATTATTAGAACTCAAAAGCAAAATTCCATCTATGAAATTGCAACAAATCTTATAAACGAATATCCATAAAAGCGGTTTTGATTAACATAAAGTCATCAATAAATTATTCGGGTTTTTAAAACCAACAACCATATTAAATCAAAACAAAACACCCGAAGTTTGAACAAAATACCAAGAAAATAAAACCATTGTCAAAATACCAAGAAAATGAAACAAACTAAAAATAATAAAACCATCAATTGTCTTATTGCTCCATCTTGAACAGGGTCTTGCTACTCCATCTTGATCATGCATCTTTGCTCCACCTTAGTGACACCGCCTCCCTCTTTCATGTTTAGCTCTATAGTTGCATGAGGAAAACAATAGTTTGTGTTACATACAAATATAAGAGTTTAGAGTATACATCAATAAATTAGGTAAGATAAAGAGATGTTAAGTTACCTTCTTCAATGTCTTGTATCTCATCCCAATTTTCTGTGACGTCTAACATCATGGAGTTTCCACGAAACCAATCTTGAGTGCGATTAAACTTTCAATCAACAAAAGAGCGGTTAGAGAACTCCCTACGAGCATCTAGCACCCTTCCACTTTCGTGCTAAGCAGATTAAAGCCCGTGGAAATAGGAATGGCCATAACATCTCTAGCAAGCAAAGATAGTATTGGAAACCTCGGGCTATTTACCTTCCACCAATTCAAAATATCAAACTTATCAGGTTCATCTTCCACATCCTCATTCAAATACCTATCTAACTGGACTTTGAGTCTTGCATCCCACTTTCGAGACTTTCTTCGTTTCATTTCCATACGAACCTTTAGACCCGAGAAAATAAAATTAATAAAAATGTAATATATATATATATATATATATATATATATATATATATATGGGGAGGGTTAATGTGAGATCAAGCTTAAAGTTGTAAAAATAAGATCAACTCTAAAAAACCACTAAAACATTTATAAATAACAATTTTAACAATCATACACAAAAAAAATAACATTTTAATACAAATTAACATTTTAGCAACTAATAACCAAATGATACATGAGTTTAGATTAGTGATACATCTGATACACATTACACTAATAAATATTCCAAAAACTGATACACATACAAAACATCACAAAAACCTGATACACATTAAACTACTAATCAAAGTGTATCACCTAGGTTTCGTAAATTTTAAAAAGAAATCTATCGAAACTTTAACAATTTTAGTTGTAGTAAATAAAAAAATTATTTTTATTGTAAGAAGAGTATTTCTTATCAAATTTTAGTTCGATCTCATTTTAACAACTTTAAGTATGATCTTATTTGATCTAGTATATATATATATATAGGGAAGAGATCCAGTAAGAAGAAAAACTAAAATGAGAAGAATAAGAAGGATTTCTAGCCATGGCATTTCAAATAGGAGAGAATTTAAGAGGAGATAAGGATCCATTTTCAGTGATCTGAAATGAAGTGGTTTAGTTTTTCTTATCATTCTCATTTTAATTTTTCTTCTTATTTGATCCTAACTCTATATATATATATATATATATATATATAATATATATATATATATATATATATATATATATATATATATATATATATATATATATATATATATATATATATATATATATATATATTTGAAACAAATAGAGGCCTAAATACTAACCTTTTGTTTCAAAATGACTGATGGCTCAATAACCAGTTGCGTAAGCTATTCATCGATGATGGCAAGTTTTTCTTAAGTTTCAAACAATGTATGTGTCTCTGGCAGGGGCATGATTGACATAATCTTCATATACTTCAACCAAAAGGCTTTTATCACAAAGCACACATGGATTTCCCTTCCACTTTTCCATAAACATCACCTAACAACACTTCCACATACTCGAACTTATTTCTTGGATCAACCTGAAGCAACAACTTGTTGCCATATTGCATATTTCCAAGCTCCGTAATATTTATCAAACTTACATTTCATCATCTTAGCCATCACAAGGTGATTTTTATCTAGAACACCAATAACACATTGTTCAAAGGCATCAATGGATGTAATATCATCCATAAAGTCGTTAGATGTTATATAGTGTCAAGATACCCTCAGAGTCAACTCATAAAAGTGCTCCAAAAACTTGGTCAACCTCCTCACATTCGCCTAACGATGAAGAGGACACCGGTCTTTTCAAGATCATCTCTATAATGGCGGTTTGTCATATCTAGAAAATGCCCTCTCATATTTCGAAGCTATTTCCAACATCGATATGTTGAATTCAGCGAGTTGGAACATCTAAATCAAACCTTTTGTGCTTTGACACTTTTCGACAAAGCATTCCTTGAATTTAGTCAATCTTTGGGGAGATTGTCTAATGTATTTCATAACCGGCCGCACAAATCAACAGACTTTCCCAATATGACTTAACCCATCTTGAACAACTGATTCATTACATGAGTCGCACAGCATACATGTAGCCATTTACCTTCAAAACAGTTGTCTCCCAATTCAAAACTTGCTTTAAATACCCATATTATAAAAAACGAGAATGCGCTTGTTTATTTTATTTCGGGTATTAGGGTGGAACCAATTTATAATTTAAAACCAAATCCGATCAAAAACCAGATATTATTATTGCAGTACAACCAAATATCCGAACCAGACCCAAATAAGCCAAACCCATTTCACTCAATGTCATTCGGTCCGGTCGGTCTTTCGGGTTAAACCATTTAATGAACACCCCTATTCACAATCATGCTCTAGTCAGAGATGGGAAGGTTATGGTGCAACCAGTTCAAGAAAGGCAAGCATTGAACAAGGAAGAGGTGGAGTGTAGAGGATATGTAGCAAATCGAGAATAGGGAAGGAATGGAAAACAGGGACAAGCAAAGCCAATCAAATGTTACAACTGTGGTGGTGAGGGACACATTGCAAGGAACTGCACATCTCCAAAGCGTCCCACAAAATCACGAATACTTGAGGATAAGATGTTGCTTGTGCAAGCTCAGGATAATGGTGCAGTTTTGGATGAAGAGGAGTTGTTGTTTCGGTCGAGGGAAATGCTAAGACATATGATGCGGATGTGGATGAGCAGCCATTGAGAAGATAGGCCATAATCATCGAGAATGCCTTTCAAGTAGTGATTGTGATGCATACGACTCTGATGTTGATGATGAACCTAATGCACAAACCATTTTCATGGCTAGCATTTCTCCAATGGTCCCTCCTAAAGTCTCTTCATCACCACAAGCTGGTCCATCCAAAGACAAAATCATTTCGAGGTATTAAAACTATAATGATGATCTTGATGTGCAAAAGATAATGACAAAGTACAATCAACTGAAACTATTGAGTCAAATATTGAAAATATGGGTAATATCAATGTTGTCCCATATGATCAATATGTGAAACAAAGTGAAGTGAGGTCGAGTACCAAGTGATGCATCTTCTCACGATCAACGATGACTATGTTTTGATGAATACCTTGCACCGTGACTGCTCCCGATGATTCTGTTATCTCTGAGCTTAATGCCTATAAAGAACGAGTTGCTATTTATGAACAACGTGCTAAGTTTGAGCTAACTACTCGTGAGCAGGAGTTGGATAACCAAATGCGTACAATTTTTAGAAAAAGTAATTTTAGAGAAGAAGTGTTAAAACAAGAGTTAAACTCCTTACAAGAAAAGCTTTCTAAACCTGCTAAGCAAAAACAAGAACTTCAAGAAAATGTTAAAGTGCTTAAGCAGAAATTTCATGCTAAGGAATCAAAACTTTCGAATGATTTTTCCAATCTAAAAACTTTGAAGAACAAGCTTGAAAATAAGTTATATGTACAAGGGAATACCATTCAGACTGCTCACATGTCACTAAGCATAGAGTTTTAAGCGATAAGCATAGTGTTCCCATTATAGATAAACCCAACCCCGAAGTACGGTAAGATAGCAAAAGCAGCTCAAAATTTAATCTATGATGGCAATGAGATTCTTAAACCTAGACAGAAACCTAGTTGCGTTGAGTGCACCGAGGAAGATAGAAAATTAGATGATGCATCTAGGGAGAAAATGAATAAGAAGCTAGAAGATCTGGAATGTAAAAAGAATAACATAATGATCAAACCCCATGATTACAAGAAGGAAAATTGGATCTCCTTAAACAAATTTAAGCCTCAAACATTGTTAACAGAACAAGTTTTACGGAAAAGGGACTTAGATAAGCAAAAAGCTAAAAATCTTGTTGAAACAAACCCTCCCCTTAGGAAAATGCTGCAATGACGTGTATCCTCCAAATAAACCAATGCATTTAGTTCCTAGAACTATTGCCACTAAGAGCAAGACCTTAATAAGTCAATATGTTATTCTTCAACTATTTGTCGATTTTGAGAAAACTTGTAAGAAAAGGATCACACCAGTTGGGATAGCTGAAGGGAAAGGGGTTTTGAGCAAACAAAAGAATGCTATCTAGCTGAGGTCATGCCTTTCTTTAAACAACTAAAAGATCAATTTGAGAGTCTTAAAAGGGGATAGATTCAGATATTAAAGGAATGGAAAAGGAATTTGATGCAATGATAGTTGAGGTTAGTGACTATGAGCGAGCATTAAAATATAATGAGATTGAGAGGAAAAACTTGCATACACCTGAATGAGTCTTATTTACGAATGTATTGCTCAAGATGTGTTTTACATCGCTTTGCTAATTGTTCCATTAATACTTCTCAATTTCATGAATTATCTATTGCTCTGAAAGTCTCCCATGATCGTGTCATTGAGCTTGAATAGATTAATTCGAAACTTAATGAGAAAATTGATCAGGATGATCACGATAATTTGTAAAGCATCTTTCTAAACTAGAAGTTGAACATTTTGATTTACAACTAAAATATCAACATCTTAAAAAAAATGTCAAAACCTCAAATATCAAGACATCCTCGGATGTTCGAGAGTTTGATCGATTTTCATAAACAAGCGTGATGACAGCGATTCGAGCTCATTGCAACATGATCAGAAAGTTGAAAGCCCAAATTTCTCAATTAAAGGGTGAAATGAACAATGTATTGGATCCCAAATGCCTCCTCCTTTAGATTCTCAGGATTCTCAAACTTTTCATCTTCAAAACTTAGTTAATGCCTTACAAAAGGAAAGCGAGAGTTTTCTAGAAGAAAATGAAAAAGTTAAACGACACTTTAAAGAGTTATATGATTCAATGAAAGTCACTCGTGACCAAAACAACGAAAAATAACGTCTTTACAAAAAGAAATTGAGAATCGAAGAAGTCGGGAAAATGGAAAGCTGCCACTTGTTTTTAATAAGAATGTTGCATCAAAGTCACCCTCGACCGCAAATACACTGTGACGGTTAAATACATTCCTCCTCATCTTAGGAATAATGAACATGCATTTCATGACTATTGTGCTCACCTTAAGGATAGTCTAGAATGTCTCCGTGAGATTGTTGAAGAGGATTTCATTAATAAACCTCTTGATAGAAAAATTAGGTTTGCTTGCCTCCGTGCCAAGCGATCTCAAGAGCTGCTAGAACGTGTAATTGCAACATGTCCTAAATCCTTAGGTGCAAAAGGCAAAGCTGTGATGCCTTGTTCTATGCCTAGTGCCAAGCATTCAAACCATTCTAGGCCCATTTTTAAGAAAGTGAACATCAATGTGCCTTCTAGTAATACAGACCCTTGCACATCTAGTTCAGAAATGCAAAAAGTAGATCAACCAACTAATGTTCCCATAATTCCCTCTACAGAGGGTAATCAGTGACATTAAAGCAAGCGATTGGTCAAAGCCTCCAGGTAATACCAAGCAAGATAGGACCTCACAAGCTAAAAATGTGCATTGGAAGAGAGTAGAAGACCACCTAGGAACTTTAAGTTTGAGTTGAATAAAACGAATCGTGTTGATTCTAGTATTAGCCATAAGGCATCTTGTAATTAATTCATTCGATACTATTTGCAAACCATGTAATGATGTCCGTTGAATCATTGCTAATCATGATTATGGTGTGAATGCTTTGTCTAATCTTGTCAAATGCCCCATTAAAATTGTTAATGGTCAAAATCATGCTAAGAAGGCTAAAAGGCAAAAACGAAAGAAAGTTAGAAAACAAAGGTGAAACCCATAGGAAGAATATTTAGAAGGATAGGTTATCAATGGATACCTTTTGGCCATAAGAATAATCAGGGTTATGCCCTCAATCGCTAAGACTATGCCCACTAGAAAATGGATGCCTACTTGTAGAACTATTCCCTTAAGAAGTGAACATACTTTGAATAGGTCAAATACGCACACCCAAGACCGCATTGCATCTATTCCTAATGATTCCATTGCTTCTATTCTCGATATGGATGTTTCTATTTTTTATGTGGGTGTTCCAATCACTGTTACTAACCAAGTGGAACCCATTCTTGCATGGGGATCCCAATTATCGATTATCCATTCTTGTGCGTGTTCAATCGCATGAATCGTTCAAATCGTTACGTGGTACTTGGACTCAGTCGCATTTCCAAGCATATGGCTGGGAGCCGGTCATGCTCATGAACCGTGAGCAAATTCATCGGGACATTTGTTAGATTCGAACGATCATTTAAATTGCTATTATGGGTTATAGAGATTATGTTGTTGGTGATAGTGTTATCTCCAGGGTATATTATGTGGAAGGTCTTGGTCATAACTTATTCTTTGTTGGACAATTCGTGATTCGATCTAGAAGTGGCCTTGAGAAACATACTTGTTTCGTTAGAGAACTTGATGGTAAGGAACTTTTAAGAGGAACGCGTGGTTCAAATCTATACACCATCTCTATCGAAGATATGATGAAGTCTCTCCAATTTGTTTGTTGTCAAAGGCTTCAAAAACCAAGTCATGGTTATGGCATCGTCGTCTCAATCACTTGAACTTCGGCACCATCAATAATCTCTCGGAAAGGACTTAGTTGTAGGTTTACCTAGACTAAAGTATGAAAAGGATCATCTTTGTTCAGCATGCCAATTGGGAAAAAGCAAGAAGTATGCCCACAAACCTAAACCTACAAACTCATTCTGAATGGAAGTTCTTCATACAATTCATATGGACTTATGTGGACCAATGAGAGTGCAGAATATCTTTGGGAAGAAATACGTGTTAGTTGTGGTTGATGATTACTCTCGATTCACATGGGTTAAGTTCCTAAGGACAAAGGATGAAACTCAGAATATCATCATCAAACTTATCAAAATGCAGGGTTGACTTAACAAAGCTGGCCAAAATCATCCAACGCACAATGGGAACTGAGTTTGTTAATAAACAACTTAGTAAGTTTTATGAAAGTGTTGGAATCAGTCATCAAAGAAGTGTTCCACGAACTCCTCAACGAGCGGTGTAGTTGAAAGACAATCGAACTCTTGTGGAAGCCGCAAGAACAATCTTGATTTACTCAAGGTTCCAATGTTTCTATGGGTGAAGCCACCCTTGCATGCTACACTCAGAATCGGTCCCTAATTCACACTGCTCATGGAAAAACTCCATATGAACTTGTCCACAATAGAAAACCTAATCTCTCATTCCTTCGTGTTTTTGGTGCATTGTGTTATCCAACTAATGATGGTCAAGACTTAGGTAAACTAAGAGCAAAGGCAGATATTGGAGTTTTTGTTGGTTATGCACCAAACAAGAAGAGTTACCGAATCTACAACAAGAGAACCCGAAATATCATGGAAACAATTCACGCTTCGTTCGATGGTGACCGGTCAAATGGCTCTGGACAATCCGGAGTTCTGGACCGCACTTCAAAACAGTCCCATTGGTTCATCCCTTGTACCAAACTCATTTCCAACAACTCCATATGTACCTCCATCTGAAGATGATTTAAAGAAATTGTTTGATCCAATGTTTGATGAACACTATGAACCGAATCTTGATGAAATGTCAACTCCATCCTTGAAGAGGCTGCTCTATCTGTGAATGAAGTGAACCCTTCAGATCTCAATATCATTAAGTCAAGAAGCGCTGCTGGCGATCACTCTGTCTCATCAACAAATCATCAATCATCAAATGTACATCATGGAAGTGTTTATGGCATCAATGATGAAGTTAATCCCTTTGCTACTCCCAAAGATGCTCCATTTGAAAATATATTTGCTCTGAATCATCATCGAACCATCTTAATCAGGAGACATCAATCTGCTACTTCGAGTTCCACAACAACAACCACATGAACACCTTCAAAAATGGACACATGATCACCCATTGGACAACATCATTGGAAACCCCTCTCGCCCGGTATCCACACGGAAACAACTTGCAACCGATGCCTTATGGTGCTTCTTCAACTTCCGTACTCTCTAGGTCGAACCAAAAGACATTAAAACCGCCATGAATGAAGCTGGCACTGGTTCAATGCCATGCAAGAAGAAATTCATGAATTTGATCGACTAGATGTATGGGAATTAGTACACGCTCCAGTTGTGCTATGATCATTGCTCTAAATGGATCTTCAAAGTGAAACTTGATGAGCATGGTGATGTCTTAAAGAACAAGGCTCGATTGGTTGCTAAAGGATACCGTCAAGAGGAGGGTATGGACTTTGAAGAATCATTTGCTCCCAGGTTGATCGTATTGAAGCAATGAAGAATCTTCTTGGCTGCCGCGCGAAATATGGTAGTGTATCGGATGGATGTTAAAACGCCTTTCCGAATGGAGATTTAAAGAGGTGGTTTACGTTAGTCACCTGAGAGGTTTTGTGAATCAGAGCATCCTACTCATGTCTATCGCTTAAAAGGCCCTTACGGTTTAAAGCAAGCTCCAGAGCATGGTATGATCGCTATAAGTTTCTTCTATCTTCTCGGATTGACAAAGGAGCATTGATCCGACATTGTTCACCAGTGAAGTCGGGCAAACATTTAATTCCGTTCAAATTTATGTTGATGATATTATCTTTGCCTCGACGACCCCAATGAATGTGATAGATGATGCGTTTTCAAATGAAATGGGTTCTAAATTTCAAATGTCAATGATGGGACAAATGTCATTTTCTTGGGATTACAAATTTCACAAAGTCCTGGAGGCATTTTTATAAATCAATCTAAATATGCAAATGAGATTTTAAAGAAATTTGGATTTGTATCATGTGACACCGCTGACACTCCCATGATTGAGCGTATTAAGCTAGGATGAGGACCACTCGGGGATCATGGTAGATCAAATGAAATATCGAGTATGATTGGATCCACGATGTACCTCACAACCAGCTTGAACCGCACATCTTGTTACATTTGTGTGCATGTGTGCTAGATATAAAAGCTAAGCCTACTAAAAAGCACCTTGAAGCGGTTAAACGGGTCTTTCGGTATCTCCAAGGAACCATCAATATGGGACTATGGTACCCGAAGGACACCAATATGTCACTAACAGCCTATGCAGATGCTGATCATGCGAGATGTCAAGATACACGTCGAGTCACGTCGGGGAGGTGCTCAGTTTATTGGTGATAAGCTTGTGAGCTGGTCTTCAAAGAAGCAAATGAGTACTTCTATTTCCTCTACAGAGGCTGAATGCATAGCCATGTCATCTTGTTTTGCTCAAATCCTTAGGATGAGATCCCAATTATATGACTATGGCTTTGAATTCAACAAAATCCCTCAGTACTGTGATAATAAAAGTGCTATTGCTCTCATGCAACAACGTACAACACTCAAGAGCAAAGCACATTGACATCCGACATCATTTCATCGGGGAGCAAGTGGAAAACGGTGTGGTGGAACTCTATTTTGTGAAGTCGAATACCGGTTAGCGCACATCTTCACCAAAGCTCTTCCGAGAGAGCGTTTTGAGTTTATTCTTCCTCGACTTGGCTTGAAAAGCCTTCAACCGAAAACACTCAAGCGTCTTCGGGAGAAGAGGAGTAAAGGTCTTTCCTTCATCTATATTTTGTATATATTTATTCAAAAATACAAAATTATAAAACCTTCTAAAAACAAATAGAAAAATATAAAACTTTCAAAAATCCATAAAATCAAAATCTTGAAAAATCTCAAAATATTGTCCTTTTATGTCTTTACTTTTCTTGATTGATATATATCTATGGTCTTTGTGTCGTCATTCAAAGAGTGACACGGACTTTAGATGTTGTTCAATGTTTAAAAATCAAAAAATCAAAAAATATTTTTGAGAGAAATTAAAACTATGGTTTATTGTCATTTGGTAACCAGCTTTTCAAAGAAAGAACGAGCCTTGCTTTATCTCATGTTTCAAACCTAATGCTTTCGATTATAAAAACAAATTTTTGTCATCAACAAGACAAATGTTTAACTTCAAATATTTTTCCTTCTAATGATTCTCAAAAATATTTGTAATCTTATGAAAACTCAATTGTTTTGAAAACACTTTGGACTCTATTTTTGAAAATCAAAAGAACTTATCAAGTGTCAAAATCTCAATTCATCAATCAACGACTTTCGTCATTGATTGAGGGAGAGAATGATTTTTAAAAAGTGTTCTTTTCAAACAATTTGCACTTAAATGAGTAAGGTCTACTCTAAATGTTTTACAAAATGTTACACAATTGGTTCCAGACCTTGGTTACTATTATGTTTTCAAAAGATAATTATGCATGTTTAATCAATGGAGTTTAAAGTCTCAATAACCGATCCTTATCAGTTAAAACGTTTTTCATAATCAAGTCACAATTCTCCTTAAAAGCTTTCAAAATCAATTTAAATCTACTGAGATCACAAATCTCAAATGATTTGATAATTGTGATCGGGGGAGAATTTGTGATTTAAATTGATTTAAGCCGATAATTAGATAAATGGTTTCATAAGTGTTTAGCATGTTTTCCTCCCCGCAAGTGACAAGCGATTTCAAATTTTCCATGCACATGTTGAGGGGGAGCATCTATTTTAAACCTCAAATTATTGAAACGTGATTGAATTGTCTCTAAGTGCGAGTTCCTCTAATATGTGCAAAATTCTTTCAAAATTGAGGCACATATTGAGGGGGAGCAAACTTGTGAAAACCTCATCCTTCCTCAAAATGTTTTATCTACTCAAATTGATTGGGAAGTGATGATGATCATTTTAGAAAATGTTAATCAAAAGATTGGACCTTTCATTCTTAATCTAACGATTTCAAGATCTCTTGCCTCCATGTGCTAAACAAATTCTAAATTCTTATGCATATGTTGAGGGGAGCATTTCTAAAATATCAAAACAATTAAGATACAAAATGCTTTGATTCTATCTCACAAGTATCTTGATTGATTTTCAAATGGTTTTCAATTGGTTTCAAAATGGAAAAACTACACCAAAAGACCGACCAACTCTACTTTATGTATGGTGATATAAGGATGATAAGGTTAGGTTGAGTTCCCATGATCCGAGAACGGAGGGATCTACCGGGGACTATCCACTAGATAGTGTAGAAGTCCTTAGGTATGATGAAAAAAGGAGAAAAGTGAGATAAGGGAAGAGTGGGCTGAGGCGAGCTGAAAGTATCGGAATAAACCCAACAAGGTTCTAGTAATGAAGTCTCGGTAAGCAATCGGGTTGAAGAATGAAAAATAATTTGATGTGAAAAAGGGTGAAAAGAAATAGCCCTCCATTTATTCAACCTTAGGGAAAAGCGGGTTCAATTCATATGCTATTGGTGGTTACCAAGGTAATATCGGTATTGAAGACAAGACGTCATGGACCCAGTGAAGCACTGCACTTCAACTTTCCAAACCACTCAAGTTCCTCTTAAAAGGACTTGTTTCATTCTCACGGGGAACCAACATAATCTATCGACTTTTTCTTAGAGATTGTTGATATTGAAGAAGGAGACCCTCTCCCTAGTCTCCGGCATAGGAACCAAATATGCACAATTGAGTCTAGAGCCACGAGATCATCTTATAAATCTCATTAGGACAATTTCAATGAACTCTCTGTTTCACACAATGTGGAAAGAGAGATTATATCTTATGAGTCCTACGCATTATCCTTATGGTATTGCGGAACATCCGAGTGATGCATACATGTTCACAATGAAGATGGAAAGCCTTCCGGAGCCAACATCAAACAAGCTCCTGGTGGGTGGCATGTGAGATCTATCCAATAGATCAACCATGTGACAAGCGGACGAAACAATGGAGCGATTCAATCTTTTGAATCAATCTGGTTCGAGGTTATGGATTGACGGATACCTTTGAAAACCTACCGGTCTGTGTGCTTAAAAAACTTTTCTTTAGCACATCGACCGTGTACTTATTTCTCAAAATAAAAGGTGTTTATGATTGATAATTGATTTTCATTAAAACCTTCGCTGTATTGCAAAAACAATTTCTATTGAGCAATACACGATTGTTTTTCAAATCTCTTTTCATCAATCGCTGAATCTCATTTCGCCGGGTTCACTCACTCCGTTGTCTTTGAGGCGCTCCGCTTGAGAATAGAGTACCGCGAAAACCCTCGTCAAGGAAATTCTTCGAATTATACCGATCACAGGCAAGATTGTACGATCAACGGGAACCGTGGGCGGTACTCAATTCATCGAAAGTGATCAAAGACACTTTCGCGGCGCTTATTGCTAACCGCTTATGCGTACCGACACGCCGTAATGATCGTAATGGAGCAATCCATAACCGCATGCTCACATAACACATTCATATCTAAAGAAATCATGATTAGTGCATCAATGACTCTGATATTTTCACTCCATGCTCGCTACGCTGCCGCCAATATCGTGAATCAACGAAAGCTTCCGCTACTCTGATAAGAAGATATCATGATCCAGAATGTGAGCATGTCGGTCCAAAGTCACAACATCACATAATACCAACACCACAATGGATGAGTCGAGATTAATGTGATGATGATCTCAAAGTCGGCTCATAACTCATTATCACGTGGATCAGTTAAAGACCTCCACTTGATTATCCAAACATGTGAAAATGAAGAATCAAAGACTACGAAGCTACGTAACAAGAATCCAAGAACAATCTCAATGTAATATCCGTTTGTTTTCTATGTAATTTAATGTGTTTGAGGTGACCTCCTTAGGGAGATTGTTAGGATTTGGAAAATCCAAGAGTTAAAGTGTCGGTCAACTCAAGTATATGTAATCGTTAGAAAGCTCGTAGTCGTAGTTATTAAATGTTAAGTAGTACTTAGTTTTGTAACACCGTGGAGGACGGACGGGTCTTTACCCACTGTATGCCTGATCCACGTACTGGGCGCATTATATAATGACTATAAATACTCTCTACCTCCCAAGGTAGAGAGTTGGAGCTCATAATAAGATTTTTCTTTCTCTCACTAAAGTTCCCAAACCCTAACTTTCTCTCTCTAAACTCATCTATATTATACGCCTACTTTGTTAGTGATATGATGTGTATGTGAAATCCAATATGTTACATGTACTCATGCTCATTTATGATGAAGACAACTGAGATGGACCCATCATCATTTCTAACTATCCTCATTGTATTGTAGAACTCGAAAATTTAAAACAGGTAAATTTTTTCGTTTATGTCCAATAAACAATCAAAGCCAATGGTCCAAAAAACTTGTCGGATGTCGGTGTTAGCAAGAAACAATGGTTCTACTACACGACCTTCATGAAAAAGTCTATTTTCGAGCATTTTGAAAGCTTTTCTATCTTCCGGGCTAAGTCCATCTTTTCTATGGTACATTGGGATGTAATGGGCAGTCTTGTTGTCTACATTTGGCATGATTGTACCTAAACAACACAACCATAATGTGGTGTTAATTATGAATAGTAGCCTAAAGGGTTTGATCACAATTTTGCTCAAATCATCTTTATTGAATTCAAGAAATGAGTTTAATTTGTATTAACAATGTTAATTCTTTGATTTAGATTATCTTAGAAAACAATGTGGTAACAAATTATGATAAACCCATTTGAACCCAACTTCTAAGGATGAAGAAATTGTAATCCTAGAAATCAAGGAAATAAATTACAATGTAGTGAAGATTATACTTACACAAGAGATTGTTATGCTTGAAGGAAATGATCAAATTGTTCTCGTAAACAAGAATTGGGTTTTTGTCTGTGAGTCTTTGAAGGGAAAGTGGTTGTGGAACTTCCACAATGATCATTTCTAACTTATGTTGTCTTCGTTGTACGGATCCCATGGATCCTCTCATTGGGATCCGGCTAGTTCAAGCTCGGGATCCAAGCATGACAGCAAAAATTCAGCTTAAGCATTCCTTGATAACTTTGGTTTGGGAGTTCTAAAATGCCTAGAGTTTGTTGTTTAAGCTCTATAACTTGTGATTTGGGGTTTTTATGGTTTAATACTAATCCTATTTGACGTGATTCCCTTTTTTTTTTATGAATTAGTCATAATTCTTGGGAGGTTTTTCAAAGATTATGATAAGATCCCATTTTATCATAATGTAAGAAATTTCACATGGATATTAGTTGACATAGATGAAGTGTCAATAATCCTTTTGTGATGAATAATGATTGAGGCTATCGAATAACCGAGATATCATTATTACAGATTAGTAGTGTAGTCTATATAAATCAATCGAAGAATACTATTCTTCATGATGATTTTAATATAGATAACTACTTAAGTAATTACTAATAAAGATTAATCATACAACTAAGACTTTAATAATAATAAAAAATAATGTAAGTTATTAACGATCATACCTTTGCTAAATATTCTTTTTAAGGAAAGAAATATTTAGAGGAAATGCTTTGTGATCTTCTTAGAATCTCCAGATCCATGTATGGAGAATTCTTAACAAGGAAAATATTAGAACATTCTATCATTGTCCAACAGTAACACTATAATGATTTTTAAAACATGACTTAAAAAAAATCCTTCTTTGTAGTTTTCAAATATACACGGATCGTATCAAGTTTTTAAAGTACAACATACTTTAAGAAACTTTGTAACGAAGCTCTGATACCACTTGTGGAAAACTAGAAGGGGGTTTGTTGGAATCACTCCTAAACTAGAATTCAAGTGTTAGTAATTAATATGTAATAGTTAGCTTAATTATGGCTTTTATGTTAGTAATCAAGGTTAGGCTCATGTAGAGAGCCCATGAGCCTATCCAATGCCCAATAAGTAAAGGATGGGAACTTGGTGTGTTGCCCTAGTTCCCTCCTATAAATACCTCTTGTAAACCCTCACTTGAGGGTTCGTTGTTCACTTTTACATTTATCCTAAGCATAAACCTTTCTTCATATCCTACGCATAAGTGTATCTCGTGTTCATCCGATCATCTTGTCTTTATTTCTTCTATTGATGCTTGTGTTACAAATATGGTGACCTAACAGTGGTATCAATCGCCAAATAGTTGGGTGAAAGTTTCTTTTATTTTTTGAAGTTTTATGTTTATACGCGTAAAGCTCTCGGTTTCAAAACTTTAATACGCATAAAAACTCATCTTTTATCACTTTCAAATCCAAGATTCTTGTACTTTCAAGGTTATTAGGTGTTAAAGGTTAAGTTTTTGGCAAAAAGTTTCAAACTTTACGTGTATTTATTTGTTTTAAGCTTGATTTCATTCGTAGAATTGGTTCTACTGCTAACGTACAAAAGTTTTGATCATCAAGTTTTACACTTTGTGTTATTTTGGTGATATTGAAGTCGTCTCATTACAAAAATCGGTTTAGAAACACTTTGAAATCTCGCTTTTGGAAAATCCCACGCGTAACAAACCTCACGCTACGTGTAAGTTATTCGTGGTTTGATCTTCGCTTTCTTGGTTTACTCTGTTTCTTGCTGGATAAGCCCGAAAACACTCGACTTTGGATATCTTTTACACCGAGATTCGCGTAAAGGATTTTTTTGGCAAACCCTAATTTTACGCGATAAGCTAAAAACTACGCGTAGAACTCTTTACTAAGCATTTCTTATGCCTAAGCCTTGTTTTACATGCTAAGCTTTACGATAAGCTTTCTACGCCAAACTTTCGCTTACGCTTAACCTGTTTCTCAATTCCTACGTAAGCTAATCCCACGCAGAATATTAATTTTACGCGTAAGTTTGGTGTTTTTTACGCCTAAGGATTACTTTGCCTAAACTTGGTTTCTACGCCTAAGGACTCTTCATCAACAACGTTTCATTCGACTACAAAGATCCATCATCAACACAAGTTTCAAGATGTCTCAACCACCATACTCTAACTACTTTCCTCATGTGTATCCTCAATAACAACAACAACAACTCAGTCAACAACAACAACAATTCAATCTACAACAACAAGTTTATCAACAACAATTTCAACAACAACATTTTCCACAGCAAGGAGAAATTCCACCACAAATGATTCAACCACCACCTAGTCTTCAAGTACAACCTTACACAAATTTTAATAATCAACATCCATCCAGGAATTGAATACTATGAAGGAACCGTCTTGGTTTGCAAAGATGTGTGAAGCTTTAATAACAATCCATTCATGAGGCAGGATCACTTGATAGACCTCCAATGCTCACTCCCGGAAACTACGATCAATGGGTGATTAGGTTCTTTAGGTTTTGTGATCTAAAGAAGCCACATGGAAAGTTCTTAAAGAAGGTTATCCTGGAAGGTCCATTTCAGATGCCTACTGTCATTACACCTGGAGATCCAAATGCTACTCCACCAAGAGGTGATGTCACCAACATTGCAACTCTTTCTGACCTCACTGCTGATGAACTTCTTCATTTTGAAGCCGATGAGCTAGCAATGCAATACATCCTTTTGGGATTACCCAATCCGATCCTTCGAAGTGTTGATGCTCAAAAGATTGCTAAAGCAATGTGGGAACATATTCATCTTCTCATGGAAGGCACTGAACTCAATCAAGAAGACATGGAATAAAAAATCTACTTGGCTTATGAACACTTCATGATTGAACCTGGGGAGACATTAGAGTCTTATCATTATCGATTTTCAGACATCATCAATGACTTGGACAAACACAACATAATTATGCCAAGAATTGTCAGTCAACATTAAGTTCCTGAGTAGTCTTGGTCCTGATTGGGAAAAAGGATGTCATCTTCATCCATCAAGCGAAGAATCTTCATCATGCTACATACGGATTGTTGTACGACTATTTGAAGCCTCATCCCAAAACGAAGTGACAAAGAATGGTTTATCCATGGACAAAATGTTACACCTCACTCCGGATATCAACAATTAGCTTTGTGGGCTCAAGCTTGTTATCCCAATTCCCGACCTTACAAACTATTTCACAAATCCTCCACGACCCATGCTCAAACCAACTGCAAACAATCACACCATTGATCCATTGTTAAAGCACGAATCTCAAGAAAACTCAATTCTTCCATACAACAAAAATGATCAAGCACTTTACAGTGAATCCAATGAAGATGCAGAAGCTTTCGATGCATTGCAACAGGGGTTTGTCATGATTGCTAGAGCCTTCGGCCGATACTCTAAAAAATCCAACACTTGATTTGATTCCTAGGCATCGATTAAACTATCACTATTTGTATAACGATGCATCTCATCGATTATACGACGTTGGCATTCTTCACTAATGCCACTTGATTTGATTCCTAGGCATCTTTCACCAATGCCCTTGACACAAACGCTTGGCACCTTTCACTATTGCCTTCGTCTTGACACCTTAGCATTTCTTCAACTAATGCTTTGACACGGACGGTAAGCACATTTTAACTAATGATTTCGTATTGACTCTTTCGCATCCTTCACTATTCTTCGACACAACATTTCTATAGAGGAAGAAAGAACTATCAACAAGAGAACCTCAGTAGTCTTGATGATGACGAAAGCATGGAACTCATGGACTTGAGCTTGCTCGACTTCAAGAAGTGTTGATCTCGCCTTTAAGAGAAAACTAGAAGGTCACACAAAAAACAAAAGATAACTGCATAGAAAGATCCCTTAGGATTAGTGGTTAGAGAGTTAAAAACTTGGGAAAAGTAGGTGTGAGAGTGGCAACCACAAAAGGAAGAAATTGGCTCACTATTTTATAAGGAAAAAACAACTACTGTTCCACGGATCCACGGATCCCACCCTTAAGGGATTCGTCTAGTGTAATGTTAGGGATCCGTGGGACGCTCCTCTTTGCCCATGGGTATTTTGGTTATGGTCAATGGGTCATGGGTTATGGGTTGATCCATGGGTATTTCATTAGATACAATGTACATAATAGATGCAATGCATCTAGTCAAATGGGTATGGGTCAATACCAATGGGTGTGTTGATAGCTCCATGTAGTTTACCCATTTAATACATACTAGTTATGTATATATTTGCCTCATATGTAAACACTAGTTGTTGTACATATGTATTACTAAATTATAAAATCACTTATACTTGTTTTAGTGTTTTTATGTGAAAAACACGTGGTGTGTTAGAGACTATTGGCTCAAACTAATTACGTATTTATTTGTTTCGTTAAAATGATTTTACGTTTGTTATCGAAAAAACATTAGAAGATCGTAAAATATAAATAAACGTTTTTACATCTTATTTGTATTAACAATATCCCCTTTTTTGTTGATGACAAAACATAAAATTATTTTAAGGAAAAACTAAAATTCGTAAAAGTTCGAATTGGAGTTTTTACTCTCTTCACCCCCTTTTTGTCGAAACAAAAAGAGCGTCCAAAAGAAACTAACACAATGTTTTAGGAAAAACATTTAAAAGAAAAAAAAATATAGAGAGCAAATGACAGGAAGAGTTCGACCAAGAAAAACCAAGAAAAAATATAGAGAGCAAATGACAGATCTCATAACCTGCATCATGTACGATGTTTAATAGACATGCATTATGGAAATCATAAGCGGTGATCAGTATTCGACCAAGAAAATGCAATCCCAGCACATCAGTAGTAGGATTAGTTTTCCTTGGCCGAATACCAGTCGCAACATCCATTTTCCGAATACCGATCAGGAAAAGTGGAGAGCAAAGAAATGCAAGACTGAGATCAGATCGCAGTCATACAACTAAAAAGGCTCAGGTCAGCAGTTATTGAAGTGGTACTCAAAACCCCATGGCTGCGACCGTGAGGTCGCCACGCCAAGATATGGGTTTTGGTAAACAACACTTACAGAAACACCAAACGCTGACAGATATCATCATTGCCTACAGTGTAGTCAAAAGTCGGTCCTTTACAAACAATCCTTTTACAGATTCTACATTATGTAGCATGTTTAAATATAATAAGAATAACTTCAAACAAATACATCCTAAATCAAATCACAACCAATAAGACCTTCAATCAAAATCATATTTAAAATATTGAGAAAAAAAACTAAAATAAATTATGAATATCTAAAACAATGACCTCAAAATTTCTCGTGCTTTGGTTTTACCAAATCCACCGCCTCTTTGCAGCGAAAATGATTATGCGGTGGTGGATCTGGATATGGATATACGTGTTATGTGATGTGTTTCTCTCAACACACATGTATTCAACGTAATGACATACCCCCGGGCCAAAAGATGATAATGGGTAACTGGCCCAAACCAAAATATTGCTAAAAAAAGTTTAGCATACATCACCAACATTTGGGATTAGTAATATATATGAATTTCATATATACCCAAATATGCATTAAAAACATTGTACATTATGCATTCAATACTTGCACTTTGAGTATATATGAAATTAATCATAAAAGCAAGGTGATATATGAAATTAATCATATTTTAAATATGTAAATAAGTGTTGATGTGAATATTAACCTAAGACTAAAATACACCATTGGTCCCTAAACTTGTTCCTGCGCATCTTAATGGGACAAACTTGGGCATTTTCATCGCTAGAGGTCCAAAACATGGGTTTTTAATGCCAAATAAGTCCCTTGACCACTAATGTTAAAGTTAATGTCTGATTTTTGTTTTGTAGTCGAGGGTATTTTAGTCCATACACATTTATACTTTGTCTTCAAGAGTGTGAACCCAAATCTAATGCAGCATCAACAGTAGTGTACAAAAGGAGTCGAACATAGTTTCTTTATCTCATAAGAACTCATTTGTTCCATATAGAAACAGCAAATGGTTGTCCATGTTTACCCCGTATGGAATATCGGTTCTCTGATCATCATCTTCAACTTCCTCATCTTGAATTGCGTTTCTTAGTGTCACTGTTTGTGAATTGGAAGTCAACTGATTATGTGTTTGATGTTGCATATGAAGATCATTAACCGAAGTGGCTGAAGATGAATTGTCCAAGAAATCCATCTGGGGTCCATTAATGTTGTTCATATACGTATTGGCGCCAAAAAGCCTGGTTTTGACTTTTGAGACGTTGACCGACGGCATATTTTGTTGCTCACTTCTAGAGAAGTTGACGTTTGCTGATACAGTTTCTACACCAGTATTCATGATCATCCTTCAAACCCATAGTTGTGCTCGTGTATGATCTATTATTAATCATTGATGGAACCATGTTTGAGCAATTATTTGTTGAAGGTGAAGTTGAACACGATGGGATATCATATGTGACTCCAGATTGACCATTTATTCAAATTTGATTGGTTGGATGAAGCTTTGGTTGCTGTGAAAGATGAGGAAACCGAAGATTCGATTGGTTATTGTTTCTTAACATTTGTTGTGACAATGGTGTGACAGTTGTTTGAGACATGTTGTCCATTGTTTGACTTGTAACTGTTGACTAATTTGTTGATCCGAAAATTAGGGTGGTAACAAGTTATTCTGTTGAGGTTGACTTTGACTTTGACTCACTACCACGGGAGCCCATTAGTCACACCTTGGACTTCCATCGTCAATGTCGGAGTAGGCTTCATCATGTTTATCTACATAATTGTCCCTGTTTGTTATTGGAAGTATAACACATTCGATGCCCATAAATTCCAAATATTCTCTAACAAGTTGTTCACAAGAACTGGTCACGAGTATGATACCACTTGGATCTTGACCCCACAGTTTGATCTAAATGAGGATGCTTGAAATAGTTATGGCAAGCTCTACTTGAGTCCTTTGTTTGCACTTTCCATTGGATCAGGATTTGCTAGGTTCACCGCAACCCTCACCCATGTGGCCTTATTTCATGGCAGGTAATAGCTTTTACTGAATCAATCTATAAACGTTAACTATTAATCATATATCTCATATTTTATTGTATTTCATGTGTCAGGGATATATGGAAGCAGAGCAAGTCTGCAGTTCAGAACGTGAAACTAGACATTCACGCGAAATTGATGAAAAGTTATAAACAAGTTCCACAGTGGTGGTATCTCGTGTTACTATTTTGGTGCATAATATTGTCCCTCGTCATGTGTTTTGTATGGAAAGAAGATGTGCAGCTTCCATGGTGGGGTTTTCTCTTTGCCTTTGCACTGGCTTTTATCGTTACACTCCCTATTGGAGTCATTCAAGCTACCACCAACCAGGTACGATACTACCATGAAGCTTTTTTCATTCGCAAGTCCTAAAATAGTTAATAACTTTTAATGGTATTAATAATGTAATACAGCAACCTGGATACGACATCATAGCTCAGTTCATATTTGGGTATTTTTGCCTGGAAAGCCAATTGCCAACTTGTGTTAGATTCTGAGAATTAAATTGAAGACAAAGTATAAATATGTTTGGACTAAAATACCCTCGACTACAAAACAAAAATCAGACATTGACTTTGGCATTAATGGTCAAGGGACTTATTTGGCATTAAAAACCCATGTTTTGGACCTCCAGCGATGAAAACGCCCAAGTTTGTCCCATTGTGATGCGCAGGAACAAGTTTAGGGACCAACGGTGTATTTTAGTCTTAACCTAATTATAAAGACTAACTCCATAAAGGATAAAATATTAAATTCTAGACGTACCCTTTAAACTCTAACGTTGGCCTTGGTTATGAGATTTTTATTGTTGGCTTTATTACTCTTAAAAATAACTAATTTGCTTTTCAAACGGCTAAGTATTTCTTTTCCAGTTTGTGATTTGAGATAATAAGTTATGTGCGAAGACTATTTCTTTGTGGCATCTGCAATTTGCAATTCGTTTTGACACGAATGATGTATCTGCTAGTTTCTTCGTAGTTTGTTCGAGCTCAATTACCAATTGGCACAAATTTGAGCTTTTCATATATATAATTTCGAGCTTTTCAAACTAAGCTCGAGCTTTGCTCGAATCCTACTCGAGCCGAGCTCGAGCCAACCTTTTATTTTTAAGCCAAACTCTAGCCTTGTTAAGCTCGGACTTGGCTCGGCTCGATTACACCCCTAGTTACAAGGGCCAATAATATCATGCAATAATATTGTGAATTGTGAATTCCATCAACCCCCGCAGCTTTTACATGACAACTTCGAGTCAACCCCATTTAGTTACATTGTTGAGTTTCAAAAATTACGTATTCTTGCAAACTCAATAATCCTACACAATATTTACCATTATGGGCTTGCAAGTTGACCGAGTGTACTTTAGGTTCATCTTCTCAGCATAACAACCTCAATAACTGATAAATTTCGGAACTTCCCAAAAACTGCATTCACTACAAAAACTGCATTCACTACAAAAACTGCATAATCACCGAAGGCTTTTGTGTTTGTTTGTAATTCCATAATGAAGACGTGTATAAATGGTAACCCGCGCCTGTACGTCTAGTGTAACTTTATGTAATATGTAAAAGCCTGGACCATTTGGCAACAAATGATAACATTCTATAAGATTTTTATCCTGTCACATTACAACCTTTTCATACTTTTTTCATGTTACAAATTTTTTTTTCTGGATAAGCAAGTGTGGCCTAAATGGCAATGCACATCGGTCCCTACAAAGTTGAACAGAATCATTCAAATACGTACCTAGAATCATGTCATCGTATTTGTCAGTTTAGATTTGAACAAGTAAATGAACAAAGAGACATTCCGACTAACACAGACTAGTTCCCATACCAGAAAACTTCTCTTACTGCTATTTTCGGCAAAACTAGAATAACTTATGTCGCTCGCCCATCTACACCACTTTAACAACCCATCCCATGATTTTTCTTATACAATATATGCAATTATGCATAGATACGATATAATAGCTAGAAGTGGTAGTGACTAGTGATTATAAATGGGATGTAAAGGATAAACAATTAGCATATGACTTTGAGCCAATGTGTCACTACAGAACATAAATGTTACAGTACATCTTTCCTTCATCTTTTCCGCATTTGACAAACATATTTAAAATTTTCCAAAAATTATAACTCCAAAAACCTCTTTGCCTCATGGATTTGAAAAAGACCAATGAAAGAACCCACCTCAAAAATTGGACCGTTGGTTCTTTCGAACAGCTCTAGTCTCCTCCTTTCAATAATCTGCTCCAAAAAAGAATGTAGTAATATTAGTAATATAGTTGAATTCAAGACCAGTCTCTATTCAAGTTTGAAATGTGTTTGAGATTGCGTTTTAAAGCAGATTATGTCATTTATTAAGCAGTAATTAGTTTTGAACAAGACCCTAAATCAATCAAATTGTTCAATCCAAAAATCAAAACTAATCATTTACAACCTGAAAATGTAATAATTAGATAATTTATTTCAAGACGCAATCCTGACCGCCTCGTACATAACTTACCATCATGTTTCTTTGCTAAATTTTTAACAAAAAGTATACATATCACTATGAATCCAACTCCAGCTGCCCCTCCCAAGATAATCGCCACTGTTTTGCCTGTATTCACATTTGACTCTGTCCCTACAATCCCACATCAATAAATATTCCAAATTTCACATAGTATCAAAATCAGTCATTTTTACAACTAATGATAACAACTTAACCAGTCATACCTGATGAAGCATAAGACGGTGAAGTATATGAAGAAGAGGAGGACGACGGATATGAAGAAGACGAGGACGAAGAGGATGACGAGGACGAGGACGAGGATTTTTTAGGATTAGGTACCCCATTAGGATAATAACTATAACTAACAAAACACCTATGCAAATAAATCTGCCCTGAAACCGAACTCCCACACTCAACTTCAGCTCTTTGAACGGCACTTTTCACACACGCACCACAATCAGAAGTCCCTAAATCACCTTGACATTGTCCCAAAACATATAAAGATTCATAATTAGTAGTATAAAATCCCCCATTCCCATTCCCAATCCCACTTTCCAAAGCTGAAAATGCACTATCTCTTCTTTCCTCAAACCCACCACCACCATTAGTACTACTCCCACATGTTTTATAAAGCATTTCCATACCCGATATCTGCGCAAAACCATTAACTTCATATAACATATAACATCCTAGTAACTGCAACCTTGCAGCTACTGTTTTCCCACAAAGCTTATCCATCAATATTGGTAACCTACTAACACAAGTATAACAATCAAGATTGCTTAAATCACCTCTACATTGAAAAAGACCTGAAATTGAAGCCTGCCCACTTCCACTAGTGGTCTTAAAAAACTTAAGTTTTGAAGATTGTTGAATTAATGTGCCAAAAATGGAAGATAATGCAGATGAGTAAACCCCATTTGGGTCTTGTAAAGATTGTTTAGCACATCCTTTGTAGACTAAGTTTGTGTTATCAGGTGCTGATTTGATTAGTGGAATGATTATGAGGAACAAGAGTAAAAAGGGTATTTGAGTATGCATTTTTTTGGTATGTTTTTATGAGATTAAAACATAGGTATGTGGGAATTTAATGGGGTTCTTGAGGTGGATGTTTGTATATTTGGTAAAGTAATGTAATGGTTTGGATTCTTGAGTGAAAGTTTAGGTTTTGGGGTTGGTCCTACACTCCTACATTTCTTTTTTATTAAAAAAAAAAAACTTTCTTGAGGATGTTGGATATGTAGAGACTAGAGAGTATGAGCATCATCTTTTAACATACAACCTTTTTGGATGTCAAGTTTGGTGATTTGTATTAGAGGGGATGTTTTTGGTAGTTTTATTTTTGGACGATAAGTATACATACAAGTTTACACAAGTTTTAAAAATTTCACAGCTCATTTTTTTCGACCTTATTAAATTTAGTTTATTTGCGTAAGGGACGAAGCACACATCATTGATTTTTTTTCCTAACGGCGTCGCAGTTCTGCACCCCCTCGTCACATTCTCCCGCCATTGGTCCCCTCGTCGGGCAGTTAACGAGCGTTGTTCGTTGTTTTAAGTGAGTAGGTATTTTTTGTGATGTGTTTTTGGGACGCACATGCACCTAACACTTATAGCTGAAAAGAATTAACAGGCAGTTAGCCATTATAGCTTAAAAAAACTTGTTTAGTTATTGTGATGTTATTGAACGTGTACTGAGATGACAACATAATAACAATTATTGGTGTCACACTACAACTAACACTCTTTGAGTTGAATTTATGATCTCAAATAACCTTTAAACTTAACTTGAAAATCCCGTGAGTAGTAATTTTTTTTATAATAAAACAAAACCCTTAGTGGAAAATTTTCATTTCAAAAAAATCAGTTAATACCTTATTTGATAATATTTTTTTAATTATTATTTATTTTAAATATATTTAATTAAAAAAGGTAAAAGTTTCCTTATTTGACAAAGAAAGAAGGTCAATTCGATTTTGTATACGCATAAGTAAAAAAGATGAAAAATACACATGTATTTAAAATTAAATCGCTAATATTTCAGGGCACAAGTGTAAAATTTGGAAGAAAAAACACGCTCCTGTTTCTAAAGTTTAATACCCACTGTCCCGATTGCTCATGTCGGAAATGTATGATTATTTAAATACATGATGTGTTTACCTACCGCACTATTGATTGTTTTCTTGCAAACTTAACTTTATAAAATTACATACGTGAGAATCACACAACATATTTCCTGGACCACACAAAATGTTTTATTGGTTAAACCATGTACGCAGAGTAGCCTAAGCCCTAAATCCCAGGCCCAACTCATGGTCAATTCATAAGCTATGAGAAATGTTATAAATAGATCTATTGGGGTGACTCCTATTCGGTTGGCACACATGGGTCAATGCAAAAAGATATAGCATGTCGAATCGAGTGTAACGGGATAAGCACTCACAATGGGGCCCTTATTAGTATGACTACATTTTGCATACCATGCGTAGCTTCGGTTGCATGAACTTAGTCTTTAGCATAATAGTCACACTATATGACATTATATTCGTTGTAATGTACATATACCCCAACAAAGGTCCACAACCCAAACACGAACTTTCATGACATTGTGCGAGATACAATGGTCACAAAACTGAATATTTAACTCATATCTCTTGTACTCTGAAATGTTATTAGAACAAAACCATGAACTCACCAACCTCGTGTTGACACTTTTTAGCATGTATTTTCAGGTTTAAAGGCGATAACTTAACTTTGGAGGCGCAAGGCGAAAGGGCATGGTCATAGATTTCTCTCATAAACTTAAATGAGAACCACTTTATTATGGGCTTGTTTTCTGCACTAAACAATTGTGTAAACCTTGTTCTCAACAATTAATGAAACTTTTATTAATAAAAATCAGTGATTCTATACTTGTATTGTGATATCAACTTAGTAGCACCCATGACATGTGTGCTTCCGCTGTACCATTTCGGGGGTGTTACAAGAAGGGTGTTTGGAAAGAATATAAAGATTACGTACAAAAGTTATGTCCCGCATTGGTTAATGAGCAAACTTTTGATGTTAAAATTGAGATGCTGACAAATTAAAATTGAAATATTACAAACAAGCGGTAAAACTTTGAACAAAGGTATTAGATGCTAGGTGATCTTACTTGGTTAACTTCTTAAAGGACGTGTAATTTTGACTTGATGCGATGTCGATTATTTGCTGTTTAAGTTATTTAGTTGCATTGATATATACATGTGATTTGAATATTTGATCAAACCAAGTTTACTATAAATTGACGCTACATGTATGTCGTAAGGATGAATACAACTCCATATATATAGATTATTCATGTGAGCTAAAAACTTATAAATATCTTTGGATGGAATACTGCAATACCTGCAATTGTAGAAGATACAAAAGACTAATTATACAATGTCGGATGGAAAAGTTTTCAATCCGTTTGAGTCATGCATGCTACCAGGTCTATGCAAAAGCTATACATGAACTCTTACAATATACGTCAAACATGATTATAAACCAAAACTTAAAGCACATAATTAAAACAAAAACTAAAAAACAACTTTTTCTTTTTTAATAGATAAAATACATTATCGAAAATTTTAGTAAAAATTCCGTGCATGCACGGGCATTATAACTAGTTATGCTTATAAACTTTTTGAAATTTATATTTAAATTCAAAAATACGGTAAATAGCTAACACAAACAGTTATTTGATAATATTATTTTTTCTATAGGAAATAGCAACGAGTTTATTAAGAATTTGGTATGTTTCTTTGTGTTTTACAAGTAGATAAACTTGTTTGAGGTGTATGCCTAAACTCTAATTACAAGTTTATATGTACATCATCTTTCTTTCAAAAACTGGTAGTACACAAAATGATAGCAAATATACAGGATTATAGCAACTGTTGATCATTCTTTTGACAAGTATGCTAAAATTAGTAAAAGAATATAATCTTAACTGTAAGTTTGTTTGTCAATATCATGTGAACGTGAATGTGAATACGAGTATTTAATATGCCATACACTTTACTGAATGTTCAAAACTTTGTACATGAGCCTTTCTTTAAGAATTTTGTTGAATTGTTTCAAGTATTATCAAGCAGAAGAATGCCCGTATTAATCACGGCAGCAGTCTATGAGGAGATTCTTTTACGGCGAACAAATGTTTTTCATTTTAAACATTTTTTTAACATGTCCCAAATATTATAAAGTAGTAGAGATATGTTTTTTTCAAAAGTAGAACGTTTAAATTATTAATAGTATAATGGTTAACACTTTTATATTTTCAAATTTTAGCATTAAATTAGTTGTTATAAGTTTAGTGAACTTTTCTTATAAAAAATTTCATAAAAATGTATCATTATTAGAGAGCGGTTACATATGATTTAATGGGACTTAAATTTTTAGATTTTACATTAATTAGCTAATTCTTTTTTTATAGTAATGTTTTTGTCTTAAAATTTTGAGACTTTTTTATAAAAAGTCCAAACTACTTTATAATGTAGCAGACGGATGAATTATCGATTTATCATATACTTCTAAAATCATAAAGATACAATGGTAGTATTAAAATAGGGTTGAGCTAAGTATATTAAAAATTTAAACTTTAAAACTCGTATTCCTCATATCTAATTTTTATTGCATGATGTACAATGCATTTTAAGCATGTTTTGGGTATATATATTAAATATGCAAGTTTTAGTGAGTATATATACAATTGACCCATTAAAATAATGGTTGCATTTGTTTATTGAAGGTCGGTGATAATAAACGAGAACAAGATTTATCATATACTTCTAAAATCATAAAGTTACAATGGTAGTATTAAAATAATGGTTGCATTTGTTTATTGAAGGTTGGTGATAATAAAATTATTTGTACGAGAACAAGAACAAAATCATATTGTTTAAGAAAAAAGAAAAAAGAAAAAAGGAGATAAGAAACTCTAGAAAGAGAAGGGAGCGTAATATGTCACAGATTAAACCTTTTAACATCATTTAATAACGACATTCTGTATTATAGTCTTTAATAAGTGAATGGTTTTTATTTAAGGTCTAATGTATTTAAAATGTATCTTACTTGTCACAAATTTTAAGTCTTTTGTAACAAACTTTTTTTTTTCTTTTTTTTTTTTTTTTCTTTATTATTTTTTTTACAAATTAATGTACTAAACTTTTATGTGAGTGGGGAAATTTAAAAGTTTAATACATAAATTTGAAAAAAAAAAAGAAAAAAAAATGTTACGCAAACCTATTTATGACAAATAAGATACACTTTTAAGTACATTAACTCTTTATTTAATACATATCCGAGATAAAGTTCACAATGGTCTCCTTCATGGGTTTAGAAGATTGCCAAGGGGGGGAGCAGAAGGTGTTCAAATGGAAGAGTTAATAACAATTGATTCGCTTGAGTTTATTGAGGATCATGATAAGTGGGTTTGGAATCTCGAGAGAGATGGAGAGTTCAAGGTGTGTTAGGCTAGGCGTTTCATGATGAGAGGGCTTATGTGATATGGAAGGGATGCATCGAGATGGGTAAAATTAATCCTATTAAAGTCAATATTTTGCTTGGCGTTTAGCTTCAAATAAACTTCCAACGAGTTCAATATGTCAACTAGAGTTTGGAAATTAAAATCTAATGGTTTTACCGGTATGTAACGAAGGGGTTGAATATTGACCACTTGTTCTTTTTCATGTTGATTTCGCTTATCATGGCTAAGGTTAAGGTGGTGGGGATTTTGGATCTTTGGTATTTGTACCTCAAGGTTGGCATTTGGTCTGAAGGGTTGAGATTAAGGAAGGAGGTGAAAGAGTTCTTGGAAGCCACGTTTTGTGTTTCTTGGTGGTTCATTGGAGTTATAAGTAATAAGCTACTTTTTCTCTTGAGCAACAATCTAAAGCGTCGTTATTTGATCTTATTGTGTGGAGTCTTTTATTTGGTGTAATGCTGAGCTAGAAAGAAAACTAGATTGGTTAGGTTGGCTTAAAAGCGAAATTTCTCTTTTGTAATAGTTTTTTTTGTGGGTTTTAGCGTCTTGCTTTAAGCTCGTTAATATAACTTAAGCCGATTAAAAAAATATATATGTTGCCTTTCTAAAGAAAAAAAAAAAATAAAATAAAACATATCAAGTATCATGTGATCGAATTAGTTTACAATGGATTAAATGTTAACTCTTATTCCTCTCCTTGATGCCGTGGTTCAAGCCACACACCATATGGAGACTTTGGAGATACCGAACGAGGTTGTGTTTTCTACCAAGAGGCTGAAGCAGAAAGAGCTAATCATGAATGATATATCCAGCTCTTCTAATATAATTGGATTTCAAATGAAAGAAAAGTTAACTTTTTGTAAATTGGATCGAGTGATCTAGTAAGCTACAGCCCCCTTTTGATACTTCTCTTTATTTTTTTCTCCCTTTAGCTTCTTGCTGAGGCGTTTTAACGCTATTGCGAGCAACCAATTTTAAATGATTCATTTCCCTACTAGTACACTAGTATCTTTCCTTGCCAAGCTTTATGAAAGATATTTGCTAATGCTCCAAGTGAGAAGCAAATATATTATGATAAAGACATTATGCATAGTTGGATACAGGGGCGGATGTAGGCTTTGGCCACATGTGGCACGTGCCACATATGATTTTTGAGTGAAATATATATGAATTTCTTAAACTGTGTCATTATGAGTTACTGCATCAGTAGGACTGCAGGTCTGCAAATTGGTTCAGGTCTGCAAAATGGTTTTGTGGCAATGGGTATCCCATATTTCTGCTGATTTGGTCTCATATGACTTAATTGGTGTATATTGTCAAGTATGTGTGGCTTCAAAGATGGTAGTTTTTGTCAGTTTTGATTCAAGTGAGATGTACTTTTATTTGTTCAGTTGTACGGTTGTACCCAGTTGGGTGTCTTTGTATTGTTTTTCATTTTTTGTACTGTCTTATATGTGTTCTTTTTTGGGTTCCAATTTCTTAACCAACTTGTTGAGGAAGATAACATTTTGTTGTATCTTTGTTTCTTGGTTATATATGTTACTTATAGAAGTATAAAGCGAATACAAAAACAAGCCCAGTTAATTTAGAAATGAAAGACTAATTTAGCCCAATGGTAAATTATAATTAGACAGGTGTTTGTGGTTTTAAAGATCTTTTTGTGAACATGGTATTTAGGAAATACATACGAAAAGATCTTTTGTGAACATGGTATTGAAATGAGTATTGAGTTTATTGATGGGACGGCGATAATTCATTATAGAGCATCGAAGTGTTCCGTAACTTATATATCATTTATGCAATATCGAACTTTAATTTAAATTATATACTAGTTAAAACTTGAGGTAAAAATTTTGTGCTACACATGCTTAAAATCTCTGGATCCGCCACTAGTTGGATATCAACCCAACAAACCAAGAAGTTAGAATGTTGAATCATGACTGTGATGAATATGTCGACACACTTCGAGAACCTCTGCTTGACTGAAAAGTAACGCACGCATGAGAGACCCAAACACTTTATTTGTAGCTCAATGGAAAAAAAAAAATAACGGTACAACAGTCCTCTCCCCCTCACCTCTTTCTATTGAAATGAGGGGAGATTTCGGTTCCTAATATGAGAAGGAAACCGAAGACTATTTGCCATACTAGTAAAAAACTAACATGCTCCTAACTATTTTTTTCGGCTAAGAGCACAAGGTGTGGGAAAATTGTAGCTCGCCGTCGCTCGTCGTGACACCGCCCCCCTCGCCGTGGCTCGTCGTGAGGTGCTTCACCGTCTGCACGATGAGGTAGAAGTTGGTACTTTTTTTTTCTTTATATTTGTTGAGTTTTAGTGGTAGTGGTGGGCCTCAAATGAGGAGGTTGAGGTTCGTTATGAGTGGGGGTTTGTTGTGGTTAGTTGTGGAGAGTGGGATCTTGATGTGGCGAGGTGCACGATGAAAGAGGGTATGCCTCATCGTGACACCTTGTGCTCTAAGAGCACAAGGTGAGGGAGATACCAATAACACGTTATTGGTATGTCACATCAGCGTCACATCATACACTTTCCAATAACACACCAATCACTCAAACACCTCTCCCTCATAACACACAACTAACATGTTATTGGGTCCTACAAAATACCCCACTAAAAATACACACTCACTCACAATACACAAAAAAACAAAAGAATAAAAACACAAAAGAATGCAAATGGCTTGAGCCATTGCATTGGCTCAAAACTTTTGGCTCACGAATGGCATGATGCTCCGGTATGGTTGGCTCACGAATGACATGCATTTGGCACACCAATGGCACCCCATACCTTGTGCTCTTATTGTTTCTAAGACTGTGTAGTCCATATCAACTGCCAATATAAGAGCACAAGGTGGGGGAAGAGCGGATAACACGTTATTGGTATGCCACATCAGCGCCACCTCATCACATCCCCAATAACACACCAATAACTAAAACACCCTCCTTCATAACACACCACTAACATGTTATTGGGTCCCACTTATTTTCATTTTATTTTATTTAAGAACAAACACAAGTTAATCTACATAACAATTTAAAATCTTCGAAAAAAAAACAATACAAGTCCAAGTCTAATAACAATTCATTTGGATAGTAGTACTAGTCCACTTAAAACATATTATAAAGCCCAAACACTTGACCCTAATTATTTGATTGTATATAACTCAAAAGTAGCATACTAACACATACACCTTATCTTTCCAAAAGTAAATCTAATTCATACATCTGCTGATCTGCATCACATCTTCATCTACATCATCACTTTATATATAAACGGAAAAAATACAAACGAAAAAAAATAAATACATATCTCTTTCTACCAGTTTATATCAATATCATCACTTCACATATCTCCTTCAGTTTAAACATTGGTGCATAACGTTAAAAAAAAAAAAAAAACAACAACACTTTTACCTTTGGCGTGAGCCAATACACTGGCTGAGATGCATTTGTCTTGCGTTTGGCGTGTTTGGAGGTAAGAGGATGGCGGCGCTATCGGTTCAATATGGGAGCAATTGGCGAGCCAACGGTAACCATACCGTGTGCTCTAATAATAATAGTCCTGCTCTGCATGCTAAGGTAATTACGTATTAACCCCACTTCTTTGCTAATCTATATCTATACTACATATAAAAGAAAAAACAGTCAAACTTTGAAAAGTGAAATATTAAACGTCAAATGTGAGAGAAATGTATGATATAATTAATACTCTTATTAAAACACATCATTAATTAAAAATACATTAATTTATTCACATTGTACAACCAATTAACAACATATCTACCTAATTAAAAACAATCAATTAAAACACCCTTACTAAAAAGTACAATAAAATTTTCACAATGAACAATTTAAACAAGCTACAACATAATCCAAAATATAAAATAATTAAACACAATAATTAATATTTTATTTTAAAACACCCTAAAATGAAAAGCACATGTTATTATACACATTATACAAATTAATAAAACAGACAAAGCTTCATACAAGCTAACAAGTTGATGGTACATATAGTTTTAAAAATCGGACCGAACCAACGGATTCAAACGGGAACCGGTGTCACCGCCAGTCACGAACCAGAGAGGACTCGTTGAAACCGATACAAACTGGTGAATCATGTCTAATCGAGATCTATTTCTCCTGTTAATCGTCACAGGGTACCCGCCGCCGCAACGCGCGGGTACCCTGCTATACTATATATAATATACTGCATATAAAAGAAAAAAGGTCAAACCTTAAAAAGTGAAATGTTCAAAATCAAATATGAGAGAAATGTATGGTGTAATTAATATTCTTATATTCGTTCAAAAAAATTAATATTTTTATAAAACACCCCATTACTTAAAAGCAGGGGTGGAAACGAGCCGAGCCGAGCTCGAGCTCGTCTCGTTTAAGTTTTAAAAAGCTTGAGTTCGAGCTCGGCTAGTTTCGAGCTTTAAATTTTAAGCTCAAGCTCGGCTCGTGGTGTGTTATATAGGCTCGGGCTCGGCTCGAGCTCGGCTCGTTTATACGATTTGGAAATTAGAAGTTAAAGCTTGGCTTAGCTCGGCTCGTAATATATTTTTTTTGAGCTCGTTTAAAAACTCGAGCTCGGCTCGTATAAAAATATTTAATACTTAAAATATTATAATATAGTTTAGGCTCGTTTAGACTTGCGAGCCCAAACGAGCTTTGTATATAAAGCTCGAGCTCGAGCTCGATTAATAAATGAGCTGCAACTTAGGCTCGAGCTCGTTTAGGCTCGGCTCGTTCGAGCTTTTTATCGATCCGATCCCGAGCATTTCACGAACAGCTCGACTCATTTTCACCCCTACTTAAAAGTACAATAATTTATTTACATTGTACAAGCAGTTAAAAGCATATCTACCAAATTAAAAACAACCAATTAAAACACCACTTACTAAAAAGTACAATAAAAACAAGCTACAACATAATCCAAAATATAAAATAATTAAACACACTAATTAATGTTATTTTTAAAAGATCCTCAAATATAAAGCACATGTTATTATACAGATTATACAAATTAATAAAACAAACAAAGCTTATACACCCTCAACATATAGTTTTGAGAATCGGTCCGGACCAACGGGTTCAACCGGGAACCAGTGTCGCCACCGGTTCAGCTAACCAATAAAAGCCATTCGAAAACGAACCAGAGAGGACCCGTTAAAACCGATACAAACAGGTGAATCAGGTCTTATCGAGATCTATTTCTCCGGTTAATCGTCACAGGGTACTCGCCGCCGCAACGCGCGGGTACCATGCTATACTATATATAAGGAAAAACCAAAAAGTAAAAAGTGAAAGTTGAAGCTAAAAAAGAAATGTTGAAAAATATATTTCAAAAGGAAATTATTAATACATATCGAAAACCGGGTTGACCCGGGACGCTTCAAAACCGGTGGGTTTACCCGGTTTAATTTGACCAGTTTCTGACCCAACCCGTCGGGTTGACTCGGTTTAAATCAACCCATTTTTCTACCAAAACGGTTCAACCGGTTGAACCGGGTTTCAAAACATTATGTTTAATCCCCAAATCTTCAATTTATAACCCATAAACTTTTTTTTAATACGAAATGATCTGTCGCTATAAAATCCCGTTGCTATGCACGGTGTACTCGTCTAGTATAAAGGAAAACCCAAAAAGTAAAATGTGAAAAGTTGAAACAAAAAAAGAAAATATTGAAAACATATATTTAAAAAGAAAACTATTAATACATATCGAAAACCGGGTTGACCTGAGATGCTCTAAACCCGATGGGTTGACCCAGTTTAATTCGACCCGTTTTTGACCCAACCCGTCGGGTTGACTCGGTTTAAATCGACCCGTTTTTCGACCAGAACGGTTCAACCGGTTGAACCACCCAGGTTAAACCGGGTTTTAAAACATTATGTTTAATCCCCAAATCTTCAAACTTTTATTATTTTTCGTTTATAACCTATAAACTTTGTTAAACACAAAACGATCTGTCACCATAAAATTCCGTTACTATGCACGAATACTCGTCTAGGATACTAATATACCAACCCGCATTGATATCTCAAAGTCGCTCATTTGAAGATAGCAATAAAGCTTAACTTCTATCCTCTCGATATCAAATCCTACGTCTAAAAATTATTGCTTACCAAATGCATGACCACTTGCTTCAATGTAAGTATTGACCAAGCTACTCACATGACATGAGTCCAAAATCTTTTAATCTTTTAGCTTCTTTTATTATAGTGCCCATCATGTGTTCACTTAAAGTAAAGATTATTCCCCTGACTGTCAAGTAAATCTCATCAGCCTATTTTTTATATACTTTTTCCTGCCTTTTTTTTTCTTGAACACTTTAAATAATTTATATCATCAAACAAAAAGACTATAATTTACTTCTGGATTTGTGGTCCCTATGGTATGATATTGAATAGTTTAAGTAGTGATCATAAACCCATATTTAATAAAATACATTGGTGGCTGTACTAGCTAAGGATTCCTGACACTTCATGTCACACTATGGGCAAATATATATTTGTTAACTATAAAGAAACACAGTTCCTGTAAAATTACAAACAAAATTATTTCTTTTGTTACCTTCTGTTGATTAGTTTAATATGTTTGGTCGCAACCCAATGCTTAAAATCGACATTTACTCTTAAAAGGCACAAATAAATATGACCAAAGTGTTTTAAGGTTGGACCGTTGACATTGTCTAAATCGGTATTAGTGTTCAGTTATTCTAGTAGTGAGTGTCAAGATATATGTATGTCGTTTAGTTGATGGTCAGTTGGTCACTATCTATTTGGAGCAATGACAGGACAAATCTTACTGCTGCATAATGGAATATGTGCCTAGAGTTGAGATCAATATAGAACTCATATTTGTCATAGAACAAATGTCATAACCCTTCATTTTTTTTTATCTAAATTAATACAAAATCATTTTCCACATTTTTTTTAAAACAACATATCTTACAAACGGTAAATCTTCAAAATATAAAATATATCATCAAGCGGAATTAAATTATCTTTTCTATGATATGACTACATATTTTCGACAAACATTTTTTTCAAAAATTCGTCCGAATCATATATATTTTTACGAATCATATATGATTTTAAAAAATAATGTATGATTCGATTTTACGAATCATATATGATTTTTACAATCATATATGATTCTCAAAAATCATATGTGATTAGAAAATCGAATCATATATGATTTTCACAAATCATATGATTTTGTTGACCCGAAATTTTGAAAAAAAGAAGTTGTTAAAAATATATAGTAGTGCATATCTATAGAAAGATAATTTAATTCTCGCCACGATGGTATAATTTTTTACTGTAACAATTATTTGCGAGATATTTAATTTTTTAAAAATGAAAGTTT
Source organism: Chrysanthemum makinoi (assembly GCA_910596185.1). Taxonomy (NCBI): domain Eukaryota; kingdom Viridiplantae; phylum Streptophyta; class Magnoliopsida; order Asterales; family Asteraceae; genus Chrysanthemum; species Chrysanthemum makinoi. The sequence continues at coordinate 67,269,794 of OU343218.1, forward strand.
ATCATAATAAAATGAATTGCTATTATTGGTTGATTGGATCTATAAAATTTTGGTTACATATATCAACTTTTGCCTATGTGCCTAATGTTTGGTGTCGTGACTTTTGGCATTAGCTGTCATGAAGGTAACTGGTTACCAATCCAAATACCACCAATAAAGTTTTAGGGGTGTTTGGGATTGCTTATCAAAACTGCTAATCTAAACTGTTGCATACAACACATAAACATTTTTTAGGGTGTTTGGGATCACTTATCTAGATTTGTTTAATATAGTAAATATGAGAAAATAAGCTGCTATGAATAAGCAAAAGTAAACTGGTTATCTTAATTCATGAAATCAATAAGCATTAAAGCAAACTTAATAGGCAATCCTAAATAAAGCATTACTAAGTGAAAGTGGATGTTAAAACCTGTCTGCTACTATTGGTCATTTAAAAATATCTATGACAGGATGAATAACAGAAAGAATGCACTGACCTTGCAAGTTGCATCACCATAAGCATGTCTTATTTGGATGTATTAGTACCAACAAAGAAGCTGCTGTATCCAATAGACTTAGAAACAACCCAGTGTCCTTAGCTTCATGGAAACAAGTCAAAATTCACTTATGAGTTAGCATGAAGGAATTAAAATGTCATGTTTAAAAGAACAAGAGTGTTAACAATCCCGTTTGGTTCGGCGGAATCCTAAGGATTCGGTAGGAATGGAATTCAATTCCATTGCATAACGTGTTTGGTTGAAAAATTTAAAGAATTTGGAATCTGAATTCCATTCCCATCGTGTTTGGTTGGCAAACGGAATGGAATGAAATTCCTTCAAAATCCAATATATATGGAATTCAACATTCCATGGCAATATGAGAAGGATTGTTTACAATTCCATGAAATTCATATTATCTTTATCATTATTATTATTATTATTATTATTATTATTATTATTATTATTTTTATTTATTTTATTTATTTATTTTATTTTTATTTTTTATTTTAATTATTATTATTATTTTATTTTTATTTATTTTATTTATTTATTTTATTATTATTATTATTATTATTATTATAAATGATCATTTAATTATTATTGTTATTATTATTTTTTTTATAAACAACCATGTTATTAAGATTAAAAAATTATTATTTATTTAAAATTGAATATAAATTATTATTTATTTAAAAAATTATTATTATATTAATTTTTTTTTTAAATTAAATATAATTTATTTATAGCTTACTTTTTTAATTTATACTTTAAAAATACAATTGTATTTTATATAAAAATAATATTTATTTAATATATTAGTTTATATAATATTATTTAAAAAATTATTATTATAATTTGATAAGTAATTTATTTATTAAATAATATTTAGTTTATTAATCTTAAACTAAAATTAAATTTTAAATATTTTAATATAATTGTTTTTTTTCATTTCATTCTTCCAACCAAACATGCGTTAGTATTTGCAGATTTCAATTCCGTCAGATTTTAAATCCTTATTGGTGTTTCTCGTGCATGACCACCAAACAATAGAGAAACAAACGCTTTAGAGACTGAAATTATGCATTTGTCATTTAGATAGGACTACTGACTTTGACAGGCTGAGTCAAATGTCAAATTTCAAAACATCACCTAAAAGGTGAAAATCCTTACCTAAGATGGTGTATGATAGGAAGAAATCCTTAAATTTATGCCATTTACATTAAAGCAGAAGAAATAAATAAATCACAAATATCTCTATATCTGGAAAATTATAAATGTTGGCTCAAAGGGAATTTGGGCCAGACAGTCCAGGGTACGCCCATCAAGTTACACGCTTTCTTCCACACGTTTGCGATGTTCTTTCTGGTTAATGTCTCAGCCAGTCGTTCAATCAGTTCTACATCAGGCTTAGCAGATGCTGGATCATCATTGCCATTACTGTCATGTGAATATATATGTTGCCCGCGCAGTAAGTCGCATTTCTACCTAAAATGAGCAAATCGTTGCAAACTACAATCCAAAAATTTGTTCAGCTACACAAGGAGCTAGCACAAGCTTCCAACATAGTTCATCCAGCAGAAAGTAAATTTCTTTTGAAGATTCATGATACTTATCAGAAGCTGAAAACTGATGAACCTTTGCATGTATCTCAATCCAACTTGATCCCGGACTCTTTTTTTCTACTCTAAGGTATTTCATAGCTGACCTTAATTTAGCTACTTCACTCCATCTATTTGCTTCTGCAAACATATTAACTAAAAGCGTGTAATATCCACTGTTATCAGGTTCCAAAATCATCAACTTATTAACAGCAATCTGAGCAATTTCCAAATTCTTTTGAAGTTTACATCCACCTAATAAAGCACCTCAAATAACAGCATTAGGTTCCATTCTCATGTCCCTCATCATTCCCGGCGCATCTTCCAAGAGTCCCGCTTTACACAACAAATCAACTATACACCCGTAATGTTCAATTTCAGGACTGATGTTAAAATCACGGGTCATACTAAGAAAACACTCACGTCCCCCTTTGACCATTCCGGCATGTGTGCAAGCACTAAGGACACTGATAAAAGTAAACCCCATTTGGTTTTATATTCATCTCCACCATTTCATTAATCATTTTCAACGCTTCACTGGCATACCCATGCATTGCAAGCCCGCCAATTACTGAATTCTAACAATAAAGATTTTTTTCGTATAATTTATAGAACACCGAGAGAGATTGGTCTAAGCTGCCACACTTTGCGTACATATCAATCAGTGCAGACCCGATATAAAAATCAATATTAGGATGATTTTTTTATAAATACATGTATCTTTTTCCCTATGTCAAGTGCCCCAATATGGGCACAGGCTGAGATAACAGTCGCCATAGTCACTTCATCAGGCTAATGCCGTGTGATGTCATATCATTGAAAGTTGCTGATGCTTCTTATAATTTATTTTGCGAGTAACAATTTATCATAGTTGTCCATGAAATCAAGTCTTTTTCAGTCATTTTGCCAAACAAATACTCTGCAGACTCGACATCTTTAATTCTAGCATACCCGTCAATCAAAGAGTTCCATGAAGCAAAATTTCTTTCAGGCATCTCATCAAACAATCTACTAGCAGAAACCATCTCTCCTGATCGTGCAAGCACAGAAACCATCGAATTGAAGTTCTTACAAAAACACCCCTTTCCACCATTTCATCAAACACTCGCTTCGGTTCCAAGATCTTCTCCAAACTCGAATATAAATCAATCAACACTGTTTGCACAAAAACATGAGGAGTTAAAGCCAAACTTCCATATATGCCCATGAACCCCTTCACCACGTTCCCCAACTAAAGCACAACATTTAACAACCGACGAAAACGTATAGCTAGTGGGCCAAACTTGCACCGACAACATCTTTATATAAAACCAAAGCGCTTCAACCGGAGAACCACAGCAAACACAAGCACGAATAACAGCATTATACACAAAGACATTGGGATCATCCATTTGGGTAAACGCTCTAATCGCATAATCAATATGACTAAACTTGGCGCAAGCAGACACAAACTGGCCGGTTTATCATGAAACATCTTGGTAAAAACTATTCTTAACCATGCACGCGTAAATACAACTGCATTCTCTTTATCGATTAAGCTACGCCGTTAAGCACAATACCTGGAAAATAAAAGATGAAAAAATCTTTAAATCGGTGAAAATATAATTTGGGATGAAAGAAGTTAAGTTAAATTCTTGTTTGTTTTGCAAGGTTTAAAAAAAAAAGTTGAAAAAAAAACAAAAACAACTAAGTTTAGTAAAGGGCTAAACATTTAAGGTGATTGAACCGATCTACGAAGTAAAGGGAAAATAAAAACGCAACCTAATTTGACAAAATCATCGAAAATCAAGCTGAATCGGATCGAACTTAATTGAACCGGTTCGGTTCAGTTTGACCCAAACCGATTTTATATATTAACAGTTTTTGATTCGGTTCGGTTTGACCCAAAACTGACAAAAAACACATCTAAATCATATAAACCAAATTGAACCGAAACAAAATCAAACAGAACCAATATTCGGTTTTGTCTCGGTTCTATATATTAGTGGTTTTTGGTTTCGGGTCACTTCGATTTTCATCGGAATAGTAAAATTTGATAATGCGAAAAATAATTGGTTCAGTTTGATTGTGTAATTGGTTCCGTTTGGTTCATCCGCTTTTTTCGTTTTTCTTACGTTTTTGTCTCGCATTATCAAATTTTACTACTCCACTCAACTCAATAAAAAACAGCAAAAAATGGGAAAAAAACTTCTGATTTTTTTGCTTTTTTGAAAAAAAAAGTATTTCGACATATTGAAAAGTTTGAAAAAAATATAAGAAAACGAACAAAAATGTAAGAAAAACGGACAAAACGGATAAAAATGACAAAAACATAAGAAAAAAGAACAAAAATGGATGAAAACAGACAAAAACGAATAAAAACATAAAAAAAAAGGACAAAACGTAAGTAAAATGGATGAAAACTGACAAAAACGTAAGAAAAACTGACAAAACGTAATAAAAACGAACAAAAACGGACAAAACGTAAAAAACGGATAAAACATAAAAAATGGGTGAAAACGGACAAAAACGTATTAAAACGTGTGGAAAACTAGAAGGGGGGGTTGAATAGTTTTACCGATTAAAAATTTGTTTTAAAATATTTAGATCAACTTATGTCAATCTATTTGGATGTGTATGTTGGATGTTGATAGATAGATATGAAAATGTGTAATGTAAAAGAGAAGAGTAAGAAACACAAAACCATGACACAAGTGTTTATAGTGGTTCGGCTACAAGGACACCTTCCTTGCCCTACTCCACTCCCCGAGTCACCTACTCGAGAGTTCGTAAACTCTACACGACACCAACTCCTTATGGCGGAGAAGCCTTCACAACGTCGCCTACTCTTTTTCCGGTACTAGGTTAGACACCAGGTTCTTCCACAAGGTAGAACCACACCTATTACAACGTCGCCTACCCTTTATCCGGTACTAAGCTAGATACCGAGTTCCATTACAATAGATGAACTACTACCCAACACTACACAACACCTAACCCAAAGGAGACCCACTCCTTATTACAACATCATCAAGGATATTACTCCCTCCGTCCCATAATAACTGTCCAGTATGACTTTTTTTAGTCTTTCTTTCTCAACTTTGACCTTAGATTTTTTTGTTTGTGTTATATAATATTTTGTGAAAATCATACCAATGAAAATACATTTAAATCCCAATCCATTCATATATTTTTCATCAAGTGTTATATAATGTAAACAAAATTATTTAAGGTCAAAGTTGAAAAAGAAAGACTTAAAAAAGTCAAAGTGGACAATTTTTATGGGACGGAGGTAGTAATATCCTTTGATACAACCTATCTCTATTTGTACATCGATGCACCTCATCGATTATACACCCTTGGCATCTTTGACTAATGCCACTTGACTTGACTTCTAGGCAACCTTCACTAATGCCTTTGACACGGACGTTTGACACCTTTCACTAATGCCTTCGTCTTGACTCCTTTGGCATCCTTCATTAATGCCTTTGACACGGATGTTTAAGCACCTTTCACTAATGCTTTCGTTTTGACTCTTTCGGCATCCTTCACTAATGCCTTTGACACAACACTTCTATGGAGGAAGAAAGAACTATCAACAAGAGAACCTCAGTAGTCTTGATGATGACGAAGCATGGCAACTCATGGACTTGAGCTTGCTCGACTTCAAGAGGTGGTGATCTCGCCTTTAAGAGGAACCTAGAGAATCACACAAAAACAAAACACAAACTACATAGAGAGATCCTTAGGATCTGAGGTTAGAAGGTTACAATACTTGAAGAAAATATGTGTGGGAGTGGCAACCCAAAATAAAGAAATGGCTCACTATTTATAGAGGAATTTTAGCTACTGTTCCACAGATCCAACGAATCCCTCACATGAGGGATCCGTCCAGTGTAATCCTGGGGATCCGTGGGACGCTCCTCTTTGCCCATGGATTTTGGGTCATGGGTTATGGGTTATGGTTCATGGGTCCTAGACATTGGACCATGGGTATCCAAGTAAATACAATGTATCTACAAGATACAATGCATCTAGTCCATGGGTCATGGGTTAAAACCATGAGTCATGGATAATATCCATATATGACTTATGCATGATGTCTTCATGTGTATATTTGAAAATCTACAAAACAAGGGTTAGAAAACAAGTGTATAATGCATAATTTCCTGCAAATAAGACTCAAGTTAGTAGAAAGCAAGTCTTATGTTGCACGGATCCCACGAGGGATCCGTCTGACTGTAAACAGAATACAACAATGGTGATGTAACAAATGATGTTAACATCAAAGTGAGATATGAAATTTTGCACAAAACATATACTGATATATATTTTGCACAAAACATATACTCGAGATAATATGGCATAAAACATGTAAATTCATTCAATAAAACTACGAGAAATGATCTACAAATCTATAAAACTAAGAGAACGATTAAACATAAAATGTGATTTCTAAACTATCTAAGTGAAGCTTAAGACTAGGACACCACTTTAATCCTTAAGCTCACAGTTGTTTAGGTTTGTTGACCTCATCGAAACGTTCGAGGAGGTGATAAAACATGAAACATTGCTCTTCACGTAATTCATGTATCAAGCCTTCAACGTGTTGACAATGATAACAATCCTTGTCATGGCTTGGAAAAGGTGGTGGTAAAAATGGAGCGGGTTGATGTGGAGGTTCAAGTGAAGGAGGTTGAGGATCCTCAAACAAAGGAGGGATTGGTGGAGGCACATTCAATGATGGCTCAACAAAGGATGAGGTAGAGAGGTGTCAACTTTCATGTGGTCGGGTGGTTGACTTTGATGATTCCTCATAATCCAAAATGGACCATTTGAGGGAAATGGAAAAGGATACTGGTGCAAGTGTTGATTCAACACCTTAGGTTTGTTGCACGTTCTTCTCTATTGAAGAGAGTGTCGGCAATGGTGGAGGATTAGATGGCCTAGGAGGCAAGTTCTCTAAATTGTAGAGAGGTGGAGATGGTTGTGAGGTGGTAAATGATATGGCTCTAGGAACCAAAGATGATGGTTGGGTGGAAAAGGGTGTGTCTAGTTTAGTAGGAGTTATGGAGTTTGGTAATGATATTTTTGTGGGAACAATCCTCTTGGGGATTGGTTTGATTGGTTGAGTTGGTGAAGGAGAAATCCTAGCATTTGTGGACTTAACGGGAGATGATTCGGTTGAGGAAATTTCGTGTACAACACGAGCAAGTTTCTTGGGTGGTTCTTTGGTGGATGAGTTAGCACTAGGAGCTTTCCTCATGATGAAATGACTAAGGAGAAGGTTTCTAAATGCTGAGAATTATGTTGTGGTTGATGACTAAGAGATTCTAACAAGATGACTTATAAAGGGATAGGATTTGGGAAGTGCATTAAAGACTTAAGACACTAGAATCCTTAGAAATGTGATGATTTGCATGCACAAGAGTCAACCACAGATGTGCACTGATATATAAGTTTATTTAAGGTAGGATGGGGTGTTCAAGTTAGCCAAAAGGGCTTGAAATGATTGTTTTAGGCAGGATTTACTGATCTGCCCAACTGGTTCCCACGGTTCCCTCCTATGAGGGATCTGTCTAGGCTAATCCTAGGGATCCGGCTATCAGCAGTTAAGAAAAGAAGAAAATGATGTTGGTACAATCTAATACCTATACCTCTTGAGTGTCTTAGTCTTCTTAAGTGTTTTAAATGAGGTATGCCTTAAATGATCAAAGGTAATGAGTGGTGGTAGCCAATAATTGCCTTTTATGGAAGGAAAATGGGACTTTATGATCACCAATGGGTGATCAAGGATGACACTAGGAATTTAAATGATGTCAAGTCATGTTAAATGATCCTAGAGATTAGATGGCAACTTGGGATAAAATTTGAAAAATCCTTAAAAATTATAAGAATTGAAAAACTAGTTTTTGACCCATTTTGAGGTAGAGATGACTAAAATCAATTTGTTAAAATTGAGAGATTTATAAAACTAGGTGTGTTGACATGTGATAGATGATGTCTGAGTGTAAGAGCGGAAGGATGATTAGTTTTGGTGATATGACAAATTAAAAGGCACTTTGAGTGTGATCATAAATGAGCTATGAGTGAGTGTGAAGCTTTCTAAGCTTGAAGAAGACTTAAGTGGTCCTAAGGCTTTATGCTTAGCTAGTGTGAAGTGATCTAGTGAGCTGTTTTGATGTGTGGGATTCTGCATTGCGTATCTGTCAACACGGATCCCACGGTTCCCTAAGAGGAGGGATCCGTCTAGTACATTCTTAGGGATCCGGCAACTGCAGATCAGAAACATCACAGAAAGGGATGCAGATTTTGCACTATACTATGTATACTACTTTCTATTAATCTCTACTCTAAAGAACAACAAAACAAGCATGATATCTTATAAACCATATCATAGATAAGAGTAGTTAAGATAATATCCAAACAACCAAACTAAAGTGCTTCACAAACATAAGCATTCATTGTAAGTAGATAAACAAGATATCTAAAATCAAACATAATCCTAAGGTCTCTTTTGTCAATCTTTTCTCTTCCTCTTTCCTGACTTCACGACGTAGTTAGCTAGGAATTGGAACATACCCTTCAATTGTTTAAATTCCGCGGTCTCGTTTGGAAGAGTTGGAAGTTGTTGAAAGTAGGTAATGGGGTCCAAGTCGACGTTGGCTTCGGGGTTGACATTTACTTCTTATTCGTCCGAGGAGTCCGGGAGAGCCTTAGGTTTTCTTCCATTGACCATGAACCGTTTAGAGGGTTGTTTGGTGAGTGGTACCATGACGTGATCGGAAAGGAAATGATCATCATTGATTGGAGATGGTTGCATTGCACTAACATACTCACTGAGTCGTGTTAGGAGCATACCATAAGGAAGTACCATGTTGGCAACTTTGAATACCCCGACCATTCTCTTCACCATGTAATAAGCGAGATTAAATGGCCTTTGGTGAATAAGGCAATAAATCATTTGGACAAGACATGCATTTGGATGGTCTTTGTTTCTGACCAAACTAATGACATTTTCCCTAAGAATTTCTTCCCATTTTTTTATAGATGGAATGCATTTCAAGAAGTTCCATTTGAAAGGGATCACGGTGAATGAGCTCTTTGTTGCGGTTGAAGCGAGATTGGTCGGCTCTAATTTGGAAAATGGTGTCTCGAACAATAGTGGGGTCATCAAGGGGAGTACGGTAGATTGGTTTGGAATCAAGTGCAAAGGATTGAGTGGATATTGCCTAATCTTGGGAGTACATACAAATTCCTTCACAAGGAATGCGAAGGATTTGAGCAAATGTGTTGAGGGGTAGAGTGAAGTTTTGTTTATTGATGATAAAAGCGATTGAAATGCTATCATCACTATTTCGAATGATCCTAACGCTTTTGTAGAATTCAAAGATGAAAACCGGACAAATTTGTTCATCAATATCAAGAAGACAATCAAAGTTGATTGTCGAGAAGAATTGACGAATGTCGGTATTTTCAAGGAAACATTCCTTGACCACACGACCTTCGTGGATAAGTCGTTTTTCAAGTCTTTTGAAGACTTTGTGATCGGTTTTTGACAACCCCTCTTTTCGATAGTATTTGGTGAGGTAGTGGACGGTATCATGGTGGTTTTGTTGGGTGGCTTTAGGCATGGTTGGTCCTAGAAAAACAAATATTCCAATTAGGTAAAATTTGTTGAGATGGGTTTATGGTTTTGATTTGTATTAACAATGTTGTAAGCACAATGTAATATTAGTTATGTGAAACCTTTTTCTAGTGATCAATTTTGCAAAACCTAATTTTATCAATTGATTAAGAAAAATTGAAAAACCATAAACCCTAGGATGAAGATGATGAAGATTAGAACATATTAGTGTAATTACTTACAATGATGTTCTAGAGAAGGATGCTCGAGGATATGGAGTCCTATGGAGATGAAAACAGCACTTGGGTCATTTTTTGTGTTTTGTGAGGAGAGGGAAAAAGAGCATAATTGATTTTGAAAGGCGATATGGTTTCTCATTGACGGTTCCCCCGGATCCCTTGTAATAGGGATCCGGCTAGTACAACTTAAGGGATCCGGCTACTGTGGACAGAAAAAGGGTGTTTGGGGTTATTTTTGTAATAAGTTATAAACTAGCTTATGGAACAAAAATAGTTTTGAGGTTTCTAACTGAATGGGATTTGATAAGTTAATTATCAAGGATCTATTTGTGACGGCGACGTTAGTTTGACAAGATCAAGGAGGAATACTATTCCCGATGATGAGTAAGTCGGGAAAGTGGTGAAAAGAGACTTTTTAGAGACTAGCAATTATTAACGTCTAAATAAAAAAAATGGTATCAACGTATTCATGTAGATGTAAACTAGCTAATGATAAGTAAACACCTCTACGCTCTTGATATGGTTTATGGAAACCATAAAACTGAAAATACTTCATGAGCTTTTAAAGTAATCGGTTCTACTTAGAATAAGTAGGTTGCAATTACTTTTAGATTATTCCTTGAAGGTTGACTTCATTATTCTTTGAATAGAAATGAAGACTTTGGAGAGATCCTAGCATGAAAATTTATTAAAGAGAAAATGTTAGAATAATCTATCAATATCCAACACGAAAGACACAATTTGTTTTAAAAGATTTCCTTCTTTGTAGTTTTCAAACATACACGGATCGTATCAAGTTTTTAAAGTCTAAGAAACTTGGTAACGAAGCTCTGATGGCAATTGTGGAAAACTAGAAGGGAGGGGGGGGGGTTGAATAGTTTTACCGATTAAAACTTTTTACTTTAAAATATTAGATATCGACTTATGTCAATCTATTTGGATGTGTATGTTGGATGTTGATAGATAGATATGAAAATGTGTAATGTACAAGAGAAGAGTGAGAAACACGAAACCATGACACAAGTGTTTATAGTAGTTCGGTTACAAGGACACCTTCCTTGCCCTACTCCACTCCCCAAGTCACCTACTCGAGAGTACGCAAACACTACACGACACCAACTCCTTATGGCGGAGAAGCCTTCACAACGTCGCCTACTCTTTTTCCGGTACTAGGCTAGACACCGGGTTCATCCACAAGGTGGAACCACACCTATTACAACGTCGCCTACCCTTTATCCGGTACTAGGCTAGATACCGAGTTCCATTATAATGGATGAACTACTACTTAACGCTACACAACACCTAACCCAAAGGAGACCCACTCCTTATTACAACATCATCAAGGATATCAATATCCTTGGATACAACCTATCTCTATTTGCACATCGATGCACCTCATCGACTATACACCCTTGGCATCTTTGACTAATGTCACTTGACTTGACTTCTAGGCACCCTTCACTAATGCCTTTGACACGGATGTTTGGCACCTTTCACTAATGCCTTCGTCTTTACTCCTTTGGCATCCTTCAATAATGCCTTTGACACGGACGTTTAAGTACCTTTCACTAATGCTTTCGTCTTGACTCTTTCGGCATCCTTCACTAATGCCTTTGACACAATACTTCTATGGAGGAAGAAAGAACCATCAACAAGAGAACCTCAGTAGTCTTGATGATGACGAAGCATGGCAACTCATGGACTTGAGCTTGCTCGACTTCAAGAGGTGGTGATCTCGCCTTTAAGAGGAACCTAGATAATAACACAAAAACAAAACACAAACTACATAGAGAGATCCTTAGGATATGAGGTTAGAAGGTTACAATACTTGGAGAAAGTATGTGTGGGAGTGGCAACCCAAAATAAAGAAATGGCTCACTATTTTTAGAGGAATTTTAGCTACTGTTCCACGGATCCCACAGATCCCTCACATGAGGGATCCGTCTAGTGTAATCCTGGGGATCCGTGGGACGCTCCTCTTTGCCCATGGGTTTTGGGTCATGGGTCATGGGTTATGGTTCACGGGTCCTAGACATTGGACCATGGGTATCCAAGTAGATACAATGTATCTACAAGATGCAATGCATCTAGTCCATGGGTCAAGGGTTAAAACCATGGGTCATGGATAATATCCATATATGATTTATGTATGATGTCACGCAATAGGTTATGGGTTATGCTCCATAGGTATGGGTCATGGACTTTGGGTTTTACCCAACTACATTCAATGTATTTAGTCAATGAGTCAAATACTTAAACTTCTACCAATTGTATTACCCATTATAATACATATTAGTTATGTATATATCTACTCAATATGTAAACACTAGTTGTTGTACATATTTATTACTAAATCATAAAATCACTTTTACTTGTTTAGTCTTTTATGTGAGAACGTAAGTGTGTTAGTAAACTATTGGCTTAAACCATTTACGTATTTTATTTGTTTCGTTAAAATGATTTTACGTTTGTTATCGACAAAACATTAGAAGATCGTAAAATATAAATAAACGTTTTTACGGCTTATTTGTATTAATAAAACAGACCAAAATGGATAACGATGTATAAAAACGGACGAAAATTTAAATTATAAACGACCGTTAGGTTCAAGGACTGGCCTGCACCGATTAAAGGACGGGCGCTGCAACGACAGTTAGCCAAAAGGGCTAACGTGTAACTATTAACGGAGCTTACTTAACGCAGTTAGTGATTGGGGACCAAAAATGCATGTAACAGTAAAAAATTGAGACCTTTTTTGCATTTAATAAACCAGAAAGACGAAACGTGCAATTTGGCCAAACCACAAAGAAGATTTTTGCAATTTACTCTATAATAAAGGTAACGTAAGTTATGTTTTTTGCATTAGAAAATGATTACGAAATCTAGTTCACGACAAGCATAAAAAATGTGATAAAAACCTAACAATCACTATTATATTTTGCGTTTAAGATTGTCAAAATTGACTCACTCTACTTAACATGCATTTCTTTTTATTTTTGAAAAAAAAAATCAAAATTACGTTATTTTAAAAGTAACAAGTTAAACAATGAGAATCTAGTGACAACTTAAATGTTGGGATTACTAAAAAAAAGTCTTATACTTTCTTTTAAAGTTTATCTTATTTAAAAATATTTCAAATATATGAAACCAGTTTGATATTAATATATACTTTATTAAAACTCATTTACATTAATTATATGTATTAAAATCATGTATACATGAAATATAATTTTATTTTTGAAAAATATTGTTAACTAAAAGGTGGTTAATGAAAACTCATAAGGACATTCACTATTGTGATTTCAACAAAATATTTAAAATACAAAAAGTTTATAATTTGTTTTAACCATAGTGGGTTGATGTTTCATGTCCATATGGAATGAAGATGTTTGAAATCTTGAATCTTTTCATAATTTAATACATGTGTAATTGATAAGCATTTTATAAACTTGAAAAAGTTTATACATAGTGCAACAAGGTTTATAAAATCAAACACTTTATAAATTAATGATGTACTACCTTCGTCTTAAAATTATTGTCCACTTTTGATTTTTTTGGTCTTTCTCTTTCAACTTTGACCTTAAATATTTTTGTTTGTGTTATACAATAGTTGATGAAAATTATACCAATGAAAATACATTTAAAACCCAATCCATTCATATTTTTCATAAAGTATTATATAACACAAACAAAAATACTTAAGGTCAAAGTTGTAGAAGAAAGTCCAGAAAAGTTAAACGGGGACAATAATTTTGAGACAGAGGGAGTAATAAATAGACTAAACTACAAAAACCGTCCCTGTGGTTTGTCAATATTGCAAAAATCGACCCTGGTCTTTCATAAGTGCAGGCGGCTTCTCTGTGACGAAACCTTATGATCATTTTGGTCCCTGGCACTAACGATGGTTAGTGTCAGTATGTTAGTTGACCATATACCAAAGGCAGTTTTGTCCTTTTGCCTTGTGTCCCCTTTTTGCTATCCAAATCTAACCCGACACAAAAAAAGTGGTCCCTTTTTGCTTTATGTCCATCTATATAATAATCAAAGGGTATTGGTTTTTCCCCAATCCTAAAACATACAAAACCCTAATTTAACCCTAATTTGTTAAACTCGTCAAAGCCAGAAAATTAATGGAAATAATGAGATGTTTTGTGGTAATCATGCAGTTGTTCGCACTTCATGGACTGACACAACCCTGGTCGTAGGTTTTGGTCTTGTCCTCAAATTGTACGTTAATTTTTGGTTCAAGTCTTTCAATTTGCGATGTTGTTACTTATGTACTGTTCTTAATGCTTTATATTAGGTTACGATTGTGGTTTCTTCTTATGGTGTATGTGTGCTCGGTCAAGGACTATTATCCTTGGATTGCTAAGATTAAGAAATGCACTTCAGGAATCTTTGAACACAATGGCAATTGCAAACCGTCGACTCATGATTATGTTGTTTTGTAGTTGGTTATTGTTGGTTGTTATGTTCTATATGTAATCTTCTTTGTATTGTGTTCATGATTAACTGGACTAGTAGTTGATCAGATAAGTTTGTAATGATCAAAAATTTTTGACATGTTTAGTGATGTTCAGTTTAATGTAAGTCTACTTTTTATGTTATCAAAGATTCAGAACAGTTTTTGAGGCATAGAACATTAACCAAACTTAAGTGTTAAAACATAGTCTTAAGACACTCATAAAGCATAAAACATAGTATTTAAACAGTCATAGTCTTAAAACATAGTAGTACTGACCAACACATTGTCTTACTAACTTGACCAAACGTAGTCTTAAAACATAGTATCCAAAACACAACCAAACTTAAGTCTTAAAACACAACCAAATAGTCATAAAGCATAAAAGGGAATGAAGTAGGACTGAACTATTTTGTTGGTGTAAGTCTTGAGGCAGTTTTCTTTGTTCTCTTTATTGGAGTTACATTTCCAGCAGCCACATTTGTTGTTACAGCTTGAGTTCCAATTCCATGAACTTGACTTCCATGTTGACTTCCACCCTGACTTGCAGAAACATTTGTTGTTCCAGCTAGGCTTTCAGAAGCACAATTTGCGGATACAACATTTACAGAACCACTTTTAGCCTAACTTGCAGCAGCATTTGTAGTTCCAGCTTCACTTGCAGCTGCAATTTTAGCATGATTTGGTCTTGGTCTGTTCTGACTAACACCTTTACTTGTTTCACCCTGATTTCCTGCTTTTTCTAGACAGGTTCTTTTATTGTGACATGTACCGTTACAAAATACAACAAGTAACTGTGTTTCCCTTTTCTTTTCAATTTTCCACCTTTCACCATGTCAATCTCACCTGCACTCTTTTTCCTTTTCTTTGGTGGCCTACATATCTGAGGATGTTGCTTAGGTGGAAGCAGTGTAGTTGGGCAATCAAACTTCTCCCAAAATTGTGGACCCTACACTGGATTCACTTTAAAGGAATACAAGCAACTACATACTCTAGGGCTAAAGACTGTATGACTTACGAGCCCAGTTTTCTGGCAACACAACATTCATTCCATTATTAGCCATGTCATGAATAAAAGCAACTACATGCTTGCATGGAATTCCAGATACTTCCCACTTCCTACAGCTGCATTTCCTTTCATTCAAATTCACAACATATTGCTCACCCCATGGCCTTGACTTGAAACAATTCTGACCTATTCCAATCCACTGTATAGTTCACGAAGCTTCTTTGATTGCTTTAAAAATACTTGTTACTGCTGGAGTTAAAGGTCCCTCACTGCTTTCAATTACGTTTTGCACAATTACTATCCTCTTTATGAGGTACTCTCTAACATACTCTTGGGCAGAAATGATTGGACTATCCCTAGCATCTAACAATTTCCTATTGAATACTTCACAAACATTGTTGATTAAAATATCACAATTAGCCCTCCCTGTCACATTTAGGATGTTTATGAATACTAAATTCTAGCATACAAAAACTTATACATAAAAATTTATAGCAGTAAATACTTGAGAAGTGAGATCTGCTATAGTGCTCAGGCATTATTTTCTTTAACCATTCATAAGCCTTCTTGTTGTATCCTTTCAGTTCATCCATTAGTTTGTTGAACTCAACAACTATTGAAGCAATAGCACACTTCCACAACATTTCCTTGTATTCACTACCTCTCCAAATGAGATTCATATTTTCATGGATATATATGACACAAAATCTATGCTCAGCTGCAGAAAAAAGCTTTGCAATTGCTGGTAACAACCCCTAAAAAAAGACATAAAAATATAGTCATTATGTAGTTACCTTAAACAGTTATTTCAGCAATTAAGTAATTTCCTTAAAAAAATACAATCATTAAAATACTTACCTTTTGCCTATCTATGATAAATGTGAAATTAAAATTGTTGTATAAATACAAATCATCCCCAAGGCAAGTCAAGAACCATGTCCAGGAATGCTTTGATTCTGATTCTACTATCCCATACGTTACAGGGAATGAAGTAGTACTGAACTATTTTGTTGGTGTAAGTCTTGAGGCAATTTTCTTTATTCTCTTTATTGGAGTCACATTTCCAGCAACCACATTTGTTGTTACAGCTTGAGTTCCAACTTATTTGCAGTTCTATGAACTTGACTCCCAAGTTGACTCCCACCGTAACTTGCAACAACATTTGTTGTTCCAGCTAGGCTTGCAGAAGCACAATTTGCAGATATAGCATTTGCAGAACCACTTTTAGCCTGACTTGCAGTAGCATTTGCAGTTCCAGCTTCACTTGCTACTGCACTTTTAGCATGATTTGGTCTTGTCTTTTATGACTACCACCTTTACTTGTTTCACCTTGATTTCCTACTTTTTTTGGACAACTTATTTTATTGTGAAATATTCCCTTACAAATACAACAAGTGACTGTGTTTCCCTTTTCTTGTCAATTTTCCACCTTTCACCATGTCAATCTCACCTACACTCATTTTCTTTGGTAGCCTACCTATCTGAGGATGTTTCTTAGGTGGAAGCAGTGTAGTTGGGCAATTAAACTTCTCCCAAAATTGTGGACCCTGCACTGGATTCACTCTAAAGGAATAGACATCCTTCCATGTTTCAAGACTCTATGACTTATGAACCAAATTTTCTGGCAACCCAACATCCATTCAATTGTTTTCCATGTCATGAATACAAGCAACGACATGCTTGCATGGAATTCCAAATACTTCCCGCTTCCTACGACTGCATTTCCTTTCATTCAAATTCACAACACATTGCTCACACCATGGATCCTTGACTTGAAAGAATTCTGAACCATTCCAATCCACAACATAGTTCATTGAAGCTTCTTTGATTGCTTTAAAAATACTTGTTATTGCTAGAGTTAAAGGTCCATCACTCTTTTCAATTACCTTTTGCACAATAACTATCCTCTTCATGAGGTACTCTCTAACATACTCCAGGGCAAAAATAATTGGACTATCCCTAACATCTAACAATTGCCTATTGAATACTTCACAAACATTGTTGATTAAAAGATCACAATTAGCCCTCCCTGTCACATTTATGATGTTTATGAATACTAAATTCTAGCACACAAAAAATTATAAATAAAAATTTATAGCAGTAAATACCTGTGAAGTGAGATCTGCTCTAGTGCTCAGGTGCTATTTTCCTTGACCATTCATAATCCTTCTTGTTATATCATTTCAATTCATCAATTTCTTTGTTGAACTCAACAGCTGTTAAAGCAGTGGCACACTTCCACAAAATTTCCTCGTATTCACTACCACTCCAAATGAGATTCATATTTTCATGGATTTGTCTGACATAAAATTTATGCTCAGCTACAGGAAAAAGCTTTGCAATTTCTGGTAACAACCCCTAAAAACAAGACATAAAATATAGGCATTATGTAGTTACCTTAAACAATTATATTAGCAATTAAGTAAGTTCCTTTAAAAATGTACAATAATTAAAATACTTACCTTTTGCCTATCTGTGATAAATGTGAAATTAGAATCGCTGTATAAAAACAAATCATCCCTAAGGCAAGTCAAGAACTATGTCCAGGAATGTCTTGTTTCTGATTCCACTATCCCATAAGCTACATGGTAGATGTCATTATTTGCATCCACACCCAAAACTATGAGTTATTGCCCTGGATACTGCCCTTTCATAAAAGCTCCATCTAAACCTAACAATTCTCTACCAACAGCTCTAAAACCATTTTTCAAGGCACCAAAGTAAACATAAATTTCTCTAAATATTCTAGTGGGTGAATCTGGGTTCTCCTCTCTATACACATCAATCGTTACAGTAGTGTTTGGATTACACTTCTACAAATCATTCACATAATCCCTTAGTCTTGAATATTGTAGCTTAGCATCACCTTTTAACCGTACCTCTGCCTTTGCTTTAGCCCTAAATGCCTTAGTCCTAGTGACACCAACATGAAACTTTTGCATTTGTTCTTGAATAATTTTGACTGACATATATGGGTTCATGGTCAATAGATCTGGTAGGTGTTTTGAGAGAAAAATTGAAATAGATGATTTAATTTTTCTAGATTTCAGACATTTATGTTACTCTTTATAAGTTTTGACTAACCACTTGCCTTTATCACTCTTTGCAATGTACAAAACCCAAGAACAATTAACTTTGTCTTCTTCTTCAATTACCATTTTGCCCTTTCCCTTATCGTGTACATTTACCTTCTTACCCTTCCCTACTTCTTCTACATTTCCAACCTTCTTGATACTATCTTTTGTAATAGGAACAACACCAAAACACTTTGCCCTCACCCTAATTTTGTCATTCTTGGTAATCTGAATGTTTCTATTTGTCTCCACAGCATGTGCTCTAACCATTTCCTTTGCTACATCCCTATTTGGAAACTCCTTTCCAACATAGAAACTATTTTTTAAAGTTGACTTAGCAGCTTCTTTTCTTAATTTTCTCAGTCCCTTTCTCCTTTCACTTTCATTATCATCCTCTATATCACTTTCAAAAGAATCAAAATCTAGTACTTCCAAATCATTTTCAGTCATGTTCAACTTAGGTTGCATTGGGTCTACAGACTCACCTTCCACTTCAAACCTAAAACCATTCATGTTTACTTCAACCTCATCAACTATGTGCTTCCGATCAACTATATCATCTTCTCTATTTCCCTCATCCTTAGTCTTATCCTGATCCTCAACCTCAGTGTTATCCTGATTCTCCTAAGACTCATCATGAGACTCATCCTTAGTCTCATCATGAGTCTCATCCTCAGTCTCATCATTTTTATATCCTTGAACATTAGAAGGCCCAACTTGTGTATCTAAATCAACTACATTCACTTCAGACTCCAAGTATGGGGTACCATGCTCAACATACACACAAATAATCCTATGCTTATGATCATACTTTAGCATTTTACCAATTTCACTATCACTGGTCAAAGTCCTTAATTCAATATCTAAACTTTTCATTGGTATCTTGTAGTGATAAACCAATTTATCGTCAAAACCTAAACTATGGTACATTACTGTGTCTAAGATCTCAATCTTACATTTATTAATGTCTATTAAGTCCATGAATCTTACCTCACCATCAACATACTTCCTCTTGGGTATGTCTGTGAATCTTCAACCATGATGGACCATCAATGTAAACAAGTTTGGATACGTTTCCGTTTCATCATCAAATAATACTAAATCAGTACCAAATACATAACAACACAAAGAGTACCAAAAAATTAAAATAGGACAAAATGTGTTTTAGTGCTTTTACCATAAACTAATTTAGCATCAAAAGCTTGTCCATCACCTCTTATGTGCCAAAGCTGGATTGGTATACTCATGTTTCTTGTTGCTAACTCTAAGGATTGTAGGTGGAATGGAAATAAAATAATGAGGGTACAAAGTAACTGGATTAGGGTTTAAGTATTACTTTATTCTGGGTTTAATTTGGTGTTTTTTTGTGTCGGGTTAGATTTGGATAGCAAAAAAGGGACCAGAAGGCAAAAGGACAAAACCGCCCTTGGTATATTGTCAGCTTACAGACTGACACTAACCATTGTTAGTTCCAGGGACCAAAATGATCAAAAGGTTTTGTGACAGGGAGGCCGCCTGCACTTATCGAAGACCAGGGATGATTTCTGAAATATTGGCAAACCACAGGGACGGTTTTTGAAATTTACTCTTATAAATATTTAGACTTTTAAAAGGTCGGTAAGTGTATTACTCCAAAAACTTTTAAGTGCAAAGGATATGAGTGAAATCCCATATCTCAGCCCGTTACATAGGTGAAAGAGCTTACATAACAAGACACTTCCTTTCCTCTAGAACAAGAAATAAACCATTACACATAAGATAACATGACAACTAGAAAAAAAACTACTTCCTAAGATGATGTTGGAGCTTGATATCATACATGTCATAAAAAGCATCCAATTATCCTGGTAGATCGTAGACTTGATCTGCATAGTCATCATAATAATAGTAATCTTCAAGCTCCTGTCCACCACCTGTCGATGAAAGGAATTCCATAGGCTTATCAAATAAGTTCACTGACTCATCAAAAGTGTTAGCAACTTCCTCTTCATCAATATCAGAATCAACAATCTCCCCAACCTGCTCCTTCTCTTTCAGATCGCTCACAAGTGGTTCTTGTGGTACATTATGAGTCTTTTGTGACCATCCTCCTTAGCTTCCATTGTACTACTAGAATCCACATCCTTATTCACTTCATTAGTAGGACTACCATAGTCATCTGTATCATCCATATTAAGGGCATCAGACTGATTAGATGTAGAAATCTTCGTTCCACTCGTACTAGCCACATCAGCAGCCTTCTTCTTAGTGACATCCACTTTTTTTGGTTTAGGAGGAAGCGCTTTGGGTTGATAATGAAACTTCTTACCTACAACAGGCTTAGTATAACCTCCTTTACCCGGAACAGTTTGACCACCATTCTTACCCTTCTTCTTGTTATTGACCATTTGGAAACCATCGTTAACACTCTGTGTAGGCTGAGTATGAGGTGGAACAAATTTAGGACAATCAACCAGAGTATGACCAAAGATCTTACAGGTATCACATCGAGGCGGTTTCCACTTGTATTCAAACCAAATCTTCTCAATAGTCGAACCCATCCTATCAAGTAAAGGTATCTCAATAGTGAGGCTTTCCCTAAGCACCTCATCTGCATTAATTTCAATCAAGCACCTAGCAAGACTACTTTAGCCCCATGATTCCAAAGACATTTGCCTAGTATAAGCATCTAACATTTTTGTCGTACCAATCAATGTGGCTAGGAGACTAAGGCCATCATCAGAAAACATAAAAAGGGGAACATCATGGAACTTAACCCATATCAGAATTTGGGTCAAATCCTCTTTGAGCAGATTAGTGTTTAAAGGCCAATTTTAAAGAATTATAGGCAGATTCCTAATCATCCACGACCTGTTTTCAAGCACATCTTCAACACCTTTCTGATTGGAAAACTTAAGAAAAAAACCCCTTCGCATTCATCATAACCTTTTGAATACCATACTTAGCCCATGCATTACGCACATAGTAATCAACAACTGGAAAAGCGATGCGTTTACCAAGAAAATAACCATATAAAGTATTCTCAAACCTAGAATTGACCTCTTCTACCACTTTCATAGGAATGGACAAATCTACATCATTTGTTTTCTTACTCTATTCCAGCCTACGAAAGTTAGATTTGTGCTTCTTAGGACCACTAGACGTAGCACCCGCATATGAAACCGGCATCACATTTGGAACACTCGTAGTAGTTGGGTGTTGCAAAACACTCATAGTAGATTGGGGTTGTTTCAAAGCTCTTACACTCTATTCCCGAGTTTGATGAGGAAAGAAAATAAAGGTATGGAAAGAAGAGGAGAGGAAAGAAGAGAGGAGGTTAGAATACAATTATGGTTTCTTGTGTTCCTGAGTTGAGAAGAAAAGAAGAGAAGAGGCAGCTCTTTTATGTTCCCGAGTTGGGGAGAAGAGAAAAGAAAATTAAGAATTTTAAAACTATACCCTTTATAGCTAGATAAATTTTAATTCCTAATAACTAAATAAAAGAAACACATAATTTTACGACAACATCCACAACATAAAAATTAAAAGAAGTCTAACTCATTTGAATCAAACAAACAAAACAAGTTCAACATGTTTAATACCAAATAACTAGATAAAGAAATGTAGTTTTCTCACAATGACCAAACACCATAAAATGCAAAAGTTCGAGCAAAAGAAACTTCAAGAGAAAGAAAAATTAGATGTTTAAATCGAATTCATTTCATCACTTGATCCCATCATTTTCTTTAGTAAGTCCTCCTGCATGTTAAGAGGACAACTAAATAAGTCGCGCTTTTTTCAGGTTGTCTGCCAAGAACATAAGAGCATTTGATATGACATCATCTTTCAAATGTAAAGGCTCTAATTCTATATAGATTTCATCCCCTGTATACTCACGTTGATAAGATCTTCCTAATATGACGTTAGTTTCTTGTAAAACCAAATTACCTTCCTTTATTGCATCAGCCACCACATGAACTGTACTCATAATGTCCGAATTGGATTCTTCTTCAAGTTTTCTTTTCTTATTTTTGGATTTTGTTGCATTTGAAGCATCCAGCATCGGAGAATCCACATGAATTTCTTCAAGATTGACAAGGTTTTCATAAGTGACTTTATTGGTAGCTAGTAACTAGTTAATGTCTTTAATTGTTTCAATGTCTATGGGTTCTTTGTTGCTTGATTGGCCTTTTTTCTCCTCGGCATTTTTCTCCTTTGCAGTTTAAGAAGCAACACCCGATGCTCTATCTTTAGCAAAGAGTTGTGACAGCTCGTCATAGTTAGAAATTGGTTTGGTCCTCCATTTAATAGCATCAGGATTAACCTATTACAACATAAGCTTTTTGATGCACTTATAATGCGTTCGGGGTCAAAGGAAACTTCCTTTTCGTCGAGCAAGTTTTTCAAGACCCTAGGCTGTGAACCTAATCGTTGTAGTGTAGTATTGGGTAAGCCTCGGGTATTGATATCGTTCTCTAGGGGAATAGGAATGCGAGTGAGAGATGTACTACGCTAAGGTTTGAGGTTGAGGAAGATTATTTTTTATCTTTTTATATTTTTTTAGAAAGCTAAGGGTAAAATCTCGGAGTTTGGATTTGGGGGTTGGTACTTCTACCGATTACTCTACTTATCTAATTATCTAAACTAAGGGGTAGTCTATGTCTATTTGATGTGTGCTCGTATGATGATTAAAAATGTGTCTACCTAGATACTATTACTTCCTAGTTATCTTTTATTGGTGGTTGAATTGTCACGTCCTTATTCTTAACGCGTTGTGTCTTCTAAGGTCGTAGGGTATGCTTTTATCCGTAACTCTTTGAGAATACCTTAATGTTATTGCCTATGAGATCTCTAGGATTCATAAACTAACACTAAGGTTATCTTTGGATATTTAGCCTACAATTACGCTAGGTGGTTATAAACTAAGGATCACAAAGATTACTCAAGCATTAAAAACACAACGATGACCTAGTGCAATCCTAAGCCAATTACAATTAAGATAAGAGACAACCAATCAATAATTAATAACTAGGTTTCATAGATCTAAGCAAACACACAAGAAATTTAGCCGGACATGTTAAACATGCAAGCGTACACACATACAATTGAAGACATAATGAAATCAATGAAGTAAATAACTTATCTTGATGTAAAATAGGGTATGAGAACCCTAAAATACTGTCCAAACAGGACCAAAATCATTTTAGGTTTTTACTCCACAAGTCTACCTCTTAAAAGTCTGAAAATTCGATTTCTATATATAATTTTACATACGCGACGGCATTACCGTATAGTTGGGACGCCATCAGATCGCCGTCATTAGGGTTTCGTCTTGGCCAAGTCATCATTGGGACGGCGTCATGTTGTGGTTGTGACGCCGGCGTCTCGGTCTTGAGAGTGACGTCGTCCGAACGGATCTAGGCCGTCTGAGAAGAAAAGTCTTCGCGGCGCCTTACTCTTCAAAGCCCTGACCGTCGGTGTAAATAGCAAATTCGCTCCTGATTCGTCACAAAATAGGGACGACGTCGCCCTTTGTTTGGGACAACGTCACGTGTAATTCCAGCAGCTTAAGTGTCTTGATCTTGACTTAGCCATTTTCTTCATATATTCACTCATTTTCGTCCAAAAATGCATCATTCCAACATTTTGTTTCCAAGAGACCTAAAAAGTGAAAAGGAACGAAATTAAGTAGTAACGGATATAAAAGTGAGCGATTAAGGGCTTAAATGACCCCTTAAAAGTGTACGTTATGTAACACCCCAACCCGACAAGGGTAGAAGTGTCACTTTCTGGTGTCATATCAGAACATACAAATAAAATTCTTCAAGCGGAAGTCTTAAAGAATAACGTACCAAGACATTTAAACAAAAGATTTACAAGAAAATTTACAAAATCCAAATGTCTAAAATAAACCAAAATTTCAACACAATAGCAGCCAAAATAAGTCCAACTAGAAAGGTAACTAGGGTTGGTCCACTCGGATAATCCAACTCACCCATCAAAGCCCATCTTCAAATCTAAAACCCACAAGTAGAAAGAAATGCGGCCGAGCTTAAATAGCCCAAGGAATGATATAACAAAACAAAAGCTAAATAAAATCTAAAATGCAAAATGAAAGAAAGGAAACGGATAACAAAGTTGCAGCGAAATGAGAACAATGAGTCAAAGAAAATCTTGCAAAGCACACAAATATATACGTGATTCCAAAACGCATGCATAACAAGGAGAACGCAAAGCAAAGCACTAATGACATATATACGAGCACATACAAACCGCATACTAGAACTCAAACATAAGCAAGCATAGCAAAGGCCCACACAACATATATGTCATACAATCAAATCAAGAAATCAGAAGACATACAAGCCAAACAGATATCTACGTAAAAAGCGGAAGCATTTAATTAATAAGTGAGCATGGCAATTCACACAGGTCAAAACCCTTAGTTGAAAACATAACCGTATCATAACAAATGAAGTACTAACAAATACCAACACATGGCGTACCATAATGCGAATAAGTAGGAATACAATATAAACGATATAATTAAATGAATTAAAACATAGCGGACTAACTAAACAAATTAATAAGCCAGATGTCACAAGATGACCCATTTACCCAATCAAACCGTAGCATAAACCGAAATGCAAGCATGGCGTGTCAACAACAAGCGGATAAGGATACTATCGGATAATCATAGTCCACGATACCAACAAAGCACACATAATAAAACCGACAAAACTATCGATTACACATGATGAATGCACAAATCGAGGGTCACATAACAGTAAGATCACATATCATCAGCCGACAACAGGTAAAACAGATAACCGCATAGTAATCACATCATAGCAGGATAATCAGTAGTCACATAAAACATGAATAGCATAATCAAATTCAATAAGCATATAATAACCCGGTACGTGAATGGAACGATAGTCTAAAGTAACGGAATGAGAGTGTGACAGATCAAAGCAATGGAATATATATATCTTGGTAGTAGAGTGAGTCATATAAAGGTACCGAGTAATGAACAATTAACGAGCATATAGTGCTGGGGAATACAAAAGGTACAATATAGCATATCAAAGGTGTAAGGGTTGTCGGAAATCTACCACGAGCCCGGAACATATCATATCATATCATATCATAAGTAACCATTGTATTCGGAGGGGTGACCTCTAATACCATATATCATTGGAGGGGAGACCTCAGTAACAAATGGAGTAGCTAGCTCCCGGAATGTGAAGACGCTTGATTGCACCCGACATCATTCACCATATATATCTCTAAACAGATCAAATCCCCTAAACATATCATATCTAGGATGCATCCATAAGCCCCGGTGGCCAAATCATATACATATAGTGAGCTCATAATCATATCATATCATAATAGGGGACGTGTGTATCATCACTGTGACACCGGAGTCATGCCATTGGTTCATCAATGACACGGTCAGTTACCTTCCTCGACTAGGAACACATATTTGGCTCCGGGTATCGATCGAAGGGTCAAAGCATATTCATATCATAAGGGTTCATATCAAAGGTTCAGAAGTCAAAGGTTCATATCGGATTTCCATAACATAAGTTCATAATCGAGAGGTTCATCGAGTTCATATCGAGTTCATATCGTGAGTTCATATCGGGTTTCCATAACATAAGTTCATAATCGAGAGGTTCATATCGAGTTCATATCGAGTTCATATCGAGTTCATATCGATAACATAAGTTCATATCGAGTTCATAATGTTTCATATCGAAAGTAACATAAGTTCATATCGTGTTTCCATTAGAGGTTCATATCGAAGTTCATATCGAGTTCATATCGGAGGGAGCATAGCAAATTCATAGGGAAGCCCTAATAAAGAGGCTTAGAGTAAAGCATAACAGTTCAAACGAATATCGAAGATGAAATACTTAATCATGAGAAACCCTCATTGAAAGGGATAGAATATCTCGTACCTCATTTCAAGCAAGCAAAATAGAAACGTAAGGTCACATGATGAATCAATCCTCGTCAAACCTATGAATTAAATAGCTTTAATAAGATCGGATTACTCATTTTAGACGGCTTTCCATTTTTAGCGATTTCCATTTTTAGTAATCTTTCCTTTTTAAGTAACTTTCTATTTTAGGTAACTTTCCTTAATTAGTAAGTTTCCATATTTAGTAAGTTTAGCCAATTAGGATGCATTTGAAGACTTATTAGATTAAAGGAGTATTTATATACTTTAAGGATCATATATAGCAATATTACAAGTTTAGGGTTCAAAGTGTCCATGCATGTTATTTATCCTATAAAGTGTATAATACAATTTGCATGACCCTCTAAATGACCCATTACAGTCGAAACATAGTATCTTCAATTCAGAACCATGTATAAATTTATACCATCGAAGCATACGCAATTTAATGCAAACCAAAAACACCAGATTTAAGGTTAATATAAGTACGTTAATGACTACCAGAAAAGAGTGTCGTGGGTCACTTACAAAACAGTTTTAATACCCGGTTTATGCACCCTAGTCGACACATAACATAGAGGTTATGTGTAGGAAAAAGTAACATGTTACATGGAGGAAAAAGGCGAGTGTAGGCTGTCCAAACCCGCGACCAGAAAATTTAACAAAACCAGGCTTGTACATGTATGTGTCGATATGTATAACCAGTATTCAATGGTCCTTATTATTGGTTTATTAGGCTAAAAAAACATACACGACATCTTACTAGTTTTATTTTACGTTTTAGATAGTATGTTAGTGAGTAAAAGAAAAGTAGACCTAGGGTGCATAAGGCCACGATAAAAGGAGATCAAAGCGACCTCAAGACTCGACACAAATCAAAGTCCTTTTTCATGATTTCATGCACCCAATAATAGGTTATCTCGTTATGCCTTAGTAGCCATTAAATGACATGTTATACCACAATTAAACGCATGGAATGTGTACAAGATATCGACTGGCTAGTGCGAACAAAAGGGAAGACAAGGCCATGGATAATACCTTACAACGTGACACAAAGGAGGAGGAAAAACGAAGACAAACGAAGAGATCAAAACACCTTCTTGCTTCCTGTGTTATACGACCAACAATCACCAATCCATGTCGCCACAAAACCAATTCAATACATTACGAAGTCGTGAATATTAAGCCTTGTAAAAGAGGTTCAAAACTCACCTTGTTGCTGGATTGAAAGTCGCATTGAATGAGAGGTGATGGAGGAGTTTTTGTCGTGAGTTTTACTTTGTGTATAAGAGTCTAGGGTTGAGATGTATTTTATTTAAATGGGATATTGTAATCCTTTAAATGATAACTTGAGACATTATAGGAGATGATTGAGGACTAGGCGTTTCCATTGAGCCGAATCAAAGGGGATTTCAAAACCAAATCATGCATTTATTCATCTTCCAAAAATATACTTTGCACACCTTATTTATTTTATGTAGTATATGGTACAAGTGACCCCTTTTTTTGTGTTAAAATCAATTATTAGTATTAGTTTTATTTGAAAGTCTTGTTTAAATTAATTAATTATTATTATGTGTCCAACGATTTAACGAGCTTGTTATATGTTGCGAGTTATTTAGTTGAGGGTATTATAGTCTTTTAACGTATTAACGATTTTAGGGTTTTACACGTTATAAATCCTTATCAAATATCCCTACACTTGGTATTTGCTTGTCCTCAAGCAAATGTGCTTTTGGCCAATTCAATTTATAAGTTAGGGGGCATAAAGCATTGGTATAACATAATTCATAACAAGTAAAAGTACCGCAATAGTCATAACAAGCACATAAATTATATACTAGCACCTCACAAGTGGTGTTTGGATTCTCTCATCTCTCGGGTGTATATGAAATATATCAAATGGAAATGGAAGATAAACACTCATTAACCGGTCATAGTACATAGATTACCATAGGCTTGAGACTATTTCAAACCTCCACCGCTTTGGCGTAAGCACCTGAACAACTATCTAAGAGGTCTTTTAAAGGGTTGTAACGTTAGGCTTACGGTTAGGGAAACAAAGGGTTTGGTTGGATAGGCGATTTAGTGGTGGCAAGTCAAAAATCTTTATGTTACAAGCATGAGAAGAATGGCGTTGCTAAGCCAAGACTCGACTCTCTAAACTCTAGATAATTTGAAACAAACAAACATAAAAATAAAGATAGATGTAGGATGGTAGCCCTTTTTTTTTTATACACTTTTACTCTACCATCCTCTACGATAACATCAAAATATAAGGGATTTATAGGCACATCCCTACACTTGAGTTTTTATTACTCTAACACTAATTTGACCCGAATTGAAAAGATCAAAACACTTAGAGTACATTATTACGTAAATAAAGGGAATTTGAATTTAACGTTCTTTCCCGTCACTCCATAAAATTTAACTTTACCCATGAGTCCCAATCGTCCTAAAACTGTATATACAAAAGATATGAATCGACTTAGCAACCATGCAAGTAACTAGATAATTGAACTAAGGGTATAGTATGATAACAATAAAGCACTAAAAGTGAGTGCATACAAGGTAGGCTAAGGCGATTTGGGTGTACATTTGGGGGTGGATTGTAAACAATGCTCTTCATTGATATTCTGGAAAACCGAAACATCATGAGAACCACGAAAAGGATAGGCTCTGAGGGGTTAACTAGGGGTATCGTGTACTAAAGATGAGTACATCGCAAGGGTGTGGGGGAATTACTCAACCGATGTGGAAGAAGTAATTATAATACGGGTATCAAACAAGGGTTATCCTAATGCCTCTTATCATTTAGTTATTCCTAACTACACAAGTGTAGTCTCACTAGCGATCTCGGAATGCGTCACAAAACAAGTTCTATAATCTATTATACTACTGGTACACTCTCGAAGCATTAAAGGTGAATGCTTTTAATTCCTATAGATCTAGGGGCGAACCTCACATTTTTGGGGTGGAATTTGAGTGGTAAAGGGTTTTTATGCTAGTCATATAAGTCCTATCCATGAGATGCTTTATTAAGACTAAAGACCCACCTGTACAAGTCATGAAAAATATTAAATTTGGCACTAAAATTGCCCTAACAATTATTTCTCATGGTTTATTACACATATGAAATAGGACAAGACAAATGATCAAGGATAAGCATAGTTTCAAAGTTCCCGTTTTATTCTCCCTCCCTACACTTAAACTGAACATCGTCCCCAATGTTCCCCGAAAGTATCAAAGTTATGATAACGGAAGGTAATTAAAAGAGAAAGAAACTAATACTCCCCTGATTAGCTTGGTAGGATCCGTGTGAAGTAGTGGTTAAATTCTTTCCAAGAAGAATGTATGCGTGAAAAGCTCCATCCAATCTTATGTTTCTTCTTCTTGATAAATAAAACCTGCACACTTTAAGAAAATAGACGAAACCTTCGCGTAAAATCGACGGTAAAATTATACGACTCTACTAAACTAGGATATAATGCTTGAGGAATGGATGTTTGCAGTTTTTCTGGAAAATTAAGACCTGAGAATTTTCAAAAATTTATAAGTAGCACAGAAAACGAGAAAGTAATTAAGTGTTTCTACTCCTCGACGCCGTCCGGTTGCAATCGACAATCAAGTTAGGTTATCCGACGTAAACCGGTCTCGATCGTTTTCTGGAAAAATTTTTGGAAAAATTACACCTTTAAAATCTGGAAAAGTCCCTGCAAAACATCCATTATGACTCGATACAAGCATTTGACTTTAACAAACACACATATATATCATTTTCAATAATCGTAGTTCTCATGTTTACGTTCTTTTAAAAACGTGTGTAATCCTCCCTACACTTATCCTTTTTGTAAAATACCTTTATATGTAATTAAGACGAGGTTAAAGACAAAATAAAGCATTTTCACAAATTTAAACATGAGAACTTACAATAATGAAAAGATATATGACACACAAACAATCAAACAATTAAGCATGTGTTGCCTCCCACGAAGCGCTTTTCTTTATTTATGAGTCTTGTAGCTAGACTCAAGTCGCGTGCTCTACGCGGACTTCATTTCCATCCTTCTTTTCTTCCACTAAGCCCTTATCATAAGGTTGTAGACGTTGTATGCTCACCGTGAATTCTCCTCCAACGTTGTCCATTATGATAACGATTTTCTTTTTTAGATTAGTTTCTTTCACCGTATAAGGTCCAAACCATCTTGGCTTATTCCTTCCTCTTAATGCTTTTATTCTTGATCTATACAAAAGCACCTTTTCTCCATTCAAAAATTATCTAGGGTTCTTTTGAGGTTGTGGCTTTGTCATGTTTATGTTTCCTATTTTTTTTATCACGTTTCCACAATGTCGCGTTTAAACCTTGACCCATGAGTTCTCTAAGTCCTCTTTCCCATTCATTAATCTTCTTCTTAACAGTATTATTGGAGACCTGCAGATTCTCATCATTGATCTTCTCCATAATTTTCAACGGGTATCTCGGAACAATAGGTATCATAATATATCCTTTGCCATTTTTGAGTATCATGATACCCTCACCGCATTTGATGGTTGCCTTGGCGGTGGCCAGAAAAGGTGTTCCAAGAATGAGTGGCATGTTTCTATCTTCCTCAATGTCTATGATCACGAAGTACACCAGATAGACAATGTTGGCCACCTCAATTAAGACATCCTCCGCTATTCGTACGAGATGAACATATGTGTGATTTGTTAAGGAAAGTCTAAGATTGGTCTTGGTTGGCTCCTCCTTAGTCAACTTACTATAGACTAATAGCGGCATTATGTTTACCTCGGATCCTTGATCGGCTAAGGCATTTATATTCTTGATGTCGCCTATGCTACATGGTATTATGAAGTTCGTTTTTTAGTCACTGGTTTTTTTAGAACCAACTCGTACATAGGTCCCATAGGTATGGTGTCATATTCTTCTTCTTTTATTTCTCCTTCGAGGGCTTTCCTAAGAACTTCATTGTACCTAAAGTTGTTCACTTGGTTAACGATTGTTTTGTTATTAATCTTATGCTTTAGGTAGTATTCAATGATTTCAGGTTCATTATTAGTTTCAGCCTCCTCCTTTTCCTTAATATCCTTTCTTCTCTCAGTCTCCTTCCTCTCAACTGCTCCACCTTCATCGGAAACAATGGAAATGGCGTTAACAAACGAAGTGGGGGGAGGGTATATTCTTTCACCAAGTTCATCATCTCTGTCATTTTTTCCTGCATTTCCTCCCTTTGCCTATAAACCTCTTCTTCAAATTTGGCTAATCTTTCTGAATGGGCCGCCATGTACTCCCTCATTCGTTCCTTGAAGCTTGGTGAGAGTGGAATTGGAGAGGTAAAAAGGAAGAGTCGTACGGAATTGGGATTTTGCTTCGGCTTGGTGATTCAGAGAGAGGTGTTGGGTGGTTGGCGGAGTTAACAAAGTTAACTGATGCTTGAGGGATTGGTCCAGGTACTCTCTTTTGCCTCTCAATTAGATAGTCGATCCTTATTTCAAGAGCACTTATTTGCTCTTCAGTAATGTTGGAAAGCTCATGAGGAATTGATATTGCATTAACCATTCTCTCATGGGATTCACTCCAATCTCTGTAGCTTTGATTGGCAAGCTTTTCTATTATATCCCATGATTCTTCTGTGTTGAAATCGCTCACCCTTCCTCTGCCGCTTGATCAATGGATCGTTTGGTGAGGAAATTGGTATGATCGTAAAAGATTTGGACTTGATTGGTGGATCGATGAGTGGTGGCGGGTTATCACCTTCCATGATGAAAAGTGATAGGATTACTAACAAAGTCACGAAGAAGGGAGATAGACTACGAGGAAGCTAAAAATGAGAAAAAATATTACTTGATAGGAATCAAGCAAGGAAACCTAAACGAGATGGAAATCTAACAAGCTATTATATTCTTCACTTAAAACTTGATGCGCCAGATAACGCGTTCTCGGGTCAAAGGAAACTTCTTTTCGTTGATCAAGTTTTTCAACACCCTAGGCAGTGAACCTAATCGTTGTAGTGTAGTATTGGGTAAGCCTCGGGTATTGATATTTTTCTCTAGGGGAATAGGAATGCTAGTGAGAGATGTAATACGCTAAGGTTTGAGGTTGAGGAAGATTATTTTTTATCTTTTTATATATTTTTTTTAGAAAGCTAAGGGTAAAATCTGAGTTTAGATTTGGGGTTGGTACTTCTACCGAATCTACTTATCTAATTATCTAAACTAAGGGTAGTCTATGTATTTGATGTGCTCGTATGATTAATAAAATGTGTCTACCTAGATACTATTACTCCCTAGTTATCTTTTATTGGTGGTTGAATTGTCAGCCCTTATTCTTAACGCTGCAGTCTTCTAAGGTCGTATGGTATGCTTTTATCCCTAACTCTTTGAGAATACCTTAAGGTTATTGCCTACGAGATCTCTAGGATTCATAAACTAACACTAAGGTTATCTTTGGATATTTAGCCTACAATTTCGCTAGGTGGTTATAAACTAAGGATCACAAAGATGACTCAAGAATTAAAAACACAACGATGACCTAGTGCAATCCTAAGCCAATTACAATTAAGATAAGAGACAACCAATCAATATTCAATAACTAGGTTGATAGATCTAAGCAAACACACAAGAAATTTAGCCGGACATGTTAAACATGCAAGCATACACATACAATTGAAGACATAATGAAATCAATGAAGTAAATAACTTATCTTGATGTAAAATAGGGTATGAGAACCCTAAAATACTGTCCAAACCGGACCAAAATCGTTTTAGGTTTTTACTCCACAAGTCTACCTCTCAAAAGTCTGAAAATTCGATTTCTATATATAATTTACATATGCGACGGCTCACCTTATAGTTAGGACGCCATCGATCGTCGCCATTAGAGTTTCGCTGGCCAAGTCATCATTGGGACGGCATCACGTTGGTTTGTGATGCCTGTCAAGTATCTTCAGAGTGACGCCGTCCGAATCTGATCTAGGCCGTCTCGAGAAGAAAAGTCTTCGTGACGCCTTATTTTCAAAGCCTGACGTCAGTGTAAAATAGCAAATTCGCCTCCCGATTCATCACAAAATAGACTCCGCCCTTTCTGTTGGGACGCCGTGTGTAATCTTAAGCTTGAGTGTCTTGATCTTGACTTAACCATTTTCTTCATATATTCACTTCTTTTCGTCCAAAAATGCATCATTCCAGCATTTTGCTTCCAAGAGACCTAATAAGTGAAAAGGAACAAAATTAAGTTGTAACGGATATAAAAGTGGTCGATTGAGGGCCTAAATGACCCCTTAAAAGTGTACGTTTTAAATCCTTATCACTTTTTTAAAGTTATTATTATATTATCAAGTGCAAACAAGAAAACTAATTATTTGAAGTACAATAAACCTGCATATGGTATGAAAACATGCACACTTAAATAAGTAAACATACCTCTTCTAGTTTTTCCCATACTTCTTCTTCTGCTTCAATGAGTTGAGTCATGGAGTTCCAAGAAAATCCGCTTAATTTAGAACCCCGAATCACATCATGACAATAAGCGAAATTTTCTTTTATAGTTTTCAGACTGTTCTTTAGACAACCTTTTGTGAAATCTAGTTTGAGCTTTGCTCTTTACTTATCAACCATGTTAGCATATGCTAATGAACTAGTGTTTCCCTTAGGTCTGTTGTCTTTATCTTGTTGTGTAAGCATTGCTTGAATGAATGCATCATCCATGTCACTAGTCCAACCAAACTGTTCCTTCTTCACTTTGGGTTCTTTCACTTTGGGTTCCTGGGTTTCCTTTTTGTCCATGACACCTGCTACATGATAAATCAAATATAAACTTCACAATAATATATAAATAGACTTGCATGTCTAAAAGAACTAATGAAATCATGCAAAACACATATTACAAATAATAGAATCATGCCAAATAATTTAAACATATCATGCAAACATAAAATTGCAAAAGTATTACACATGTTGAATCATGCAAAATATTTAAAAACTTATTACTTGAATGTCTAAAACAAATACTAGAATATAAATTTAAGAAACTATCTTGACATATCTATTTCATTGTTTGGATACATTAGATAGTTAGCCCAAATTTCGTTCGCAATTGAATTTCTTAGTTCTTCCCCCCTCGAACCACCATTATTTATGTCTCTGTCATCATTATGTGCATCTTTTGATGGTGCGTTTAGAATTTCATGCATCACCTCTTCTTCAAGATCTGTAAGAGACTGGTTATCATAAACACACAAATACACTAGTCTTATGGATGGAATATATTAGAAGGTTTTAGAGAGAGAAATAAAGATTGGAGGCTTTCTAGAGAGAGAAGGTTAAAGAGAAATATGAAGGTTAGATTAGAATGAATGAAAGCTGCAACCCTCTACCTTGGGAGGTAGAGGGTATTTATAGTTTTTTACAAAATATGCCTCCTACGGGCTGTGGATCAGGTATACAGTGGGTAAGACCCGTCCGTCCTCCACGATGTTACTTAACTAATCTAATTATTAATAAACTTAGCTAAGTCTATGAGCTAACACATGCTAGACTAAACTCAGGGTGACCGACTCTTCTATATGGATTTTCCAAATCCTAACAATCTCCCCCTAAGGGAGGTCACCCCATAAATTACAATTTGCATCCTAGCATTCAATCATGAAGTTCAATTCCGAGCTTGTATACTTTGATTCTTCAAATTCCGCAATCTTTGTGCTTCAGTAGTGATTCTTCAAACGAATGTTCTTTTGACTTGTGATATTGAGATTTCTTCGAGATCATCAGCCAAAGTAAATCTCCAACTCACCCTTTGAGGTATTGCCTTCATGTGATATTGTGACTTTTGGACCGACATGCTCACACTTTCTAGATCATGACATCTTTTTATCAGAGTAGTGGAAGCATTGTTGTACGTTATTGATTGTCATGATTTTATTCAATTATGAGTGTGTGATGTGAGCATGCGGTTATGAATTGAGGTCTCAATTTTCATCAGCTGCAACCACCAGGTGTTCCTGTAACAACATTTAGCAATAAAACCCACGAAAGTGTCTTTGTTCACGTTCGTTGAATAGGGTTGCAAGAACCACGGTTCCCTGTTGATCAGTAAAAGTATTACCTGTGACCAGGTAGAATTTCGAAGAATCTCCTTGACAAGTTTCGCAGCTTGAGCTAGCCTTTCTCAAATCGAAGCATCTCAAAGTAGACAACACGGAGTGAGTGAACCAGCGAATTGAGATTCACTGATTGATAAGAAACTGATTTGAAAAACAATCGCGTATTGCAGAAGAGAGAGATTTTGCAATACGGCGAAAGTTTTATGAGAAAAATCAAGTTTCAATCATAAATACTTTTGTTTAAGAAATTTATGTGAAGTCGATGTGCTAGAGAAATATGTGTTGAGCACATCGAAAGGTTTTTCCAAAAGTATACGTCAATCCATTTCCTGGAACAAGGTTGATTCAAGAGTGAATCGCCCCATCATTTCTTTCCAATTGTTACAAGTTTGATCCATGAAGGATCTCACATGTCATCCACCAAGAGCTTGTTTTGATGTTGGATCTAGAAGGATTTCCATCTTCATTGTGAATACTTTACATATCACTCGGATGTTCTGGCAATACCACAAGGATAATGCATAGGATTCTCAATATATATATTCTTACTTTCCACATTGTTTGAAACAATAAGTCTTTATGAACATGTGTCCTAATGAGATTTTGTGGATGATCTCTTGGCTCTAGACTCAATAGTGAACATTGGTTTTCCTATGCGGAGACTAGGGAGAGGGTCTCCTTTTTCAATATCAACTATCTCTAAATAAAGTCGATAGATTACATCGGTTCCCCGTGAGAATGAAACAAGTCCTTTTAAGAGACTTGAGTGGTTGGGAAGTTTAGTGCAGTGCGTCACTGGGTCCATGGCGTCTTGTATTCAATACTGGCGTTACCTTGGGAACCACCAGTAGCATATGTAAAGGTTGAATATTTGGAGGGCTATTTCTTTTCACGCTTTCTCTTTATATTTCTTTTTTATTTTTCAACCCCTTCAGCACTTACCAAGACTTTATCACTAGTACCTTGTTGGGTTTGTTCCAGTACTAGCTCCATCTCAGTCGGCACTCTTCCCTTATTCTCACTTTTCTCCTTTTTTCACCATACCTAAGGACTTCTACAATAACTAGTGCATTGTCCCTGGGTAGTTCCCTCCGGCTCTAGCGGGATCGTGGGAACGAATACCTAACCTTACCATCCTTATAACTCCAATGCAGTAAATAAAATGGTCGGTCTTGTGGTAATCGCTTCTCCCTTAAAACCAATTGAAAACCAATCAAGGTACTGGTTATATTATATCAAAGCATTTGAACCTCAATTGTTTTTTATCTTTTAGAAATGCTCCCCCTCAACATGTGCATCGGTATTTGAAATCGTTTAGCACATGGAGGGAGGATTGCCTGTTTGAGTCTTAAAGAATCACAATTTTATCAGTTCTCATATTTAAATCACATTCTCTGCCCTGATAAAAAATTTCAAACCTTTTGAGATTTTGGATCCCAATTGATTTAAATAAGTTTAGAAAATTTGGGATGAAAATGTGGTCAGATTAATTACATGTATTGATAATGGAACATTTTGGTGCTCCCCCTCAATCTATGACGGAGGGTGTTAGTGTCAGATATGATAGGTATTGAAAGTACACACATAACAACAAAATTGCATCATCCACTACTTGTCTCACACAAATTAATGTTAGGTGGTGGAAATGCAGAAGCTGTTTCGGTTGTTGCTGTAAGGATGGAAGAAACATCTGCTGGTGCATTAAGACCTCTAAAGTTGTATATATTGTTAATACAAATAAGCTATAAAAATGTTTATTTATATTTTACGATCTTATGATCTTTTGTCGATAACAAACGTAAAATCATATTAACGAAACAAATAAAATACATAAAAGGTTTAAGCCTATAGTTTACTAACACACTTACATTTTCATATAAACACTAAACAAGTAATCTTTTTTACTTCTCATAGAAATGCTTAATAAC
>OU343218.1:67307337-67333999 GCA_910596185.1 Chrysanthemum makinoi
TTAAATATTGTCAAAGCTCCTTTTAAGAATGATCATCGTGATTATCCGTGTGGGGTTTTGTCAAATAGAACAGCAACGTATCATCTTACGCTTGAATAATTCTTATCATATTTCTTCCCACTGAAGGCTGAAGTGATGCATACTAAAAGTATCAAGAGACCACTTCCCCCAAGTAGTTGAAGTGATGCAATCAGTCTCATTGTATAAAGCTCAAAAACCTAAAGTACACATATACCCAAAGAAAGAATAAACGTTACCACCAAAGTAACAGGTTGAAGCACTGATCATCTCTGCGGATATCAACTACGGAATAAATGATTAAGCCCAATCACGTGAACCTGTTGTGCGTTCCCGATGTACACATTTCTCTCTCCTGATGATTGCGATCTCATCGGAATCATCATACAATTGTGAACCTCTTTTATTATCAAAAACTGTTTCTTACGTCTCTTCCCCCACGTACTTGGAATAATAACACCAAAGTAACATGTTGAAGCACTGATCATCTCTGCGGATATCAATTCTGGAATAAGTGATTAAGCTCGATCACGTGAACTTGTTGTGCGTCCCCGATATATGTCTCCTTCCTCCTAGCTGGTTTTGATACCTCAGAATCAGCAAAATATAATACACTCATATACTTGAAATCTTGTGAGAAGAAAAAAATTGGCTCAAATGTATCCTGTGAGAATCAACTTGCTGAAGAACAATGTGAGCAAATCTAATTTGGGATTAATTTGGCTTTTCACTCTCCTCTAATTAGTGCTCTCCCCCAAACTGGAAACCTTTCTGATGATGCCTGAATATGAAGAAGTCTTTCTTAAATTAAATGCATATTGTCTTTAGTCTTCTAACACGCAACGGAAAATGTAGAACAGACTATAGACTCGACCTTCTTCAAGATTGTCCATTTGGGGAACAAAATATCAACATCTTCATATCACCAAATGCATTCCAGTTATCTTGCATATCACAAATCAGCTCGTAACATACACATGAAATGGTAATACCAAAGTAACAAGTTAAAACACTGATCATCTTGAATTTGTTGCTCAAAATTGGTGAAGGAGGGTAAGATAGAAGTACGTAGAATAAGATGAGAAGATAAGGATATAGAATCAACCAATCTCCAACACAGATCATTTCATAAGACATTAGACTCGATCATGTAAAGTTTTTGTGTCTTTGTTGTACACATTCTCTCTCCCCTGATGATTATGATTTATCGGAATCAGCATAATGATGTATACGTGAAGCATTAACTGGAAGCACTTTATCATTAATCATATCAGCCCGTAAGAAGATGTCAAACAACGGCTCTTAGTAGTAACCACATGTGAAGATAACCCGATATGAAGAAACTTGGTTCTTACACGAGTTCTGAACTGTTGTGTACAAGAGTTGTATGACCATTTATTCTCAAATGTTAATCAACATGTCGTATGTTCACACTTCTCCCCCTCAAAAATTGCATATGAAGTTTCCATTTTTGATTGAACAAGTGAATATAATCAACATGTAGTTTATTCACACTTCTCCCCCTCAAAAATTGCATATGAAGTTGCCATTTTTGATTGAACAAGTGAATACAATCAACATGTAGTTTATTCACATTTCTCCCCCCTAAAAAATTGCATATGAGGTTTTCAGTTTTGATTGAACAAGTGAATATGACTAAAATCAACAGTAAGTACACCCACTTGATGACTGAGCGAGCATGGAAAAAGCATTTAGTCTGTTGATGAGAATGGTCATAAACAAGAAGATTTCTCTTCTTTCGAAGATAAAGCACATTGAACCGTACACATTTTTTTTCTTTAAGGAACGAGGCTTGAACTGATGTGTTCAAACATCATTGCAGACATACATCATCTTTGACTGTTCTGATCTCCAGAATCAGGAGAAATTTGTGCTTTAGTCATCCTAACTTTGAGCCATCCCATGTAGTGACTGATCGATGTGCCTGTAACTGAGGAAGGACTACCTGCACTAACATTGCAAGCTTGATTGCATATATATAGGTTAGTGACATCCGTATCCCAACCATTGGGGGTTTCACGATCAACCATGGTTTTGCCATCGGTAAGCAGTTTTCCTGTAGGTACCCACTTAAGTCCAGCATCCTTAAAAGTTCTACCAGACAATATCCACGTATGGCAAGGTCTAGGATTGTTAAGCTTCTTATGCATAGTGGAAGACTTATCATTATTCCTAGTCTCCAAAGATTTAGCAGTTGCTATCCATCTAGGCGAAGTTTTAGGTTTTTTTTTGCTTCTTATGCACTGTAGATTACTTACTATAAATCCTAGACTTAATAGGTTAAAACTTAGCTGTGTTCCTCAATAAACCAGGAGGCATCATACGAGGTTGTGAACCTAAGATTCCATCCTTATGAAGTAGTGCCCTTTTCCTAGCTTTTTCTAGATCATAGTTCTTGCACAAGTAATTCATATCATATGAATTCTGGAATTTAATGCTTGGTTTTAGACACTGTTTTTGAACTAATCCTAGATGAGCTAGGTGTAGGTGTAGCTACTTGTTGAGGTTTAACAGAGCCAGAATCATTTTTCTTAGGCACATAAGGTGAAGTGACTGGTTCTATCAAAACTTGTTTTACATCAACTTGGGAGGCAAACCGAGTTTTTGAAGATTTTGGTCGTTCAAGTCTAAACGCAGTCGGTTGTCTAACAACTGACCGATTACTATTGGGATGTAAAGTTGTTTTCCCCAAGATTGATGGTTTTGCAAACTTAGTGTTCACACTTTTCCCTGTTGCTTTTCTGAGCTCGTTTTTAATGCTACAATCGTGAAACCCTTTTCCTGAAGTTGAGCTTTGAGCTCATCATTTTTGACCATCAAAGATGTAGTTTGTTCCAAAGACTTAGTTCTAGTTTCTTTGACTGATTCACTTAGTTCTATGTGATGCCTTCTCAAAGTCTCATTTTCCTTAAGTAAGTTAGCCACATAAATTGCCAATTCATTATTTCTTGTTTTAATAGCATCAATGTCTTGTTTAATCTTGACTAAATTACTTTTCTTATGCATACCAGAAATATGTTTCTTCAGATTGTTGATCGTCGTGTTTTTGGCTTGAAGCTGAGCTTTTAAATCGTTTATTTCAAAAAATTCACGAAATTCAGAAAATTCCAGATTTTTACATGGTTTCTTAGTTTGAAAACTTTCCTCCTTTCTTTGTATTGCAATTTCAAGTGAAATGCAATGTTTTTCAAGTTTTGAGAATTTGTTTGAAAGTTCATCAAAAGCCTTTTTATCAACCATATCATCAGTTTTGATTCTCAAACTCAATTAAAGAACATATGTTAACATCATGTTCAGCATCTTGATTAGTTTGTACAAGTATATTATCAGATGCATTATGTTGAACAGTTAAGTGTACCTCAGCACATGACACCTGTTCATTTATCGGTCTAATCGTTGCATCCACCTTTTGTGTAACACACGTCACTGAACTGTTGGTTGTGTTAAGCTTATCTGTCTATGATCCCCTGCATGCAGTGACAACTGATCCATCATCCGATGCTTTACCCGACTCAACACTACTATCTCTTGATTGCACCTGACATTCATTCACCTTGTCATCATAATGTGCTCTTTCCTCAATGTACTTTTCAACATTATCCATGTGATGGATTAATGTTTTTCTAAACACATAAGCTTCCATTCCAGTGTGACTAGCAAAGCACCTTTCAGTCATATGATCGTCGTAATCCCAAGTGTATTCACCATTGAGGAATGACTGAAATTCTTTGTTGATCACCAGATGTGCAACCTTGGATCCGGCTTCTTGAAATTTTTCTTTGTCAAGTTGTTGTTCAAGTTGCCCTAAGTTCAAGAACAAAGTGCTGGTGAAAGTTTTTACATCTTGACAGAAGAGGGCATTAAATGCTCGTTTGAATCCCAAACTCTATGAATTTCACTCAACCTTTGTGTTGACAGTTATAAGCATGTATTTCAAGTCCATATTGTACGAGGCTGGCACGGAGGAGCACGGATACTTAAGATGGCTATAAATTTTATTATCATTCGAAAACCCATTTAATGTATTTTGTAAACTTGGAACTATTTGGGACCTCCTTTTGTAAACTCTGGTATTTATATAATTCAAATGATAAATGTTTTAAAACGACTCCATTAGAATTCGTTTTCTATTGTTATAACTGTTGTGCCATGAAGTAACACCCAGTTTGAATTCCGTTGCGTATCACGAAATTGGGGGTGTTACATGTCGTGCCAGTAGTAGCTCATATATCTTTTCCTCATCTGGTGTGAAAGATGGAGCTCAAGGAGTCATTTTAAGCACTACTTCTGAAATTAGATCATCTTTAGTGACAACTGGAGGCTTGACTGGTCTTGTCTACATGACCACCGGTGTAGTGGTAATGATTTGCTGAATCATCTTCTTAATCATAGGGTAGAACTGATCCTTGAATATCTCCCTAGTGACAAAAGGAACCATGTTTTGAAGGAATGATTGAGTGTAGTTCCTTATTTGTTCATTCATTTCACCTTGAACGTCCCTAGTGAGAAATGCTTGGATCTGTGCTCTTTCGCCTTGAAAGTCCATCTGTTTGGAAAGATCAATGATCGCATCGGCCAGTGTGTTCATTCTTGTTGTAATAATATTTTGTTTGCGTTTACGAGACTGTGAAGATGATGGATTTGGATGATGATTTTGTTGTTTCCTTCGGTGGTGGTGGTGATGAGTGTGAAGATGATGCTTGTTTGGAGGTGTCGAGGGGTGGTTCAGAAGATTGCTGGGGTTTATGTTCAGGGTTGTCTTGAATGTAATTGTCGGCTTCCCTTTGTAAACGTTCCTCTTCAGTCTTAGGAGTCTCTTCTTCAGCCAATTTCTTCTTCTTAAGTTCCTCTTCCGCTTCCAAAATGTAATCATCAATAACTCCCTCATCTTTATCTTGATCGTCATCTTCATAGTTGACCAACTCCTCATCCTCATCTTGTAGTTTATACTCTTCTGGCTTCTTTTCCTTAGAGACCAGTTTGGTGATGTCACCCGTTTCCTTACCGGGTTGATTAACCGGATCGGTAATAGGTTTTTTTGTGAGGGTAGCACCACTGCTTGAACCACCTAGCCCTTCGGGTTGGTTAACCGAGAAGGAAGCTGCTTGGTGTTCCAGTCGCTTCTGCTTCAATGTTTTCTTAAATTGTTCTTCTTCATCCATAGAGTCATACTTGTCGTCATCGGATTCCTATTGTTCCAAAGGTTTCTTCCCTTTGTCGGATTTAGTCTATTCATCAGGGGACTCGTACTCATCGATGTCATGGAAGAGTTCCTCATAAGAAGGACTATCAAGCTTGTCCTCTTTCCCCTTTTTGATGGTTGTGTCATTAGTACGTTCCTCTGTGTATACTGTAACCTCATCAGACTCGGTTTCAGAGTCATCATCTTGTTGAGATGACGGCTCAGGTGAAGGTTCCTTCTTGACAATGTTGGCTGGAACCTTCCTCTTAACTACCCTTGAAGATTTCTTAGATTTAGACTGGGTACTTCCATCCAGCTTTCCTTGCTCTGGTCTTGGGTTTTGGAGCCTCAGTGTAGTAAATGTACAAAGTAGCAGCTTTAACCTTGTCAGTGAGTAAGCAATCCGGGAGAACAACACCTTATTTACGGGTAGTTGTCTTCTTGACCCTTACTTCCTTGAGAGTAGGCTCATTGATCATGGTGTATTTGTTGGGGTCATCAAGACGCTTGGGAATGTCTTTGTGTTTCCTAAGAATGTTATAGATGATCAGCTTAGTGAAACGAACGAAGGAAATTCTAGAGCCTTGTTTCTTCAGATGTTGCATCATGTCATCCCAGATGAGGCTAGCGAAGTCGATGTGATGAACATAAACCATTCCCCAAAATATTTGCAGATGCATCAGTTTCGGATGTTCATGGCCGCTATCCCTCCCTAAGACAAACTTGGCGACCATTAGGTATATTGTTCTTCAAGGTTGAGGAATATTCTTGACATCAACTCTTGAATGAGTAGAGATGATGCCAGAAGCCTCGTCGTACCCAATATTAACCAGGAATTCCAGAATCTCAACTTCATTAGGAATGTTGACAGAATCAGCAGCAGATTTAATGTCTGGAAGTTAAAGAACTGCTCAAAGATCATCTACAGAAACCATGATCTCTTTTCTGTCAAGAGTCACCTTAACCACATGATCGTTAGCATTCCTTTCCATGGTATACCAGAACTGGTGTATGTAGAAGTCCGAAATAGAGGATGATCAGGTGAGCATGGACCTGAATGGATGATGCAGAAGGACGTCCACAACTATTCTGCAAGATGATTCAGCACAAGTGAAATTGTTGAAGTCTACTCGAAGATTGTTCTTGCCGATGATTCTATCATAACCCCCTGGGAAAGTGTTGGCCATTGTAGCTCAATTGGGGCATTGATGTTTTCTTGATTGATAGCCATTTTGTGATATGAAAGTTATTAGACAAAAGAAAAAACATATGGAAACACATTGTGTTAGTCTTAGTTTGATTTATTGTCCAATTACTTGTTTGACGTTATCATGTTTGTGTTAGTTACAAGTCCTAAGTCACTTTAGTCCAATTGTTTGAAGTTGATGTGATAAGTTATGTGAACGAGTTAATATTGAAGTTTTAAAGTCCAATTTTCACTTAAACACACAACATTTTTTTTACATTTGTAAACTTATGCGTAACATTAGGTTTTGTGACTTAAACGTAACATACAACAGTTTTCTTATGCGTAACAGCCCAATACAAAGTGAATGGTAGCTTATGCGTAAACATGAGGCCTTATGCATAAAAAAGGTGCTTATGCGTATGCGTAAGCTAAAGCGTAAGATCATGTCTTAGGCGTAAGAATTTATTACGCGTAAAACAGGTTCAAAAGCTTTAAGCTTACGCGTAAGGTTAGGTTGAATGTTACGCGTAAGGTTTACTCATAAGAGTAAAGCTTATGCATAACAACCCTCGTTTACGCATATCTTTCCAAGATATGCGTAATCCTACTGTAGACCTCTTATGCGTTAGAGTTACGCGTAAGATTGCGTAACCTTTACGCATAAGAGTACTCCTTAAGCGTAACATATGAACACCTTAGTCTGAATTTTTATGAATAAGCAACCTGTAAAACATAAACATGAAACATTGATTATAGAGTGTTCCAATCATCAATTAGATCACAAAACAAGCATAGAATCATATTAGTTATACCTAGAAAATCTTAGGCGTAAAATGTGCTTAAACCCTAAACCCTTTTTCTACGCATAACAGATTTAACCACAAGATTCAATCAAGATTTGTTTCTGGGCTATCCTAGATGTCATAGGAGTGTAATAGAACAAGTTTTAACACAATTCAACCACAGAATCAAGAGATTCAAAGTTAACGAACCCTAGAACCCTAAATTTTAAATTCTGACAATTTGATGTTTCTGGGTAAATTAAAGGCTCGATTCATGTATCAAAACACATTCAGACACATTCTTGATCATCAGAACA
This sequence comes from Chrysanthemum makinoi, assembly GCA_910596185.1. Taxonomy (NCBI): domain Eukaryota; kingdom Viridiplantae; phylum Streptophyta; class Magnoliopsida; order Asterales; family Asteraceae; genus Chrysanthemum; species Chrysanthemum makinoi. The sequence continues at coordinate 67,314,847 of OU343218.1, forward strand.
TAGCAGAAATCTCAAAACAAGAAAACCCCAAATCGAACACATAAACCCTAATTCACAAATTAGTTCAATTAGTGTTTCTAGGTTGAAATGGGTTCAAAACGCGTTTAGAAATATTTTAACACAACCCATTACAACTCAAACACTCTTAGGCGTAAACACCCAATTCGAACGCAAGAACAAATTTTCAAAATCACTTATAAAAAATTGTAACCGTTGGATTGAAAAGATTTTCAAAACCTATGTTTAAAATCATGATCAAAACCATTAACAACTTATAGATTTTGAATTTTGTGAATGGATTTGCAGAATGAATTTGGGTCGTTGGATCTTGGTAGATATTAGAAGTAAATGCAAAAAAATGATGCATTGAATGTAGTTGGTGGAGTGTTTTTGTTTTAAATTACTTTGGAAAGTTTACACATTCAGTCCCTCAACCTCAAAGAGTTTTCAACCAAGACCCATTAACTCCGTTTTGGTTAGACAAAACACTTTTTAGGCAAGAAATATAACAATACTCCCCCTCGACTTTTAAAATAATGAATTTTGAAAATGTTTGAGTCCGAGGAGGGTATATTTCAAGATAAATATCCACTATTTAATAGGAAACAACGTATTTTTGGTAACATGCAAGTACAAGGTTTTATGAATCAGAAAAATATTTACATTCTCACCCTTTTGTTGACAAGTTGGGGCACATCATTTTCAACCATGTTTGGATCCTGATTTTAAAAATATTTTTGAGAGGTTTAAATTTTTTTATAAATCAGCCTGCTCTGATACCACTTGTTGTTCCCGTTTCACAATTAGTAAAAAAAAATAAACTTACACTAAGAGTGACACATGACTGAATTAAAGTATATGAAAAATCACAATTAAACAAGATAAGAAAACTTAAGCACAGTGAGACTTTTCAACGTTTATATCCTTTATTAATAATTAATCAAAAAGAATATATTACCCAAGTGCTTGCGGAACATCACTTGGGATTGAATGACAAGTATGGTGTAACTCCTCACTAAGCTTAGGCTAAGTCTAAGCACAACTACTGTGTACAACTGAGCTATCTCAGGGACATAGTTGTATTTGGAGGAGTGAAAGATTGCTTATATGTGTAATTCATAGTTAATGCACAAGCTTAAAATCTTTCACTCCAACTATTATGGCTATTTATACAAGTATGGTTTTTCACTCTATCCTAGAGGACAAACTGACAGGTTACAGAAGACAAAATACTAAGGAATTTTATCTCTTTTTACAATGGCTATTTAGAGTAAGTGACAAGGCTTCTTTCTTCTTGTCAGTGATGACACTGAGCCTCGTAGTTAGCGATTCAGGGAAAGTTTGACTTTGGTTGATAAGGACTTCGTTTTATCTGTTCAAACTTATCCCGCCTTGTCCCGCTTATTCTTCAGTCTCTTTAGCCTTCAATCTTTATCTTCAGTATTGTCTTCAGCGATAGTAGTTGGTGAGGATTTTTGGAATTCAATGAGTTATTGTCATCACTCACTGAATACACTATCTTCTTCTTGACTCAGTCTTCACCCCTTAAGTTCTGCCTTACTGAGTGGAGAGACTTCTTCTTTGTCTCTTACTAAGTATCCCGAAGACAGCTCACTGAGTGGCTATGCGCTCAGCGACTTGTTAGTGTTTAAGGATCTAAACACTTAGGGTATTTTTTATTCAAATCCTAGAATTAAAAGGTTTGGGTATTCACTGAACCAAACAGTCTCCCCCTATTTGGATATTGTTAGGAATTGGAAATTCTATAATGAAGTGTCGGTCACCCCAACTATTGTCTAGCATATGTTTGCTCGTAGACATATCGTTATTTACTAGTTTATTAGTTAGTTATTAGCTTAAGTTAGCTTAGAGTAACACCGTGGAGGAAGGACGAGTCTTTTCTCACTGTATGCCTGATCCACAGTCCGACAGGAGGATGTATTAGTTGTAACTATAAATACCCCTTCCATCCTTGGAAGGGGTGGAGCTTCTAATCAAACCTTTCATTTTTTTTGTTTTACTTTCTCTCTCAAGAACTCCCTCTCTACTCTTTCACTCTCTAAACATGGCTTAATTGATATTGCCCCATCTTAGACCACCCGAATCATCAAACAACATAATATGTATGATCCTACAATTGGCATCAGAGCTCAGGTTGTGTTATTTTTGATGATTCGTATGGTTTTTATACGGTTTGTTGTATGCGGTTTGTGTAGTTCTCTTGGAAGCGGTTTGTTCGGTTTCTATGATGCGGTTTGATATGATCTTGGTGATGTTTGAATGAGTTTGATTATGCTTTGTTGATGTTTCTTGTTGAATGAATATGTTTTTATAAAAGTGTTAATCCGTTGTTATGGTTGTTATGAGTTCAATGCGGTTTGGTTATGTTTGGTCATAACATGTTTTCTAACTGTTTTATACTAGTTTAAGCAGTTTTAAGACATCTTTTACTGGATTGAATCTGATTTTAAAGCTGTTATAGTATTCTGATCGTCAAAAACGTTTTTTCTGAGTCTGCTTTGAATATTGATCTTTGCTGCGATTTGGGTCAGATTGGTACATTCATCTATGCGGTTTAAAGCTACTTGTGCGGTTTGTGTAGATTCAACGAATCTTATGCGTTTTGATAACAACGAATACGGTTTGACTCCAGAAGTGCATTTTGACGCTTTTCTAATATGCGGTTTGATACTAAACAGGCTATGCGGTTTGAAGTTTTAAAGCAGTTTGATAAAGTCAACTACGGTTTGGTATATGGTCAACTGCACCTTACCCAATTGTGCGTTTTGTCAAAAAGATGGATGAGGTTTGAATCAATTGCGATTTGTCAGAAAATAAGTTATTTTTTAAAATGACTGGAAAGCGGTTTGACACTGAGAATTGAGATGCGGGGTAACGAAATACGACAAACACATTCAAACCATCAACATACACTATCAATAAACTTAACTCAACCATCATGACCTATCAAACAAGTATCCCACAAACAACAATCAATCTTCATCATACATTATCTATCTCACTATCTGATTACAAATCACAAATACAACAACAATTAAAGATCTCAGATCTCTTATATCACATATCACATTTACGTTCTCTGATTCCTTGTTACACGTGGCAAAAAGTTTTATATATGACATATTCAGATCCAGCCAAACATTAACAAAGCTCATCATAGATCAATATTGGTTTTGATAATCTTCGAAGGCTAACAAAAGAACAAAACCAACTATGGTTTCATCCAATCGTTATACTCGGTCAAAAGGAAATAACATAATAATTTAATATATTCATTCATAGACCTCAGTAAGATTCGTACCATGATTGGGTAACATCAAGACCACGAGGTTCTATCTCACGAATCAGTTTACCATCATTGGTCGAATACTTTTAAAGTATAAACTTCATTAATTGTTCGAATATTTCAAAGGGAAAATCAATAACAAGAGTGTTATCATCTTCCCTCGTGTTCGATTTGATACTAAAACAAATGATGTGATACAGGAGGGGGCAGAATAAAATGGAGAAATATTAGGTCTTGAGAGATGTCTTAGGGTTATTTACGTGATGTTATGTGGTAGTTTTATACCCGTATTTTTAGGTTTATACTGAGTCTAGGATAGACATTGTGGAAATGGACCAGATCACAATTTCGTGTGGGCCTTGGTTGGACTGAGTATAAGTTGGATCAATTGGGTTAATATTATATTGGAACGGGTATGTATTAAGGGCTGAGCAGATTAGTTCTAAAGATGGGCCGAATTTTGAGACATTGTATTAGTCCTAGATATTGGATTTGGATGTGTAATATGATGAGATGATGGATCGGGTACTTGGATCGAGTGTGATAAACCTAATTGTTGTGAGTAGTGTGTTGGGCCGAAGAAGTGAACTTGATATTTTATTTAAATGGCCTTGTACGATTTTGAGTTGGGTTGCACGATTACATGAATTGAACTGGATGAACGGACATAAATTTGATCTAGACATTAGTTACTTAAAATGATGGGAATCAAATTGTAAACAATATGTTATCTCAAATTTATTTTGGATACATATTGTTTAAATTATGTTGATATCATGAGTGGTGTGTCAAAGATTAAAACCCGGATATAGGATTGAATTGATATGTGCGATTTGTTTTCGGACCAGGTGTTATTCTTGATGGATTAAACCCAAGAAGCATATGATACCTTAGATTTAGATGATGGACTGATGGGCTTCTCAAAATTAGATCGTTTATGTGAGATGTGATAATATGAGATTTGGATAATCTGAGATGTGTTGAAGAGATTTAATGATGATACGATTTGATGATGAGATTTGTTGTGATTTGGTATGATAATGAGAGTTGTTGAGGTATGCAGTTTGGCACTTTGGTGTATACATTTTAACGAAAAAATATTATGTCACGGTTTGAAGTGTTTATTGGAAAATGTTGACTATGGGGTTGTTTGGACGGTATTTCTTATTTGGATTTGAAGTAAGGTCTTTCGGGCGCGTTTACTTATTTCGTCTTCTTTCTTTCTACCCTTCCGCGAAGACGACTTGTTTGGGAATTTATAGAGTGTGATGAAGACTTGGCTATTTAGTTACTTCTGTGATTCTTTCTCGCTTAACACACAAAGTAGCTATCACTTCGGTGTCTCACGCAGTTGAGGATACGTCAAGAGATTTTGTACATTGGGTACACCGTTTATTTTTCACAAGGATTAGTACAAGCTTAAGTAGCAAATCTAGGGAATTCTACTTCATGTTCAAATCTGGTATATCGGGTTTACTTCACCAAGTGTCACAGCAATAGTCGACAGAATATGTGGAAGATGTGCTTACCAAAGTATTTAAAGGATGAGATGTGATCAGCAATTCCCATGATATATTCGAAGCCACAGAATGTCAATGATACTTCACAGTCTAAGCAAAATCTTTCAAAGAATCGTCAGCGTCAGTCATGATTTGTCAAGATGTTTGCTTATGACAAGAACTTCTCGTGCAAATGGTCGTACACGTTATGATGCTTCCGAAAGTTCAAAACCATCATGGGGGAGAAACGTGTACTTTGATGTTTTACGGTCAACTTCCAGGGGAAGTAATGTATACTACTTGACTTAGTATGGTTTGTGAAGTTGTCTACATATAGGTAAAAAATTGTTGATAATAATGTTGATGATGGAGAAGAATCGTAGATGAACCGCTGCATGTTCCCCTAAAACAGATATTCACCGAAACCAAAGTTTACATAACACATTCAAACTGATGTTGTCTACGGTTTAGTCTTGATTTTGTAAAATCCAGCGAAAGAAACTATTTCTCGGTTTAAATCATAGATTTGTAAAATCCTGTAACAATGAAAATATCCCGGTGAAAGAAAAGTGCCTTTCCGGATCTATCTCTCGGTTTATTCTTGGTTTTGTAAAATCCGGCGAAAGAAACTATTTCTCAGTTTAAACCATAGAATTGTAAAAATCCCGTGATGATAGAACCATCCTGGAGAAAGGGAAGTGTAATTCTGGAACTTTTATGATGCTGGAGCTACGGTTTCTTCTTCGAAGAAGGGATAAAAGGGTGTACTTCATGAATTGGGTGATTGTTTGGATATTCTTCATGGCTATTTGTTTATTACAAGGTTTTACGGGGTTATGTGCTTTTAACCATGGTCGGGATGAAACCATTATCATAGTTCACTTAAAACGTCAACAAAGGCTAGATCAGGGCTATTTACCACAAGCTGTGACAACGGAGTTAATTCATTATTATCTATTTGAGGTTGAAGTGAAATTTCACGGGCGAGTGTACTTAGTATCTGAATGTATCGGGGATGGTTGGATGAAGATTCTTCGAGATCCTTGTTCGATCTTTTAACAGTTTAAAAGACGAAGACTTGGAAATCTAGTTATTCTTGGGTGATTTTTCTTTTTTCTTTTTACCACCACAAAATAACTATCACTTTAAGGAGTTACATTGTAGTGCTCAGTGTCATATTAACTTGTGAATTTTGAAGAGGTGATGTACGTCTTATACTTGATGGTTGGTTGGATGAAGAGTATAGAGTACTTAGGGATTCAAAGGGGGATGAAATCTCGGCACCGCTCTTTATTACATGTGTGCAAGTTGAAGTCACGATTTTGGGGTAAATTCACTTCAGGGTCAAATTCTTCATATTGGGTTTTCTCCATTAGCTGTCACGACAAAGAGCCTACTGAATGATAATGAGGTTGATTACAAGTTTTGCCAAGAGATGCTGAAAAGAGAGAGATAATGACGTTTAAACACAACAGTTCAAGCCTCGTTCTCTAAATGAAAGAAAAGTGTACGTTTCAGTGCGCTTTATCTTCAGAAGAAGAGAAATCTTCTTATTATGACCATTCTCATCAACATGCTTCATACTTGTTCCATGCGCGTTCAGTCATCAAGTGAACCTAACTACCATTGCTAGTCTTATTCCACTTGCTCAATTAAAATGGCGATGGCGACATCATTGGCAACCTTTGAGGGGGAGAAGTGTGAATATACTACATTATTGAATATATTCACTTGTTTAATCAAGAATGGCGACTCCGTATGCAATTCTTGAGGGGGAGAAGAAGTGTTAATGTTCTGCATGTTGATTGATATATGAGAATAAATGGTCATACGGCTCGAAACTCATGTAAGAACCGAGCTTCTTCTTATCGGATCATCTTCACATGGAGTTTCTTCTAAGAGCCGTTGGTTGACATCTTCTCACGGGCTGATATGAATAATGACAAAGTGCTTCCAGTTGCAGGGCTTATTTCCTTGATGAACATCTTTCTGTTCTTGTTTGATTGGGAGGGATTTGAGTTAAGGGGATTTGCTAAATGTAAGTTAATTGGAATGCATTTGGTGAGAAGAAGATGTTAACATTATATTCCCCAAACGGACAATCTTGAAGAAGGTCGAGTCTACAGTCTGTTCTACATTTTCTACTGCATGTTAGAAGACAAAGTCGAGTTGCATTTGATTATTTAAAGACTTCTTCTTAATCCGGCTGAGAAGAACACTTGAAATCTTTGTCAGTTAGGGGAGAGCACTAATTGGGGGAGAGTGAAAAGCCATATTTAATCCCTAATTAGAGTTGCTCACACAATTCTTCAGCAAGTTGATTTTCACAGATACATCTGAGTTAATTATGTTCTTCTCAACAGATTTCTAGTATACGGGCTTACAATGTGTTGCTAATTCTGAAGTATCAAAACCAACAAGGGGGAAGGAGACATACTTCTAAATGCACAACAAGTACACATGACGAACTTAATACTTCTAAGTGATTGAAGATATCCCAGGAAGATAAATGTCATGACCGCAGAGAAACTCAGTGTATCTTGTGGCATTTAGTGTTCTTATTCCAACTATGTGGGGGAAGAGATGAAAGAGACAATTTCTGAGGATAAAAGAGGTACACAAATGTGTGATGATTTCGATGTCATCGAAATCATCAGGGGAGAGAGATTGTGTACATTGGGGACGCATTGTTGTTTCACTTGAGAGCTTAATCAGTGATTTAGTGATAATCACTTATCCCAGAGTTGACATCCGCAGAGATAATCAGTGATTCAGCCTGCTACTTCAATGTTATCAGTTATTCTTTCTTTGGTTCTTGAGCTTCATACACTATCATCATGGGAGAGAAATGTACTTCAAGGATGGTTAGCAGATTCACGTGATCGGACTTAATGATGTATTCCGGATTTGATATCCGCAGAAATGATCAGTGTTTTAATCTGCTACTTCAGTGCTATCGGCTTTTCTCTCTTCGGGTATATGTGTACTTCGGGTTCGTGAGCTTTATTCTAAGAGACTGACGACATCACTTCAACTACTTGAGGGAAATGGTCTCTTGACAACTTTTGGTATTCGTCACTTCAAGCTTTAGCGGAAAAGGAATTTGAGAAGAGATTATTTAAGAGTGGGATGATACATTGTTGTTCTTGTTGATGATATAACCTCGGACGGAGAATCGATGATCTTTCTTAAAAGAAGCAGCAAACTCGATGATATGGTGTGCTCCTCTGTGCACCTGGCTAAGGCAAGCTTGAAAGAGAGCTTAGAATCTGCTCAAGAAGAAGATTTTCGGTTTGGGGGGAAGCTGCCAAAGTCTCACTTTCAGATGGTTCAAGTTCTCTCCTCGATTTAGGAGCCTCGAAAGCTTTGGTGGTGAAAGTTTAAGAGATGATGAGTTCTATCTTCTACAACGGGACTGCTCGATACCCTTATCTCGGTACTCGTATCATCATCATCTTAAACTATATCATCTACTCTATCTGTAAATATTTATCAGAAAGCAAAATACAAAAATATAAAACCTACAAAAACAAAATAGAAAAATAGAAAATCATCAAAGCCCATAAAAATCAAAAAATTTGAAAAATACCAAAAATATTGTTTTTTTTAAGACATGTCTTTCGGTATCGATAACATCTACGGTCTTAGAAATGTCATTCAAAATGGCACGAGACCATAGATGAAGTTCGAGCAGGAGGTGTAAATATTTTTTCAAAACATGTCTAAAACTATGGCTTGCAGTTATTTCAGACTGTAACCCGTGCTTAAACCATGGTTTGCTATTATTTCATATAGCAACCCATTTTTCAAAGAAGGAAAGTGCTACGCTTAAACGATTTTCACAAAATTCATGCACTTATCCTAAATCAAAATGAGGAAAGTATGTCGAAGGACTGCTGTTCCTACACAAATGTTTTTCCATCTAAAATTCTTCAGAAAAATATTTTTTTGTATTAAAAAATGGTGGAAATTGAGTTTCTTGAAAATCAATCAGAATCAGAACTTTCATAAATTTGCAAAACCCAATCAATGACTTCAGCATGGTTAAATTTTTTTATGAAATGAGTCATTGATTGAGGGGGAGAATGTTTTCAAATTTATATCATCTAATAGGGCTTATATAATATTCCTATGTGCTTAACAAAAAAAGATATTTGGCTACGTTGAAGGATATAATTGTTAGGATTAGATGATTATAGTTTGATGAAGACATGATTCCCGTGCCTTTGTATGATCTGATTAATATGTTGGATTCGATTGTTGTTTGGGTATTGTCGACCACCATATATTTGTATGTATGTCCACTAACGCATGCATATATCTTGGTATATAAGAATGTTCACGATCCGGATCACACAAAAGAAGATGATTGGATGCCGAATGGAAAAGGTAACTAAATCTTGGGTCGACAAAAGAAGAAACGGAGCTTAATTGGATCTCTATGGAGAGTTGGCATGATAAATGCAACGTCAGAGGTCTCACTGCATCAGCAGACGGTTTTCATCCAGCCTTATGGCAACAACTGAAGCAGCTTAACCACTTAACGTATCTTTGTGCAGGACAAGCAGTGGATGATACCATTTTTCTTTAAACAATTTTGAAAATATTGTTTTGAAAATGGAAAAATATTGTTTTAAAAATAAATTAGATTCAAATTTTAGAAATCAACCGGACTTCATTTTAAACTAAAGTCACTCAATCAACGACTACGGTCATGGATTGAGGGGGAGAGTGATTTCAAACTAAATATTTTCAAACGATATTTCATCTATCAAGTCCGTTTGTACAAAATAAGTGGTGATCTAAAAATTTAATGTTATGTCATGGTATGATTTTCTTTAAAACTCAAAGATCTTTCAAAATGAAATTTTTCTGTTCTTGTTTGATTGTGAAATTGTTTTATTTTACTTAAAGATCTCTTAAAACTATCATACTTGACACTAACAATCTTTAATGTTGAAAAATTGTTCCTTATCTGACAATTTCGAAATTAAATCAAGCAACATCTTTCCCCAAAATTTTCTAAATGATTTAAATCAATTGGGATCTCAAATCTCAAATGGTTTGAAATTTTTGATAGGGGGAGAGATCGTGATTTAAATCTCAAATCGGTTTTTAAGGGTGATTGTTTCAAAGGCACTCCTTCCTTCATGTGTCAAACGATTTCAAATACATGATTGTTAGGTCACCATGTTTGCAACACAAGCATCAATATAAGAAGTAGAGATAAGATAGTGATCGGTTTAACAAACCAAAACAATACGTGTAGGATAATAGAAAAGTTATGCATGTATATTGAAATGAAATGAACAACCAACTCTCAAATGATAGTTACAAAGGTATTTATAGGGAAGGAGCTAGGGCAACACTCAAGCTCCCTTCCTTTACTTATTGGGCTTGGGCCAAGGCTTATGGGCTTTCTACATAAGCCTTGCCTTAAGTACTAACATAAAAGCCTAATTAAGCTAACTATTACAATATTAACTACTAACACTTGTAATCTAGTTTAGGAGTGATTCCAACAATCTCCCCCTAAGTGTTGGTGATTAATGATTAGAGTGAAAAACGTTGTAGGTGCTGATGTAATAGTTGCTTTGACATCTTCTGACATTCTTCTTTCTTGTGAGAAGAATTGTCTTGATTCGAACAATCTTCCCAGTGTAGGGATCTTGTTACTTTTGAAGTATTCTGCTTTGACGTCTTCATTTTCTTTGTTCTTAGATCTTTGTTCTTTGTGGTGGTTGTGATAGTATGTTGTGGTTATCTGCATCAGGTCTGCTTCGTTGCTCTAGTGTCTCCACGTCTTTCTCCAACATGCTCACACGCCATATGACGTGAATTCGGATGTGAAGAAGTTCTCGAGTCTTTATAACTTTGTAGATTCTTTGACTTTGATGAAGAATCATTCTGACTTTGTGTTGCCTTTTGAGAGAACTTCAATTAGTGTTGTTGTTGGTATGAGCATGTGAAGAATCTGCACGATCTTTTCCACCCGCGAGCATCCATAAGAAGAAAACATAAAATATGGGTTAGAATTAATCCATCACTTACAAGTTTGAACTTCGAGTGTATTAACAGCATAGTGTGATAACAAGTCTCTAATTCTTACAAAGGCTGTTCCTGAACTGGATTCTCACAAGTGAGATAACACTATGTACCGAAGTACACCTACATTTCAGGTGAGTCGCTGAGGTACACCGAAGCATCACCCCACGACTGTAAACCATTTGAGAAACACTAAGCGTAACCCACAAGGAGTTACCGAAGTGACCTGTTGTCAGGGCTGTTTGATGTTGACCTTGGCAGTAGTTTCCATTCAATCACTAAGGATCACATTTGTGAACCCCTCATAAATGTTCTCGACATATTGCTAAGATATGTGAAGGACTCGATAATGTATCACTTGCGTTCTTATTGTGGAACGACAAGCGATGAATTGTCAAGTGTACCTAAGAGATATTTTGATGAATCTCGTGGCTCTAGACTCAATAGTGCACTTTGGTTTTCCTGAACAGAGACTAGGGAGAGGGTCTCCTTCTTCAATCCCAGCAATCTCTAAGAGAAAGCCGATAGTTTACGTAGGGTTCCCTGTGAGAATGAAACAAGCTTCTGTTGAGAGAAACTTGAGTGGCTAAGAAAGTTTAGAGCATGCGTCACTGGGTCCATGACTACTTTGATCTTCAATATTGGTGTCATCAAGTGAAATCCAGTAGCATATGAATTTAACCCGGTGTCTGCCCTAAGTTGAATAATCTAGAGGGCTATTTATTTTCACCCTTTTCTTTACTTTTCTTTTTAATTCTTCAACTCCTTCTTTCTTCGATTCTCATTTTCTCCTTTTTATCATCATACCTAAGGACTTCTAAATTCTAACTATTGGTGGTGTCCTTGGGTAGATCCCTCCGGCTCTGGCGGATCATAGGACGGTTATTCCTAACCTTAGTCACCTTATAACTCCATGACTAACCTATGTTGCCATAAAACCATTTTCATGAAAATCTCTCAAATTGGTTATGAATAAAAGCATTTTGTACCACTGAAAGAGTTTTATATTTTGCAGAAATACTCCCCCTCCACACGTGCTTAAGTATTTTGACGAAAGACTGCACGGTGAGAGAAGAGCGCGCACTTTTGAATTGATCAACTCAAGATAAACAATTCCCTGCGAGACACGGTTACATCACTGACTAGGTCAGTTTGAAGTTGTAAACACTCCTCGGATAGGAGGTTTGACCCGTCAAGGTTCATGTCTACCAAGAGTTTCTCGAATGGTACATTCTACTCGGACAAGTCCTTTGCGAGACACGTTTACATCACTAGCGAACTAGCTTGAAATTATTACCCGTCCCGAACAAGTCTTTTCGAGTTGCTAACATTTAGGAGCTCGTCAATTCATTGGTTAAGTCTTTAGCACAACGATTCAATAGCAATTCGTTACATATTTCTTATCACATAATTTTTTCTCCCCCTCAAAAATGGCATATAAAAGGTATTTTTGATGAAAATTTGATATCGAATATGTCCATTTTGAGTTTTGTGGGAAGATTACCACGAAGAACAATTTTGTGAACAAAGTTTTAAGCAAATACTCCCCCTCAACAAGTGATATAAACTTTTGAGGTTTTGAAAATCATAAGGTGAAGTACTTGTTCTTTTGAGCAAAAATTTGAAAATGAAAGTTTTGATTAGTTTTACTCAAAAGTAAGAAGCTTTCGCTCCTTTTATAAGGATTGTGGCACTGAACCGTACCACAGGGTCCTTTCATGACAAGAACGGGTTCTACACTAAAATGTGTGCACAAGCCATTGTTAGATAAAAATCACACATCCAAATAATGATAAGAGAAACAAATTAAGGGGTACCAAGAGTATCAGGTATTCCAGCAATAACTCCAGGAATGCATTCTGGACGATGATAGCCTGTGAGAGATATGATTGGACGACCACCTACGAAACTCTCCAACGTTCTTATCTGATCCCGTCTGAATAACCTTTCATCAATCCGAGTGATGATCTTCTTTACATCCCTCCTATCCCTCGAATTCCATCTCTTTGGTGACCCTATGCCGTCATGAATCTCCTTTAACCTGTATGCTAACCCATCCCTAACCTTCTTCAATGTGTAATCCCCTAACTTATGAAGCTCTTTGCACGCCATGAAGCAATTGTGGTGTAGTTCACTTCGGTAGACTACCCCAAATGGTTTCTTGATGAGGGTGTATTGAGCAAGTTGGTTTATGCCGGGAAGGTCAAGTTGTGGTTTTGTGAGATTTACACACTTCTGATACGATTCCACGGCAAGCTGAATATCTTCTACACGTTCTTGGATCACGATGCTACGGATGAATATGAGCAATGACTTGATGTACTCGCATTGGATAGTTGTAGAGAAATGTCGCATTCGTCCTTGTACCTTTTCCAGATACATATCTTCAATGTCATTTAGCGACAATCTCGGAAAATCCGCTTCACAAAAGTCATATTCCTTAAGGAATGTCTAGTCCCACTTTGACGAAAGAGTAACATGCTGAATTGCAACGATCCGTTTTCCACTGAACACTTGCTTTTTCGACTTCAGAACCTGGCAGCTTTTGTAGTAGATTCTTCGTCGTTCTGGCCAATGATGAATCCCATACAGTGCATCGAGATCATACTTTTTCACTTTGTTGGCAAATATGTGTGTGGCTTCTTCCTCGATGGCTATGCTGTTGGAGTATATTGCTGCCGGGAAAGGGAGTGTGAGTGATGTAGAGTATTTCTTGGAGACATCGCTACCGTGTAGAAGAAACTCTAGGTCGTTGTTGAAGAAATAGCGGTATGGAATCTTGGGTTGATCCGGTCGGCCAATGGTAGGTAGAGGTTTGGTCCAGTCAGTGTAGTATGGAGCTTTATCTTGTCTGGTGAAGTCAATGTTTGATTCAGGATTGAGCCAGTCAATGTTGTTAGACATGGCTCGTGCAATTTTGTCGAGATGGTATTTGACTTCGATTGCACTGTCTGAGCTGTCTTTAAGTAGTTGAAATGCATCATTCTTGATTCGCCTCAATTCTACTTTGGTCATTTTCTTCACTTTGAACTTTTCCTATATAAGCTTCACATGCTCCATTGTGTGACCATCTACCATTTCTTGTCCTTCCGGAACGAGCGTGTGGCATCAACGAGTTTAGAGAACCAGTCATATTCTTCGGTGTCATCTTTGTCTAGCCATGACACAACATTGGTCTTTGTCTTCTTCTTCTTTGGCTTCGATGATGATTCTGGTTTCTTTGTTGTTGTAGAAGAAGTAGGTTGTTGTTAGGGCTCAGGAATTTCTTCATCGTCACCACCAGTGTATTCAAAGTGATCACCGATTTTCTCTGTTTGTGGTGGTGACTCAGAATCCTAAGGTTTATCAGTAGCAGGAGACCGTTGTGGAGAACTTCTTTGAGTGGAGGTCCTTGGGGGTGGTGGAGGCATAGAGGATGATTCACCAGTTTTCTTCTTGCGTTTTGCCCCAGAGTCCTTATCTGCATCATCATCGTCTCTTGGATGCTTAGCCGTTGCAGCTGCCGTTTTGCAAGAAGTTTTGAGTTGAAATTCCAGCAATGCCTCAAAAAATTTAGCTTCGTCCGAAGTAAACGTTGCAGATCGTTTAGACATTTGTACGACCAGCTTGGAAATCAATTCGGCATAAGAGACAACGGTAGGCTCACTTGGTTTGATTTGTATGGCAATAGGAGTAGATTGTATTGTTTGCTTGACCACTTGCATGAGATGTGGATAAAGTTGTCTGGTGAACATCTCTCTGGTCACTCCAGGGACAGTGTCGATGAGAAACTTGTGAGTGTATTCTTTGATCGTCGTCTCCATTTCCCCTTGGATATCTCTATTCAAAAATTGTTTCAGTTGTTCCCTTTCATCCGAAAACTCGTTTATCACGTCCTGAAGAATGTTAACTCTGTCGGCCAGTTGATTCAGTTTCTTGTTGACTACGTCTTTCTTCCTTACTTGCCTGACAGCTTTGACAATCTTTGTTTTTGCACGTGATATCCAAGTATCGGTTGGTTTCTTTACCGATTTGGATGCGGATCTGGTGGTGTCTTTGGATGGTGGTGGTGATGAATGAGAAGAAGAGTCTGACGATGATGATTCATGAGGAGGCTCAGGGTCCTTTGGTGGCTCAGAAGTTTGTTCCTTGCTACGTGCGGGACTGTCTAGAATGTAATCATTGGCTTCCTTTTCTGTAGGATCGATATATTATTGTGTTTGATGATTCGGGTGGTCTTGGATGATCAAAATACATGTTAACCATTTTAAAGAGAGAAAGTAGAGAGATGGTGTTTTTGGTAGAGAGTTGTTTCAATAAAAGTTGTAAGGTTAGATTGCCAAGCCATACCCCTTCCATGGATGGAAGGGGTATTTATACTTACAAACAATACGTCCTCCTAACGGACTGTGGATCAGGCATACAGTGGGTAAAGACCCGTCCTTCCTTCACGGTGTTGCACTAAACTAAGCTACGCTACAAACTAACTAATAAGCTACTAAATAACGTAACAAACTACAAATCTACGAGCTAACATATGCTAGACTATAATTGGGGTGACCGATACTTTAACATGGAATTTCCAATTCCTAACAATCTCCCCCTAAGGGAGGTCACCCCATGAAATACATTTTGCTTCCTAGCATTTTATCCTTGACTTCGTTCTTGAGCTCGTAGACTTGAATTCTTCACTTCTGCAATCTTTGTGCTTTTGTAGTGCAACTTCAAAGTCCGAGTGCTTTGTACTTTCAGTGGAGGTCTTTGAACTGATCCACATCTTTGATGATCTTCGAGCTTTCTTTGAGATCATCACCACAAAATCTCGGATCACCCTTTATTGTGTTGCCATCATGTGAAGTTGTGACTTTTGGACCGACATGCTCACTTTTTGGATCATGACATCTTTCCATCAAAGTAGCGGAAGCCTTACTGGTTCATGATATTTGTAGCACGAGCGAAGCATAGTATAAAAATATCAGAACAAGGTTATGTAGATATGCACCAGTCATGATTTCTTCAATTAAGTGTGGATGCTGTGAGCATGCGGCTTTGATTGACTCCTCAATTCCGATCACTGCAACCGTCCAAATATACCTGCAAACAACAGTTAGCAATAAAACACACGAAAGTGTCTTTGATCACTTTCGTTGAATTGAGGTACACGCCCACGGTTCCCCGTTGATCGTTAAGCAAGTACCGCTGTGATCGTAGGATTCCTAAGAATCTCCTTGATGGGTTTCGCAATTGTTCTAGCTGTTCTCAAACCGGAACGTCTCAATGAAGACAACACGGAGTGAGTGAACCAGCGAATTGAGATTCACTGATTGATGAAAAATGATTTGAAAACAATCGCGTATTGCTTGAAGAAAGAGTTTTGCAATACGACGAAGGTTTTATGAGAAGGATCAATTTTCAATCAAAAATACCTTTTATATTTGATATAGAATACACATTCGATGTGCTAGAGAAAAGAAGAAATTTGCACATCGAACGGTTTTTCCAAAAGTATTTTTTCAACCAGAGATACTTTTTGAGTTTGAAAACATAAGTACACATTCGACGTGCTAGAGAAAAGAATGTTTGCACATCGAACGGTTTTTCCAAAAGTATTCGTCAATTCCATTCCTGGACCAAGGTTGATTCAAGATTGAATCGCCCCATTGTTTCTATCCAGTTGTCACAATCTTGATCTTTTGCAAGATTTCACATGTCACCCACCAAGAGCTTGTTTGATGTTGGCTCTAGAAGGATTTCCATCTTCATCGTGAATACTTTTACATACCACTCAGATGTTCTGGCAATACCACAAGGATAATGTGTAGGACTCTTAATATATACTTACTTTCCATATTGTGTGAAACAGCAAGTCTTCATTAACTTTGTGTCCTAATGAGATATTGTGGATGATCTCTTGGCTCTAGACTCAATAGTGCACTTTTGGTTTCCTATGCCGGAGACTAGGGAGAGGGTCTCCTACTTCAATATCAACAATCTCTAAGAGAAAGTCGATAGATAATGTCGGTTCCTCGTGAGAATGAAACAAGCCCTTTTAAGAGGAACTTGAGTAGTTTGGGAAGTTTAGTGCAGTGCGTCACTGGGTCCATGACGTCTTGTCTTCAATACCGGTGTTACCTTAGTAAACACCAGTAGCATATGTATTGAACCCGGTTTCTGCCCTAAGGTTGAACTATTGGAGGGCTATTTTTTTTCACCCTTTTCATATTCAGTTCTTTTTCATTCTTCAACCCCTTCAGTGCTTACCGAGACTTCATTACTAGAACCTTGTTGGGTTTATTCCAGTTCTAGCTCTATCTCAGTCCGCACTCTTCCCATATTCTCATTTTTCTCCTTTTTTTCATCATACCTAAGGACTTCTACACTATCTAGTGGATTATCCCTGTGTAGATCCCTCCGGTTCTGGCGGATCGTGGGAATGAATACCTAACCTAACCATCCTTATAACACCATGCATAAAGTAAATTGGTCGGTCTTTTGGTATTGTTCTTTCCTTCATGAAACCTATTGAAAAATCATTTGGAAAATCAATCAAGGTACTTGTGATATAAAATCAAAGCATTTTGTACCTTAATTGTTTTGATCATTTAGAAAACCTCCCCCTCAACATGTGCATATGATTTAGAAATTGTTTAGCGCATAGAGGCAAGAGGACTTTGAAATATTTTCTTTGATCACAATTTCATAGAAAAAGCCATTTTATTTTCTTGGTAAATTCTCCCCCTCAATATGTGCATAGGATAAGAGAAATCATTTTAACACATAGAGGCAAGAGTTCTTTTGAAGTACATCCATGATCACAAAAGCCATTAAGAAAACCATTTGCTCCCCCTCTATATGTGCTTCGAGATTCGAAAGCGTTTAGCACATATGAGAGTGCAGCCTGCACATTTTCATCAAAACGATCACCTTTTATCAAATTTCATTATTAAATCATAAATTCTCCCCGATCAAAAATATCAAACCCTTTGAGATTTTGGATCCCAAGTGATTTAATAAGGTTTATAAAACATTGGAGAATATGTGGCCAGGTTTAAATACTCATCATGTTTTTGGATAAATCCTCCTCCGCAACATGTGCATTGTATATTTGAAATCGTTTGGCACATGGAGGAAGGAGTGCCTTTAAAGGACTAAAACCAATTCCATTTAAACAGATAAGAGATTTAAATCACTATCTCTCCCCCGATAAAAAATATCAAATCTCTTGAGATTTGTGATCCCAATTGATTTAAATTATTTAGAAAATTTTAGGGGAAAGACGTGGCAACATTTAATTTTGAAAAATGACAAATAATGACCAATTTAAGACGTTAAAGATTGTTAGTGTCAGGTATGATAGTTTTAATAGATCTTTAAGTAAAATAAAACAATTTCACAATCAAACAAGAACAGAAAAATTTCATTTTGAAAGACCTTGATTCTAAAGAAAAATCATACCATGACATAACATTAAATCTTTATATCACCACTTATATTGTACAATCCGGAATTTTATGAAGAAATATCGTTTGAAAATAATTTATTTTAAATCACTCTCCCCCTCAATCGATGACCGTAGTCGATGATTGAGTGACTTAGGTTTTGATAAAAATGAAGTCCGGTGATTTTCAAAATTAAGTTCAATTTATTTTCAAAAACAATATTTTCCATTTTCAAAATAATATTTTTCAAAGTTTTAGAAAAATGGTATCATCACTATTATCCCTGCACAAAGATACGTTAGGTGGTTGAGAAGCTTCTGTTGTTGTTGCTGTAGGGTTTGGAAGAAAAACCGTCTGCAAATGCAGTGAGACTTCTTACGTTGCATTTTAATGCCAACTGAGGTCAAATTAAGCTCCGTTTCTTCAGTCACTTAGAAGAAAACCATCTGCTGATGCAGTGAGACCTCTTACGTTTCATTTATGCCAACTCTCCATGGAAGTCCAATTAAGCTCCGTCTCTTCATTTGTTAACCCAAGATATAGTTACCCTTTCCTTTCGGCATCCAATCATCTTCAATTGTGGGATCCGGATCGGGAACATTATTATAACCAATATACCTGCATACGTTAGTGAACACACATACAGATATATGGTGGTCGACATCACCCATAACAGTAATCGACTAATTAAAGTCAATTCAACATAACAATCAGATCATATAAGGCATGGGGTTTATGTGTTAATCAAACTCTAATCATCTAAACCTAACAATCATATCCTAAATTCCTAGTCCTTCAATACAAATATCATTTTAAATTAAGCACGTAGGATAATTAAGAAAGCTCGTTAGATGATATAGATTTGAAAACATTCTCCCCTTCAA
>OU343218.1:67334099-67453091 GCA_910596185.1 Chrysanthemum makinoi
CAAAATATTTTGATTTAAAAAAAACATTCGAACAACATCTAAAGTCCCGTGTCATTCTTTGAATGATAGCATAAAGACCGTAGATATTATCAATCGAGAAAACATGACAAAAGGAAATATATTTTGAGGATTTTCATTTTTTTGTATTTAGCTTTTTGAATAAATATTTACAAGAGATAGATGAAGAAAGACCTTTACTCCTCGTTTTCCTCCAAGACGCTTGAGTTGTTTCTGAAGGCTTTCTTAATCCGTTGCGGGAAGAATAAACTCAAACGCTTCGTTGGTTGTAGATTTCGCGCTAACTGGTATTCGATTCCTCAAAATAGAGTTCCACCCACACCTTTTTCACTTGTTCCCTGATGAAATGATGTCGAATGTCGATATGCTTTGCTCTTGAGTGTTGAACATTGTTGTATGAGAGAGCAATAGCACTTTATTATCACAAGACAGAGGATTTTGTTGAATTCAAAGCCATAGTCAGATATTTGGGATCTCATCCAAAGGATTTGAGCACAACAAGATGACATGGTTATGTATTCACCTCAGAGGAAATAGAAGTACTCATTTGCTTCTTTGAAGACCACATGAAGCTTATCACCCAAAATTGAGCTCCTCCGGGCGTGCTCGACGAGTATCTTGACACCGCATGATCGCGACTGCATATCGTTAGTGACATACCTGTCCTCTGCAATTACAAAGTCCCATGTTGATGGTTCTTTGAGGTACCAAAGACCTGCTCAACCGCTTCAAGTGCTTTTTGGTAGGTTTACCGGTATCTAGCACATGCATACAAGAAATGGTAATATCGTTCATCGGCCAGGTACATCGGATCCGATCATGCTACGATATTTCGTTTGGTCTACCATGATCCCTGAGTGGTCCTCATCAAGATTGGTTCGTTCAATCATGGAGGTCAGCTGGTCACTTGAATCAAAACCAAATTTCTTTAAAATCTCATTTGCATATTTAGATTGATTTATGAAAATGCCTCCGGACTTTGTGAGATTTGTAATCCCAAGAAAAATGACATTTGTCCCATCATTGACATTTGAAATTTGGAACCCATTTTTGAAAACGATCACATTCATTGGGGTCACGAGGCAAGATGATATCATCAACATAAATTTGAACGTGAATTAAATGTTCACTGACTTCTCGTGAACAGAGTAGGGATCAAGCTGCTCCTTTCCTTTGAATCCGGTATAGAAGAAACTTTGATATCGTATCATACCATGCCCTTGGAGCTTGCTTTAAACCGTAAAGAGCTTTCTTCAAACGATAAACGCGAAAGCAGATGCTCAGATTCACAAAGCCTTCAGTTTTAATCGAGACGACTTCTTTAAGATCTCCGCCATGAATGTCGTCTTTACATCCATCTAATAACTACCATGTTCT
The DNA here is from genome assembly GCA_910596185.1 of Chrysanthemum makinoi. Classification (NCBI taxonomy): domain Eukaryota; kingdom Viridiplantae; phylum Streptophyta; class Magnoliopsida; order Asterales; family Asteraceae; genus Chrysanthemum; species Chrysanthemum makinoi. Next base: position 67,335,495 of record OU343218.1, read on the forward strand.
TACTTAAGATTAGCTAAGAATATTCTAATTGCTCGATTCATCCGTTAATCGGAGCAAATGATTCTTCAAAGTCATGCCCTCTCCGACAAAAGTATCCTTTGCAACCAATCTAGCCTTATTCTTTAAAACATCACAATGCTCATCAAGCTTTACTTTGAAGATCCACAGAGAAATGATCATAGCACAACTGAGCAGGCGGTACTAATTCCCATACATCGAGACGATCAAACTTATGAATTTCTTCTTGCATGGCATTGAACCAACAGTCTTCATTCATGGCGGTTTTAACATCTTTGGTTCGATCTTAGAGTACTGGAGTGAAGAAGCACCATAAGGCATCGGTTGCAAGTTGTTTCCGCCGTGGATCGACGAGATGGATTTCCAATGATGTTGTTCTAATGGATGATCGTGAGTCCATTTTCGAGGTGTTCATGTGGATTTGTTGGAGGAAGTAGAGTCGATGTCTCTGTAGAAGATGGTTCATGATGATTCAGAGCAAATATATTTTCAAATGGAGCATCTTCGAGTAAAAAGGATTGACTTCATCTGTGAATCAAGCATTTCCAATGATGTATACTTGATGATTGAAGATTTGCATTGGTCGCCGAAGTTCTTGGCTTAATGACATAGAATTTGAAGGGTTAATTTCATTGACAGGGATAGAAGTTCTCGTTGATTGGATTGACATATCATTGTTACTTGGCTCAAATTGTTCATCAAACATTGGATCAAACGGCTTTTAAATCAACTTCGGAGGTACATATGGAATTGCTTAAGAGGAGTTTGGTACAAGAGATGAACCAATGGGATCTGTTGAAGCTGGTCCGAATCGAATGGAGCCATTTGACGGTCGACTCATCAAACGCGGACGTGAATTGTTTCCATGATATTTCGGTTCTCTTGTTATAGATTCTAGAACCTTTTACGCTTGGCATAGCCTACAAAACTCAAGTAACGCTTTAGCTCTCGGTTTCCTAAATCTTGACCATCATTAGTTGGATAACATAGCACCAAACACATTGAAGGTATGATAGATCAATTTTTCTATTGTGGACAAGTTCATAAGGAGTCTTTCCATGAGAAGTGTGAATTAGAGATCGATTTGGAGTGTAACAAGAAGTGGCAATAACCAAACTTCATAGAAACATTGGAACCTTTGAGTAAATCAAGATTGTCCTGCATGCTCTACAAGAGTTCGATTTCTTTCAACTACACCATTTTGTTGAGGAGTTCGAGGGACACTTTGGGACTGATTCCAACATTTCCATAAAACTCATTGAGATCTTTATTAACAAACTCAGTTCCATTGTCAGTACGGACGATTCGAACTATTTTGTTGAGACGGATCTGAAGTTGTTTAATGAGTTTATGATGACATCTGAGTTTCATCCTTCGTCCTCAAAAAACTTAACCTATGAATATGGAGTAGTCATCAACCACTACTAACACATACTTCTTCCCCATTAATAGTTTGCACTCTCATTGGGCCACACTGATCCATATGAAGAGTATGGGACTTCCACATGTAGGTTTGTGGGTTTTGGTTTGTGGGCATATTTCGTGCTTTTTCCCGATTGGCAAATAACAAAGATGATCTTTTTCATATTTTAACTGGGTAAGCCTCTCGACAAGATCCTTTCGAAAGGTTGTTTATGATGCCGAAGTTCAAGTGATTGAGACGACGATGCCATAACCATGACTTTGTTTTAGAAGCCTGACAACAAGCAGATTGGAGAAGACTTCATCATGTCTTCGATAGAGATGGTGTATAGGTTAGAACCTCGAGTACCTTTTAATAATTCCACACCATCAAGTTGTCTAACGAAGCATGTATGTTTTCTAAAGGCCACCTCTAGATCGGAATCACAGAATTGACCAACAGAGAACAAATTATGACCAAGTCCTTCCACATAATATACTCTCGAGATTACACTTTGCCAACTACATAGTCACCATAACCCATAATTGCACCGAAATGATCATTCCCAAATCTAATCTTCTCGATGAATTTGCTCACGGTTCATGAGCGCCGACTGGTTCCGGCCATAATGCTTGGAATGTACCGAGTCCGTGTACCACAAAACGATTTGAACGACCTAGCTTGAACACGCACAAGAATGGATAATCGGATAATTGGGATCCCCATGCAAGAATGGGTTCCACTTGGTTAGTAATGACTTGGAACACCCACATCGAAATAGAAACATCCATATCGTAAGTAGAAGCAATGGAATCATTGGGAATAGATGCAACGTCAGGTGTCAGATTTGACCTATTCAAAGTATGTTCACTTCTTAAGGGAATAGTTCTACCAAGAGGCATCCATTTTCTAGTGGGCATAGTTCAGTTAGCTGAGGGCAAACTGATTATTCTTATGGCCAAAAGGTATCCAATAATAACCTATCTTTATAAATGTTCTTCCGTGGGTTTCCAACGCTTTCTAACAATCTTTCGTCTTTGCCTTTTAGCTTTCTTTGCACCCATTATTAGCCTTAACACTTTAACTCGGGCATTTGACAAAGATTAGACAAAAGCATTCACACCACATTCATGATTAGCAAATGTCAAGCATACATCATTACAAGGTTTGCAAATAGTATCGTACTGAATTAATTACAAGACGTTTAAGGCTAATACTAGTATCAACACGATTCGTTTTATTCAACTCAAGCTTAAAGTTCCTAGGTTGGTCTTCTACTCTTCCAATGCACATTTTATTTGCAAGGTCCTATCATTCCTTGTATTGTCTCTGAGACTTTGATCCGCTTCGCTTTAATGTCACCGACATTACTCCTCGTAGAGGGAATTATGGGAACAATAGTTGGTTGATCTACTTTTTGCATTCCCGAACTAGACGCGTAAGGATCCGTAGATACTGGCGACACATTGATGTACACTTTCTTAAACCGGGCCTAGAATGGCTTGAAGGCTCGGACTAGGCATAAAACAAGGCATCACACTTTGCCTTTTGCACCTAAGGATAAGGATTTGGACATGTTGCAATTACACATTCTAAAGGTCTTTGAGATCGCTTTGGTTCGGAGGCAAGCAAACCTAATTTATCTATCAAGAGGTTTGTTAATGAAATCCTCTTCGACAATCTCACTGAGACATTCTAGACTATCCTTAAGGTAAGCCAATGAGTCATGAAAAGCATGTTCATTATTCCTAAGATGAGGAGGAATATATTTAATCGTCACAGCAGTATTTGCGCCTAGGGTGACTTTGAGACAACATTCTTATTGAAAAACAAGCGTTCCCATTTCCTCGACTTCTCGATTCTCAATTTCCTTTGTAAAGATTTATTTTTTCGTTGTTTTGGTCACGAGTGACTTAATTGAATCATATAACTCTTTAAAGTGTCGTTAACTTTTCATTTTCTTCTAAAAAACTCTCGCTCTTTGTAAGGCATTAACTAAGTTTTGAAGATGAAAAGTTGAGAGTAATCGAGAATCTAAAGGAGGAGGTTTTGGGATCCAACCACATTGTTCTTTTCACCCTTCAAATTGAGAGATTGGTCAACTTTTTGATCGTGTTACAATGAGCTCAACTGCTCATCACGCTTGCTAATTTCAAAAACGCATCAAATTCGTGAGCATCCAAGGATGTATTTATATTTGAGGTTTTAACATTTTCTTTTAGATGTTGATATTTTAGTTGTAAATCAAAATGTTCAACTTCTAGTTTAGAAAGATGCTTTACCAAATTATCGTGATCATCCCGATCAATTTTCTCATTAAGTTTCAAATTAATCTTTTCAAGCTCAATGACACGATCATGAGAGACTTTCGTGAGCAAATGATAATTCATGAAATTGAGAAGCATTAATGGAGCAATTCAGAGTAGTAAAACACATCTTGAGTAATACATTCATAAATAAGATTCTCATTCAAGGTATGCAAGTTCTTCCTCTCAATCTCATTATATTTTAATGCTCGCCCATAGTCACTAACCTCAACTATCATTGCATCAAATTCCTTTTCCATTCCTTTAATATCCGAATTTATCCCCTTTTTAAGACTCTCAAAATGATCTTTTAGTAGTTTGAAGAAAGGCATGACCTCGCTAGATAGATTCTTTGTTTGTTCAAAACCCCTTTCCTTCCGCTTATCCCAGCTGGTGTGATCCTTTTCTTACAAGTTTTATCAAAATCGACAAATAGTTAAAGAATAACATATTGACTGATTAAGGTCTTGCTTTTAGTGGCAATAGTCCTAGGAACTAAATGCATTGGTGTATTGAGGATACACACGCCGGAAGGCATTTTCCTAAAGGGGTTTGTTACAACAAGATTCTCTCGCTTTTGCTTATCTAAATCCTTTTCCGCAACACTTGTTCTGTGTTAACAATGTCCGAGGCTAAAATTTTCAAGGAAATCCAATTCTCCTTCTTGTAATCATGGGGTGTGATATTTATTTTTTTCTCTTTACATTTAGGATCATCTAGTTTCTTGTTCATCTTTTCCCTAGTGACTTCATCCGATTTTATCTTCCTCGCTGCACTCGCTGAAACTAGGTTTCGTCTAGGCTTAAGAATTTCATTGCCATCATAAATAACCTTATGAGCCTTTAGCCTTTTTAAAAACTGATTTGGTTCCTCAACAAGTGGGAGTACTATGCTTATCACTTAAAACTCGTGCTTGTGCATTGTGAGCAAATTAATGGTATTGCATCGCATAACTTATTTTCAAGCTTGTTTTTCAAGGTTTTAGATTAGAAAAATCATTCAAAAGTTTTGATTCCTTAACGCTAAATTCTTGCTTAAGCATTTTAACATTTTCTTGAAGTTCTTGTTTTTGCTTAGCAGCTTTTGAAAGCTTTTCTTGTAAGGAGTTTAACTCTTGTTTTAATACTTCTATTCTAAACCTACTTTTTCTAATAGTTGTACGCATTTGGTCATCCATTTCCTGTTCACGGGTGGTCAACTCAAATTTAGCACGTTGTTCATAAATAGCAACCCGTTCTTTATAGGCATTCAATTCAGAGATAACAGAATCATTAGGGGAACATGCGGTGTATTCATCAAAAACATAGTTATCGTTGACTGCAGAAGATGCATCACTTGGTACAACTTCACTTTCACTTTGTTTCACATATTGATCATATGGGACAACATTAATATTACCCATATCTTCAATATTTGACTCAATAGTTTCAGTTGATTGTACTTTGTCATTCATCTTTTGCATATCAAGATCATCGTATAGTTTTAGTACCTCATAAATGAGTTTGTCTTGGATGGACCCAGCTTGTGGTGAAGATGAGACCTTAGGAGAGACCATTGGAGAAATGCTAGCCATGAAAAATGTTTGTACAAGAGGTCCATCATCATCAACATCAGAGTCGCATGCATCACAGTACTACTTGAAAGGCATTCCATGATTGTGACCTATCTCCTAATAGGCCGCTCATCCACATCTACATCATACGTCTTGGCATTTCCTCAAGAAGAAATAACAACTCTTTTTCATCCAAAGCTACACCATTATCCTAGGCTTGAACAAGCAACATCTTATCCCCAAGTATTCAGATTTTAAGGGCTTGGCGATGTGCGCCTTGCAATGTGACCTTCACCTCCACAGTTGTAACACTTGATCGTCTTAACTTGACCTTGATTTCCATTTCTTCCCCTATTCTGATTTGCCACATATCCTCTACCAACTCCACCTCTTCCTTGTTCATACCGCTTTCTTGAACGGGTTGTACTATAACCTTCCCGCCTCTCATAAAGTGGCTTGATTGTGTGTGGATTAGATGCCGTTCGAGGTTATTGTTGGTGTGTGAGAGAGTTCGTGTTTGACTAATCAGAGAGCCATTGATTAATGAAGTTACCCACGCGTGCATCGCGATCGCTGTTTGAACATTGATCGGGAATGAGTTTTGAGTTCCATCACCCATGGGTATAACTTGTGAAGCTTTAGTGGTAATCCCAATGTTTGAGAAAGTGTAGCAGTTGAATCATTTATGAGCTTGTCTCTCCTGGATTTGTTTTGAATTGTTCAAGAATCCTCTTTCAAACATGGCATGTCTCTCATTCTGAAGAAGGAAGGCATAGAGTTGCCCATAGTTTGTATTCTTCAACTTTGTTAGCTTCACAAAGGTGACAAACTTGTGCCATTCAGGATTCATGTTGTTCACAAACTTTGAGTTTAACTCAATGTTTGGCATAGTCATTCTGATGTTCCTCATGTCATTAACAAGCTTGTGGAATCTCACGTAATACTCATAGACACTCTCATCTTGTTTCATCTTGAAGTGCTCAAATTCATCATAGAGTTGAGATTCTCTGTCTTCCATAGTTAATTCAACCCGGAAGCATCTTAACATTATCCCATACAGCCTTTGCTTCTGTTGTGGTTGATAAGCTTGATATGTATTTTGGAAGACCTTGCAATATGATGTTAGAAGCCCCGATATCTCATCGAATCTTTCTTTCTCCTTATCATTGAGCTCATCATACATCTTTGGTCTGTCCATTCCGTAAATCAAGGTACCATCTTCAGCTGTATCAATTATGTCTCTAGTAGTCTCAACCCGATATGGTCCTTCATCAATCGATTTGAGAATGTTGACCCCATTTTTCTTTCCAAGACAAGATAATATGATTCTTTGAGCCCAAGAGTCGAGTCTGCTCGGCCAAGCATGGGGTGACAGTATCCAAACTGCTTGAACATCCTTGGCAACAGTGGAGATGATTGTAGGAACGTTGGTAGACATGATGACTGATTGAACGGGATTTTATAACTCTATGATTAAACCGGAAAATAGATTCTTTCACGGGATTTTACTAAATCAAGAGAAAACCGTATTCAAAGGAAATCACCCAAGTCGCTAGGAAACCTTGAACCAAGTCTCTAAGTGCCAAGTCGCTATATAACAACTCGCTACAATCCAAGTCGCTAGCAAAATTTTGATGCAATTACAAGCACCAAGTCGCTAAACATTCAAGTCGCTAAATAGCAACTCGCTAGGTACCAACTCGCTAACACCAAGTCTCTAACAATATAATGTACAAGTCGCTAACTTACACCAAGTCGCTACGTGTAGTGGAGAATCCACTACGTGTACTTTTTGTCGCTTGTCTCAATAGACAAGTCGCTAAGACGAAATCGCTATTAAATACCACTCCAACTCGCTAACTTTTTATGAAGCAAGTCGCTATGATGAATATCACACCGAGAACCAAGTCGCTAACTAGAAAATCACAAAGACACCACCTTTCAATCCAAAAACAACCCAACCACGATGATTCAAGCCTTCAAAATCAAAACCTAAACACTTGTGATGATTCTAAACACAAAAGTACTATCAAAATCCAAACTTTAACACTAGAAATCACCCAAATGATGCAAAACCACTAAACTTTTTCAAACTCAAAAATCACCTAAAACCACTAGAAATCCAAAGATATGTAAGAGATGATCTAACCATGGCTCTTGATACCAATTGTACATATTGGATTTCATAAACACACTAAACCATAAGATCAATTAGGCATATAAGAGGTTTTAGAGAGAGAAAGTTAGAGGTTTGGGAACTTTAGTGAGAAAGAAAAATCTTATTATGAGCTCCAACTCTCTACCTTGGAAGGTAGAGAGTATTTATAGTCTTACAATAAAACGCCACACAACGAGTCAGGATCGTGCATAGTGGGTAAAGACCCGTCCGTCCTTCACGGTGTTACTTAACTAAATACTACTTAACATAAAATAACTACGATCACGAGCTTAAAGAATATATATATATACTGAGGTGACCGACTCTTTAATACTGAATTTCTAATTCCTAACAATTGTTTATCGTATCATTGACTTATTATTTATTATTCCCTTCAAAAAGTAAAGGAACATGTTTACTTTTGTTCTTGTTAGTTAATTTACTTAAGTTATACAACGTTGATAAACCGGTGGTGCCGATATAGATCAATCCATTTTCTCACCAGAGTTTATCAATGGATTGAATGTGTTCCAAACCACATACTTGCTTTAAAAGTGGGAGTCGCGATTATGTTATTGATCAAGCAAATGGATTATGTAATGGGACAAGACTACAAATTCTTAAATTAATAAGAATTCCTATTACGCACAAATCATTAACTGAACAAACTTTGAAAAAAATTTATCACACCGAGGTTGAGAATTAATGATCTAATAAACATTTACCACTTAAGATTTTCACGAAACAATTTCACGTTTCATTTGTCATGACAATTAACAAAGCTAGTCAATCACTTTCAATAGTTGGTTTGTACCTGTCACGCCCCTGTTTTCACACATGGACAATTATACATTGTTGTTTCAAAAGTTAAAAGAAAAAGATGTTTGAAGGTTGTCGTTTGTGATCAAGATGGTATTTGTTAATACAAATAAGTAAAACGCGTTTATTTATATTTTATGATTTTCTAATGTTTTGTCGATAACAAACGTAAAATCATATTAACGAAACAAATAAAATACGTAAATGGTTTGAACTAATAGTTTCTAACATATTCACATTTTCACATAAAACACTAAAACAAGTATAAGTGATTTTATGATTTAGTATTACATATGTACAAACAACTAGTGTTTACATATTTGGGTAAAATATATACACAACTAGTATGTAGTATATTGGGTAATATAAATGGGTAGAAACTTAAGTATTTGACCCATTGACCAAATACATTGAATGTAGTTGGGTAAAACAAGTATATACTAAATGGATAAAACTAGCAAATGGTATTGACCCATAACCCATGGTTTTATATATACCACTTGACCAAGTTCATTGATACTAGCAAATGGTATTGACCCATAACCCATGGTTTTATATATATCACTTGACCAAGTTCATTGTATACTAGCAAATGGTATTGACCCATAACCCATGGTTTTATATATACCACTTGACCAAGTTCATTGTATCTAGAAAGAAAACCATGGATCAACCCATAACCCATGACCCATGACCCATAACCAAAAATACCTATGGGCAAAAGAGAGCGGACCACGGATCCCTAGCTTTGTGCTAGCCGGATCCCTTGTGGTAGGGATCTGTGGATCCGGGAACAGAGGGATTTTTCCTCTATAAGTAGAGAGCCATTTCTTCCTTTCTACTCATCACTTTACACACATACTTCCCCAAGTATTCTAACCCTCTAACCTCATATCCAAAGAGTATTATGCTTTTCTGTTTTTGTGTGATCTTGTAGGTTCCTCTTAAAGGAAAGATCACCACATCTTGAAGACGTGCAAGCTCAAGTCCATGAGTTGCCATGCTTCGTCATCATCAAGACAAAGAAGGTTCTCTTGTTGATAGATCTATCTTTCTCCATAGATTGGTGAAGGCATTAGTGAAGAATGCCGAAAGTGTCAAGATGAAAGCATTAGTGAAAGGTGCTCAAGATCCGTGTCAAGCATTAGTGAAGAATGCTAAAGGTGTCAAGACGAAGGCATTAGTGAAGGGTGCCAAGCATTGTGTCAAAGGCATTAGTAGGATGCCAAGAATCAAATCAAGTAGCATTGGGAAGAATGCTTAGGTCGTGATAATCGATGAGGTGCATCGTTATACATATAAGTATTTGTTTATTTACAAGGATGGTGATATCCTTGATAGTGTTGTAACAAGGAGTAGATCTCCTGATAATGGGTGTTGTATCGTAAGGGTAGTAGTTCCTCCATAATGGAACTAGTGCTTAGCCTAGTACCAACAAAGGGTAGGCGACGCCAGGTGAGGATTAGTTCTCATAAGGTGTGAAAGAACTCTGTGGTTAGCCTAGCATCGTATAAAGGTAGAAGACGTTGTGTTAGGTGTGGTTCGCCTTGGTGTGAAAAAGAACTCGTATTTAGCTTTGTACCAAGGTTGCTGTTTACGCTAGAAGGCTTCTCCGCCATAAGGAGTTGGTGTAGTGCTTACGAACTCTCGAGTAGGTGACTCGGGAGTGGAGTAGGGCAAGGAAGGTGTCCTTGTAGACGAACCACTATAAATAACTTGTGTCGTGGTGATGTGCTTCTTACTCTTTATGTTTCATTACACGTCTATATATCTATCTATCAACGTCCAACATAAACAACCAAATAGATTGACATAAGTCGATCTAAATATTTAAAAGGAGTTTTAAATTGGTAAAACTATTCAACCCCCCCCCCTTCTAGTTTTCCACAATTGGTATCGAGAGTCGTTACCAAGTTTTTTTAGTATATTGTACTTTGAAAACTTGATACGATCCATGTATGTTTGAAAACTACAAAGAAGGGAATTTCTTAAAACAAAAGTCATGTTTTTAGAAATCATCATATGTTGGATAGTGATAGATCATTCTAACATTTTCCTTGAGAAGTCTTCATACTAGGATTTGGGTATCTTAGAAGATCATGAAGTATTTCAAGGCCTATGGTTTCTAAAACCATAAAAAGGGAATATAGCAAAGGATTGGGGTATCTTAAAAGATCATGAAGTATTTCGCGTCTATGGTTTCTAAAACCATAAAAGGGGATATAGCAAAGGTATGTTTTCTTAGTTACATTTTTGAAAACGCTAAATTGCTTGTACAAATGGTGATATATGCTTCTATCTTATAATAAGCATAATATGAAAAGTGTTTTAGTGATTTTTTCTTTGAAGTTTTGTTGTTAGATATCTTGTTAATCAAGCTTGAATAAAGTAAAAATGGCTAATATAACTTCACTAAAAAGTCTACAAAGACTAAACCTTTTCGTCGGGTCAAAATGTACATTTTGTAATTTCATGAATCGATCCCGGATCCCTCAGTTACACCGGACGGATCCTCAAGCAAGGGATCCGTGGATCCGTGGTATAGAAGATAGTTTTGTCTGAATTTAAAAATTCATAACTTTTAACCGTAAGTCGTTAAGTCGCAAGCACCTATCGCTTTAAAGGTATTTGAGTCTACTTTCATTTAAAAATGATTTCATAAACTGATTCAAAACAATAATTTACAGAATCATTGATTTATAATAGAAAGTCATTTTTCGGTCATAACTTTTGCACAAACTTTTGATCTAATTGGAGACGGATGTTTTCGCTTTTGAATAACAATGTGTCCTCTTTTGAAAATAAGGTTTTGATCATATTTATAAAAGAAACTAATCAAGCTTGGTATACATGTTTATATTTAACACAAAGCGATGAAAAGAACTTTAGTATGCTATGCTAAATGATAAATTGTCTTCTTTGCATCACTTGATTATTTGCTTATCTCAAATAGCTTTGTGCTTGTTGAGTGATTAACATATCCGGGTTTCTTACCTTGCTATTCATTCTCTTGCTTGTCATCTAGTAATTTCTACTAATCAATGTGCTACTTGAAAGAGTGTTTGGGGTAACATTTATGTAAAAATGTTAGTTTTGTAAGTTGAAAAATGTTTAAAACATATAACACACTAAAATGGCTTTTTGATTGAGTTTGTCATGTGTGCAACATAAATGTTTTATGTGCCTATATGATTTCTTGATTTCATATTTTCTTGTATCGCTTTCTAAAAACAACAAGAATGTACATCGGATCATAACCTACACTTGTGTTGATGATGTACTCTCCCATTTCCTTTTCATGATCGCTCTCCAAGCTTCATAGTAGGATTGACAACTTGATTATTTCATCCGATATACTAAAGTAAATTATTTTGCAACGCAAATATAATTGTTCATATCCGAAAGTCCAAACTCAAAGCTTTCCAACAACATATGTTGAACTAGCTCTTCTAACCATTTTTTTGTTGTTTACCATATGGACAACTTTTAAACTTATTTTAACATGACACCTTCACATCGTTAGTTGTCTCAAGTATAATATTAAACTAAGCAGTATCATCATTGTTATTCTTCGATAGGCCATTGTAGGAATATAAATTTTCCTAACTTGAGAATGAATATTGGAGAACTTATTGCACTAGAAACTCAATTTGACCTAATGGTTGAATTGCTTCCTTGATAGAAGTTGGGTATGTGAAATCGCCGTAAAAAATGGTCGTGTTTAGCCGTAATTGAGCACCACTAGTAATTATCTCATATTCATTCTCTCACTTGGGAAATTTTTACTCCTATGTTTTCCTAAAGTAAGTTTACAATGGAAATACTTTGCATTGTCTTAGGATTACTAATCAAACAAGTTGTAAAATTAATTTTTCCTTTAGTTAATCACAACCACTTGCCTCATCAAGCGATTATCTTGCTTGATGAGAAGAGCTACATACACATGGACGGTTCATTGTATGCTAATCACCATCCAGAATGACTATACATAGTTCATTGCTCTAAATTGGCCAAAACAACCCTATTGTCTTGAACACCATCATCTACTCAAGACGCCATTGTTAATACAAATTATTTACTAATCTAGATCGTAAATCTATTTTGAGCTTCTTGAATAGCGGTTGTTAAGTTTGATAAACCTATGTATTACTTGTGAGCTAGATCTCATTTAATTGCTTATGTGCTATTTCTACATGCTCTTAGTATGTTTTACTTGTATACATATGCTTTCATCAGAGATCATTAGCCTCTAAGTTCGATACTTAGAACAAACGCCTACCATTAAGTAAACTGTTCCTGCATGCCGGATCCCTAGTTTGTAACTAGCCGGATCCTCAGTGAAGGATCCGTGGGATCCGAGCAAATAGAAGTGAAGTCTCAATCCTTTACACCTCAAACCATGTTCCTAGACTACTTCACCTAGTCTGAACTTAATACCTTAGGAATCTTGTCCTCGCTCAGTAAGCTTCATACTCACTCATAGCTCATTAAGGATCACACTCAAAGTGCTTTTCGATCTATCGTTTCACCTAAACTCATTACTCTTCCGCCTCTAGATCACTATTATTTCTCACATGATCCCTCACATCTAGACTTAAAAATCTTTCAATTATGGCAAAATTGATCATAATCATCCTTACCTCAAAATTGGTCTAAATGATCATATTCTAGTTCTTCCACCTTAAAACCTTTAGGATCTTCTCCAAGACATTATCCTAAGTCATCCTGATCACTAGGATCATTTAGCTCCATTTGACACCTCAAATGTTTAGTGTCATCTTTGTTCATTCATTGGTACTCACGAAAGTTCTAATTTCTTCCATATAAGGCAATCATTAGCTACATCACTCATTGCCCTTGAACATTTAAGTACCCTTCCATTTAAAGACACTTATGAGAACTTAAAAAAAAAGGGTATAGGCTTTAGACCTTTCAAACATCACTTCTATCCTTTCCTAGCTGCTGAGAGCCTGATCCCTAGGATTAGCCTAGACGGATCCCCTATTGGTTGGAACCAGAGGATCCGGTGACATTTATGTCAACTCTTGCTAGAACAATCATTTCAAGCTCATATTGCTAACTTGAACACTCCACCTCATCCTAATTAAATCCCTAGATCAGTAAAACTCTAAAGTTGACTCAGGTGCTAATCATCACATTCCAAAGGATTAGAGACTTAAGTCTTGAATGCACTTCTAAATCCTTCCCTTTATGTCATCTTGCTAGAACCTTTAGTCATCGAACACAATATGTATAATTTGATTTAGAAACCTTTTCCTTAGTCATTTCATCATGAGAAAGCTCCTGTGCAACTCATCCAACCAAGAACCACCTAAGAAACTTGCTCGTGTTGTACACCTAAATTTCCTCAACCTAATCATCATCCGTAGAGATAATAAGTGCTAGAATCTCACCAACAAACCCAATCAACAATTGCCAAGAGAACCAAAAGTAATAATAGCATTAAACCTTTTAGTTAGGGATCATCGATCTATAAACCAAACGTACCTAGTTCTAGCAAAACGTCTAAACCTTCATTCCTAGAGCATGGACTACACTCCTTCAACCGAGCTCTCTCACCCAAATCTCTATTCATTAGAGCATTCACCACCGAGAACTTCCACCAATCTAGTCCATCGTTGAAATAAGGAACCACCAAGGACTTGATCATATTAAGGAATTTCCATTACCACCACTCTAATTCCTAGTAGAACCTCATCCTAAATTACTCAATGTACCTCCATCATCATTTGTAGAACCTCCTCAAAATATCCTATCAAGACAATAATTGCTCTAATTGTCTAATCACCCAAGGACTTGTTCAAGAAGTACGAAATGAGTTGCATTTCATGTTTAATCATCTTCTTGAAAGATTGAACCAAATCAACAAGTCTACTCATCCCTAGACTCAAGCACATTGTTGCCTCTTAAGCTTTGGTCACTTATTAGTTTTAGTAGAATATGGCTAAATCATTCTCTTAGTTTTTAGAGATTTGTTGATCATCTCTTATGTTTTATTGAATGATAGTTTACTTGCCATATTGCATTGAGTATATGTTTGTTGGTGGAATACATATCTCATTTTGATGATAACATTACTTGTTACATCACCATTGATAATTTAATCTTTCACCTATACGGATCCTCAAAATTGCCTAGACGGATCCCTACTAGGACGGAACCGGGGATCCGTGGAGACGTAAAAACTATTTTTCTACTAACTTGGATCACATATGCATGAAATTGTGCATTATACTTGTTTTCTAACCTTTGTTTTGTAGTTATTCAATCTACACTTGAAGCATTTGACACCCTAAAGCTAGGGGAGCTTTGTGTCAAAACAATACATTGCAAATTACTTGCAATATTAGGATTACATTTTCCTACTAACTTGCATCACATTTGCAGGAAATTGTGAATTATACTTGCGTTCTAACCTTTGTTTTGTAGTATTTCAATTCACACATGAAGACTTTGACATCCTAAAGCTAGGGGGAGCTTTATGTCAAAGCAATACACTGCAAATTACTTGCAATACTAGATTTATTTTTTATGACTTCCCATTGTAAAGTTGCAATCATCTAGGGGGAGCACACTCGTCTCTTAGACGAAATTCTTTGCAAACTTAGTTGCAAATGATCTAGATTAGAATTACTTGCTCTTTAATTTTTTTTTCTTTCACATGTTTTTCCTAAAAACAATGTGTTGCTTTTCTTCAAACATTTTTTTGTTTCGACAAAAAGGGGGAGAAGAAAGTAAAACTACAAATTCAAACTTTTACGAATTTTAGCTTTTCCTTAAAATAATTTTATGTTTTGTCATCAACAAAAAGGAGAGATTGTTAATACAAATAAGCCAGAAAACGCGTTTATTTATATTTTACGATATTCTAATGTTTTGTCGATAACAAACGTAAAATCATATTAACGAAACAAATAAAATATGTAAATGGTTTGAACTAATAGTTTCTAACATATTCACATTTTCACATAAAACACTAAAACAAGTATAAGTGATTTTATGATTTAGTATTACATATGTACAACAACTAGTGTTTACATATTTGGGTAAAATATACACATAACTAGTATGTATATATTGGGTAATATAAATGGGTAGAAACTTAAGTATTTGACCCATTGACCAAATACATTGAATGTAGTTGGGTAAAACAAGTATAAGTAATTTTATGATTTAGTATTACATATGTACAACAACTAGTGTTTACATATTTAGGTAAATATACACATAACTAGTATGTAGTATATTGTGTAATATAAATGGGTAGAAACTTAAGTATTTGACCCATTGACCAAATACATTGAATGTAGTTGGGTAAAAACAAGTATATACTAAATGGGTAAAAACTAGCAAATGGTATTGACCCATAACCCATGGTTTTATATATACCACTTGACCAAGTTCATTGTATACTAGCAAATGGTATTGACCCATAACCCATGGTTTTATATATACCACTTGACCAAGTTCATTGTATACTAGCAAATGGTATTGACCCATAACCCATGGTTTTATATATACCACTTGACCAAGTTCATTGTATCTAGAAAGAAAACCATGGATCAACCCATAACCCATGACCCATGACCCATAACCAAAATACCTATGGGCAAAGAGAGGACCACGGATCCCTAGCTTTGTGCTAGCGGATCCCTTGTGGTAGGGATCCGTGGGATCCGGGAAACAGTAGGATTTTTCCTCTATAAATAGAGAGCCATTTCTTCCTTTCTACTCATCCCTTTACACACATACTTCCCCAAGTATTCTAACCTCTAACCTCGATCCAAGAGATCTATGAAGCTTTTCTCTTTTGTTTTTGTGTGATCTTCTAGGTTCCTCTTAAAGGAAAGATCACCACATCTTGAAGACGTGCAAGCTCAAGTCCATGAGTTGCCATGCTTCGTCATCATCAAGACAACAAAGGTTCTCTTGTTGATAGATCTATCTTTCTCCATAGATGTTGGGTGGAAGGCATTAGTGAAGAATGCCGAAAGTGTCAAGATGAAAGCATTAGTGAAAGGTGCTCATCATCCGTGTCCATTGAAGAATGCTAAAGGTGTCAAGACGAAGGCATTAGTGAAGGGTGCCAAGCTTTGTGTCAAAGGCATTAGTGAAGGATGCCAAAGAATCAAATCAAGTAGCATTTGGGAAGAATGCTTAGGTCGTATAATCGATGAGGTGCATCGTTATACATATAAGTATTTGTTTATTTACAAGGATGGTGATATCTTAATAGTGTTGTAACAAGGATTAGATCTCCTTGATAATGGGTGTTGTGTCGTGAAGGGTAGTAGTTCCTCCATAATGGAACTAGGTGCTTAGCCTAGTACCTAATAAAGGGTAGGCGACGTTGTGATAGGATTAGTTCTCCTAAAGTGTGAAAGAACTCGGTGGTTAGCCTAGCACCGTATAAAGGGTAGGCGACGTTGTGTTAGGTGTGGTTCGCCTTGGTGTGAAAGAACTCGGTATTTAGCTTTGTACCCAAAAAGGTTGTTTACGCTTGTGAAGGCTTCTCTGCCATCAAGAGTTGGTGTAGTGCTTACGAACTCTCGAGTAGGTGACTCGGGAGTGGAGTAGGGCAAGGAAGGTGTCCTTGTAGCCGAACCACTATAAATAACTTGTGTCGTGGTGATGTGCTTCTTACTCTTTATCTTTCATTACACGTTTATATATCTATCTATCAACGTCCAACATAAACAACCAAATAGATTGACATAAGTCGATCTAAATATTTAAAAAGAAGTTTTAAATTGGTAAAACTATTCAACCCCCTCTTCTAGTTTTGCACAGTATTATCTCTAAAACTACTACAACTGTCGTCTATAAAGAAGTATTTCAAGGTCTATGAATAAGAGTCAAGAGGTATGTACAATTTACATATCACATGTTTTTTTACCATATTTTAAATTATTATAGATTATTAATCACAACCCACTTTTACTTACATTTTCTATGGAATATTTGGTGTGCACGGAATGGACATTTGCTATTAAATGATTAGATCACATACGTCATTTGCTATTCAAGATCGTCAAATTTGGAGACGACAACACATGGATGTTTATTATTTTAACTGTTACAAACTCCATTGATTATCGAATAATTCACGTATTATCTCATTGTTTACTTTATATATTAATAGAACATGTTTACGTTCATTGTTTTCTTATTATGTCATTTTCATACGACGAACACTTATACAACAAATATAAGGTAATCTCATACAATATTATATCTTGAGTATTTTCGATCATTTTACCCATTGTTCATGTATATTATCTGTGCATATTTTGCAGATATTGATAGTTACACATGTATGAAGAAGATCATGTTATCCATATATTGAATCACATGGATGAAGAATATCTGGCAAATCTTTCAATTTAAAATATAGATAGGTTTTGATCGGGTATAGATAATGCATTAGTTGTTCTTTATTTGTTTTTTTTACTTCCATGATGTTTGCATGTAAGAACCTATTTACCTATGCTTTAAAGGATTAATGGAGCTAAATACTTACTATAAAGACATAACTTTTGTTTAGCGTTACAAAAGCCGGTATTCACACCGACAACTATATGTGGTTGTTTAAAGGGTTTCTATGAACTATCAGGGTATAACCGAATGGACATGACTATTATATTGATTAGTACTCACATACGTCATTTGCTATTCAAGACCATAAAATGTGGAGATGACAACTACGACGTCTATTATTTTAAATGAAACTCAATTGATTATTGAATAATTCATGTTTTGTATCATTATTTATATTTATTATTAATGAAACATGTTGACGTTCGTTGTTTTCTTATTATCTCATTTTCATATTCTTTAAAACTTAAATAATCCACGGCTTTAAGCTAGTAAAAAAATAAATAACACAATCATCTATACTACCTTATAATGCATTTAGGCCTTCTAAAATTAGAAGGCTTAAAAATTCAGACTTTTTAAAACTTACTTAGAATAGATAAAACATTTAAGTTGTGGGCTTCACAAAAAATTAAGATAAGGAGTCTAATCATTGAAATGACATGCATTACTCTCTAACTAAAAAATAACAAAAGGAAGAATTAACAAATTAAAATAAGGAGATCCAAATAAAATGACACGCCACTTCTTAACTAATTAATCACTTTTATTTTTAAATTTAAATATCTTTTTATTAGTTTAATTTTTTTATGATCTAATTTCACCATATTTTCTAAAATTTTGTGCTCTTTAATTCAACATTCATTTTTATATATTTTTATGACTTTTTAGTTTTTACATTTTTAGTATGTTTATTTTATTTTGATTTTAACCTTTTTTTCAATCAATGCAAACTTGATGTATCAAAATCATTTACTTTAAGAAAGAGTTTGATGGGTAAGAGATTGTGAAAGATTTTATGGCGCGGAATGATGTCAATGGAAAGATACCAAAACCCAAACAAACACATACAACTAACAATATACATTTGAGTGTTGTGAAATGCACTACCAAGCATGTAGTGAATCAGAGGTTGGTTAGCAATTCATTTAATATATTTATTATATAACTATATTTATCGCCATGCATGGCAGATCCAACTGGTTAAAAAAAACATTTAATGAAAAAAAACCTGCAGTAATTTATTTTGAGATTAAACAAAATAGAAATATAAGACAGGAAGAGAGGCATCCAATAATTTTCTCATACTTGTCGTCATTCTCCCATATTTCAAACCTCATTTCTTCCCTCTCATCTTCTTACAGATGGGCTCACTAATTGACCTAAACTTAATTCCTGTCGGCGCTGACGTCACAATCTCTAACTTAACAACCCCTAAAGTTGAACCTAAAGATGAACCATTTGACGAACCCTCAAACCCTAACCCTAATTTCACACAAGATGATGTTTATTCTGAATATAACCGCATTTCGGAGATGTTCCGAACCGCTTTTTCGAACGACCCTAACGCACAAGCAATTGTAGCTGTTCCTGAGGAACATACCATCTCCGTACGGAAGAACGAGCCGCGGTCTAATGAGTTAGTTAGGGTTACAAATCTCGGTATCGAAGACGAGAGGCATTTTCGAGACGTAGTCAGGAAAACTAGGATTATTTATGATTCGCTTAGGGTGTTTCTAGCTAATGAGGATGAGAAACGTAAGAATTGTAATACATTTGGGCGTGGCCATTCTCGTGCCGATTTAAAGTCGGCTTCGGTTATGAAACGGAGGGGACTATGGTTGAATCGCGATAAACGTGTTGTTGGAGCCGTTCCCGGGGTTTATGTTGGTGATGTTTTCTTTTTTAGGATTGAGTTGTGTGTTGTGGGAATTCATGGTTTGCCTCAAGGTGGGATTGATTATTTAGCGTCCAGTCATAGTTCCAGTGGCGAACCGGTCGCCACTAGTATTATTGTATCGGGTGGGTATGAGGATGATCAGGATAGTGGTGATGAGATTATTTATACGGGACATGGTGGGCAGGATAAGTTTAATAGGCAGGCGGATCATCAGCGTTTGGAAGGTGGGAATTTAGGGATGGAGAGAAGTATGCATTATGGTATCGAGGTGCGTGTCGTTCGTGGTTTTAAGTATGATGGTAGCCCCAGTGGTAAAGTTTATGTTTATGATGGTTTGTATAAAGTTGTTGAGTCGTGGCTTGAAGCTGGTAAATCTGGTTTTGGTGTTATTAAGTTTAAGCTTGTGAGAATAGAGAATCAACCTGAAATGGGGAGTGCGGTTCTTAAGTATGCCGAGAATCTTAGGAATGGACCGTTGCAGGTTAGGCTCACGGGTATGTCCATATGGATATGTCGATGAAGAAAGAAAAGGTTCCTGTTTTTCTTTTTAATGATATTGACGATAATCATGAACCGATGTATTATGAGTATCTGACAACATCTGTTTTTCCTCCTTTTGTTTATCACCTTGGGGGGAAAGGTAGTGGATGTAATTGTGTTTCTGAATGTATGGGTGATTGTTTTTGTGCTAAAAAGAATGGCGGTGAATTTGCTTATGATCAAAATGGTTTACTTATTAGAGGAAAACCATTGATATTTGAATGTGGACCACATTGTAGTTGCCCTCCCACTTGTCGAAATCGTGTTAGCCAAAACGGAGTTAAAAATAGACTTGAAGTATTTAGGTCACGGGAAACTGGTTGGGGAGTTAGATCTTTAGACTTGATTCAAGCTGGTTCCTTTATATGTGAATATACAGGTGTTATTCTCACAAGAGAACAAGCCCAACTATTTTCAATGAATGGGGATAATTTAATCTATCCGAACCGGTTTGGTGAAAGATGGCCGAATGGGGATTTGTCTCAAATATTTTCTGATTATGTACGTCCATCATGCCCATCTGTACCTCCACTTGATTTTGCAATGGATGTATCTAGAATGAGGAATCTTGCTTGTTACCTGAGTCATAGTTCATGTCCGAATGTTTTAGTTCAGTTGGTGCTGTATGATCATTCCAATATTTCATTCCCTCACCTTATGTTGTATGCTATGGAGAATATACCTCCTATGAGGGAACTTAGTCTTGATTACGGCGAAGCTGATGAGTTGACAGGGAAGCTGGCCATTTGTAACTAAATCAACTTCAGTTGTGTAGTGCACCCAAGGTAATTACAGTTTCTCATTTTGGTTATCAAACAGTTTTTATTAGATGTACCATGCTGATAGGGCTGGGTAACAGGATAATGTGGGTCAGATTGACCAAAACCCATTTTGTCCAAAGTTGTTAAAGCTGTTTGTATATTAGTGTGCCATATATGATTTCAATAGTTCTATCACTTCAATAATCATCCAGTTATTTTAAAACAATTTAGGAGGTTTAATGGCTTTGAAGTTCATTTTTGGGCAGGCCCAACCCGTTTGACCCATTTGACTTGGTTTCTTAAAATCTATTTTTTACATTGCTCAAATTGTCATGTTAGAGATAAAACATAACCTCAATCAGCCCACTGGCCAGTCATAAGTTAATGAGCTGAAATTGCGAGCCCGAGCTCATAACTGATAAGTATATGGGCTTGATCAAGGCTAGAGCATGGCTCGACCAATTTTGCTCAAGCTCGAGCTATGCTTAATAAAATGAAGAGCTCCAATGATGCGAGCTTGAGCTCAAGATAGCCTAAAGCTCGAATATGCATATACACAGTGTTCTTGGATAACAAATGCTATTTATAATGTAGGTAAACCTTGATTTTAATCGGAAAGCTTATAAGTAAAGAAGTATGATAACATCCAACAATAACTTCCTTTATGGCTTTACAACAACAACAACAACAAGCCCAATCCCGCCAAAGTGAGTATGGGAGGTAGAAATGTAGACAGATCCTACCCCTACCCAGGATAAATCCGGGGAGTAGAGACTGCTTCCAACGAGAACTTCCTTTATGGCTTTAATTATATTAATTTATATGAACACATATACATATTACAAAAAGATCGATAATAGCTTTAAGTTAAGCCCTTATAAGATCGATCTAAGCTTGTTACATACTTCGAGCTCGAGTGCACATATCTTTATATAAGAGTCTTTGTGTAACACTATTTTCTTTGATTGATGGTTAGATGATTTGCAATGCCTTAACTAATATAAGATAGTACAAGGCTTGTCGTTTTGAGTATTACCATGTGCTTCACCCTTAAGTTCACTTAAACACATAAGGGTTTTTAGTCAATTACACTTAATCCTTACCTTACGTTTGCTATAGAATATATACCTCATGAGGGGACTTAGTCTTGACTCCTGATCATGGCGAGGCCGATGAATTGCAGGGAAGCTGGCCATCTGTAAATAGATCAACTTCAAGTAGCTTTTATGTACCTGAATGTAGGTTAAGGATGAATGGTGCACGGTGCACCAAGTTATAGCTTTTCATATTGGTTACTACCTCTAAATTGTTTCTCATATTGGGGCAATCCAATCATTTTGTTATAGTTTTGGGTCAACCCAACCCCACGTTAGCCTACATTCAGTTATAGTTTCTAATATTGGGTCAACCCAATCAATTTTTGCAATACTCCAATGCACCATGCATATAATAAAATATTGTGCCATATATTATTTAAAAAGTTCTATCACTTCTGATTATTTTGATAAACCAATTCAGGAGGTTGTGTGCCTTTGAATTTTGGGCAGCTTTCAACCTGTTTGACGTGATTCCTAAAAGCCACTTCGTATTTTTTTAACGACACATATTCATATATGACATGTTAAGTGATAAAACATAACCTGAATCAGCACACTCATTAGCAAATGAGTTGGAATTGCTATCCTCCAACATGTGCTTTTAAGGTCAACAATCCAACATCAAGTTGAGACTATATTTTTCAATAATTGCTCCTTGAGCTGTTTGTGGTATGTTGATTTTGTTGTCCGTTGGTCATTTGTCTTATCTACATTGAGCTTACCTGGCACAATCATATTATTTCCCGCCAGTCACTCTCGAGCACTGAGTAAGCTATGTGATTTTAATGATATTTCTTTAATACATATGTAAAGATTTTTTTGTTTGGTTTCATTTTTTTTTTTTTTTTTTGCATTTAGTTTCATATTACTTGATTAAAGAAGGATACAGAATGCAGCAGAACAACCTTGGTATGGCTATGTTCTGACTGCACGGGCGTAGCCAGACAAAATCTCAAGAGGGGGAAAACAAAATTTCTTTTGGCCGTGTTGAATATAATCAAAAAAATACACCTGTAAACCTGTAATGGTCCTTTATAGTGATGTGTATTTTCTTATATTACTAGATTATGTGGGAAAAATATGATTAATACAAAATTAGGATATCTTTTATGTTAGAGTAGCAATATTAATAGATTGTATTGAAAACAAACTGGACGATGAAAAAAGAAATAACAAGACAAAAAGATACAAGAATATGGGTAATGTTTAAAAAGCAGGAAACCACTGGACTATGAGCTTCCTTCTGTTTTCATTCCTCACTTTAATTCATTTAATTTTAGGGGGGCGACATGACGAAAATAACCAGAATCTCTGCAAATAATACACTACGACCGGAACTTTTGATGGGGGCAGCTGCCCACCCCGCCCCCTTCCTAGCTCCGCCACTGCCTGACTGATGGTGGTTGTGTGTATACATCAGGGCTAGTTTCATCTATTATATTAGGGTTAGTTTCAGGGGAAAACATCTTGTCGTTATTTGGTAATGACTTTCCATTGTAGAAAGGTTGGGGCTAATCTCTTGTCCAGTTTTTCTTCAACCATAAATCTGATTAAACTTGTCATGTTGTGGTCTCTGGATGCTATGCTAATTATGCTATGAAATTTCTTGCCTTTGTAGGTATACACAAACAAATTTTTTGGCAACTACTTAGTGTCCAAGAGAATTACGTCCATCTTTCTCTTTCAGCGCAATTTTGAGTAGGAAGCCGCTGTCAAAAGATTCACAAGCTTATACATTCTGTGATGGTGATGCTGGTGTCAGTTCATCATGTTTTCTGAGTGTACCTTGGTGTAATATATTGTGATGGTAAATCACATATGGATAAAGAAGAGACTGAGTGCAAGTGAACCGGAAGAGTTGGTATGAAGCAGTTAATGTCTGCACTATCATACTTAATATCTACGGCATCCACCAGTAGTAGTGATATTTTGTTATAGACTTGTGTATCCTTAATTGGTTTGCTAATCTAAAGCGTTTTAATTAAATGTTAAAACCTGTACATATGAAGCCGAAATTTTATAGATGTTTCATGCATACTGCATGTTCAAATGTCCGATTGTAGTTCGGGTATTGGTTTTGCTCCTGATCGCTGTCTAATATGCAGGTGGACATCCAGTAAAAGAGTGGCTCGTTGCTTACACTTTTATATTTAATTTTTTTACTTTCTGGAAAGAAATATATACGGTTGGTTGTTACCTTGTCATGATGATATGATGCTTTCTCTGAATGTTTCTAATAAAAGTAAAAAATGGTTTGCTAGATACAACAGCCAGGTTTGTAGTAGATTAGGTTACCTGTTTAGGGGGTGTTTGGGGATTGTTTATTGAAAATAGATATCGCTTTGAAAAATGAATAATCGATAATTAGCTTTTAAAATGTGGTTTTGAAATATAGTATTGGATTTGGTTATGTTTTTGTATCACAAATTAGTGTCATTCTTGGCGACCGGGGTCGGGTCAACCGTCGGGTCAATTCGGGTCAGGGGGTTAATATCCGAACCCGACCTTGTTTAGAACTCGGGTTACTCGGGTTCGGGTCAATTCGGGTCGGGTCAAGTCGGGTTCGGGTCAAGGTCAAGTTAAGAATATACATTTTTTAAAGAAAATTGATATACTCGAATTTGTATTTTACATTACTAGGCGAGTACCCGCGCCTAGCGGCAACGGTTTCTAGCGGTAGACAATTAACGATATGTGATATTGTGGTAAGTGTTTCGTATAACGTTCAAAATAAAACACCAATTGATACATTGTTTTTCAAGAAATAATAGACACATCTTAAATGAAGCACTTCATACTTGGGTAACACTTCCAAAATGGGTGGTTTTCAAGTGCAGGTCAATATGATTTGGGCCACGTAAACCCATCCCACAAACACATTTTTTTATCCAATTTACATTTCTGCAAAAACATAGCATAGTCAACATGATTGCAAAACAATAAAATACAAAAAATAAAATTTTAATATGTACAAGCATATATCGATTCTAAATAATAATCAAATTACTTGCTCATTACTATTTATTTGAAGACTTTATAATCAATAAAAGCATCACCCAAGTCAACCCTTTTACAAGTATTCTGAGTTAAGTCACCAACACCAATATTTTGCATGTATCAAACAAACTGGTATACAAACTGATACGGCGTGAAACTCCAGCAGTAGCGAAAAGCTCATCTAGGTCAAATTTTATGCTGCAATCAAAGAAGACAGTTAAACAACGAGAAAAGAGCAATTCAATCAGAAATTTCCTACAGTCGATTACCAACATGATGTTTGGTGACAATTGCCGGTAGATAGTGTTTTCTATAAAAGACCAAGCATCGAAGCAAAAAGTAAGGTAAGAATGCGATAATTTAAGATCACATACAAATTTAGAAGTTCAATGCACCCACAAGTTTCATAAAATTTACAAATATCAAATGAATCTCCAAGTTGATCTTGTCATTTCGCCAAAAGTAGAATTGACTTTTGATGTCAAACATAGTACCAATAACACATCGAAATTAATAACGGTTTTATTACATATTTAAGTATTTAACAACGTTTTCGGGCTTGTAGAATTTATTTTAATGTCTAATATAATCATCATAGTTTTCTTTAAAACCATAAAGAATCTTATGAATCACCAAGTTTCCAAGTAGTTGATTTGAGTTCAAAATTACAAAATATGCATTTGCTTGACGTACCTGTTATCATTTAAACATTTACTCCTAGATCCAAAACCCTTTGTATAGTATCGGCACTATCAAGTGACCGTAAGCCTCTTTCTGCAAACTTGTCTATAATAGGATGAACTCGGCGTTCAATATCTGATCTGTTGTTTGCAAGATTCAAAATCTAGTAAATAAAAAATAAGTAATTCAGTATTTTCAAATGGCAAAAAGGGAAGGAAAAAGTCAAGTTTTCTTATTGACTATAGAATGTCACGGTACCTGTTCGGGAGCACCCTTGCTAGCTTTATGCATTTTACCCTCATTGTCCAGATAAGTCAATGTTGTGCGCTTATCAGTAGGATTGAACGGAAAAAAATGTAGTTCTTGAATGTGGGCACATGCCTAGAATGCAAACAAGAAATGTTTAAAGATACAAATAATTACAAAACAAGAGATACATTGTTTTCCTGTATAATTGGTTCTTGATAAGATTACCTCTTTTGGATCAGCAAGCATACCAACTATAGCAGCATCAATGGCATCCTGATTTTCAGTTCTGAGGCTCGAGTGACATCAAAACAACGGTATCTGCATCTACCTTTAGCAAATACCTTCGAATTTAAGTAAACAAAAAGTTAAACGCAAGGTAGTAAACAAGCTTACAAGATGCTTACCCTATCATTTCAGGTAGCAAAATAGGAGCGTTGGAATTTGGAAAGGTTCAAAATGGCAATTTTAATATGAGTCAATATGGGTCTGGTTGGGTTTAAAGAAAACATTTTTATTAAAAATATTAATGAATCACTAATGTGTCAATGTGATTACATCCATTAAGTTTTATCATGTTCAACCCATCGTGGCCCGTTCCTCGCAACAAATATTTTATACTCAATCCATTTGTCCATCAGATAAAAAATATCCAAAGTTGGCCCATTTATAGGTAAATGTGGTCAAAATAGCGACCTCTACTGTTTTACCTATCAAGTTGCCATTTAGACACATTTATGAACTAACCTCAACCTTATCGACAGTGAGCTTGTTTAGTGTTAACGTTCTGGTTTTGTCACTGCAAAGAACGTCCATTCCCGCCATTTCTTCAATGGTCGTCATTCTTTTTGTAATGGCTCCCTACAGTATATGCAAATATATGTCAAAGGTTTCAAAGAAAGGTGATATATTGGAAAATATCTATGAAGGAACAAACCTGCTGAGCTAAACGATGAGATCTAATGGCCATTGTTACAGAAAAAATGGTGGGCATGGCAATAGGGATTCCTCCAATTAGGAGGACAAGTAGATTGTCTATTCCGGGTCTATATTTCCTATCTTGAATTGGGAACATTACTATAATCTAGATAATCATTACATATAAAATATAGCAACGTTAGAATCACATAATATTTGACAATATCCATTATCCCTCCCCATCCGCATATGACATTATCCCCTCCCCTTGCCTTATCTCACTCGGAATAAAAAAAGACACATTCTAATCAAATTAAATCAAGCAAATTTCCTAACATTCTAATCGATGACAAATTACTAATTCACCAGAACGGCTGAAAGTGAATCGTAACCCTAACATTCTCTTTCGACTTCGAACTCTCCGAAGAGATATTTTTAAACTCACTTCCACCATATGAAATCGGTGACGAACTCACATTCTCAGTTAAAGCTTCTTTCGCAGCCGCAAGATGATCAAAACCACAAAAACCAATCTTTTCCTTCAAACCTCCCACTCCACCTGTTCCACAAAGTAGCAAAAGTATATATCGCAAAACCATATAAACCAACCAACAAATAAAACACATCCTATTTTTTTTAAAGGCAAATTACCAATATCCTACGCCTCTCGGCATCCCAAACCGCATCTCACAATCGTACCTAACCCCAAAATCAGCAAAACAAAACATTAATTAACTCAATACACGAAAATCACCAAAAAGCTAAAAACTCAAAAATTGTATAAAGCTTATACCCTTTCAAACCGGAATCGTAGTTCCGCTACTTTGCTTCCTAAAAGCATCTTAATTTAGACACTGCGAAACGCGATTCTACCATTAACTCAAAACACCAAAATCACCAAAACCTTCGAACAAAAAATTAAACTCATAAAAGAAAAGCCCTTTTTGAAAGAAGAACATACCTCGGTGGTGGGGCGAAAGAGGCGGCGGCCGAGAAAAGCTAGGGTTTATATCTCGTGAGTAGAGAGAGAGAGAACGGAGTGTACGATTTCTATGTAAATATGTGTTTTTGTGGTAGTAACTTTCTCTCACATTTGACTATTTTTCCACATTTCATTTTTTAACATTTGACCAACTCTTTATTAAAAAAATCAACAAAAAATTAAAAAAAAATAAAGTTTTACCATATCAGATTCTTGGATTGGTTTATAAAAAGTAACATTATTTTGTCCCAATATGGAATCCCTACAATTCTGAAAATAATGACCTTGCCATAAAAATGTTTGTTTCAAACTCATCGTAACACTCTGAGCCAGAATGTAACTACATTATATATTGTTAATGCTAATTGCTTTATTTTTGTTTCTTGCACAAATATCATCATAACATACACACATGTAGACCTCACAGAGGCAACCTGATGTAGATTAGTAGAAATGATAATTGATGATTATACAAACTTAATGACCTTGTTAAGCATAAAAATATCTTGGCTGACCTACTCTAAAAAAATGATAATTGATGATTATACAAATTTAACGACCTACTTATATGTTGTTAAACGTTATGGGCTAACAATTTGTAAGTATAATATGGCTTTGGTGTACTATGAAAAATATTCGGGTCATCGTTTGACTAACCTGAATAAGAAATAGGTCAATTCCATATATACCTAACTTAAACATCAAATCATACATTACCCAAAACATGCTTTAAATACATTATACATCATGCATTCAAAACATGTATTTTGGGTATATATGACATTTTGATGCTTAGATTTGTATATATGAATTATCCTAAAGATAATATATTAGTTTTAGTGTTTGACAAAAGTTATTATTTTGTAACTTAATGAGTAAAATTACAAAATTAGACATTTGCATTCCCAAGTTGATACAAAATTAGAGGATTTATTTCAGACACTTTATAAAATCTACCATTCAAATATATTGTTTCGAATTTATACCCTAATGTGAAAATGTAAGAATAAAACTAAGATGTGTCCAAACACAATAATTTCAGAGAATCGTGATATATATCCACTAAACTTAAAACTACATATTTCCCAAAATACAAGTTTTTAATGCATTGACGCATAAATGCAGTTAAACATATTTTATATACGCAAATACGCAGTTTTAATGGATATATACAATCGCCTTAACATTGCTGTTTTGTGGGCCACATAAGAATTGACCACCTATGTTTTGAAAAGCACCTTTTTCTGGATGATACAAAACCACGTTTTGTATCTATCAAAATGCATCTATAATCAATTCTGTGAAAAAAATTCCCAAGAACACTAATAATTATTATTCACGTTTTGTAGATGTGATTAGGAGACAATCAATATCTCAACGCAAATCCAAACACCCTCTTAGCTTGTCATCTAAAAGTGGACGTGTTTGTGTTTGTTTATTTTACGGGCTCATCAACATATCTTGATAAGAGAAGTGTATTGCATTTTAGGGATGAGCTCATAAGTTTACTTATTCTAAAGGGGGTTTTATTTTATTGGCTTGTTGAAGATGCAGATTGCAAACTTTTTAAGGTATTTTTAAATCATAAAAAATAATATTAAATTGAAAAGTGAGAATAAATATGTCCCATATTTAAAATTATTAGTTGATATTCATGCATAACTGGCCAAGGAGCAAGATAATTATATTTGTTTGTTTAACCGTTTAGTGAATTCGTTTCACATCATTTCAATGATATGTGTTTGTATGTGTTTGTTCAGAATTTCTAACCACAAACACTCTCCAAAAGTATATAATTTGATTTAATCAAGATTATATTAATTGAAATAAAGGTTAAAGTTTAAAAATTGAATTAAAATAAACTAAACCCACTAAAAATATAAAAACTAAAAACTTATAAAAATATATCAAAATTGATGTTGAATTAAGGACAAAAATTTTAGAAAATATGGTGAAATTAGATTATAAAATAAAATAAGTAGATAAGAAGATATTTCAATTTGAAAATAAAGATGAATTTTTTTAACAAAAAGTGATACCACTTTATAATTGAGCTATTTATCTTAATTTTAAAGTGTTAGGAAGCCGAGTTTGTTAAAAAGTGACACATGCCATCTCATGATTGGAGCTCCTTATCTTAATTTTTGATTAGGAGTTAGGCTTAGAATGAGGTTTGACTTTTACATGTATTATAATATAGTAGTAGTCGGATACTCGCTATGTTAAAGCTGGCAAGATAAATATATATGTGTTTGCCAATTGCTAGTGAATTCGATTCACAACACTTCAAATGTATATGTGTATCTTGTTAGTTGTATGTGTTTGTTTTGCTAATTCGTGAATTTTTTTCCCGTGACATCATTATTCCCGCATATAGAAATACCCTCGCAATCTCTTACCCGTCAAACACTCCCCCAAAAGTATATGATTTTGACAAATTATATTAATTGAAATAAAAGTTAAAGTTGTAAAAATTTGAGTTAAAATAAAATAAACTCACTAAAAATATAAAAACTAAAAACTTATAAAAATATATCAAAATGGATGTTGAATTAAAGAGCATAAAATTTAGAAAATATTAAATTTGAATGAAAAAAAATAAGTAAGTATAAAAAATATTTCAATTTGAAAATAAAGATGAATTTTTAGTGGAAGTGACACATGCACTTTATAATTGGCTCATTATCTTAATTTTTAGTGGTTGAGTTAAACTTGGAGTGTTAAGGTGACACATGTCATCTCATGATTGAGTTCCTTATCTTAATTTTTGGTTAGTGAGTTAGCTTGGATTGAAGTTGGCTTTTACATGCATTATAATATAAGATAGATATAAGAAAAGTGCACATACGTCATCTCATGATTGTAGTTCCTTATCTTAATTTTTGGTTAGGAGTTAGGCTTGGATTGAGGTTTGGCTTTTACATGCATTATAATATAGTATAGATAGATGAGAGAAAAATAATGGGAAGATGCAGTTAATTTTATGAATGCATTTCTAATTTGCGGTTGTGGTTTCTTCTTATTTTGTCATCTTATGGCCTAAGAGCCATGTAGCCGCAATTGCCATTTAAAAAAAAAAAAAAAAAAAAAAAACTAGTCGGTTTATGTTATAGCTAAATTCAATAACTAAAATACATAGTTAAATCTTATTTTTAGCTCATCGGTTTGGTTTTCAGGTTTAAATTTATTTCAGCCAAAAATTGAAAATCAAACTCAATTAATTAACTTATTATTAGTAAACCACCCACCACTCACCACCACCTGCTCCGACCACCGCCACCACTCACCACCACCTGCTCCGACCACCGCCACCACTCACCACCTACCACCACCACCGCCACCCACCACCGCCACCCACCACCACCACCACCTACCCCCACTACCACCACCACCTACCACTACCACCCACAACTAATGCCACCACCACCTTCCACCACCACTGCACCACCCACTGCATCACCAACACCACCTACCACCACCCCCCCACCACTCACCATGTTTCACCAAACCCACCCAAAGACCACCTATCACCCACTCCACCGTTGGAAAATTTAGTGCACTTCATGAATACCATTAACTTGTAATGGTTGAGGTACGGAGTGTACACCCATAAGGTCCATGAACACCCCGACTCTTGTAGTGGTTTGTATTGATAGTGCTTGGTGAAAGTACTATTGTGGACCACTCGATTATCGCGTGTTTCCACCTGGCAAGATTTCCATCGATCGGTTTCCACCGGTGTGTTTCACCGAAGAAGTGTTTACACCGGCGCCGTGTTTCCACCGCCAGTGTAACCAATCGGATAGCACTGCGCATGAAAGTACGCTTTGTAAATCTGAACCTATTCAAGCTGTTAGCTTCAACCTTTAATGACCACGCTTAATTGGTCATGTAACCACTAACGGCTATAATGGGGATAATTATGAGGCTATTAATGGGCCGACAATACTCTAATTCCATTGAATTAGCCAAGAGTATTATCCTATAAATAGGATATCTGATTATGCATGAAGAACATACAGAAAATGTAACACCCCCAAAATCACAATGTGACAGCGGAAGACTATTTGGGGTATTACTTAGAGGATCATAGTCACAAGTTATAGAAAACGGCTCTAAAAGAGACGCTTTAATAAAAAGTAGTTACCATTTCATAAATCTCAGCGTTTAGAAACACAAATAGGGAATACCACATGTTTTGGAGTTACACAAAAGATAGTTTAAATATTTATGAAATGATAACTTTGATTGAAAACAACACCACTTCAAGTGTCCCACGATCGTCCGCCTCCACTTCATGAAATTCTAATTAGCACCTGAGATGAACATGCTTAAAAGTCAACAAAAGTTGAGTGATATTCATAGGTTTAAGTAATAAGTTGAACACAAGTAAAAGATGATAATTGCTTCGAATACAATCACCATGGAAAACATAGATTATTATTATGCACTAAGCTCATGACACCAAACTAACTGCATACACCTAATTACGGGTGTAAGTAATAATATTGCCCTCAGAGATGGAATTGCCAATTCCATAGTTAACCAAATATAGTGCCTCGTTATTTCCGATAACCGAAGCGGGTCGTTAATTCCCATAGTACTATCCACAATATTCGCGTGCACTAGCAAGTGATTAATGGTTCATGATGTGTGGACTTATGGCGTGCAACTTAGGCTATAATAATAATGATCGATAAGCATACATTTAAGAAAAGACTTGTGTTCTAATTTATAGCATGCATCTCTCCCGGGTTTGAAAGAAATAAGTAAAGGCGCAGGCTATGAACTCACCTTAGCAAATGGTATCCGAGTAGGTAAGATCAAGTAGTATGAGCACGGCACCGCCACGCAACCTATAATTAGTATGGTAAGTCTTAGTTTATTGTTTTTATTCATGACTTAGTGTATTTAAAACGGTTGAAGCATTCTTGAGAGTTTGTGTTTAATAACGCTTTTGTGGCAATCGGTTAAGTTTAAATAAGTTTCGAAATGCTTATAAGTCTTTGGCTCTTGGAAAGTGAATGGAATAGTTTATAAGCATTCAGATAAGAATTTGCTCGAGTATATTTATTAAAGCGAAACAATTACAAATCAACTTATATTTATTTGATTTTGTTTAGTTTTGAAAAGTATATATATATATATGTACAATATATATTTTATCTAAGTTATGGAAAATATTATATTTAGAAAAGTATAATATTTTCTAGTTTATACAATTGTGGTTGTCAAATAGAAATATGTACCAATTTTATTTATGTGACGAAGACTTGTAGAAAATATAAATTTATTATCTTTTAGAAGTTTTAGGATGGGAAGCGCTTAGTGTAGATCTTGGAGGGTCCAAAATTGTAAAGGTTTATATAAGTTTCAAATTTTATAAGTATTTTAAGAAAATGTGTTAAACGGTTCAAAGTAGGGGGTTGAAATCGTAGATATCAATATTAGTGTACAAAGTTTATAAGGGGTCTTGAGCAATATGAGAAAGGGCGAAGTTCGGGGACTAGTTGTGTCAAGTCCCTAAAGTTACAAGTATTACACCCAAAATGGGTAATCGCCATGAGGCGCGAACCTCACCCTTTTCCTCACAAGAGACACGCCCCACCAACCGAAGCTGGGACCTCTTGTGCTAGGATTCTCCTTAGTTCCATTTAATGTGTATGTCGGTCCGCTTCAGTTAGTTTTATAATCCTTCTCAAGAGCCATTTTCGAAAGTGTTGCATGCATATGCATGACTTTTTGTATTTTTCCAAGATTGTTTTATAACCCCAAGTTTTCAAGTAAGACATAAATATAGTTAAGCATTTGACGAGTCGTTTTGATGCCGTAGTGAACCAAAAGGCTTTGTTTCGTTTCGATGTTTATTGACAAGACCGATATGAGTTTTGAACCAAAGAAGTTCAAGTCGAGCTAGTGAGATTCTCATCTAGCTTATTTTCTAGTGAACCAAGTGCTTGTTACTAACAAGCCTCGTGATGGTATAATGGGTCTCTGTCATGAGTGATTTCCAAGCCCAAGCTGACTTGACTTGTCTTAGCCACTCGGTTGTGTATAATGTTTACAAAAGTGTTCGATGAGTAAATTAGAATCGGAATAAACTTGAGTCGAGCCAATAATTTCAAGGTAAGTAGGTTTCTAAAAGTGAGTCATATGTTATGAATTTCATGAAACCGTTTGTACATCATTTATACATTTTCGAAATGACTTTCAAAAGCTTCCAAGGTTACTAAACTTGTTTTTAAAATCCGAATAAACCAAGATGATTATTTTCTATAGTTTAGCATGCATGTTTTTCTTTAAAAAGTACCACACAAGCTTAATAACACATGATGAGGATGTCAAGTTCATACATGTAAAGTTTATGTTGTTGTTTACGTTTAAAGATTGTATGCTTAAACAAAATATACTTGCATGCAACGAGTGGAGTTTTAACGCAAGAAAACCATAATGAAGATGAGTAAGTGACTTACAATGCTTGTGTGAGAGTGAGTGAAGCAAAGGCCAAGACTCAAGAAAACTCAACACGAATGTCCAAATCGACTTAGAGCAAGGACCCAACAACCACTAGAATATCCAACTCTTTGAAGACCTTGACTTTGTGAAAATTTTTGGTAAGTGATATATGTAATGAGCCTAGGCTCTGGTTTTAAGAAGCAAGGAGGAAGAAAACCTTTGGTTAAAGACCAAGAGTCTTTGTTGAGTATGGGTATATGGGACATGATTTTACTACAACCTAGGGAGTATTCTAATAAACAAGCAAATGGTCTTGGCTTTTCTTGAGTGGTATTCGGCAGCCATAGGACAAGAAAGGGATAGAATGAGTTGTGTGCATGGGGAACATGCCCCAAAAGTCAACTAATCTAGATACATGTTGGTCATTGAGTTTATATCTCAATATATGTTCCAAAGTCTAAGTATTTGCAAGTTTTGAAGGATGGTGTACTTGTGAGCCCATTCGGTTACAAGAAAAGAAAGGAAGGAAAAGACTTCAAATTTTTGTTAAGTATATCGCGGCCCGCTTGAGCTTAAATGAGTCACGGTGTTCCGGCTGAGGTTTTGACCAACGATAATATATAATTTAGCGTGTTTTTATAAAGGTAACAAAAATATAAAAATAAAAATATTAATTCTAACTCGTAGAAATATTTATTTGACTTTAGCCATAATTAATTTAGTGCCTGTGGCGTATGCTCGTAAGACAAGAAAATTCCTTGTGAGACTGATTTCAGCTTATCGTAAATATCGCATGATTAAATAAGACTACTCGAAGTTGCATAAATTTTTATGCAATAAAATGAAGTGTACATGCTAAAATGCTCAAATAAGTTTTGATAAACAATCTAGTTTATTAATAATGAAGGTTGATGATAGTGAAATTTACAGTGGCTACAGCATCAACCCTCAAGAGAATTCTTCATCCGGAATTTTAGTTTACAGTGTTGCCTGAGTTGAATTTGCAAAGAGATGTGGGTACTTAACACGATGGTGTCTTCGGCCCCACGTGTACTGGTCCTCGAGTTCCATCTAACTGACGATGGGATGCGACTTTGCTTAAGTCGCTTGACTTCCTATCCATGATTTCAATCGGTTCTTTCGACAAAGTTGAGCTTGTCATCGAAGTTTAATCTCTTTAGTGAGACGACAAGAGATTCATCCGACAAACATTTCTTCGATTTGAGACGGAAAGGTAGGATGAACTCTACTAAGTTCTTCCAGGAGATCAAGTTTGTAAGCAACCGGGCCGATTCTTTCGAGAATCTTGAAAGGGCCAATGTATCGAGGGTGTAACTTTCCTCGCTTTTTCCTAATCGAACTTTTCCTTTCCAATGTGATACTTTCAACATGACTCGATCACCAACTTGAAATTCCATGGGTTTCCTTCTAACATCACAGAACTCTTTTGTCGATCTCTAGCAGCTTGAAGTCGCTTGACTAATTTGCACAATCTTTTCGGTTGTTTGACAAGCTCAGTCCAAAGAGTTGGGCATCTCCAACCTCGCCCAAGAAACAGTGATCGACACTTTCGACCATAAAGTGCCTCAATGGGGATGCCGATGCTAGCGTGGTAACTATTGTTGTAAGAGAATTTCGCCAACGGTAGAGTGTTTATCCCAACCTTTTCCAAAGTCGATCAATGCCAGCTCGCAGCATGTCTTCCAAGGTTTGGATAGTCCTTTCGCTTTGGCCATCGGTTTGAGGGTGATATGCGGTACTCATATCCAAACGAGTACCTAAAGCCTTTGAAGAGATTTCCGTATGTGAAGTAAAACGACCGTCACGATCGAAATGATGGAAATTGGTACTCCATGACGGATACAATTTCCTTCGTGTATAGTTGAGCAAGGGCTTTCATTTTATCGCTCTCCTTGATGGGGCGTGAAATGAGCGGATTTGGTAAGGCGATCAATGATGACCCAAATGGTGTCGTAACCTCTAGCGGTCTTTGGTAGTTTGGTTATGAAATCCATGGTAATTCTTTCCCATTTCCAAACCGAAGTTCAGTTGAGTTAACAATCCGAAGGTTTTTGACATTCGCTTTGACTCGAGAACAGGTGAGACATTTCCCAACGTATGTTGCAATTTCAGCTTTCATGTTTGGCCACCAATAAAGCTTCTTGAGATCTTGGTACATTTTGTCGGATCCCGGATGAATGGAATATTTAGACTTGTGAGACTCATGCATAATGAGTTCCCCAGATTCCTCCATAAAGTGGTATCCAACTTCTATCGCCAAAACATAAGGTTCCATCCGATCTTTGTGCAAAACCGTCTCGCTTTCCCAAGATTCCAAAGATTCTCTCGGGACTGTGTTGAGAGCTTCAACTTGAGCTTCAAGGATTTTTTATGGAAGGGGTGACTTAATTGTCATTCCCAAAGATCTTACTCGAAGAGGTTTAGGTCGATCCTTTCACTAAGAGCATCACCACGACATTTGCTTTTCCGGTGATAACGGATTTCACAATGTAATCACTAAGCAATTCTAGCCATCTGCGTTGTCGCATGTTCAACTCCTTTGATCGAGAATGTGTTGGAGACTTTTATGACGGTAAACACCGCACACTTGGTTCCATATAGATAATGTCTCCATATTTTGAGAGCGAAAACCACGGCTCCTAATTCCAAGTCATGGGTAGTGTAGTTCTTTTCGTGAGTTTTGAGTTGTCGCTAAGCATGTTTATCACCTTGTTTCTTTGCATCAATACCGCGACTTAACCCTAGGTGTGATGCATCACAAGAGACCACAAAATCTTTCACTCCATCGGGTAAGGCTAAGATAGGGGCTTCGCAAAGCTTTTGTTTCAAAAGTTGAAAGGCTAACTCTTGTTCCTCACCCTACCAAAATTCTTTTTCTTTTTCTCGGTTAACTCCGTTAGAGGTTTAGCGATTTTCGAGAATCCTTCGATAAATCTTCGATAGTAACCCGCAAGACCTAAAAATTGGCGATTTCTAGGAGGGAGTAGTAGGGATGACCAATCTTCGACAGCTTCGATTTTTGAAGGATCAACATGAAGACCATTACTATCTATCACGTGACCAAGGAATTGAACTTTTGAATCCGTAAGTCGCGACTTTGAAAACTTAGCATACAGTTCTTCTTTCTTGAGTAGCTCTAAAATGGCTTTCAAGTGTTCCGCATGCTCTTCCTTGTTCATGAGTAAATGAGAATGTCATCAATGAACACAATTACAAATTTGTCCAAGTAAGGTTTACACACTCTGTTCATCGTGCCATAAATACCGGGCGTTGGTCAAACCAAATGGCATCACTTGGAACTCATAGTGGCCATATCGTGTCTGAAAGCGCTTGAATATCTCCTCTCTAACTCTCGCTGGTGATACCCGTGATCTCGATCAATCTTGGAGTAGACGCTTGACCCTTGCAGTTGATCAAACAAGTCATCAATTCTAGGCAATGGATATCGGTTCTTCACCGTTAGCTTGTTCAAATTTACGAATCGATACACATACGAAAAGATCCGCCCTTCTTTTGACAAATAAGACCGAGCTCCCCAAGGCGAAGAACTCTCGAATGAATCCTTTTCGACAATTCTTAGTTGGTCGACAATTTTGTAGTTCGAAGGTGCCAATCTATAAGGTGCTCGTGCACGCAAGCTCGGGCCGCCCCAAGATTAGCTCGATTTGAAATTCTACTTGCCGAATCGGAGGAAGACCGTGCAAGTCTTCGTGAAATACTCCGAGAAAGTCCCTAGCCACGGACGCTTTTAGTTGTTTCTCATCCGCTTTTCTCCTCCGGCATTTGTGCTAGAAAAATGTGGCATCCTTTTTCTATGTACTTTGTAGTTTTGACGCACGAGATGATATTCAATCGGGTTTTTCTACGCATCACCCGAATGATCGAGTTTTGCCATTGAAGGGAAGGTGAACGACTTTCTCGTCACAGATGATTCTTGCACGATTCTTGGATAGCCAATCCATGCCAATGACAAAGACGGGGCTACCAAGTTGATAGGCATAAGGTCTATATCGAATCGGTGGTTTGATAAAGATAGATTGCAACCTCGAAAGATAGTGTTAGTTCCTACTATTTTTCCATCGGCTAGCTCTACTTCATATGTGGTATTTAGGACTTTAGGGGTGACTTTTAGTAATGGTGCAAACTTAGAAGACACAAAGCTTTTGTCGGCCGTAATCAAATAACACCTTAGCTAAATGATGATTGAGTGAAAACGCACTGTAACGACGTCCGGTTTTCTTGTGCATCTCCATCTCCTAGCACATAAGCTCTTGCTCTAGTGGTTATTGTTGTTATTGTTGTTGTTGTTGTTGTTCCCGCACAGCTGGGCACCTACTCTTGACATGCCCGCCTCCACATCCAAAGCAAGTTATCCCCATGGGTTGGAGGTTACTTCAAAGAGTGGCTTCGACAATCCTTGTGGGTATGGCCCACCTTGTTACACTTCCCACACTTAATAGTACAACGGCCCCACATGATGCGTTGCATCGAGTGCACAAAGGGTGTGGTCCAAAGATAGCCTCTTCCATTGGCGGTGTAGTCCGCATAAGCCCTCACAGCTTCTTGTCTACGGTTTTGTTGGTTGTGGTGGTTGTTTCGGTTTTGGTGATATGGGTTGGGATTGTTATTGCGGTGTTGATTGTGATTGTTGCGGCCTTGGTTGTTGTTGTTGCGGTTATTGTTGTGAATGAAAGAGTTGTGGTTGTAGTTGTTTGAAGTGTTGCCTCGACGGTCATCAAACTTCCTTTTGTTGTCGTTGTTGCCTTGCACGGATCCATGTTTCAAGACTTGATCCATGAGTTGGTAGGAAATTGTGATCACTTCTTCCACGGTTTTGGGTTTTGATGCAAGAATATTGCCCTCAATGCTTCGAGGTAATCCCCCAATAAGATTTTCCAAAGAACTTAACTTCATCGTAAATCATGGAAGGGCATAGAGCTTTCAATTCTTGGAAACGCTTGAAGTAGGTTTTGAGATCATTGCCTTTAGTAGTCAGATGATAGAATTCATCTTCAAGTTTCTTGATCTCGGTCCTTGACAAGATTGCTTCATCATCAATTGCTTTAGTTCAATCCAAGTGGTTTTGTAGGCTTCTTCCATGCCAATAGGTTGGGCATGAGCCTTCCACCAAGACAATGCATCTTCCAAAGAGTACCAAGAGTAAATTTCACCTTGCAATCTTCCTCGAGCAATCACTTAAAAGAAATATAGTTTCGTGATCTTTCGATCCAATGAATAAGGCCAACCGCTTTCA
Organism: Chrysanthemum makinoi; assembly: GCA_910596185.1. NCBI lineage: Eukaryota > Viridiplantae > Streptophyta > Magnoliopsida > Asterales > Asteraceae > Chrysanthemum > Chrysanthemum makinoi. The sequence continues at coordinate 67,374,999 of OU343218.1, forward strand.
GCCTTTTCAAGAAGGTGGGTTTGCAATTCATGAACTCTTTGTATCCACATTTGCGATTTGCCACAGCCTTCATTCGTTGGTTTGATTTGAGCTTCATTTGCTCGAAGCTGCCTCCAAAGCAGTCTTGCAAGAAAAGCAAAGACCATTTCATTAGTAACTAGCCCGAATTGCTTCAGTGGGTCATCTCGGAGTTTCAAGTAGAGGTAGAGGTAGTTCTTGTTCTTGCCATTTTTCTAAAGACATACACTCAAATTTTAGAATCATTCAACATAATTGTGAATTATTATAAAAAAATTTCATAATAGTCAAGATCATCACATTATATCAATAGAGTATAATCATCATAAGAATCGAATATGTTAGAACCACACAAGAGAATATGTATATAAATGATCACTTCGATTCATACACTGATAAATAAGAAAGATCATCATACATGAGAACATCAAGAAATAACAACCATAGTGCCATATGTCTATCATCCATACATAGTGATACAAAACCATACAATGTCGCATAAATAGCTTGTTCGATAGTTTACAAAACATGCGAATACAAGGCCTTTATTACCACATGAGTGCTAAGGTACCGTAAAAACTAAATAGATGAATCACCACCTAGAGGTCGCCGTGTGCTCCTCAAACGGCTGCCGTAGGTCATGGACTAGCTCGCACCATCCACCTCTCTATCTCGTTGCCTCCATCTCTCGCTCCAAAGCAAGAAGCACGAAGTCTCCATGATAGTCATCCTCTCCGACCGCCGTCAGACAACCCTCCAACATCTCAGACTTGCCAGCCCTAATCTATCTCGACTCCATCCTCCTCTCTAACATCAGAATCGCCTCCACTAGCTCTCTCACTCGGGAACCAATCCTCTCAAGCTCTCTCCATCGTACTCCTCCCTTTCAGTGAGCTCTCCAACCTCATCTTCGTTCTCGATACGCACTAACGGAACCTCATCAACGAATGCCACAACATCCTCGAAGCCGATCCTCAAATCGAGAACTCGCGCAGCCTATCAATGGAATAGTATGATGAAGGGGTTCTCCAGAACGGAAGAGTCTCACCAAGCAGAAACCGATGCTCCCCAAGCTCCACAAATGCTAGGTGCACCCTCCTCCCACCTCCATCGACTAATGAGCGCATCATGTATGACCAACGCCTAGCATCGACCCTCCTACGGGTCTCTCGTACGAGGTACCAAACATAGCCCTGGTAATATGGGTTCGAATGTGTGGGAGAGACGGGCTCTCTTCCCAAGAGATGTCATCGGCTCAGCAGTGCGCCACCAAGGGTGATGGTGCACGGATGAGGATGAAACCCAGACAATGGTGGTCCGGTAGATGAATGTGGTAGGTGGAGGTAGTGGTGAAACAGCACGAGTGGTGGTGCGGTGTAGCCGATGGTGGAAAAGCAAAGGATGATGGTATGTCAGATGGTGGGATAAAAGTGATGGGTGCCTTTACTCGTTTCCGAGCGGTATGTATGAAGGTAGCACCCTTCTTTCGGTAGCGGAATGGCTGGTTAAACGGCGCTGGCTCGTAGGGTTTGAGAACCCTTAGTTCGCCTTCGCTTCGCGAATAGGCAATGGTGATGGGCAAGAGATAGAAGATACGAATCGTGGATGAGTGTGTCCGGGACATAACATCGAGGGTGATAGCCACCGTTGTGACTCCAAATATTTGTCATAAGTGAGGGACCAAAGACAGCAAACTCAGTATGGTCAAAGCAAGTGGGTGGCAAATGACTTCACCCTCCTCAAGGCGGCTCACCACGGGACATAGGTGCAACGAGAGCCTGAGTAGAGTCAAAGACATAGCATCCTCCATCTCGGTGTCGGATGTCAGTCGATAGTGAGTAGCTTTACACATAGTACAAACAACCCAAAAGAAAATATGTACTCATAAGTAAATAAAGTCATGCAAAGAAATAAGATTTAGTTAGTCGCAAGCATAATCTCGCCACGCAAATCTAAATGCCTAACCAAATGAAAGCTATCATCATAAGTTTATCATGCAAAGTTTTACTAGTCATGTAGTATCTACTAAGTGAATCTTCTACATGTTATCTGCACGGTAGGCCGAGGACGCGGAAGTGGTGGTGTAAAACAGTCCATTTGAAAACGTGGTTATAGTCCAATTTGTTTTGAAAATACAAGTTGGTTCTCTATAACCTAGGCTCTGATGCCAATCTGTAACACCCCCAAAATCACAATGTGACAACGGAAGACTATTTGGGGTATTACTTAGAGGATCATAGTCACAAGTTATAGAAAACGGCTCTAAAGAGACGTTTTAATAAAAAGTAGTTACCATTTCATAAATCTCGCTTAGAAACACAAATAGGGAATACCACATGTTTTGGAGTTACACAAAAGATAGTTTAAATATTTATGAAATGATAACTTTGATTGAAAACAACACCACTTCAAGTGTCCCACGACGCCCGCCTCCACGCCTTCATGAAAATTCTAATTTGTACCTGAGATGAACATGCTTAAAAGTCAACAAAAGTTGAGTGATATTCATAGGTTTAAGTAATAAGTTGAACACAAGTAAAAGATGATAATTGCTTCGAATACAATCACCATGGAAAACATAGATTATTATTATGCACTAAGCTCATGACACCAAACTAATTGCATACACCTAATTACTGGTGTAAGTAATAATATTGCCCTCAGAGATGGAATTGCCAATTCCATAGTTAACCAATATAGTGCTGCTCCGGTTATTTCCGATAACCGAGTCGGGGTCGTTAATTCCCATAGTACTATCCACAATATTCGCGCTCACTCGCAAGTGATTAATGGTTCATGATGTAAGGGACTTATGGCAGGCAACTTAGGCTATAATAATAATGATCGATAAGCATACGCTTTAAGAAAAGACTTGTGTTCTAATTTATAGCATGCATCTCCTCATGGGTTTGAAAGAAATAAGTAAAGGCGAGGCTATGAACTCACCTTAGCAAATGGTATCCGAGTAGTGTAAGATCAAGTAGTATGAGCACGGCACCGCCACGCTAACCTATAATTAGTATGGTAAGTCTTAGTTTATTGTTTTTATTCATGACTTAGTGTATTTAAAACGGTTGAAGCATTCTTGAGAGTTTGTGTTTAATAACGCTTATGTGGCAACGGTTAAGTTTAAATAAGTTTCGAAATGCTTATAAGTCTTTGGCTCTTGGAAAGTGAATGGAATAGTTTACTAAGCATTCAGATAAGAATTTGCTCGAGTATATTTATTAAAGCGGAAACAATTACAAATCGACTTATATTTATTTGATTTTTGTTTAGTTTTGAAAAGTATATATATATATATGTACAATATATATTTTATCTAAGTTATGAAAATATTATATTTAGAAAAGTATAATATTTTCTAGTTTATACAATTGTGGTTGTCAAATAGAAATATGTACCAATTTTATTTATGTGACGAAGACTTGTAGAAAATATAAATTTATTATCTTTTAGAAGTTTTAGGATGGGAAGCGTTAAGTGTAGATCTTGGAGGGTCCAAAATTGTAAAGGTTTATATAAGTTTCAAATTTTATAAGTATTTTAAGAAAATGTGTTAAACGGTTCAAAGTAGGGGGGTTGAAATCGTAGATATCAATATTAGTGTACAAAGTTTATAAGGGGTCTTGAGCAATATGAGAAAAGGGGCGAAGTTTGGGGACTAGTTGTGTCAAGTCCCGAAAGTTACAAGTATTACACCCAAAAATGGGTAATCTGCCATGAGGCGCTTTCAACCCTCACCCTTTTCTCGCCAAGAGACACGCTCCCACCAACTGAGCCAAGGACCTCTTGTGCTAGGATTCTCGCTTAGTTCCATTTAATGTGTATGTCGGTCGCTTCAAGTTAGTTTTATAATCCTTCTCAAGAGCCATTTTCGAAAGTGTTGCATGCATATGCATGACTTTTGTATTTCTTCTCCAAGATTGTTTTATAACCCCAAGTTTTCAAGTAAGACATAAATATAGTTAAGCATTTGACGAGTCGTTTTGATGTCGTAGTGAACCAAAAGGCTTTGTTTCGTTTCGATGTTTATTGACAAGACCGATATGAGTTTTGAACCAAAGAAGTTCAAGTCGAGCTAGTGAGATTCTCATCTAGCTTATTTTCTAGTGAACCGAGTGCTTGTTACTAACAAGCTCTCGTATGGTATAATGGGTCTCGCCATGAGTTGAGCTTCCAAGCCCTGCAAGCTTGGACTTGTCTTTAGCCACTCGGTTGTGTATAATGTTTACAAAAGTGTTCGATGAGTAAATTAGAATCGGAATAAACTTGAGTCGAGCCAATAATTTCAAGGTAAGTAGGTTTCTAAAAGTGAGCTATACGTTATTGAATTTCATGAAACCGTTTGTACATCATTTATACATTTTCAAAATGACTTTCAAAAGCTTCCAAGGTTACTAAACTTGTTTTTAAAATCCGAATAAACCAAGATGATTATTTTCTATAGTTTAGCATGCATGTTTTTCTTTAAAAAGTACCACACAAGCTTAATAACACATGATGAGGATGTCAAGTTCATACATGTAAAGTTTATGTTGTTGTTTACGTTTAAAGATTGTATGCTTAAACAAAATATACTTGCATGCAACGAGTGGAGTTTTAACGCAAGAAAACCATAATGAAGATGAGTAAGTGACTTACAATGCTTGTGTGAGAGTGAGTGAAGCAAAGGCCAAGACTCAAGAAAACTCAATACGAAGTTATGTCCAAATCGACTTAGAGCAAGGACCCAACAACCACTAGAATATCCAACTCTTTGAAGACCTTGACTTTGTGAAAATTTTTGGTAAGTGATATATGTAATGAGCCTAGGCTCGTGGGTTTTTAAGAAGCAAGGAGGAAGAAAACCTTTGGTTAAAGACCAAGAGTCTTTGTTGAGTATGGGTATATGGGACATGATTTTACTACAACCTAGGGAGTATTCTAATAAACAAGCAAATGGTCTTGGCTTTTCTTGAGTGGTATTCAAGCAGCCATAGGACAAGAAAGGGATAGAATGAGTTGTGTGCATGGGGAACATGCTTCCCAAAGTCAACTAATCTAGATACATGTTGGTCATTGAGTTTATATCTCAATATATGTTCCAAAGTCTAAGTATTTGCAAGTTTTTAGAAGGGATGGTGTACTTGTGAGCCCATTCGGTTACAAGAAAAGAAAGGAAGGAAAAGACTTCAAATTTTTGTTAAGTATATCGGCCCCGCTTGAGCTTAAATGTGAGTCACTTGTTCCTTGAGGTTTTTGACCAACGTATAATATATAATTTAGCGTGTTTTTATAAAGGTAACAAAAATATAAAAATAAAATATTAATTCTAACTCGTAGAAATATTTATTTGACTTTAGCCATAATTAATTTAGTGTCGGTGACGCGGCTCGTGAAGACAAGAAAATTCTTGTGAGACTGATTTCATTATCAAGAAATATCGGGCATGATTAAATAAGACTACTCGAAGTTGCATAAATTTTTATGCAATAAAATGAAGTGTACATGCTAAAATGCTCAAATAAGTTTTGATAAACAATCTAGTTTATTAATACGAAGGTTGATGATAGTGAAATTTTACAGGTGGCTACAGAAAACACTAAACACTTATAAGCGCAAGGGTTATTGAATTGTGCCTAATTCCATAACTGCATTTGGTCTTATCCCAAGTAGATATTCGTGCAACCCATGCATTAGGGTCGAATAGTTTACTTTGGAAAGTGATCACACGATTCCAAGTGATATCCCAGAACCACCAAGTGGTATTTGTTACTGCACACCTCTGTTTGTTTCTCTGAACAGCTTGGAGCATTTCGCTGAAGTTGATTATCTTAACCCTGTTGCTGGGAGAATAACCGCCAACACTCACCACCACCTACCACCTACCACCCACCACCCACCACCACCACCTACCACTCACCACCGCCACTCAATTATCTAAACTATTTTTATCCAAGTTAAAAAAGTTGTGTATCAACTTAGATAAAAATATCATCATTGCTTTAGAAATCTAAAAGCAGCATCAATGCGAGTGGCGGAGATGGGTGGTGGTGGTAGGTGTTGAGTGGCGGTGGTGAGTGGCGGCGGTGGTGGTGGATGATGGTGCTAGTGGTGGCAGTGGGTGGCGATGGTGAGTGGTGGTGGTGAGGGTTGGTGGCGGTGGTAGTGAGGGTGGCAGGTGGTTTACTAATAATAATAAGAGTTGAGATCCCTTGCAAAGTGAAAAAAAATAAAAAGGCTAGAAAGCCTATCATTGATTGTCATGTGTCCTCTATCCAATCCCTCCATTTTTTCTTATTAAATTTGGTTAGGGGGCATTTTGGTCCTTTTAACATGTTTTTTATTTCACCCCAAAACTTCAAACGAAATAGCTTTCAAACGACAAACTTTTATAAAAACCGATTTCACCATAATTTTTTAAATTTGATTCTCTTTAATTTGGTATGCATTTTGATATATAAATCGTAACTTTTTTTTTAACTTTTTAAGTGGGTGTTGATTTTCTTGAAATTTTTGGTATTTTCGGCTCTAATTTTGACTAGTTTAAAAGCCGAATTTTACAAAACTTAAAACATGAAAATTGTAGGCTTTTGACCATTCTTTACTCAAAAATTTGAATCACTCAAATCCGATATGATATGAGTGAGATATTGCACGTTAATGATGGCGTCTTAGTTATATTTAGTGCATACAAAGTGTTTGATAAAATGCCTAAAAGAGATTTTCTTATAAAAGTACATTCAAATGCACTAATTGGTATACCAAAATACATATTTTGTTATCTTTGGTTTATTTTTAACTTATGAACAACCAAATGATAAACTGATGAACATTGTGACCATAAATAATGAACATTATGATTTTTTCGACAATTGATGAACATTATGACTTTTTTTGAATACCGATAAACCGATGAACAAAATTTAAAAGAATTGATGAATATCTTTTTTTATTGGTGAACAATAGTAACTGATGAACAAGACTAATCGATGAACTGATGAACAACTAACAGATGAACATTGCGATTTCTTTTAGACAACTGATGAACAATATAAAAAAGAACTGATGAACGTTATTTTTCAAAACTGCTGAACAATATAAAAACAACCGATGAACGTTATAAAAAATAGCCGATGAACAATATCAAAAATAACCGATGAACTAATGAACATTAATAAATTTTTTGAATAATCGATAAAAAAAGGAATAACGGATGAACAAGACTGATTGTACCTAACTGAGGAACAATGTAATTTTTTTATTCGGAAAACTGATGAACAATTTGTTTAAAAAAAACCGATGAACAAATGATGTAATTGATGAACATTATAATATAATATCAAAGAAAACTGATGAACATTATAATGTAACATTAAAGAAAACTAATTGATGAACACTGTGACTCAAATAGATGAACATTACGATTTCTTTTAAACAACTGATGAACAAATTTTTTATTGATGAACAATAAAACTGATGAACAACTCGATTTATTGAACAATAAAACTGATGAACAATAAAACTGATGAACAACTCATTTTATTGATGAAATAAAACTGATGAACAAAGTTAAATAGAACTGATGAACAATAAAACTGATGAACAACTCGTTTTATTGATGAACAATAAAACTGATGAACAACTCATTTTATTGATGAAATAAAACTGATGAACAAAGTTAAATAGAACTGATGAACAATAAAACTGATGAACAACTCGTTTTATTGATGAAATAAAACGGATGAACAATAAAACCGATGAACAACTCATTTTATTGATGAAATAAAACTAATGAACAAATTTAAATAGAACTGATGAACAATAAAACTGATGAACAACTCGTTTTATTGATGAAATAAAACTGATGAACAACTCATTTTATTGATGAAATACAACTGATGAACTAAGTTAAATAAAACTGATGAACAACTCGTTTTATTGATGAAATAGCTGATGAACGTTATCAAAAATAGCTGATGAACAATATAAAAAATAACTGATGAACGTTATTTTTTCGAAAACTGCTGAACATTATAATGTAACATCAAAGAAAACTGATGAACAGTATAATGTAACATCAAAGAAAACTAACTGATGAACACTGTGACTCTAACAGATGAACATTGCGATTTCTTTTAGACAACTGATGAACAAGTTTTTATTGATGAACAATAATCTGATGAACAACTCGCTTATTTAAAACTAAACACTTAAAAACTAAATCCCGACACGTTTATTTAAATCAAAATCAAAATAGTAGCAATATACTTTTCCAACACTTGTGTGGCCAATTTTCCGTGACTCAAAAAACAAGATAAAAAAATAGCACATTCAGTTAGCATATACTCCCTTTCAGCCACGCCACTTATTTATCCAAAAATAATCACCGGTTCTTCTTTCTTTCCTTAACGACGACGCTATCACTAAATTCTCTCTATTCATCATCATCATCTTTAACGTCGCCGAGTTTCAACGTCGCCGAAAACGCTTCGATTACACTAAATTTGATCAGATGAGAAATAAAGAGGGTAAGATTGTTGATCCGCCGGAGACGGTGAGTGTGTGTTTTTTGGTGACGGTGATGGTAGGGACTGTTTGAAGATGACGGCGAAAATGGTTGTTTGTAACGACAATGAAGGTGGTGGCGTCGTTGATGGTGGTATTAGATCTTATGGCGGTGTTAGTTGTTCGGTGTTAGCAGATCTAATGGTGAGTGTGTGTTTTTTGTGATTGAGAGAAATATGATAAATAGAAAGAGGGTATTAAGTGACGTTTGAATACCCCTAATGATGAAGTGCATCATATTTTTTGAGTGGAGTCCAGATCTACAAATCCAACGATTAATATTACTTTTTATACTTTTTAAACTTTACTCCCTTTCTAATAGATCCGCTACCATAATAATAATAAGGATTTTTTTATCTTTTGCCATATGGGCACAAGATAGATTTAAAAAGTACATAAAAATTACTTAAGGCCTCAAAAAAAAGACACGTCTACTTATAAAAAATGTATTTTTTTATGGGTCTTTAAGTACTTTTTGTATACTTTTTCCCTTCTTATTTTATGCTCTATAAACCCCGATAATAATGATAATAAAAAGTCAAAACTAACTTTTTTTTCATAAAAAACTACGTAATTACGGAGCATGTTCTGGCGTCCTACTTAACTTTTACTACTACTTGTTCTTCAAAGGCAACTACCAATTTTTTTCTTCTCATCATTCTATCAATGGCAACTTCATCTCTCATCTCTTCAGGCACTTCCTTGTTCTTCAACAAGGTTGATTAGCTGCTATAATCATTTACTCAAATAACATTTTTTATACTGAATTATTTATACTAACTAGTGTCAGAATTTTCAGATATCCCAGAAAGATGCAGGTGTATCTCCTGCACAAGTGATCACAACTTCCAAGCAACAAAAGAAGATTATTTCTGTTATGGCACCACAAACATCAGAACGTAAACCATCAACAACTGGCTCAGTTGGGTTCTTTTCTTTTTGCCCATCCTTTATTTTGTGTATATTATTAGTATCAGTTGATTATCTGATTATGCTTATTTCAGGTGAAGACTGGGATGACAATGACTGAGAAAATATTTGCTCGCGCTTCTGAAAAGTCAAAGGTGAGCCCTGGTGAAAATGTTTGGGTCAACGTTGACGTCCTGATGACACATGATGTTTGTGGCCCTGGTGCTATTGGGGTGTTCAAGAAAGAGTTTGGGGACAATGCTAAGGTATAGCCTTTCCGCTTATTTGTTGCAGTGTAATTTGAGATACTTATGATTTTTGGTCAGCTTTGATTGTACATAACTCTTTATTGAGGGTTAATAGTGGAGACTAACTCACAGGGATTCCATTTAAGGCAATGTACTTCTCAAAATAGCAACACCCAAACAGTTTCTTCATCAATCACAGCCACATCTGTTGGAAGTATCTTGATATGATTGGTAATAAGTTGTATTAGTAGTTTGCTAGTTTGAGTAATTTTATAGTACGGTGTCTCGATCGGTAGAAGTATGGAATTACGTGTGTTATATCCCATTTATAGGGGACTTGTTACTACATACTTTGTTCATCACTATGTCTACACCGATTTTAATGTTTTTATATATGGACATGTTTCTAGCAGCAAAAAAAGTTTAGATTAGTAGTCCGCTTGTCTCTGTAGCAGACATACAGGATCTAACAAACCTAATTAAATATGTTCCGATTCTTATTTTTGTGACTTTTGCATTTGGATGGGATGCTCACATCCGTTCTTTTGAGGATTAACTTTATATGAATGAATTTGAACATTTTAAGGTTTGGGACCGTGAAAAGGTTGTCTTAATACCTGACCACTACATATTCACAAGTGATGAAAGAGCAAACAGAAATGTTGATATCTTAAGGGATTTTGCCAACGAGCAAAACATCAAGTATTTCTACGATATCACAGATCGTGGTAATTTCAAGGTACAATTATAGTAATTTTCCTACAACGTGTAATGTGGCACACAAAGTGGAATTTATTAGATTACCATGCTTTTGTAGGCTAATCCTGATTATAAAGGTGTATGCCATATTGCTCTTGCACAAGAAGGCCATTGCAGACCTGGAGAGGTGAGATTTGACCAATGTGATTCAATATATTTCAAAGAGCAGAATATGTCTGGTGTTCATTTAGGTATAAAATTAAATTTACACCCAATAAAGGATCAAACTCCCAGTATGTGTTCCCCAAAATAGAAAAAGATTTGAAAGTTTGTTCCTTTTTTGGGTGTCAATAAGACAATAACTACTACCGGCTGTGCATTTTGGCCTTATTAGATATTAAGTTTATTTACAAAACTGTTTCACTGACTCCTTCACATGTTACTTTTTTCCTTCAGGTCCTCGTTGGTACTGATTCCCATACGTGCACTGCTGGAGCGTTTGGCCAATTTGCTACAGGAATTGGTAACACTGATGCTGGTTTTGCGTTGGGAACTGGAAAGCTTTTGCTTAAGGTTTGTAAATGCATTGAAAGTCTTCCGTTGTTTGATAAGAGATATAAAGTCAATGAAAAGATATCATCAAATGAAAAATTGCACTTTTTTTTGGAACGAACAAGAACAACATGTGTATACTTTTGGAACTGTGTATCTATTGTATCAAACTGACCATCTCTACTTTTTTTCCGTGATTGTGCTCAATAGGTGCCTCCAACCTTAAGATTTGTGCTGGATGGAGAAATGCCAGATTATCTGCTTGCAAAGGATTTGATCCTCCAAGTAAGTGTGTATTACCCTATCTTGATATATTCTTAATCCAATAATCTTGATACATACTGTCATGTAAAACTGATGACAGGGTTGTATAAATTACTAGTTGAGGTGACAATTTTCATCTATTTACTAATAAATTGGCTGTTTTGGACTGTATTATATCTCAAAATGGGCAAATGGGTCAAACCAAGAAAATTGGCTAAAAGAAAACGGGTCAATCGTCTTGAGAGTTGCCTAAAGGCTATTTTTAGTGCATACAACCTTCTAGATTGTTTTATTCAAAAATATAGATTCTTGTTGTAGTAATATTGTTTTATGTGTCTAAAATTAACTAATTGAGTAGTTATAAAAGATTAGAAGATCGGCAAATAAGATTTATTGGGTGAACCCAATGTGACCCGGTTCGATGTGTTAATGAACCCCCGCCCATCTTTTCACCTCTAGTAACGAGCCTAAAGGCACACTACTATGAATTGTTCTGGTCACGTCTTGTGCCTTTCTATTTATGTGAATTCAGTATAAATTTAAAACTTACACTAGTGATTCACTAATCTTCGAAATCTAGATAATTGGTGAAATATCAGTATCTGGCGCAACATATAAAGCAATGGAGTTTGTTGGTTCAACTGTTGAAAGTCTATCTGTAAGTTTTCTATCTATAGCTAAAAAGATATATATTATATGTATGTTTTAAATTTCTCTTTAGTAGCATTGCAAAATGTTTCATTTGCATTCTGCAGATGGAAGAAAGAATGACATTATGCAACATGGTTGTTGAAGCCGGGGGTAAGAATGGTATTATTCAAGCCGATGCTACTACCTTTAAATACCTAGAGGTTAGTTTCATTGTGATTATTATGAAAACGTGTTTAGAAGTCTAAGATTTTAACATCCACCTTTTTCCTGTTACTGGTGCAGGACAAAACTTCTGTCTCTTTTGAACCAGTGTGCAGTGATACTCAAGCAAGGTAACTCGATCCTTACTCGTATAATTAGATGATTGGTCCGCTTTGTGTCAACCTAGTTTCTAAGTTATTCTAGGCAATATTTGATGTATATGTGTTGTTCAACTTGGTGTACAGATATCTTGCTGAGTACAGAATTGATGTCACGAAATTGGAGCCACTAGTGGCAAAGGTTAGATATATTGCTCTCTTTATTTCAACTCTTTATTCTTTATATCAAATGTTAACAAATATGTAAAATGTTAATTCTGTTGCACATTGCAGCCTCATTCTCCTGATAATCGTGGTTTAGCAAGGGAATGCAAGGATGTGAAACTAGATAGAGTATACATCGGATCATGCACCGGAGGCAAAACTGAAGATTTCCTAGCAGCTGCAAAAGTTTTGCTAGCTTCGGTAAGCTGTTTGGACATCACACAATTTATTTATTTTTGGGTAATCATGGTTTCTTACCTTTTAGCCGCAGGAAGTTGGCGTGGCCACTTTAGGGTTGTATGCACCTTAGGGGAATTGAACCTGGGACCTCTCACATATTAGTGATGATAATCAGAAGCCTTTTGCCACTAAGCCACCTGTGGTTCAAAATTAGAGAAAGCAAAAGCAAATTTAATTCATATATTGTGATGATTAAGTTCTACTTCTTACATTTTATTCTTCCTTCTCTTTTCATAGAATATTTTTATTTAACAAACATATGCTTATTAGAATTTCAAACAAGAAAAGCGCATCCACACAGTATTTCCCTTTGTTTTATTACCACTAATTATCTGACTATGATTATTTAAATTCATACTACTTAAAATTACTTTCTTGGTTGAGTTAGATAATATGTTGGGTTATTTGTGTGGATAAACGGTTATTGATATTTTGTACATAAGTGAATGATATATGTAATTTACAGGACGATAAGGTCAAAGTTCCTACATTCATTGTACCTGCTACTCAAAAGGTTTGTGTAGGAACCCGTCTCACATTAATAGATCATTAGATTATAACCCTCAAGTGTATGATTAAATTTTTTATGTTTGGTAGGTCTGGATGGACTTGTATACCGCATCGTGCCAGGATCCGGTGGCAAAACTTGTTCCCAGATATTTGAACAAGCAGGCTGTGAACCACCTAATAGTCCTAGTTGTGGTGCTTGTGTGGGTGGTCCTCTTGATATATATGCTCGCATGAATGAACCTCAGGCAAGTATTTCCTGATATACAAAACCTTTTATGATAACCTATACTCTTTTTTGAACGATATGCTAACTTATATTGGAACTACAAATTCCCATGTATAAATCAGTCTTCTGGGATATAAGTATTTTCAAATAACTTCGAAAGTTGAAGTCTTTCCACTAACCGAATTGTTGATGATGACAGGTTTGCTTATCCACCACTAACCGGAACTTTCCAGGTCGTATGGGAAACAAAGAAGGTCAAATCTATCTAGCTTCTCCTTACACTGCTGCAGCTTCGGCTTTGACTGGGCTGGTGACTGATCCAAGAGAGTTTATGCATTAACGCCAGCATCCACACATTCGTTTTAAGTACGGTGATGGATCCTTGTAGTAAAGTTGTGAAAATCCAAAAGTATATTGTGTTGGTTTGTGGGAGTTGTAAACGCACATAAACGACTAGAAGTGTGTGAGCCGATGGGGCACACACGATAAACACGAGAGTACGTGTCGAACGTATTTTAATACTTGAATAAATATCCGATATACATGCATGATTTGACCCGATCACATTAGACGACCCATGGGCTTTATGGCTTGTTAGAATGGGTCGTTTGGGTGTTTGCCTTGGGCCTAGGGACACGGTGATCGGGGTGTTTGGGTCTGTAGCTTGTGATGCAATTTTAAAGCCCATGTTTGGTTTGTCTCATGTAGCTATATATACAAACACATACATAACACAAAGGGACGATTTTTTTGCATATACCTAAAAGCAGAATTCATGCAATATACGATTATCTATATCCCTAAACTATCCAATCAAGTTTTCTGTCCAATCCCAAGTCGACATGCATAAAGTCTATTTATGGTTTGTTTACTTTTCTAGTTCCTAAACTTGTATTGATTCAAGAGTTTTAGGTGTTAGATAGATTGGTGGTTTTCTTGTTCCAAGTTCCTAGTTGAAATTGTTTGGAAGCAACGTGTTTTTTGGGTTCCTGGTCGTGGTATCATCTTGGACAAAACACAAGGTAAATATCGGATAGCTTTTATTCGATATCGGATAGTGTGAAACTGCTTGCTTGGCAGATTTCAGGTTCACGGATAAAAGAGCAAGAAGGTGGTCTTGAGTTTCTTGTTCGTGACTTTCAAGTAGTTCAATTGTTGATTGGTTTTACGTTCTCGACTAGCTTCTCATCGAACGTGCTCGTTTACGTGTTGTGTGTGATAGTCATTGAAGCATCTATTTTAGGTGCTTAGTTTCGTATTGGTTTTATTGTCCGTTACTAAAGATCAATTGCCAAGCAAGGTTAGGGTTTCTTTTATCCTTTTTATTAATTAATTGTTTATTAATTACGTGCTTAACCTAATTGCAAATACTAGATCCTTATCCGCACTGCACTAGAGGTTAATTGGTTAACTTGTTATAAAATCCCAACAGTGGCATCACGAGCCATCTCGTTTTTGCGATTATGGGTTACACGTTTCAGATTAATAAACATGTTTAAAAGGCTGCATAAAACCTAATTTAGTTATTCGTTTTATTTTGTTTTGACAACTATATGCAATACTTGTCAATTTTTAATAAAAAATAACTAGTCACACACAAATTAAATTATATTGATAATTAGAATTAATTTGTTAATTTAAATTACATGTTAATTAGAATTACTTTGCTAATTGGAATTAACTTGTTAATTAGAATTACTTTGTTAATTGGAATTAAATTGTTAATTAAAATTACATGTTAATTAAAATTACTTGTTAATTAGAATTAAAAGTTAATTAGAATTAATTAATTGTTAATTATAATTATTATGATAATTAGAATTACATATTGGTTATTAAATACATAAAATTGCGATATTACTTGTTAATTGAGATTGCCATGTTTTATGTGTTTTCCGGCCACAAGACCCACTCAATTGCTTTTGCGATGTATGGGGCGATCTAGGTATTGTATCCTAGTAACGGTCTTATGGTTCTCCGTTTGGGGAAGACTCGCAAGAGAACTCGGAACAATATGTGGTTATATATTGATGTTTATGTTTATATGATTGTGATTCCTATATGTGCATTATTACTTGCTTTGACACTTAATTGTATGCAATATGGAATAATACATATCGTAACCATAACATTAATATTGGTCTTTATTTACACGCCTAAATAACATACTCATTGTGACATGCTATTTGATTCGTGGAAAATCGTTTTTGTAAAATAAAGTGACCTAATATATGAAACACGCTTTCAAGAATTTAAAAACTAGACGCTATGGACACTTGGGATGTACGGCTCACCCACTAGAACAAACTCAAAAGGGGGTTCAAAGAGGTGCACAGTCGACCGAAAGGATGTCTAGGTTATGCTTCGCGCTTACCGTCCTCCCTCCTCGTATGCTCATTGAGCTACCTTGAACCATGATGATCACTACAGTGTCATTACCAAAAGTTTTTATAATTAGTGTTACAAAGTTGTTTTGCATGCTTCTTTGTACACGACTTTTACCACATTTATATGTGCATACCTATTTGTTAATTTTAAATCTATGCCATCTGTTGGGTTCAGTTTATACCCAAACCCCTTAATCTAGGATTTGAATAGAAAATAACCTAAGTGCTTAGACCGTTAAACACTAACAGGTCACTGAGTGCATAGTCGCCAAATGTGAGCCATCTTCGTGAAGCTCAAGAAGAGGCGAAGAAGAAGTCTCTCCACTCAGTAAGGCGGAACTTAAAGGGTGAAGACCGAGTCAAGAAGAAGATGGTGGATTCAGTGAGTGATGACAATAACTCACTGAATCCCTAAAACTCCTCTCCAGCCTATTTACATCAAGACAAACTCAAGTAGAAGACTCAAGGATATGAAGATCAAGAATGAGCGGGATAAGGCGGGATAAGTTTGAACCGTATAAGACGAAGTCCTTATCAACCAAAGTCAACTTTCCCTGAATGGCAAACTATCATGTTCAGTGTCATCACTGAACTTTGGAAAGCAGTCTTGTCTCTTACCTAAAATAGTCTTTGTAAACAGAGACAAAATACATCAGTATTTTGTCTTCTGAAATTGTTAGTTTGGCACTTAGGAAAGAGTTAAAACTCATACTTGTATAAATAGCATAAGAGATGGAGTGAAAAAAAAGCTTGTGAATTGTAAAAACACACATACACGCAAGCCATCTTTCACTCCTCCAAATACAACTTAGTCCCTAAGATAGCTCAGTGGGTACTTGTAGTTGTGCTCAGACTTAGCCTGAGCTTCAAGAGGAGTTACCAAACTTTGTCATTTCAATCCCAAGTACTATTCCGCAAGTACTTGGGTAATGTATTATTGTTTGATTTATTTCTTATAAAGAATATTATGTTGAAAATTAATCTGTGTGTTTCTCTTATCATTTCAGTCATTGTTTCACTATTAGTCTTTTTCAATACTTAACTGATTTTATAGATAGTGAATAGGGAACAACAAGTGGTATCAGAGCAAGGCTGATTATAAAACCTTTTTAAGCCGCTCTAAAACGTTTTTAAATCATGATCCTTATGGCTGAAATTGATGTACCCCAACTAGTCGATAAAAAGGGTGGAGCTTATTCACCTGTTGCCCCTAGACTTGAAGTTGGCAAATTCAACAAATGGAAAAGCGTATGCTTTGCTATTTGATTGGGATGGAACCTTATTATATCAAGTGTATAAATGAAGGTCCATTTATCCCAAAGACTGTTGAAGGTTTGCCTAAACCTGAAGCTCAGTGGACTCAGGATGAGAGGAGAGTGGACAACCAGGACCAAAGATTCAAAAGTATCATCATATCATGTCTTCCTGATGATATTATGGAGTCAGCTATAAGTCGTAGTACGCCTAAACAAACCCGGATGACCTAGTTCATAGCCATGAAGGCCCATCCGATACCAAGGAAAACAGGATAGTGGACCAAACTGAGTATAACACCTTCAGTGGCTAAGGACTCGAAACTCGTTTCAAACTTACACCCTGTACAAAACTCTTTTAAATGAACTGTCAAATGATGGTGTTAAGTTGTCCAAACATGAAATCAATGTTGGTTTTGTCAATAGTCTCCCGAGAAGTGGTGAATTTCTCTCAAGGACTTAGGAATGCTAATCATATCCGCACCTTGAACTTCCTAAAATTTATGGGAAATTTGTCTATGAGGAAAACCTCATCAACAGACGATACCTTGACTTAAAGAAGTCTCGGGAAGTCAAGAAGTCCCCGACAAGTGACCACCACTTCAACACCAATATCAACCGCTTTTATTCTAACAATGTTGTTCAAGATTTTCGTGAAAATTCGATGATGATGCCTCGATGAGAGATCAAGTGAGGAGTACCTAAATGACCTCAACACCAATTTCGTGAAAGGGCACTCCTTGCTAACTCTCAAGGTTTATAAAAGAAACAAAGGTTTTTCAAATGCTAAAGCAAATGAAGACACTGAATGCTTTAAGTGTCACAAAAAGGGTCATTTTGCAAAAGACTTTTTCAAAAACAATTTCTCAACCCTCGATAAAACCATCGTGGTCAAATCAGCCTTCGTGCTTTAGCAAATTTCAACCAAAAATCTATCAGTCTCATCAAAATTTTCAAAACAAATTTGATCAAAACAAAACCGTTGATTTTGAAGCTAAGTATAGGAAAGTCAAAGCTAAGCTTGCATTGCTTGAGGCCAGTCCCTCAGAAATAACAAAAAATGTTCAATCTATGCAGGGTAAAAACAAAGACCTTGTTGCTGAAACCTTCGACTAGGATGAAGAGCCAGCCTCATCTCGATGATGAAATGGTGCATGTCAAGCACGATGGCCCTCTCAGAAGAGGATAAGCTTGCAGTTGGGAAAATCATGCCAGAATGGAGAATGGGTCAATATCACAATAAAGAAGGTAAATATTTTACTTTCTATGGATGATGACTCGATTGGCACCCTATATGAACTATATCAATGTTGACCTTAAGTTTGTTGAAAAGCAAATGATTAAATCTTTTTTAAAAATATAACAAGCTAAGTTTTGAACTAAATAAGTGTAGGGATGAACTGCTTCTTTTAAAACAAAATAAGCTTGAGGCTATCACTTTGCAAATTCAAAACACCTAATTAGTTAAAAGAAATTAGGCTCTTCAAGATGAACTTAAGAAAGAAAAAGATATCATTGCTAGTTGGACCGCTAAGAATCCAAGAGTCTTTGATGCTGTGGGAGCCCCCAGCAGCAAAAAGAGAGTCATAGGTGAAGATCATCTCCCTGACTCTCACAACAAAGACCAGTCTCCCAAAACATTTGTGTCAGGTGGCATGATTACCAATATGTTAACTATTCCCAAGCATAGTGATTGGATTGAACGGGTTAATCCTGGTAGTAAGCTTCCTAATTTCGATTCTGGAAGAATTCTAGAGCCTGAAAGTCAAGCTCTAAAGAGCATGCTTGGACTCCCTGATGTGCCCAGAATATGAACATATCTCCGAAGTCTCAAGCGTAATCTCATGCACCACTTCCACCCCTGAACCTCTTCAGTGGTGCCGCCCTAGCTCGAGCTTACTCCATTATAGTTCAATCCACAATCACCAAAAGAAAGATCCGACTTGGTAGAACCATCCTTAAAAGACCATCAAAACCAACCCAACAAGAATCTATCACCACTGAGACTTCTACATCCTCTGTCCCCCGGCTAATCAAATTCAAAGCAGCTGACTGAACTTGTGAGGAAGCTAACTGCAAAGATGGAATCCATTGAAAAAGTTCCTGAACCAATCAAGGAAACAAAGTCAGCTTCCTCTAGTTCCTCAAAGTCAAAAGCCACTACCAAAACCAAGCAGAAGTGTGATCTATGTCACTATCCCAGTCATACCACTAACAATCAAGTATAGAATCCTTTTTGTATGATCCGCAAAAGGATGATCACAGAACTTCTAATCACTTACAATATGTAAGTTCTCTCAAGAAAGCAAACTATACCAAAGTTGGTCATCAAGATGCTTCAACCTCCAAATCTGCCAAAAGCGCAGAGCAAAACCCTTTCCTCCTTGTCCACACCGTGGCTTTAATGATCATCATCCGATGACTGTCCTCATGAACACATGCCGTGAGATTTGCGGAAATCCAAACTCATGAGACATCTCAGCATGACAATGTCATCCAAGCAAGGAGAAGTTCCAAGCAACCCGTAATCACCGAGTCATCCTCGCTCCAAATGCAAAACCTGTGGCAAAGACAATGCACTCAACCACTGACCATGAGTCAATTGCCAAATTCAAACAGATCTTTAGGCCCAAACCCACTAGTATGTGGGCAAGAAGAGAAACTAATCCATTTTACTATTTGTGCAGAGACACGCCAGGGAGCCTATTTGGCATCTAGATAGTGGATGCTCAAGAAGCATGACCGGTGTTAAGGAGTATCTGCACAAGTATGTAAAGGAACCAGGACCCAAGGTAGTATTTGGTGATAACTCATCATGTCCCATCAAGGTTATGGTTCAAGATATCGCAATGGAATAGTTTTCTTTAGAATAGCTTATGTCAATGGTCTCAAATACAATCTCATCGTCACCAACTCGTGATGCAAAGTACATTGTACAATTCAATGACAAACAAGGCACCATTTTCAATGCCAACAAAGAAGTTGTTTTGATAGCTCCTAGGAGAGATGATGTTTATGTCTTAGACATGTCAACACTCTCTCAAGATGGAACTTGTCTCTTTCCAAAGCCACCTAAACTGTCAATTGGTTGTGGCACAAGAGACTCTCTCACTTAAACTTCAAAAACATCAACAACTTGGCAAAACAAAACAAAGTCCTTGGTCTACCATCACTGGTTTTTGCAAAAGACAAACCATGCTCTGCCTGTGAAAAAGGTAAACATCACAGAGCATCCTTCAAAACTAAACAAAATTTCTCCATCAAAAGTTGCCTTCACCTCCTGCATATGGATCTCTTTGGACCTGTCAGTCCCAGATCAATCCAGCATGAGAAGTATACACTAGTCATTGTTGATGAGTTTTCAAGATACACTTGGGTATACTTTCTTTCTAAAAAGAGTCGACAATGATACAATAATGTCATTCATCAAGGAAAATTGAAAATCGAATGACATTATCAAGTAAAACAAATCAAAACTGACAATGGCACTGAGTTCAGAAATCAAGAGCTTGAGAGCTTCTGTGATGAAAAGGGAATTACTTAGAACTTTTCATCTCCTTACACCCCTGAACAAAATGGGGTAGCTGAAAGGAAAAACAAAACTCTCATTGAGGCTGCCCGAACTATGTTAAATGGCTCAGCACTCTCAAAGCATTTCTGGACTGAAGCATAAAACCGCCTGTTACACACAAAACAAGTCAATCATTGTCAAGAGACATAACAAAACCCCATATGAGATATTCAAAGGTAGACTTCCTGATATCAGCTACTTTCATGTGTTTGGATGTCCTGTGTTTATTCATAACCACAAGGATCATCTAGGCAAATTTGATGCTAAAGCTGATGATGGATACTTTATTGGTTACTCACTGATCTCCAAAGCCTTTAGGGTATTTAACACAAGGAGACAACAAGTTGAGGAAACCTTTCATGTTACCTTTGATGAAAGTTCAAAAAGCATCAGGTTCACCAACATCTCAGTGGAGGAAATAGGAATTGGTAATTCATCAAGATATCCTCCTGATGAGTATAACATTGAAATCAATTCCTCATACCAAGCTGATGCTGATATCTCATATTATGTCTTACCTCACAACCTTCCCCAACCTACCATCAGTGAATTCATTGATAATCAATCAGCCCTCGGCTGATAGGTAACACCGAACCAAATGTTCAGACCCTATAACTCAAGAACCCCAACCTGAACGGTCATCTCATCGATGATCAAAATGATTCTGTGGTTCTCGCGACTGAACTCACTTCGAAGTTTCTAGTGACATCTTCAAGCTCGGATCCTAGACCACAAAGTAAATGGACTAAGACTCGTGACATTGAGCTTGTCAACATTATTGGTGAACCCATCAAGGCATGCTCACTAGAAGCATGGCGCTAAATTAATCTGCAACTTCAGCCAATGAATGTCTATATGCTGGTTTTCTATCAGAAATAGAACCCAAGAGTGTCACTGAGGCTCTAAAACATCCAAGCTGGGTTTAGGCTATGCAAGAAGAACTTCAACAGTTTGATAAAAACAAGGTTATGACCTTGGTCAAATGTCCTCAGGATGTCATTGTCATAGGAATGAAGTGGGTTTTCAGAAATAAAACTGATGAAAATGGCACTGTCATTAAAAACAAAGCCAGACTTGTAGCTAAAGGTTACAGTCAACAAGAAGGCATTGAATATGATGAGACATTTGCTCCTGTTGCAAGAATGGAAGCCATCAGGATCTTCCTTGCATATGCAACATACATGAACTTCGGGGTCTACCAAATGGATGTTAAAAGTGCATTCTTAAATGGTGATCTCAAGGAAGATGTGTATGTTCAAGAACCTGTGCTTTGAGAGTAGTGAATTCCCAGACTATGTTTGCAAGCTTGACAAAGCCCTTTATGGACTTAAACAAGCTCCCAGAGCAAGGTATGAAACTCTCTCAGCCTTCCTGATTCAAAACAAGTTTGTCAAAGGAAAGATAGACAACACCCTGTTTGTCTATAGGACTAAACAAGATGTGATACTAGTTCAAGTGTATGTTGATGATATCATCTTTGGCTCATCAAATTACAAACTTTGCAAACAGTTTGAAAAACTGATGACAAAGAAGTTTGAAATGAGTATAATGGGTAAACTCACATACTTCCTTGGACTACAAATCAGGCAAACTGATAAAGGAATCTCCATCACCAAGAGAAGTACACCGTAAATCTCTTGAAGAAATATGAGATATCTGTGCCTCAGTGAAGACACCAATGGTCCCTCCTAACAACCTTGGACCTGATCTCACCGGCAAATCACCAATCAAACTCACTTCGTGGGATTGTTGGCTCACCGATGTATCTAATCGCTACTAGACCGCATATACAATTATCAGCCTGTCTAATTGCAAGATATCGCCTAACCCCAAAGAATCCCACCTCACTGCAGCTAAAAGAATACTCAGATACCTGAAGGGTACTCCAAGCCTTGGACTCTATTATCCAAAGTGCTCAGGGTTTGACCTCAAAGGATATTCTGATTCGATTATGCCGGCCGCAACATGGACGAAAAAGTACCTCAGGTCCTGTCAATTTCTTGGAGGAAAACTGGTTTGTTGGAGTGCTAAAAGCAAATCAGTGGCTATGTCTTCGCCAGGTTTGAGTATGTGGTCTGCCGCAGATGCCGTGCCAATGTATTATGGATGAAAAGTCAACTCAGTGACTATGACATCCATTACAAAATGGTACCCATCTTCTATGATAACACCAGTGCTATTGCTATCTCCAACAACCCTGTCCTTCACCAAAGAACCAAACACATTGATATCATATATCATTTCATCAGGGACCACATAATGAAAGGAGACATAGAGCTTCATTTCATCCCTAATGAATATCAACTTGCTGATATCTTCACCAAACCCTTAGATGAACCTACCTTCGTGAGACTGAAGTTGAATTGGGAATGCTTGACATTGAAAGTCAGCAACCTGAAAACCAATCCCAATCTCAGTAAGTTTTCACTGAAATGAGTAAGACTCATTCAGGGACCCTGACTCTAGATATTGAGCATTGAATGAGTAACTAAATACATCTAAGTATTAGTTGCTTAAATGTCCTAGGAAGTCACACCAATTAAATATAGGAATATATGTCGTTGTATCTTACTGTCAGGGGTTCCTCATACTTACCTCATTCCACTTGGCATTAAATGCCTCCTCTCACATAAAATATCATGTGGATATTTTATTACTGCAAAAGTGCACTTTTACTGTGCATTGCAACTGTTTCCTTGAAAAACGGGATTTTACTGCGGGTAGTGGAGTGGTGGCAATAAATGAGGAGATTCAAAACGTTTTCAAAAACTGACTTTTCAAATCCTCATTTATACAAGTTTTACCCCTCTCACCACTCTATAAATACCCCTCACAAAATCCTTAAAACATACACAAAGTATTTCTGCTAACAAAACTCTGTCAAAATCTCTTTCAAACCCAGAAATCTTTGTGTTCATCAAATCCTTTTCTGAAAAAACCTTCTCTGTAAACATTTACAAAAGTTTTTCATCACAAACTTGAGAGATTTAAAACTCTGATTGTTCTTGTTCAAACATTATTTCAAAACCCTAAAAATCTTCTAAAGAAAATGGCAAGAACACAATCTCTCCAGTTTGCATCTCAGTGGGTAGGGGATCTTAGCAATGTTGAATTTAAAACAAATAATGTCATAGGCAATTTTGAATAATCTCAAACTGTCCCAGCCTATAAGGACATTATGAAATTTTTGTTTAACTGCCCACTGAAAACGACCTTTGTTAAATATCCGTCAATTCTGTACCAAAACCTCCTCAGGGAGTTTTGGGCTACAGTCACGGCCTATGACCCGTCACCCTCTACTAATGAGACTGACCTATGACCACTCAGGGAGTATCTCATTAAGTTCAGTCTTTTCAATGGGGAATAGTCACTAACCCTGGATTATAAAACTTTTTGCACTTCAACAGGGTTAGATTATAATAATGGTGCTTATGTCGCCCATCCTGAACCCTCCACAGTGAAGGATGGGTTAAAACAAATCGTTTTTGGATCCAAAATTTTTGGACAAGACCCCAGTCACCAAAAACTCATTCCCCACGGCTTGAAGATCCCTGCTCACATTCGTGATTCAGGTTCTTGGTGGGAACCATTCATCACTGAACAAGTTAATTCTATTCAGTTGATGATGGCATATTGTTTGATGAATGGGGTCATCGTTCGACATGGGAGAGATCATTTACAAGTGATCTCAGAACCAAGCTACCGAGCAAAACTAGAACAAAATACGCTTCAGATCCTAGGTTTGTCTCATGTGCTTTGCAAGTGTTACTGGTTGTAATTATCCTCGGAGTACAAATAAACCGCTTTACCTAGTACCTCGAGTCAATCTAATTTTCAAAAAGACCCATCCCAAGTCACCGATATTGTATTGACGGCCCATATGGTTGCTGTAAACAACCGAGGGATTCAAAGGTCTCCTAACCCTCGCTCCTAAAAGAGAAAGGGAAGTCTCAGACTGACTAAGACCAAACCCAAGTCTCAAGGCCCCGAGGCTTCAGAACACCGCCTAAAAGGCACAAAAACCCCAGATGAACAAACACCCATTGGAGACCAAGCAACATCCACCCCGGTGACAACGAAGGACACCGATAAATCACAGTCAGTGCCCTTGGTCCCAACTACTACTCCCCAAGATCCAGAGGGAAACATACAACCCGCTGGTAGGGGAGCGCATTCCACAACGCCCAAGGATGACATTAGCAAATCACAGCCTTTGTCTGAGGGCAAACTGAATGATCCCAAAGACTCGGAGGGAAAGAAACAACCCGCCGATATGGAACCCACAACCAATCCTGACTCCAGAGAAGACACTGGGAAACGCCCACCAGTGTCCGAGGGGTCAAAGGGGACAAAGACTCGAGGGATTAATACCACCCACTAATACGGAACCCATCACCCCCACCTTGTTAACTATGGCTGATGTTACCGGGATCTTATTCTCGATGAAGAAAGGATGAAAGTGAAGATGAAATTCTATCAGCCAGGGGAAGAAGTGGACGCCGATGTTCAACCTGAACAAGAGCATCACCGATCCACAAGACAATGATTCTCGACTCTTCATCCAGTTCGATGAATTCAAGCGGTTTGATAATGTTCTTCCATCGACCGAAAGACACCGGTTCAATGGATCACAAAAGCATCTAGGAAGCTATATGCCGGAGTTATGAAACACCGTGGGATCAACATATCCCGCCGCCAGCTATGCAGATCTGAAGGCTGAAGTTTTTGATTTCAACACCAACACCGATGAGCGCAGGGATATGATGTATGACAATCTTCACAGACTGGATGACAACTTGGCTAAATTTCTCAGACACCTTCAGGGTGTTAGCACTAAGATAGAAGAAATCAGGGAATTTGTCAAAGAAGACCCAGCGCTCAACTCCAAAGTGCTGGAGGCTACCGAGGCTTACCTCAAACACTCCTCCAACCTCATCAACTAATCGAAATGCTCAAATCTACAAATGTTCAGTGGTCTTCAATCTTCATCCAGTCTCTTCAGGCTACATTGGGCTCTTTGGATACTCAGTGGCTACTTTGGCTCAGCCTCGCCTTCTATGGCCTCGGAATCTTGGGCCCGGAATGACTGCTTTGGAAGTATCTCAGGCTAATTTGGAAGCAAAGGTCACTGGCATTCAAACAGATACTTCTGATATCAAGGCTATGGTTAAACTATATGGAATGATTTAAGATCCATTATCCATGGTTTAACGGTATCTATACAAAGGATGATTAGAGCAAGACATTGAATGACCATGATACTGAGAAACTTTTATTTAAACTATTCTCTCAGACACTTTTAGTTAAAAAGCGAGTGAGAGCGTTTGCTAGGCGTTTCCGTCATTATTTTTGTGTGCCATTCGACACACCAACTCCCAAGTGGGAGTTGTTGGTTTGTGGGAGTTGTAAACGCACATAAACGACTAGAAGTGTGTGAGCCTATGGGGGCACACACGATAAACACGAGAGTACGTGTCGAACGTATTTTAATACTTGAATAAATATCCGATATACATGCATGATTTGACCCGATCACATTAGACGACCCATGGGCTTTATGGCTTGTTAGAATGGGTCGTTTGGGTGTTTGCCTTGGGCATAGGGACACGGTGATGGGGTGTTTGGGTCTGTAGCTTGTGATGCAATTTTAAAGCCCATGTTTGGTTTGTCTCATGTAGCTATATATACAAACACATACATAACACAAAGGGACGATTTTTTTGCATATACCTAAAAGCAGAATTCATGCAATATACGATTATCTATATCCCTAAACTATCCAATCAGTTTTCTGTCCAATCCCAAGTCGACATGCATAAAGTCTATTTATGGTTTGTTTAATTTTCTAGTTCCTAAACTTGTATTGATTCAAGAGTTTTAGGTGTTAGATAGATTGGTGGTTTTCTTGTTCCAAGTTCCTAGTTGAAATTGTTTGGAAGCAACGTGTTTTTTGGGTTCATGGTCGTGGTATCATCTCGGACAAAACACAAGGTAAATATCGGATAGCTTTTATTCGATATCAGATAGTGTGAAACTGCTTGCTTGGCAGATTTCAGGTTCACGGATAAAAGAGCAAGAAGGTGGTCTTGAGTTTCTTGTTCGTGACTTTCAAGTAGTTCAATTGTTGATTGGTTTTATGTTCTCGACTAGCTTCTCATCGAACGTGCTCGTTTACGTGTTGTGTGTGATACTCATTGAGGCATCTATTTTAGGTGCTTAGTTTCGTATTGGTTTTATTGTCCGTTACTAAACATCAATTGCCAAGCAAGGTTAGGGTTTCTTTTATCCCTTTTATTAATTAATTGTTTATTAATTACGTGCTTAACCTAATTGCAAATACTAGATCCTTATCCGCTGCGTACTCGTAGAGGTTAATTGGTTAACTTGTTCTAAAATCCCAACATATTGTAGGTGTTAATCCGTTGTATATCGTATATGTGCACCAAATAAGCATAGAGCATGCATATTTCACAAATTCACGGTAAGATCACGATTTACTTGGTGAGGGAAGGAAAGGTTAGGGATCACTTGACTTCTGATACGTTTCTTATTAGATGTGAGAATTTTGACCTTATTACTTATGAATTGGTCAATTTGTAATAACAATGTGGGCGACAGTCCGCCGCGTTGCGGCGGGACGTGCTTCATATCGTTGATCATTGGACAATAATTTTTTATAAGTAGAAAGTATGCCTGTTTTTGTGTTCCATGCAGTTGTAGTTGCATACAACATTGCTAACACAAAATGCAAAATATTATAACCAACTGGTTTATAAAACAACTCACAGGGTTTGGCCTTACAAACAACATAGTCTTATGAAGGTTTACTTCTCAAATCAAAGATCCAGTTTAAAATAAGAAGATAATCAACCACATATATTCTGCCTAATAGTTCTTACCTCATTATTTTCTACCAACTCATTATTTTTGGCATCAAAATTTGGTAAGAGAGTGTAAAATGGCTATCGTTCTTGTATGATTCCATAGTCTAAATACCATCAGCAAATCCTTTTGGCCCGCGTGTAAATAAAACATATTTTCACCTTTTTACTACTCAAAGGGTTTTTGAAACTTGTTTTTTTCTTCTCTTTACAAACGCGCATTTATAAGTCTTATAAAACAAGCAATTTAAGTTCATTATTTTTTTTATCAGTTTAAGGTTAGATTTTATGATAAAGAGATAATTTTGGTGATCTCTCAGATAACCACTTTGAAATAAGCATGTCCAAATCTGGTTACTAAAGACCCCTAAGCAGTTAAGTGCAAAAAGTACCCAATCCCAAACACATTTTTAATAGAAATGGCAGGAAAATGCAACATGTTTTCACCTTTATGCACTTATCGCCTAAAAACACAACTATGCTACCTACAACGCTAACTTTATCATTGAATAATAACACCATACCGAATTTTAAAAAATCACTTACATTATACTAATAAAATTTAGTTCTCTCAAAATAATGTTTGTTATATTTGTCCCACATAGATGGATGATACAAGTAAAAGATTACTTATAAAGATAAAGAAAAACTAAATATTCAAGATGTACTTATTAAAATTTGCCATTATAAGCAAGTGTTGAATCTTAATTTTTTAAGCCTTCATTTTTAACAATGTTTCAAATGCTTTATAATGTAGTATAGATATGTGTAAATATGTATAATCATATAATTATAACTTTGCACATTTGCATCCTTTGCTTTAAAAAAATCATCCTATTTTTATAAAACAAAGTTTTTAGTTATTACAGTAAGTTTATTAAAAAAAAAAAAAACCCAAAAGGTGTATATGTTGATTCTCGAGGCACTCTTGCGATTTAATAATATTTTTGTAACATTGTAATACAATATGCATTTTATAACTCTTTTGATTTAATGATATCGTTTGCGAACGATTTTTATGGGTTGGCCAAACCGGTAATGACTCTGGTTCCCGGTTGAAGCCTTTGGTCTGGTCTGTTTTTTAAAATCATATGTACCATCAACTTATACACATATAAATTGTATGAAAATTTGTGTGTTTTATTAGTTTGCACAATATGTATAATAACAAGTATTTTTCATATTAGAGGTGTGTTAATACAAATAAGCCGTAAAAACGTTTATTTATATTTTACGATCTTCTAATGTTTTGTCGATAACAAACGTAAAATCATATTAACGAAACAAATAAAATACGTAAATGGTTTGAACTAATAGTTTCTAACATATTCACATTTTCACATAAAACACTAAAACAAGTATAAGTGATTTTATGATTTAGTAATGCATATGTACAACAACTAGTGTTTACATATTTGAATAAAATATACACATAACTAGTATGTAGTATATTGGGTAATATAAATGGGTAGAAACTTAAGTATCACAACCCATTGGGCAAATACATTGAATGTAGTTGGGTATAACCCAAAGCCCATAACCCATGGATCTTGACCCATAACCCATTGCATGATATCATGCTTATATCACATATGGATAATACCCATAACCCATGGATCAACCCATACCCAAGTGACTAAGTGCATTGCACTCAAAGATACATTGTATCTAGCCAAAGATCCATGGTTCAACCCATGACCCATAACCAAAATACCCATGGGTAAAGAGGAGCATTCCACGGATCCCTAGCTTTGTGCTAGCCGGATCCTAAGTGGAAGGGATCCGTGGGATCCGGGGAACAGTGGGATTTTTCCTCTATAAATAGTGAGCCATTTCTTCATTATTTCTCACCCCTTTCTAACACACTTTCTCCCCTGAGTTAAATCTCACTAACCTTAGATCCAAGAGATCTATGTTTGTAGTTTTGTTTTTGTGTGATCTTTTAGGTTCTTCTTAAAGGCAAGATCACCACCTTTGAAGTCGAGCAAGCTCAAGTCCATGAGTTGCCATACTTCCTCATCATCAAGGCTATCAAGTCTTCTTGTTGATGATTCTTTTCTTTCTCCAAAGAAGTGTAGTGTTGAAGACATTAGTGAAAGATGTCTCAAGTGTCAAGACGAAGATATTAGTGAAGGGTATCTATCGTCTATAGGACAAGCACTTGTGGTAGGTGCTTAGAAGTCAAGACAAAGAAGCATTAGTGAAAGATGCTTAGAAGTCAAGACAAAGATGCATTAGTGAAAGGTGCTTAGAAGTGAAGACACAAGAGATTAGTGAAAGGTGTCTGGTAGATCTAGTCAAAGGCATTAGTGAAAGGTGCCTTAGATGTACATTCGATATGGTGTGTTTCGATGTACAAGATAGACTAGTATTAGATCCAAGGATATTGATATCCTTGATGATGTTGTAAAGGAGTAGATCTCCTTTGGGATTAGTCGTTGGTGTAGTGTGGTAGTAGTTCCTCCATTGCAATGGAACTAGGTGCTTAGCCTAGTACCTAATAAAGGGCAGGCGACGTTGTGAAGGTGTAGTTCACCTTGGAGTGAAAGAACTAGGTACTTAGCCTAGTACCTTATAAAGGGTAGGCGACGTTGTGTAGGTGTGGTTCACCTTGGAGTGAAAGAACCTGGTGGTTAGCCTAGTACCGGAAAAAGGGTAGGCGACGTTGTGAAGGCTTCTCCGCCATAAGGAGATTGGTGTAGTGATTACGAACTCTCAAGTAGGTGACTCGGGGAGTGGAGTAGGGCAAGGAAGGTGTCCTTGTAGCCGAACCACTATAAATACTCGTGTTGTGGTTTTATGATTCTTACTCTTATCTTTTCATTACTTACCTTTATATGCTTGTTTATCAACATCTAACACACACATCCAAATAGATTGTCATAAGTCAATCTAAATAGGTTAAAAGGAAGTTTTAATTGGCAAAACTATTCAACCCCCCTTCTAGTTTTCCACAAGGTGTTTTAAAAATAACATTTATTAGGAATTTATTATTATAGACGTTTTTTTTCTTATATTAAATTACTTTGTATTTTTCAAAAACATGTCTGCAAAAAGTGTTTTAAAGTGTTGCCAGAAATGCTATTATAGATGTACTTATTAAAATTTGCCATTATAAGCAAGGGTTGAATCTTAATTTTTTAAGTCTTCCTTTTTAACAATGTTCCAAATGCTTTATAATGTAGAATAGATATGTGTAAATGTGTATAATCATATAATTAGGACTTTGCACCTTTGCATCCATTGCTTTGAAAAAGTCATCCGATTTTTATAAGACAAAGTTTTTAGTGTTTACGGTAAGTTTTATCAAAAAAATTCTAAAAGGTATATATGTTGATTCTCGAGGCACTCTTGCAATTTAATAATATTTTTTGAACATTGTAATGCAATATGCATTTTCAAACTCATTTGATTTAATGATATCGTTTTCGAACGATTTTTATGGGTTGGCCGAACAGGTAGTGACTCCGGTTCCCGGTTGAAGCTGTTGGTCCGGTCCGTTTTTTAAAACCATATGAACCATCAACTTGTTTACATATAAATTGTATGAAGATTTGTTTGTTTTATTAGTTTGTACAATATGTATAATAACAAGTATTTTTCATATTAGGGGTGTTTTAAAAATAACATTTATTAGGTATTTATTATTATAGATGTTTTTCTCTTATATTAAATTACTTTGTATTTTTCTAAAAACATGTCTCCAAAAAGTGTTGCCAGAAATGCTATTATAGATGTACTTATTAAAATTTGTCATTATAAGCAAGGGTTGAATCTTAATTTTTTAAGCCTTTTTTTTTAAGAATGTCTCAAATGCTTCATAATATAGTATAGATATGTGTAAATATGTATAATCATATAATTAAGATTTTGCACTTTTGCATTCTTTGCTTTGAAAAAGTCGTCCGATTTTTTAAAACAAAGTTTTTAGTTTTTACGGTAAGTTTTATCATAAAAAAATTCTAAAAGGTGTATATTTTGATTCTCAAGGTACTCTTGCGACTTAATAATATTTTTTGAACATTGTAATGTAGTATGAATTTTTAAAATCTATTAATTTAATCATACCGTTTTCGAACGATTTTTATGGGTTTGCCGGACCGGTAGTGACTCCGGTTTCCGGTTGAAGCCGTTGGTCCGGTCCGTTTTTTAAAACCATATGTACCATCAACTTGTTTACATATAAATTGTATGAAGGTTTGTGTGTTTTATTAGTTTGTCCAATATGTATAAAAACAAGTATTTTTCATATTAAGGGTGTTTTAAAAATAACATTTATTAGTTATCTATTATTATATACGTTTTTTTCTTATATTAAATTACTTTGTATTTTTTTAAACATGTTTACAAAAAGTGTTGCAACAAATGCTATTATATATTTACTTATTAAAATTTACCATTATAAGCATATGTTGAATCTTAATTTTCTAAACCTTCCTTTTTAAGAATATCTTAAATGCTTTATAATGTGGTATAGATGTTACAACATTGAAGTTATAGATATGCTGACATAAAATAGACAAGACAAAATATAACTTGTAAACTTTGGCATTTGCAATAGACACCTTAACAAGCGTACACTATGCACCAGTAAGCAACCTTGTGTATCAGTTTTGTGTATGACTATTTGGCCAGAAAACGCACAAGTATAAATTGAGCATCTTGAGAAAACTGGAACAAAAGCATATTAGTTGTGACCTAGGCGAACTGTTATTCTCATTGCAATACGATGCCTGGTTGATTTCTTCATTTTCTAAATAGGGACTTGATACAATGCTAAGAGTATGCAGTAGCAAGTATGCACATCTAAAGTGAGCATTAAGCAAACGACAGATTCAAGCGGATGTCTGTATTGAATCGTGCTTGAACTTGAAGGTTTAAATTATAGTGCTCTTTACTGCTTTTTTCCTTCTGCTAGGCTAACTCTCAGTGATCGCCCTTCTAGCTCCTGTTAAAACCACAACACATCAATCAATTTTTTTACAAAAAATTAACAAAATTTGAGGAGATTGAAATTAGCTTAAGTAATCAGTTATTACCGCTCCATTAAGAACCTGAAGGGCTGTTTCCATTTCAGATTGTGTGGAGTAACTCACAAAGCCATAACCACGAGACCTTCCGGTTTCTCCATCATATAGAACCCGTGCTCCAACTACATTACCATGTGCACTAAACATTTCTGTTAGACTCTCGGATGTAACCGACCACGAAAGATTTCCAACAAATAGCTTGTATTCGGTTTCTGGATACAAAGGTTCTTTCGGTTTTGGCTTGTCTGAAAAATTCACCCTTAATGTTCGACCACCATATTCCTGTTAGCAGTCATCAATAACTTTTTATTTAAATGTAACGGCCTAATGGGTGAAACCATGTCTAGGTTCAACCAGGTCATCCAGTCAAAAAGCCCAAAGGCAAAAAAGAAGAGCAAAAACAGAGGAGATGTCTTCCTCATAGGCCGTTGACTATCTATCCCGGTCGGGGCAGTTTGACCCTGGAGCACTTTTGTGTATCTCGTGAACCTTATGTATAATGAATTAGTGGGCTGATTATTTATTGCAATAGCTTTTTTTTAAAGCTTTTTTGGAACAAAAATAAAATCATCTTTATGAAGTTCTATGCACTACCAATGCTTTGGACACCTTTTAACTTGTTTGACTCAGTTTAATGATTGACTGGCTAAAATTTATGAACTTCACCCACTGATTTATAAGTAAATTAGTCCAAATGGATACTTCTACTGTTGATCAGCCATTTATAAATTACAATACGATGGTAACACAACATGTTGGTTTTATGGACAATAAATTAATAGACGTGTGTTAGGATCGAACTCGAGACCACGGGATTGCACACTTTACGTATGAGAATTAAAGTTAATAATTAAATATAATAGTTATATTTATTTATTAATTAAATGAAATAACATAACGGACGTTAAGTAATTAGTGTAATGGACTAACGGGCGGTAAAAGTATTTGGAAAAGGACTAAATTGCAATAGTTGGGAAGGTTCCGGAATCCCTATGGGATACCATGAACCGATCGTCCAAAGGAAACAAGGAAACAAACCCAACTTGTTCACCAAGTTAGCTTGGGTATATATACAAGGCTAGGGGTCTTGTTTTTCTATCTCTTGTACTCATTATGCTAAAACCTAAATAGTTTTGTGTGTGTTTTTGCATAATCCGATCGTACAACCCTTATGGGTGTCGATCCACATCTTTTCCAAAACAAAGTTATTTTGTTTAATTAAAACTAGCATTACTCTAATTTGTTATAGTACGTGTGTACAAGAACGTGGTACAATCACACTATTGATTGTATCTTGGATTGAATTACAAAACGGTAAGGGGTAATTCTTATAATCCTATAAACCCAAATAAGGGTTCATCCTAATTGCTAGTTTGTGGATTTGATTCTTGTTCGGCTAGAATCAAGTAAGGTACGCATATTTTATGTTTATGTTAATTAATTATTCATTATATGTTCCTATACGCTTCCGCACTTACTTTGATGTTTATTGTTTATATTTATGATTAGTCATGTAATATAATTCCAACAGAACATACCCTTCCGTCAAGGTTCTCAATAACTGCTTTGCAATCTTCAATACTACTCATGGTCACGAATGCAAAGCCTCTGCTTTTACCGGTTTCCCTATTGTAGAGTACCTGATAAGAAACTTGATTATACCCTTTTCACGGTTTAACCATATGCAGGGGCGGAGCCAGAAAATTTTGCTCGATGAGGCACATTTTAAATTTTTTTAGAAACCCACACTATAAATTGGTTCGTAGGATTGGCAAATTACAAAAAAGTCAAATATTTTCGAAAATTTACATTACATTTTTTTTCGCTAGGGGGCACGTGACCCTTGTGGACCCCCCACTTTTCACGGTTTAACCACATGCAGGGGCGGAGCAAGAAAATTTTGCTCGATGAGGCACATTTGAAATTTTTTTAGAAACCCACACTATAAATTGGTTCGTAGGAGTGGCAAATTACAAAAAAGTCAAATACTTTCGAAAATTTACATTACAATTTTTTTCGCTAGGGGGGCCACGTGACCACCCCCCCCCAACACACACACACACACATATGAACAATGAAATAAGTCCCTGATTAATTTCACCCATAGTTATGCTATTTTTACGTTAAATATAGACAAGTTGAGCATATAGTTCTTTATCCCTATATTTGGTGGTATACTAAATTTACATGCAAGGGCTCACTACCGGTTAATTAGTTCATTGGTTACATATTGAGTACTAATTTTTTCCTTGCTACAATTAGAAAGTCATATGACATATCTACCGGGTCACCCTATGCGGACATAGAATGGGAAACAGAGCCATCATGTGGGAGTTAAATAACATAACACCATGATTAAAGGGATACTAACCAATGACCTTGCTAGAATAAGTTAATTTACCATAAGTATAAAGTACATGTAAAAACATATTAATGTACCTCAACAAGTTCAGGGCTAGCATAATCTTGAATGATACCAGCAAGCTGAGCACTATCGCATAAATACGGCAAATTCCCAAAATACAACTTTGTATGTACAGAACTCTTTTCCTCAGCTTGATCACTTCCATCACCAGAAACTTCTTCTTGTTTTTCTTCCTCCTCGTCCTCAGTAACCGGTACCGCGGTCTCTTCTTGAGCCACGGAAGCGGATACCTTCATAACAGGCCATTTTCCTGATATGGGTATTGGCTCAAGTCTCACAAAAGAGTGACATAATGATGATGACACTTGTAACATGGGTACATTAGATGTTATTCTAAGAAAGATTGGATCATATGGGAATGGTTTTGTTTTGTATTTGGAGAATGGTGAAGTGATGGCTGCAATGGTGGTGCTTGCTGCAGCCATTGTGACTGATCCGGTGTGTGGTGGTTGATTGTTGGTTTTGGTTTTTCTTTCAAGGTGGTGTAAGGAAATGTTTATTGCGTTTTAGCTATTTGTGCTGACGTGGACGGATGATATCCAATGGGTTGTCAAGATGAATGAGATGATAAGATTCTCATGGGGCTCACACTGTGGAAACAGAATTATGGGTTCATCTTATATTACAGATTTGCACTTTTGAAAGCTATAATGAAACGGGTTTGAAACTTAGACTCGAGCACGATCGAGCTTTAAATTTCAAGCTCGAGTTTGAATCAGTTTTTAAAAATTGGGCTTAAAAAATAATAGTCATATCAAGTTTGACACGACTCACTTAGTAATGATAAATTAATAATTATATGTTTATATGGATCGCGAGCCTCAATCACGAGCCGAGTATTATGAAGCTCGAACTCGACTTGAAAGTCTACTCAGTTGGAAAATTTGTGAATAATATATCGAGTCTCGAAATACGGGGAATGGAATGGAACACTTTGGAAGTGAAATGACTTGCTTAAACTAAGATTAAAAGGCTGGTGGTACATGTTATAGTTGTAACCAAGGTTGTCAAGATCGGGATCCTACCCAGGATCGTTTTCGTCTTTGCAAGATCGTGATCGTAAGATCGGATCGGGATCTTAAGATCCTACTCTAATGTTATTTCTTAATACTTTATGTAATTTTATACAAATCTACAAATTCTAATACATTATAACCATAAAATACTATGAATACTTCATATAAATGTTGTCCTAAATTATGATTATAAAATGTTTAAAAAGATTAACATTTTGTTTTTTGAATTCTACAAACAAACAACCCATAAACTTGTAGTTTTTTAATTTGTAATCCGAGAAAAGTAAGATCGGATCGGATTAGATCGTAAGATCGTATGGTCAAGATCGGGATCCTATAAGATCTTAAGCTTGCAAAGATCCTATGTAGGATCCGGATCGTTTTTGCTTTGCAGTATCGTAAAATCGTAAGATCCTAAGATCAGGATCGGGATCCTGACAACCATGGTTGTAACAGCTTTTCGGTTCTTATTAGTTATGATATTGTATTAAATATCATAACAATAGCTTAATGGCAATTAATAAGTTTAATGGTAGTCATTCAAGCATCGTTCACAAATATATGTTATATATTGTAGCCTAGTCTAATGTTCAAGAATTAAGGAAGAAGAAACACACATTTCAACCTCATATCCACTAGATTACACACAAAGTTCAATGGGAATTTCAGGCATAACGTCAAGTCCGGCAGTACAACTGCTTCAATTTTTGTACCTTGGGAAATATACGTCGAATATGCGGCAAATCTGTTTTAAGAGAAAGGTGTCAAACACATGCCTCAGTCATGCTCTTGAATTCAGTTATATCTAATTCACAAGTTTCATCTTTTTGTAAACTTTTATGGTTCACAACTTCGTTTACAAATTTTGTTTATATAGTTCACAGTGGTAATGCATTGTATCGAAATTGTTATTTCTGATTATGGCTTACTACTATCCCTACAATCTTAAAACATATATTTTGCTATAGTATTTCATAAATGGATTCAAGACTTAAATTAGATTTGAAAACCATACAAGACAGTTGTTTTTTCTCTGCAATATGAAAATAGATTGCATTTTTATCTTGAAATTTATTCAAACATGAAAGCTTCATAATGCTTTTTTGAAACCATAGGTATCCAGAACTTGTTTCAAATATTCGTTACATATTTTTGTTTAGTTATGTGTTGGTAAATTTTCTCAAAGATTTATGCAAAATCTTGTTTTAGCTTCTATGTATGCATGTTATGGTATTGTGATGATGGTTCTTGTCCAGACTCTGTATTAACAGTTAATGTCTAGATTTGTTATTTGTATAAACTGTGTTTGGACTCTCATTTTGTTTCTTTAATTTATTTGCTTAAATTGTTAAGTTTTGGTTAGTGAACCTATTGAAA
Source organism: Chrysanthemum makinoi (assembly GCA_910596185.1). Lineage (NCBI taxonomy): Eukaryota > Viridiplantae > Streptophyta > Magnoliopsida > Asterales > Asteraceae > Chrysanthemum > Chrysanthemum makinoi. The sequence goes on from OU343218.1 coordinate 67,412,330, forward strand.
TAGCTTGTCTAAACAACCCCCTCAACGGGTTATGCACAAACAGCTCCTACGACAGATTCTGTCAAAACAACTGTGATATTCAAATTTTGTATATATAAAAATATCAAATACACGTGATACGCGCGAATCGACGAATTAACCCTTTAGGAAAAAGGCCAACACGCAAAACCCGCAAATATACGATATGTGATACCGGGCAAGTGATTACCCAGGTTGTTTCCCAACGAGGAGTGAATTGACGGTTACGTTTGACGGTTGTTATTAAAATGTTTGAATAGACGGGATTTTACGTTTTTGATTTGGTTTTCTAAATTTTAAAGCACGGGAAAGTAAATAAGGCACGTAAACAAAGCAAATTACTAAATTAACAACTAATAAATATAAGAAACAATAAAACGATGATAAATTAAGTTCTAGGGCACTAAAAATAAAAAAAAGGGGAAAAACCGGGAGCGTTCCGAGCCCTAAAAGTGAAAATGTTGCAATTTAAAGCCTACTGGTGCAAAACTATTTTTCCTACGTCCTAAACGACTAAAAATGATTTTAGAAAAAAGCCGGGTATTTTTTGAATTTTAAATAATTTATTATGAATTAAAAACTAAATTATACTAATTAATTTATAAAAAATACTAAACTATTTTAGAAAAATCTACAAAAATTACAGAAAATACTTTAAGTTGAACTAAACAAGGGAAAAATAAAAATATAAGAACTTTTTACAAACACAAAACTTTTAAACTATTTTTTTTCAACTTTTTCTTTTGTGTTGTGTGTGCTTGAGTGTAGAGACCAGGGTTCGACCCTTGGTTTCTACACTTTTCGTAAACTATATTTTTTCAACTTTTTCTTTTAAAACTTTTGAAAGACTAAAATATAAGAACTTTTTACAAACACAAAACTTTTAAAAGCTTAAGAATAAGCTTGGAACAACTTTTAAAAACAGCAGTTTACACAAATGAGGTTGTTTAGTTATGTGTGGACTGCTAAGGAACTTAGAAGCTACCAAAGGACATTAAAACTATAAAAAAAAAACTTAAATAAGCTAATCTAAATAAGACAATAAGCCAAATAATATATGATTTCGATCTAACATAAACAGAAGATAGCAAAATTGAACCAAAGAATAAGAATAAGTCTAAACTAAAAGGATATTAAGGGCTGCAAAGTGAGACCTAAGGCTTCTAATAAGCACTTAATAAGCAAATACTAGCAACCCTAACCTAATGGCACTAACTAAGCTGAAAAACACCTAAATAAACACAATGAATAAGCTAATAAGCTACTACAAACTACCCTAGACTACTGTGGCTGCAGCAGCCTACACAGTCATATGGGGGGGTTTTTTAGCTTAAAAATAAGCTATCAAACCACCTCCAAAATCCTAAATAAGGCAACAGAGGGGAAATTCATATATCTAAGAACTAAAAAAACAAATTGTATCTAATTTGAAGCTTTTAAAAGGCTGGGTGAAAAGGGCTGCAGGGGACTGTGATGGTTCTGTGACAGAAGTTAAGGGAGCAAAGGGCACTTTTAAGCTTAATAATAGGCACTAAAACTAACACTAAAGTATCTAAATAGCTTAAACAGTTAAATGACATACTACAATGATCATAAAAAAAACTGAATTCAAGCTAAATTTGGCTTAAAACAAAGCTAAAAAGGGGCTGCACTAGGGGTCTAATCAGATTGTGATGACAGATTTTTTAGAAACTACTTTCAAAACTTGTTTTGCAACTTAAAACTACTGAGACTAATACAATACTAACAAATTCACTAAACAAAACTATGTTGAGATCCACAATGGATCAAAACTAAGTTTTGACCCATGATACATGCAATTCCAAACACCCTTTTAAAGGGCAGGTTTTCTTAAAAACTAAATTAACTCAAATACTTGAGGACTTTTGGTAAAAAAAAATACTAAATTTTAAGATATAATGAAATGTTTAAAACAGTATTTAAACAAAATTAATCACTTAGTCCTGAATTTGAACAATAACTGATACACATAAAAAAAAAACTTGGAAAATTCATTCATTAAAAGAAAACAGTACAAGTTAAAAGTTTGGAAAGCTAAAACTGAAATAAAAAGTTTAAATTACAATTTAAAAGACAGAAAAGCAAAAAACATGGACTAGAAAAAAAAATTCCTAGACAATTTTCTCAGGAATACAAAGTGTCCTTTTATACTAATAACTAAACTAAGGGGTCCTCTTTCTTGTTTTATGTCTTGTTCTTGATGTGTTGAAAATGTGCTTCTTTCATCATCATCTAAGCCCTTGATTCCATCTTGGTCCCCAATCCTTGCAATTTCTGCCATTGATCCGTGTTCTCATTCTTCTACCCAATAGGGATAGTAGGGATTGCCAAGGTGGAAACACCCCCATGTGACATGAGCTTGTCTTCTTCCTGGGTTGAAAGTGATGGAGAGAAGGAAGGGTGAATTTTTGGCGGGTAAGATTTGTTTCTGGGTTTTGACTAAGTTTGGGTCAAAGAAAGGATATGGGTAAAAACGGGTAAGTATATGAAACGGGGTAAAAGGATTAGGGGGAAATGGGTGGAAGGCTGCAACTGGAAAGGTTCAAGGATGTGTAAGGGTTCAAGTAGGATCATGGTGGGGTTCAAATGGGTTTATGGTTCAATAAATAAAAGTGTTTTAGTTTTTAGTTTTAGGTTTAGGTTATTATTTTTTTTAGGTTTAGTTTAAAAAAAAGAGTTTTAGGATTAATTTTAAAAAAAAGTTTTTAAAAGGTTTTAAATAAAAAAATGGTTTTAAATAAAAAATTTAGGTTTAGGTGTAAAATAGGAATTTTGGTTTTGGTTAAGGGGTAAAATGGTAATTTAGGGTTTAGGTTAGGGTAAAATGGTAATTTAGGGTTTAGGTTAGGGTTTTGTGACAACTGGCAATTTAGGGAGTCTATTTTAGGTAACCGCATTACGTTAAACTAAACTGAGCTTTGCCTTTATCACTATTTTATCAACCATGACTCGATTTTATATCGTTTATTGGTTTTTATGAATTACTTCGCTATTGAATGAGTTATCGTATGAGTTTTAACTCTATTTGGTAGGCACTATTCGATTCGGCACTAGAAAAGCCTAAAACGAGAAATAACGTAACTTTTAGACCGTAACTCGAAAATTGGCAAATAAATAGTCAAAACTCGTGGAAAAACATAAATAACGATAATAGAAAGCTGAATGAACGTCGTGGGACACTCGGAGGACAATATATGAGCTCGGGAATAGGTAAACGGGACGTTTTACGCAAAATGGCAACCACGGCCCCTCTATTTTACCCTTGGCCGGTGCCCCTCCCCATATTTTTATTTATTTTTGAGTCCCCAATATCCAAGTATAAATAACCCCATCCACCCTCATTTGATACATTTGTTTCTCTCACTAAAAACACACACTAACCCCTCTTTCTCTCTCTACTCTCTCTCTCCCCCAAATTAATATAAACCCTAACCCTAGAACACCACCACCGCCGCCACTGTTCCGGCCAAAATCCGGCCACCACTGGCGCGTGACCACCCACCTCCACCACCATCTTGAAGCTCTCTTTCTCCTCTTTCCAACCATATATTACATGCCCCATTTGGACCTCCATAACACCTTCAAATCTAAAGATTAAGATTCGTACTTTTAGGGTTTTCATTCAATCTTGTAGATCGGGCTTGAATAAGGTAAATGGAACATGGGTCATGCTTATTTTGGCCACATGAAGCCACGTATGGGCTGATTTTGGTTCGACTCTATGATAAAATTTAGGGCTTTTGGTTTAAACGTGAGATTAAGTCTAATTAACACTTAAATAAACATGTAGCTAGTGTTTGGTAAGCATGTGGAGTATCATATTGTTGGGTTTTTGCATTTTAGGTCTAGTTTCATGTTTTTGGTTAGTATAGATAATGGGTTTGAAGTTTGGTTGATGATTGGAGGTTGATTGGTTGTATTTGGATGTTGTGGTATTGATTTGGTAGTGTTTGGTTGGGTTTGACATGGTGTACGAGCCACCTAGGGCACGTACGTGGCCTTTAGGTTGCATACGTGTGCCACATGGACCTTAGGTCCCGGTCGGGTCGTTTTGGTAGCTTGTTGGTTGATTTTGTTGGTGTTTGGATGAGACGCGTGGAGCCGAAAAGCTTCTAGAGCTTGTTTGGTTCACGTGGTCTTAACCGTAACCGTGTCATGACCATTAGGGTCATAACAGTGATTTCAGGTATATTTGGTTGATTGATTGGTTGGCGAGATTGTTTTGAGTTGATTTGGGATTGAATTGCGCTATTATGACTTTTAAATTAGACTTGATATATATAATTGTCAACTTTGAGCAACGTCGGTGTTACTTTGACTTTTTAGTCAATAGTTGACCCTGACAACGCCGTAACATGGACTTTACTATATTTTGGACTATTACTTGATTAAAAGCCGAGAAGTCTTGACTCGTGCTTGTGGACTCGAAACGAATAACGATATGAAATTGATATCGGGATTTGACGAAATATATATATATATATGTGTATATATATATATATATATATATATATATATATATATATATATATATATATATATATATATATATATATATATATATATATAGGGGATAACTTGGCTACAATTTTTGTAGCCAATTAGCTACAATCCTTCACAAAATACACAAACAATAAATCAGGGACCCACAAAAAAGAATCAGGGACCCACAAAAATAAACAGGGACCCACAGTTTTTAGCACAAAATTATAGCTAATTAGCTACAATAAATTGTAGCTAATATATTCCCTATATATATATATATATATATATATATATATATATATATATATATATATATATATATATATATATATATATATATATATATATATATATATATATATATATATATATATATATATGAAAATGTTAATAAATTGTGAAACATAAATAATAAAAAGGGCTTTTATGCCAAAAATATCGATAACAAGATTTATCTTGTTATTTACTATTTTTAAATGGAAACTGTGGAAAACTAGAAGGGGGGGGTTGAATAGTTTTGCTAATTAAAACTTCTTTTTAATCTATTTAGATCGACTTATGTCAATCTATTTGGATGTGTGTGTTGGATGTTGATAAACAAACATATATAAGTATGTAATGTAAAGATAAGAGTAAGAAGCACAAAACCACAACACGAGTATTTATAGTGGTTCGGCTACAAGGACACCTTCCTTGCCCTACTCCACTCCTCGAGTCACCTACTCGAGAGTTCGTAATCACTACACCAACTCCTTATGGCGGAGAAGCCTTCACAATGTCGCCTACCCTTTTTTCGGTGCTAGGCTAACCACCGGGTTCTTTCACTCCAAGGTGAACCACACCTACACAACGTCGCCTACCCTTTATACGGTGCTAGGCTAACCACCGGGTTCTTTCACATCAAGGTGAACCACACCTACACAACGTCACCTACCCTTTATACGGTGCTAGGCTAACCACCGAGTTCTTTCACACCAAGGTGAACCACACCTACACAATGTCGCCTACCCTTTATTAGGTACTAGGCTAAGCACCTAGTTCCATTGCAATGGAGGAAGTACTACCACACTACACCAACGACTAATCCCAAAGGAGATCAACTCCTTTTTACACCATCATCAAGGATATCAATATCCTTGGATCTAGCACTAATCTATCTTGTACATCGAAACACACCATATCGAATGTACATCTAAGGCACCTTTCACTAATGCCTTTAACTAGATATACAAGACACCCTTCACTAATGTCTTGTGTCTTGACTTCTAAGCACCCTTCACTAATGCTTCTAGTCTTGACTTCTAAGCACTTATCACAAGTGCTTATGATATGGATGATAGATACCCTTCACTAATATCTTCGTCTTGACACTTGAGACACCATTCACAAATGCCTTCAACACTTCTTAGAAAAGAAAAGAATCATCAACAAGAAGACCTCAGTAGCCTTGATGATGAGTAAGCATGGAAACTCATGGACTTGAGCTTGCTCGACTTCAAAGGTGGTGATCTTGCCTTTAAGAGGAACCTAGAAGATCACACAAAAACAAACTACAAACATAGATCTCTTGGATCTGAGGTTAGTGAGTTTTTAACTCAAGGGGAAAGTATGTTAGAAAGGGGTAAGCAACAATGAAGAAATGGCTCACTATTTATAGAAGAAAAAATCTACTGTTCCCCGGATCCCACGGATCCCTTCCACAAGGGATCCGTCTAGCGTAAAGCTAGGGATCCGTGGGACGCTCCCCTTTACCCATGGGTATTTTGGTTATGGGTCATGGGTTGATCCATGGATCTTTAGCTAGATACAATGTATCTCTTGAGTGCAATGCACTTAGTCACTTGGGTATGGGTTGATCCATGGGTTATGGATATTATCCATGTATGATATAAGCATGATGTAATGCAATGGGTTATGGGTCAAGCTCCATGGGTCATGGGCTTTGGGTTGTACCCAACTACATTCAATGTATTTGCCCAATGGGTTATGATACTTGAGTTTCTACCCATTTATATTACCCAATATACTACATACTAGTTATGTGTATATTTTACCTAAATATGTAAACACTAGTTGTTGTACATATGTAATATTAAATCATAAAATCACTTATACTTGTTTTAGTGTTTTATATGAAAATGTGAATATGTTAGAAACTATTAGTTCAAACCATTTACGTATTTTATTTATTTCGTTAAAATGATTTTACGTTTGTTATCGACAAAACATTAGAAGATCGTAAAATATAAATAAACGTTTTTACGGCTTATTTGTATTAACAATCTCCCCCTTTTTGTTGATGACAAAACATAAAATTATTTTAAGGAAAAGCTAAAATTCGTAAGAGTTTGAATTTGTAGTTTTTACTTTCTTCTCCCCCTTTTTGTCGAAACAAAAAGAGCTTCGAAAGAAAGCAACACATTGTTTTTAAGAAAAACGTGTGAAAAGTAAAAAAATAAGAATTAAGGAGCAAGTAACGGGAAAGGATCTCGTCTTTACTCCCCCTTGACGAGTCCATCCCTATGTAAGGGCGTCAAGAAAGTAATACTAATCTAGTTTGTTTGCAAAAGATTTCGTCTAAGTGACGAATGTGCTCCCCCTTGATGATTGCAATTTTGCAAGGGGATGTCAAGAAACATAATCCTAATATTGCAAGTAATTTGCAATGTATTGCTTTGACACAAACCTCCCCTAGCTTTAGGATGTCAAAGTCTTCATGTGTAAACTGAATAACTACAAAACAAAGGTTAGAAAGCAAGTATAATTCACAATTTCCTGCAAATGTGGTCCAATGTTAGTAGAAAATAGTTTTCTGTCTCACGGATCCCATGGTTCCCTCCTAGTAGGGATCCGTCTAGGCAATTCTGAGGGATCCGTATAGCTGATGATCAATTTCAGCAATGGTGATATAACAAGTAATGTTATCACAAAAGTGAGATATGAATACAACGTAATCATATACTTAGAAATATAGCAAGTAGCATGTAATTTCATTTAATAAAACTAGAGTTATGATATACATGACTCTAAAAACTAAGAAAATAAAAAATACATGACTAGGAATTTCTAGACCAACTATCGCTTGATGCTAGGACACCACTAAAATCTTCTAGCTCAAGTTTTGTTTAGGTTTAATCTCGTCGAAACGTTCGAGGAGATGATAGAACATGAAACGTTGGTCTTCTCATACTTCATGTATCAAACTTTCAACATGTTGACAATGATAGCAATCTTTGTCATGGCTAGGTAGTGGTGGTGGAAGAAATGAAATGGCTTGATGCGAAGGATCAAGTGAAGCGACTTGTGGAGCTTCAAATGACGGAGGGATTGGTGGAGGTGCATTTGAGAATGGCTCGACCAAGAATGATGGTGGTGGTAGAGAAGTGTCAACTTCCATATGGTCGGGTGGTTGACTTTGATGATTTCTCATAATCCAAACGGGATTATATGATGGAAACGGCGAAAAGGAAGCCGGAGCTAGTGTTGACTCAACACCTTGATTTTGTACCATTATTCCTCCTAATGAGGAGAATGTTGTCGGCGGAGGCGGATGAGACGGCCTAGAAGGCAAATCCTCTAAATTGTAGAGATGTGGTGTTGATAGTGGAGATGTAAAGGAGATAGCTCTAGGAACCAATGATGATGGTTTAGTGGAGATGATATTGTTTGGCCTAGGAGGTATGGTGGTGTTTGGCATAGGTAGTTTTGTGGGTACAATCCTTTTAGGAATTGGTTTGATTGGTTGAGGAAGGATCTTAGCATTTGTTGGCTTGACCGGAGATGATTCGGTTAAAGAGATTTCGCATATAACACGAGCCTTTTTCTTGGTTGGTTCTTTGGTGGATAAGTTACTACTTGGAGTTTTCCTCATGATGAGATGATTTCAAGAGGTTTGTAAGGGTTTCTAAAGTGCTGAAAGTTGGGATGAAGGTGATGACTATGGAAGTCCTAACAATGTGGTTTATAAAGCAAGAGATTTGGCAAGTGCATTTAAGCCTTAAGCCACTAAGATTCATGGAGATGTGATGATTAACATGCACAAGATTGAAGTTCAGAGTTTCACTGATCTAGGAACTCATTTAAGATGAGATGGAGTGTTTGAGTGAGCAAGATGAGTTGAAATGATTATTTTAGCAAGGTTTGACATATTCTGTCACCCGGATCCCACGGTTCCCTCCTCAGGGGGATCCGTCTAGGCTAATCCTAGGGATTCGGCTCTCAGCAGCTATGGAAGAGTAGAAATGATGTTTCTAAGGTCTAAGATTTATATCATCTTGAGTGTTTTAGTCCTCCTAAGTGTCTTAAATAAAGGGGTTCTTAAATACTTAAAGGTAATGAGTGATGTAGCTAATGATTGACTTTTATGAAAGGATTTGGAACTTTCATGAGTATCAATGAATGAGCAAGGATGATACTAAAGATGAGAGTGTCATTTAAGGTTAAATGATCCTAGAGATCAGGTTGTAACTTAGGATAGTGTTTTGAAAAATATCCTAGAGGGTTTGAGATGGAAAAACTAGAATTTGATCAACTTTGTTCAATTTTGAGGTAAGGATGATTATGATCAATTTTGCCATAATCGAAACATTTCTAAGGCTAGATGTGAGGGATCATGTGAGAAATGATGTGTGAGCTTAAGAGTGGAAGAGCAATGGATTAAAATGAAACGATAGATCTACAAGCGTCTTTGAGTGTGATCTTGATGAGTTCATGTGTGAGTGGGAAGGATCTACATAACTTGATAAGGACTTAATTTGCCTTAAGACACTATGTTTAGCTTAGAGTGAGGTGTTCTAAGGATATGTTTGAAATACAATGCTTGCAATTGCATTTTCTGTTTGCCGAATCCCACGGTTCCCTAAGTGTAGGGATCCGTCTAGCACAAACTTTGGGATCCGTCCATCTGCTCAGCAGAACCTTTACTAAAGGTATGCAATGATCTTGACAATCCACTATATTCCAAGGTTGTTTTAAAGGGGGTTCTAACACTAAAATATCAAATGTAAGATGTTTTATTTCATGAAGGAAATATGATTACATTGATAAAGCACGAGTACAAGAGGATTGATCCTATTTGAAATACTACTAGGTTCCTTGAGTGTTTTCGCTAGTAGGATCATCACGTTGTTGATGAGTGTTGGTGGAATCAAGAATGAAGAAAGTCTTCATGAGAGATATGTTTAGCGGTTCCATCCTCTTGTTCACAAGTACGTACAACGGACTTTGAAATTGAGGATGAAAATGCATAACATTATGATAGAGGCGTGTCAAGAACATTCCATAAGGGATGAGTTTATTCTTGGAGACTTGAAGATTTACAATTCGCCTTGCGAAGAAGTAGGCGAGATTGTATGGTTGTTGTGTTAGCAAACAATACAATATGTGAGCACAACAAGTGGGAAAGATTTCTCGATTTCCCCTATGACTCCAAAAATTTTCACGTAGGATGAGTGCAAGTGCTTGTACTCTTCTGATGTCCCGTGAAGATAATATTTGGATCGGAGTAATATGGTCGAGGTTTGCATATAATGCGATGTAAATCATCCGGGGAGGGTATGTGTGAACAATATGGACTATTTTCTTCACGAAAGTTGAAGAGAGAATCAAGAGACCAATCTTCGGTGAAGGCACATTGTCCATGATTTGGAATTCGGAGGATGTGAGCAAAATGCCCAAGGGTTAAAGTAAACTTTTGGTTTTTGATATAAAACCAAAGAGATAGAGAGCGATCCTCGTTACGAACGAGTTCAACTTGACGGAAGAATTCCATTTTGAACCCTGGACATATCTTCTCGTTGATTTCAAGAAGACATTATAGTCCTATGGCTCGGAAGGAGGTATTGATACCTTCTTCGAATTGTAGAGAGGTGTCTACAATTCGTCCTTCGTGGAAGTGACGGTTTTCGAGGTTATTGAACCCACGGACATGAATGCCAGGTGTGTTGGGTTCAAGGGAGATGTTTGGAGTGTAGAGGCTAGTGAGTGAAAAATCAAACTCATATTCATGCGTCATAGTTGAACCTATAGAAAACATGAGTTAATAGAAAGATATGTTTGTGATCAACCTATGATTACCTAATGTTTTTACTAGATTTTTTTATTAACAATGGTTTTTTACAACAGTGACATTTAACTCACCTATGGTTTTGATATTCTAGTGGAGTATTACTTTTAGAAGAAAAGTGGTTTTTAATTTGCATGAAAAACTGTTTTCCAGTAGGACGGATCCCACGGTTCCTTGACAAAAGGGATCCGGCTAGTATATCTTCCGGGATCCGTAGATCTGTAGTAACAGAAACAGATTTGATAAAAACATAGGTTTTGTAGTTTTGTACCAAGATATGTGTTTTAGCCTACATTTTCTTTTAGCATGCATACATGACTTCTAATATATTACGAAAGAGTACGAAACATATAAAACAAAAGAAATGACAAACACATTATGATAATAATAACCTAGATAAACTAGACTATTAATAATATTTCATTTCAATGCTTAGAATGATACAAAGGATTGGGTATATAACCCCAATGTAGATTAACAACACAAAGTAAATGTCTCCGTATGTGAACTTCATCATAGGGAACACAAGTGCGATGAGTGTTAAGACGATGAGCACGAGGGCGATGTAAACCATGTTGAAGATGATCTTTCTTGGTTTCGGTTAGGATGAAATGGAGAGGAAGATGAAGTTTTTGAATGAGAGGAAATTTTTGAAATTGGAAGATTTGAAAAAGTGAAGATTTGATGGAGTGGAAGACGGTGGGTTTATTTATGGGGAAGGAGGAATTTTTGAAATTTGTGTTTTGTTTTATTATTAGAAAGATAACACAAGTTTTATGAACCATGATTTTTAGACGAAAGAGTGACACGTATGTGAGAAAAAGACTTCCTAATGAAGCTTCATGTAATACAAGTATATGCACAAAAGATAATCATATAAATACCTAAATAGGCATACTTAATTATCAAGCAAAATAAAAAGAAAGTCATACCTCTAGCGCACTTAGGAATGTCTTTACAAATGACACAACAAATGTCACTCAGACGATTCCCGCTCCTTTTGCGTTTAAGAAACCTTCTTAAGGAAGGTATTCTTGTTATCAAGTGATTCCTATAGCTTGGTGGGTATGAGCTTTGACTAATCAACATGACAAAGAAGATTAGTGCAATTAAATGAAAAAGTAAATAAAAAATGTTGTGATCTAATCAACATCCAAACATATAGTTTTAAAAGACATGGTGTTTGTTTTTATGAAAGACCTTCTTTGTAGTTTTCAATTAACTATGGATTGTAACAAGTTTTTAAAGTACAATATACTTCAAGAAACTTGGTAACGAAGCTCTAATACCAATTGTGGAAAACTAGAAAGGGAGGTTGAATAGTTTTGCCAATTAAAACTTCCTTTTAATCTATTTAGATCGACTTATGTCAATCTATTTGGATGTGTGTGTTGGATGTTGATAAACAAACATATATAAGTATGTAATGTAAAGATAAGAGTAAGAAGCACAAAACCACAACGCGAGTATTTATAGTGGTTCGGCTATAAGCACACCTTCCTTGCCCTACTCCACTCCTCGAGTCACCTACTCGAGAGTTCGTAATCACTACACCAACTCCTTATGGCGGAGAAGCCTTCACAACGTCGCCTACCCTTTTTTCGGTGCTAGGCTAACCACCGGGTTCTTTCACTCCAAGGTGAACCACACCTACACAACGTCGCCTACCCTTTATACGGTGCTAGGCTAACCACCGGGGTCTTTCACACCAAAGTGAACCACACCTACACAATGTCGCCTACCCTTTATTAGGTACTAGGCTAAGCACCTAGTTCCATTGCAATGGAGGAACTACTACCACACTACACCAACGACTAATCCCAAAAGAGATCAACTTCTTTTTACACCATCAACAAGGATATCAATATCCTTGGATCTAGCACTAATCTATCTTGTACATCGAAACACACCATATTGAATGTACATCTAAGGCACCTTTCACTAATGCCTTTAACTAGATCTACAAGACACCCTTCACTAATGTCTTGTGTCTTGACTTCTAAGCACCCTTCACTAATGCTTCTAGTATTGACTTCTAAGAACTTATCATAAGTGCTTATGATATGGACGATAGATACCCTTCACTAATATCTTCGTCTTGACACTTGAGACACCATTCACAAATTCCTTCAACACTTCTTAGAAAAGAAAAGAATCATCAACAAGAAGACCTCAGTAGCCTTGATGATGAGGAAGCATGGCAACTCATGGACTTGAGCTTGCTCGACTTCAAAGGTGGTGATCTTACCTTTAAGAGGAACCTAGAAGATCACACAAAAACAAACTACAAACATAGATCTCTTGGATATGAGGTTAGTGAGTTTTTAACTCAAGGGGAAAGTATGTTAGAAAGGGGTGAGCAACAATGAAGAAATGGCTCACTATTTATAGAAGAAAAAATCTACTGTTCCCCGGATCCCACGGATCCCTTTCACAAGGGATCCGTCTAGCGTAAAGCTAGGGATCCGTGGGACGCTCCCCTTTACCCATGGGTATTTGGTTATGGGTAATGGGTTGATCTATGGATCTTTAGCTAGATACAATGTATCTATTAAGTGCAAAGCACTTAGTCACTTGGGTATGGGTTGATCCATGGGTTATGGATATTATCCATGTATGATATAAGCATGATGTCATGCAATGGGTTATGGGTCAAGCTCCATGGGTCATGGGCTTTGGGTTGTACCCAACTACATTCAATGTATTTTCCCAATGGGTTATGATACTTGAGTTTCCACCCATTTATATTACCCAATATACTACATACTAGTTATGTGTATATTTTACCTAAATATGTAAACACTAGTTGTTGTACATATGTAATATTAAATCATAAAATCACTTATACTTGTTTTAGTGTTTTATGTGAAAATGTGAATATGTTAGAAACTATTAGTTCAAACCATTTACGTATTTTATTTGCTTCGTTAAAATGATTTTACGTTTGTTATCGACAAGACATTAGAAGATCGTAAAATATAAATAAACGTTTTTACGGCTTATTTGTATTAACAGAAACTAACGACTAAAAATGGAAATGTTTTATAATTAATAAGTAATTAATGTTTCGAGTACACGTTTATCGATAAATGACAATTATGGGAATTTAATACTAGTTTTAAGTATTTATTTACTTACGTTGTGTGAATGGGTTACGGATAACCTAACGTTAATAGTGTTGATCCACGTGGGTAGCGGACTTATTAGGTTGACGAATCTAATAAGAGCCCGCTAGGTACGTCGGGTAACCTTATTAATGGGTGAATTATCCTTATGACTCTTTAGGATGCGATTGATTTATGTGATAATAAGCGACACGAATAAATAAATGAGTTTATCGAGTTGACGAATTCGATAAGGTCTACTATTTATTCCGAAACTTATTGGACTATGGAGCTTATCGCTTAGATGTCTCATCGTGTTGCATTGAGTCACATATTGGTTATTTGAGTGCATTCATAGCATCATATTGAGTCGATGCACCCACATGAGGATACCAAACACTAGGATTAAATGGTGAAACGAGACATTTTTGGAAATAACAAAACGGAATACATTGGGGTAGATAACGTTGATTATGGGAATTATATATTAAAATTTGGTCTACATTAATAGGTTGTGCCGAGTCGATAGTTGCTGAGCCGTGATTACCGTTATCTTCTGCTAGTGTTTATTTGTATGTTGATTGCTTGAGGTGAGTTTCATAGCCCCACTTTTATCTATGTTTTTAACTAAATTGGGGTAAGAATCATGCTACTATTTTTGGACCATTAAAACTATTTGGATTTGCTTATATGCTTGACTGTTTAGATAGATGTGCGGTAGTTGTTGCCTTAGACTAGGTTGAACCGTTGCCTAGCTAAGAATAGACTTCTACCTCGACCTAGTCCGGGGTTGGCAATTGTTCTAGATTTTGCCACGACAGTGCTGGACTAGAGTCGCGGGGCCCGAGTAATCCCTGGATGCGGGATATGGTTATATGGTTGGTGATCCGGGTAGGATTGGTTTGTGAACGGTGTTTATCTATCTTAGGTCTTGCATAGCAAATCAACTCCTACAGGTCCACTATGATTTTATTGAATTTAAACCTATGAACTCACCAGCGTAAGCTGACCTTTTAGCATGATTTCTCAGGTATTTGAAAGATGTTTGGAATACGTGATCGGTGGAAGCTTGGCAAGAAGGCGGGGGTTCAAGGATCATTTCTGACTCTGATAAACTTTGGGGACCTATTTTATTAAATCATGTTTTGGGCCTAATATTTATACTTTTGGATTAAATGTTTTGAATACTTAAATTTGGGATTGGTTTTGAATGTTAAATGACTATCTTTTTGCTATACTTGTGTGAGATACCAATCCAATAGTAACGCCCCGAAAACTTGATTAAGTCTTCCGTTGTACCGAGATTTGGGGGTGTTACAGATTGGTATCAGAGCTCAAGGTTATAGAGAACTAGGTCTTTTATAAACCCTAAACTATAACCACTTTTTGAGAAAATTGATCCTCGACCGACGCACACCCGCTTGCCAAGCCGAAGCTTCTTAATTGATTATGGTATGAACTGCGATTTGACTTATGAGATGATATGTTTTGGGATATGATTATTGATTTTGGGCAAATGAGATGTGATTATCGAGATACTACAGATTTGATTTGAGTAAACGGTATATTATGATTTCGGAATTTTGAACTCGATTGATTTGATATGGGATTATGTGATAGAACCGAACTTACGTGTTTTATTTAAAGGCATATTTTGAGTAATGCGGTACCTCTACTTTTAAAGCTTTCAGTATGTGATACATTTTTTGGTTAAGTTGATGCTCTCATTAAAACTAGTTGTTTCGAACACTTATACCTACCCTATGCCATTGTCACAGACTATGCCTTCACTAGCTTTTGATGTGTCTGAGGAGGTCCTTGCTGTTGCTAGTTCACCAACATTGACTCTCATGACGGTTGCGCAGGGTGATCCTTATGAGATTGCCCGTCACACTAGTTCATCATCATCATCAGATCGCTCTAGCTCATCTAGGAAGCTCACTTTACATCAGGTCTTAGCACGAGCCCAGACTTCTAGACTTGCTCATAGCACTGCCCGCATGTCCGTACGACCACCATCATCACCTATCCGCTTAGCAGCCCACTCTCTTCTGTCATCACCACCAGCATCACCATGTCTTAGAAGACCTAGATCCCCTACTGTACCACCTCAGGATTTACCCGTACAAAGACTCCGACTCATGGACTCTCCCTCTGAGGATGAGGGCGAGGAGGAGCATGAGATTGAGGAGCAGTATGTAGATAAGGATGAGGATCCTCAGGAGGAGGATGATGAGGATATCAAAGCGGGTACTCCTCCATTGCAGAGTCCTACACATTCTCCAAGACTAGGTTCTCCTCTGCCTGAGCCTGATTCCCCTAGATAGCCTTTTGGTTTTGATTCACCTCCACATTCACCTGAGATAGGTAGCCCGTTAGGATCTGAGATACCATCGGAGATTACTTTAGAGCCTGAGGAGTATGGTAAGACGGGTCTGATGTGGGAGAGGATTACATCACAGGGTACTAGACTTAGTAGGTTGACAGATCGGTTGGTTGGAGTATCAAAGGCTAGTATAGAGGATTTGACGGCTGATATGGGTACTGCAGTCAGGAGGACCACGATTCTAGGCCGTGGTATGTCGGAGCTCCAGGAGCGTGTTGGGGGCTTGCTGAGAGGGTTCGCGACAGCTCAAGATGCAGATAGAGCGATTTGGCGTAGGATTGGTGAGTTGGAGAGAGAGGTCGTAGATCCTAAAAGTGATCGCGACACTCGACGTGTTGAGTTGGCATCTTTGTGGAGAGTGGTTGACGATGTTAGGATATCTGTTAGTAGTATTCGTGATCGTGGCTAGATAGTGTTAGATTCATGGCTTTGTACCATCTTGAAACTAAGTAGTACTTGGTTCGAGATGTAGATCTATCCTAGTTGTCTTATTAGTATCGTTGTTACGATTGTTTTTGATTTCTCCATATCCTTCCATGTATTTCCACTTTTGAAACCTATGAGTTATGGTTATTGGAACGTGCATCCTTTAGTTATGATTCGGTATCTGATTGTTTCGTTTTGGTATAGTGTTGTCCTTGTTGACCTTGATTATGTATTCGAGCGCTATTTGGTGATCCTTGGAACCCAACTCTATCTTTAGAGCGTGAATTGTGAACTTATGAAACTGTTCTTCTTGCCTTCAGAATGATGGCAACAAGACGAAACCCGCTTAGGAACAACCGAGCAGCTCCGGCTGCTGTTGTTGCCCCTGTCCGTCGAGGTCGCCGTCCGGCCCCGACCACTCCACCTGTTGAGAACCTGAACACCGATAACCCAGCTGTAGGAAACCCGAATGTGAACGACCGTGTTGAGAATGGTCCTGTTCCACAAAACCCTCCACCTGTGAACCCAGCCCACGTTTACCAGTTAGTGACGCAGCGTGTCGCTGAACTGCTAACTGAGACTAATCTCTCTAACACCTCTGGTGGAACCCCAATGCTGAATCGAACTCGAGGTTGTACCTACAAAGAATTCCGATTATGTGGTCCCATCGAGTTCGGAGGAACCGAGGGAGTAGTTTACCTAACTAGGTGGTTGGAGAAAACTGAATCTATGTTTGCCGTTAGTAACTGTGATGAGGACTGTAAGGTTAAGTATGCAACGTTCATCTTGAAGGACGAAGCGTTGACCTGGTGGAACAACTATCACAGATCAGTAGGAATTGATGTAGCTTATAGCATGACTTGGACTCAGTTTAAGACCCTCCTGATCAATACTTACTGTCCTAGGAATGAAGTTAAGAAGTTAGAGATTGAGTTTTGGGAACCATAAGGTTAAGGGTACTGACATGACGACTTACAATCGTCGTTTCCAAGAGTTATCATTGCTTTGACCTAATATGGTTCGCATTGAAGACCTTAAAATTGAGAGGTATACTAATGGATTTCCTTTAGCTACTCGTAATGATGTCATCGCTGCGAAGCCAGTTAACTTGCATGAGGCAATTACTGTGGCTCAGCGTTTGATGGAATCTTATGTATTAGAAGTAGGAGACAAGGGTAAGAATGATAGGAGTGATAAGAGGAAGAGGAATGAAGTCGTTAAAGGGAATGGCAACAAACGGCATGAGACAGCCAGGGTGTTCGCCATAGGAAATGAAGAAAGGAGAGGTTACGAGGGTAGTAGACCCGTGTGTGGTCGTTGCAACTGACACCACCATGGACTGTGCCCGAACGTGTGTAGGAAGTGCTCTAAGGTAGGACACATGGCCAAAGACTGTAGGTCTCGTCCACTTGCTGCAGCTCAAACTGCACAAGGAGCGGACTGGAAGGCCACTGTCACCTGTTTTGGATGTGGAAAGAAGGGACACTTCAGGAATGAGTGCCGAGAGCCGTGGATGAGAGGAAATCCCGGTAATGTAGGAGGATTTGCTAATCGAGGTGTGGGAAGTAATGACCTAAACCCTATGAAGCGTGAGGTTGTGGAGAACCAGGGAAACCATGGTGCTAAGAATCAGCAGAGAGACATGGGAACAGCGTGTGTGTATGCTATTGGGAAGGAAGCTGGTGAGGACCCTAACGTAGTTACGGGTACGTTCCTTCTCAATAATCGCTATGCTTCCATACTGTTTGATACTGGTGCGGATATGAGTTTCGTATCCACCAATTTTATGCCATTACTAGGAATCTTCCAAACACCTCTAGGGTTTAGTTACGATGTGGAATTAGCTAACGGAAATAGGGAGAAGATAGACACCGTAGTTCGAGGTTATACCTTAAGTTTCCTAGACCACCCGTTTAGATAGACCTATTGCCGGTTACCTTGGGAAGTTTTAACGTCATTATCGGAATGGATTGGTTGTCGAAGAACGGTGCACACATCATCTGCGATGAAAAGATCGTGCGTTTACCGTATGGCGGAAAAGTTCTGAGCATACAAGGAGATCGGAGCGACTGTAGAAGTCCTTCCTTGTTGAGCATCATCTCTTGTATTAAGGCCCAGAAGTACATCGAAAGAGGAGGTTGTATTTTCTTGGCTCGAATTTCTGAAAAGAAAAGCGAGGAGAAGAGTGAAAGACACCTTAATGATGTACCCGTCGTTAGAGAATTTCCGGATGTGTTTCCCGATGATCTTCCAGGGATTCCACCTGTCAGACAAGTGGAATTCCAAATAGAGTTGATACCCGGTGCTGCACCCGTAGCCCGGGCACCCTATCGACTTGCTTCAAGAGAATTGGAGGAATTGTCTAAATAGTTGGTGGAATTGTCAGAGAAGGGATTCATTCGACCAAGTTCGTTACCGTGGGGAGCACCAGTGTTGTTTGTGAAGGAGAAGGATGGATCGTTTTGGATATGTATTGATTATAGGGAGTTGAATAAGTTGACAGTGAAGAACCGTTATCCGTTACCTAGAATAGATGACCTATTCGACCAACTCCAAGGAGCTAGTGTCTTTTCTAAAATCGACTTACGATCTGGTTATCACCAGCTTAGAGTTCGAGAAGAGGATATCCCTAAGACGGCGTTTAGGACTCGTTATGGACACTATGAATTCCAAGTGATGTCGTTTGGTTTGACCAACGCGCCAGCGGTATTCATGGATCTCATGAACCGAGTGTGTAAGCCATACCTGGATAAGTTTGTGATAGTATTCGTAGACGACATCTTGATATACTCCAAAAATAGAGAGGAGCACGAAGAGCATTTTAGGCTCATTTTAGGATTGTTGAGAGAGGAGAAGCTGTACGCCAAATTCTCTAAGTGTGAATTTTGGATACCGTCCGTTCAATTCTTAGGTCACATGATAGATAGTCGAGGTGTTCATGTTGAACCAGCTAAGATTAAGGCCATTAAGGAATGGGCAACTCCTAAGAACCCATCAGAAATCCGACAGTTTCTAGGTTTAGCAGGCAATTATAGGAGATTCATTGAGGGATTTTCCAAGATAGCTAAGTCGCTGACCAAACTAACACAAAAGGACGTTAAGTATGAATGGGGAGAAAAGGAAGAAGAAGCATTCCAACTTCTGAAGGAGAAGTTGTGTAGTGCGCCTATCCTAACTTTGCCTGAAGGAAACAAAGAATTTTTCGTGTACTGCGATGCTTCGCATAAAGGCTTAGGTGCTGTTTTGATGAAACGGGAGAAGGTGATTGCTTATGCATCCCGACAACTTAATAATCATGAGAAAAACTACACCACCCACGACCTTGAGTTAGGTGCTGTAGTGTTTGACCTTAGGATTTGGAGACATTATCTGTATGGAACTAAGTGTGTAGTATTTATCGACCATAAGAGCTTGAAGCATATCTTAGATCAGAAGGAACTGAACATGAGACAACGTCGTTGGTTAGAATTACTTAGTGATTATGACTGTGAGATTCGTTATCATCCTGGTAAGGCTAATGTTGTGACTGATGCACTTAGTCGTAAGGAGGACATTCCACCCCTACTCGTTCGATCCTTAGGAATGACCATTGTTTCACCTCTACCGTCTCAAATCTTAGCCGCCCAAGCTGCAGCATTGATGGAAGAGAACCATCCTTACGAGGATCTTCATGGAATGGTAGAAAGTGAAAACGGCTTCTTGAAGTGTTCCGACGGAACCTTATGCTTCAAAGACAGAAGCTGGATACCATTTCATGGTGGAATCCGTGAGTTGATTATGCATGAGTCGCATAAATCAAAATACTCTATTCATCCCGAAGCCGATAAGATGTATCAGGACCTTAAGAAACTCTACTGGTGGCCTAACATGAAAGCCGATATAGCTCAATATGTCAGTTGGTGCCTGACTTGTTCTAAGGTAAAGGCCGAACATCAGAAACCCTCAGGACTCTTAGTTCAACCTGAACTCCCAGAATGGAAATGGGAGCGAATCACCATGGACTTTATCACTAAGTTACCGAGAACAGCTAGCGGCAATGACGCTATCTGGGTAATTGTTGATCGTTTAACTAAGTCTGCTCACTTCTTAGCCATTAGTGAGACCGATAGTCTCGATAAGCTTGCTCGATTGTACCTTAAGGAGGTAGTATCGCGTCATGGAATACCGATATCTATCATTTCCGATAGAGATAGCCATTTTACATCCCACTTTTGGAGCTCATTACAGGCAGCATTAGGAACAAACTTGGATATGAGCACCGCTTACCACCCTCAAACCGATGGTCAAAGCGAGAGAACCATCAGACTTTAGAGGACATGCTTAGAGCCTGTGTTATTGATTTCGGCAAAGGCTGGGAGAGACATATCCCTTTGTTCGAATTCTCCTATAACAATAGTTATCACTCTAGCATTAAGGCCGATCCATTTGAAGCATTGTATGGCCGAAAATGTCGTTCTCCTGTTTGTTGGGCTGAAGTTGGTGAGAGGTAAAGGTGAATGAGCCGATTTACCCAATTAGGAACAAAAGCATGAAATTTCTTGATGGTTCTTGGTCAACTTACAGGTCCCGAACTTGTCCTAGAAACCACTGAGAAGATAGTTCAGATTCATAACCACTTGCAAACCGCTCTTGATAGACAAAAGAGTTATGCCGATAGGAGATATAAACCTTTAGAATTTTAGGTTGGAGATCGTGTTATGTTGAAAGTTTCTCCTTGGAAAGGAGTGATTCGTTTTGGAAAGCGTGGAAAACTCAATCCCCGATATGTTGGTCCCTTTCCAATCTTGGAAAGAATCGGACCGGTAGCATACCGCCTGGAGCTACCATCGAAATTGAGCAGTGTACACAATGTCTTTCATGTTAGTAATCTTAAGAAATGTCTTTCGAAGGAAAACATAGTTGTGCCCTTAAAAGATATTTGATTCGATGAGAAATTGAATTTCGTTGAGGAACCAATTGAGATTATGGATCGTGAGATTAAACGGCTGAAGAATAGCCGAATTTCGATTATCAAAGTTCGTTGGAACTCTCGACATGGACCGGAATTCACTTGGGAACGTGAGGACGTTTTCCGTAGGAAGTATCCTAAACTTTTCATGACATCAAGCAACTCGGAGTGAAACCCGGGACGGGTTTCTTCTGAGGCTGGGAGGCTGTGAGAACTGGAAATTTAGGGAGTCTATTTTAGGTAACCGCATTACGTTAAATTAAACCGAGCTTTGCCTTTATCACTATTTTATCAACCATGACTCGATTTTATATCGTTTATTGGTTTTTATGAAGTACTTCGCTATTGAATGATTTATCGTATAAGTTTTAACTCTATTTGGTAGGCACTATTCGATTCGGCACTAGAAAAGCCTAAAACGAGAAATAACGTAACTTTTAGACCGTAACTCGAAAATTGGCAAATAAATAGTCAAAACTCGTGGAAAAACATAAATAACGATAATAGAAAGCCGAATGAACGTCGTGGGACACTCGGGGGACAATATATAAGCTCGGGAATAGGCAAACGGGACGTTTTACGAAAAATGGCAAACACGGCCCCTCTATTTTACCCTTGGCCGGCGCCCCTCCCCATATTTTTATTTATTTTTGAGTCCCCAATATCTAAGTATAAATAACCCCATCCACCCTCATTTGATACATTTGTTTCTCTCACTAAAAACATACACTAACCCCTCTTTCTCTCTCTACTCTCTCTCTCCCCCAAATTAATATAAACCCTAACCCTAGAACACCACCACTGCCATCACTGTTCTGGCCAAAATCTGGCCACCACCAGCGCGTGACCACCCACCTCCACCACCATCTTGAAGCTCTCTTTCTCCTCTTTCCAACCCTATATTACACGCCCCATTTGGACCTCCATAACACCTTCAAATCTTAAGATTAAGATTCGTACTTTTAGGTTTTCATTCAATCTTGTAGATCGGGCTTGAATAAGGTAAATGGAACATGGGTCATGTTTATTTTGGCCACAAGAAGCCACGTATGGGCTGATTTTGGTTCGACCCTATGTTGAAATTTAGGGCTTTTGGTTTAAACGTGGGATTAAGTCTAATTAACACTTAAATAAACATGTAGCTAGTGTTTGGTAAGCATGTGGTGTATCATATTGTTGGGTTTTTGCATTTTAGGTCTAGTTTCATGTTTTTGGTTAGAATAGATGATGGGTTTGATGTTTGGTTGATGATTGGAGGTTGATTGGTTGTATTTGGATGTTGTGGTATTGATTTAGTAGTGTTTGGTTGGGTTTGACATGATGTACGATCCACCTAGGGCACGTACGTGGCCTTTGGGTTGCGTACGTGACCCACATGGACCTTAGGTCCGGGTCGGGTCATTTTGGTAGCTTGTTGGTTGATATTGTTGGTGTTTGGATGAGACGCGTGGAGTCGAAAAGCTTCTAGAGCTTGTTTGGTTCACGTGGTCTTAACCGTGACCGTGTCATGACCATTAGGGTCATAACATTGGTTTCGGGTATATTTGGTTGATTGATTGGTTGGCGAGATTGTTTTGAGTTGATTTGGGATTGAATTGCGCTATTATGACTTTCAAATTGGACTTGATATATATAATTGTCAACTTTGAGCAACGTCGGTGTTACTTTGACTTTTTTGTCAATAGTTGACCCTGACAACGCCGTAACATGGACTTTACTATATTTTGGACTATTACTTGATTAAAAGACGAGAAGTCATGACTCGTGCTTGTGGACTCGAAACGAATAACGATATGAAATTGATATTGGGATTTGATATAAATATATATATATATATATATATATATATATATATATATATATATATATATATATATATATATATATATATATATATATATATATATATATATATGAAAATGTTAATAAATTATGAAACCTAAATAATAAAAAGGGCTTTTATACCAAAAATATCGATAACAAGATTTATCTTGTTATTTACTATTTTTAAATAGAAACTAACGACTAAAAATGGAAATATTTTATAATAAATAAGTAATTAATGTTTCGAGTACATGTTTATCGATAAATGCCAATTATGGGCATTTAATACTAGTTTTAAGTATTTATTTACTTACGTTGTGTGCATGGGTTACGGATAACCCAACGTTAATAGTGTTGATCCACGTGGGTAGCGGACTTATTAGGTTGACGAATCTAATAAGAGCCCCCTAGGTACGTCGGGTAACCTTATTAATGGGTGAATTATCCTTATGACTCTTTAGGATGCGATTGATTTATGGGATAATAAGCGACACGAATAAATAAATGAGTTTATTGAGTTGACGAATTCGATAAGGTCTACTATTTATTCCGAAACTTATTGGACTATGGAGCTTATCGCTTAGATGTCTCATCGTGTTGCATTGAGTCACATGTTGGTTATCTGAGTGCATTCATAGCATCATATTGAGTCGATGCACCCACATGATGATACCAAACACTAGGATTAAATGGTGAAACGAGACATTTTTGGAAATAACAAAACGGAATACATTGGGGTAGATAACATTGATTATGGGAATTATATATTAAAATTTGGTCTACATTAATAGGTTGTGCCGAGTCGATAGTTGCTGAGCCGTAATTACCGTTATCTTCTGCTAGTGTTTATTTGTACGTTGATTGCTTGAGGTGAGTTTCATAGCCCCACTTTTATCTACGTTTTTATCTAAATTGGGGTGAGAATTGATGAGTGTCTAAATACTCATCATTTTTGTACCATTTAGAATGTCAAAAACATCTGAAAACACTCAGAAATGCATCAAAATGATAAAAATATCACAAATAAGTGTTTTATGTGTTTTAAATGCAAAAATACCAAAATCAGGTGAAAAACATATCAAGTTTGCATAATTGGCAGTTTTAGTCCCCAAGTTTTAAAAGTTGTCAAAAACTCCCCTTGAAAATCAAAATAAAGAAAAATATCATTCAAGGTCCCTGAAATATTCTAAGTTGTCAAAAATGGTCCTTGAATGAATCTTTGGTCAAATAGCAGAAAAGGTCCTTCAAGTTTGAAAATTGTCATAAATAGTCCTTGGAATTATAAAAAATGGGATTTTATCAAATATGGTCCTTGTACTATTAAAGTTTGTCAAGTTTGGTCCTTGGATTAACTTTGGAATAATGGCAGGTTTAACCCATCACTTTGCACAAATTACATGAATGGTCCTTATATTAATAACAAACCAAACTTGACCCTTTGTGTATTTTGATCCTCGGCCAACCCAAAAGAACCCCTGCCAATATACCTGTGACCCCCCCCATTTGAACTTACCCCGTATTATTAATACCGGTCAAACAAAGTCAAAACCCAGGCACTGTTCACCCTCTCCCTCACAGTCCCGCCAAAAACCAGAAACCACCATGGTTTCTTACCTGCTTCTACCACCTATCCACCACCTGTCTCCAGCTGTATACCCACTCCCCTTCCACCTCCACAACCTCCCAAAACCCTTTAAATGCAATAAACCTGCTCAATCCAGCTGTAAAGATTTTGGCGCCAAAATACCATTTGATGGCCAAGATGAATTTGACCCATCCAAAGGCTGGGATTATTGATGGGAAAGACCAAGTGGGACCCACAGAGTCCTAGAAGTCATCATAAAGAGAGAAAGAAGTAGAGATGGGAGGTAGTAGTTAGCAATAGATAATTAGCTTAGTGAAGATATCGACCTAGTGTAATTTTAGCTTTTTAGTTGTAATTTTTAGCTTGTAATCTTTTCTTTCAGTATAATTTCATCTTCAATTAATCTTAATTTCAGTTTCTTCATCAAAATCAGTTTTATGCAATTTTTTATTTGAAATCTCATCTTTTCTTTGATGTTATTAAAAGTTGTTGTTTGTTGGTTGTTTAAACTCACTTAAGTCCCTAATAAGCTTTTATAAGTTTATTAATCATTAAAATCAGTTTTAGCTTAAGTTTACTAAAAATCTCAAAAATACTAGAAAATAGCTCATAAATAAAAAAATCAGCAAAAAGGAAGAAGAATTCATGGAGCATGGTTAATTTTGGA
The DNA here is from genome assembly GCA_910596185.1 of Chrysanthemum makinoi. NCBI lineage: Eukaryota > Viridiplantae > Streptophyta > Magnoliopsida > Asterales > Asteraceae > Chrysanthemum > Chrysanthemum makinoi. The sequence goes on from OU343218.1 coordinate 67,437,858, forward strand.
TGACCTTAGGTTTAGTGGCTCAATGGGGAGCTATTAGGTGTGTCTTGAGGTCTTGATTCATAGTTCTCAGCTTGGAACCATTGGTAAGCCATAATTTCATTTTTTGGGCCTTTTACTGTTCATCAGCTTATTAGTCTAATCCATGTTGTTTTATGATTATCAAGTGAATTTAAGTCATAATATTACTTAATATATCCTGCTTGTTAATAAGAATTCATGGCTGCTTAGCCTTTCATTTTCTCTATCAAGTTACACTAGCTTATATTGGATTCATCATTTCTAGTAGTTAGTATAGGTATGTATGTGTTCATTTCAGTTTATTATGTCATGCTATCACCTTAGGAATCAGTGGTATGGATCAAATGATTAAAACACTTGGAAAATTACATTTTTAGTATATTAAGGCGTGTTTGGTTTAACCTGGTTTAATAAACTAAAAGTGGTTATTGTTGTTCTTGTTGGTTCAAACAGTTTACATTTGGATGATATGAGTCAGTTTAGTCATAAGAATCACATGTCTTTCAGTTAAAAGTCAAAATTGCATATAAGCTGCTCTTATACTCTCATCTGTTTGAATCAATAGCTAAAAGTTTGCATATAGGTTTAGAACTAGTTAGTATAGCTTGCATTAAGTCCATTCTATCATTAAACATCATAATCAGTTTAAAAGTTAAGCTCAAATTACGTTTTAGTCAAAGTTTCATTTCTGTCTTTGAAAGTCAAAAGTTGAAAAACCAGTTTTTGCAAAACTTTATGAATTTCTCATGTATTCAATTCTGGTCACAATCAAGTGATATTTTGGATTTTACAAGTTCAGTTGGTCTAGTTTAGTAATCTCATTTTTGTTGAATTTTATCAAGCTTCTATAAGCTCTTAATCAGCTTCCAATAAGCCCCCATGTGCCCTGTGTCACACATCATGTTTTCCAGCCATCTTGCCAATCTCTTCACATGCTCATAAGAGCTTGTGAGGAGCTGAAACTTGGTCTAAGTGTAGTCTGGTTGGTGAACTAAAGATCTCCATATCTGCTTTCTACTTTGGTTCTCTCAAATAGCTTGTAGTAGCTTAAACATCCCCCTTAGAGACTGTTTGGTTTAGTTCATATAATAAGCTCATATTTGATTGTTGCATTAATAGAGGTTAGGACTGGTAGTAACTAGCTTCTTTAAGGTAGTTTTAGCATAAAACACTTCAAGAATCATTTGGTGAAGTTTGGTAGCTTATTGTATTTTTTAGCTTAAGATAGTAGCTTATTTGCAAGTCAATTACACTACATCTTCATAATCTTGTACATTAGCCCTAGTTTTTATATTTTTCATTGATTTAGAATTATAATTTAGTATTTTCCTGAATTTTTCATAATTTTTCATCACTGTTTAGTATTTTTCTTATTTTAAATCAGTTTTTAAGACTTATTAAATAGCTTTTAATACAAATAAATCAGAAAAGCTTCAAAAAAATAAGTTTTAAATTTTCATGGATTAAGATAAATATAAAAATCATAAAAAGTATTTTTTTCAGAATTTTCTTAGCTTAAATAGTATTTTTTAGCATTTTAATTAGTTTTAAATAATTTTAAATTCATAATAAATACATAAAAAGTCTAAAAAATATATTTTCAGTTTTAAAATTAGTTTTATAATATTTTAGATTTTTCTAAGTTATAATTTCATTTTTCTAGGTTAATTTTGTATTTTCTTATAATTTAGTGCATTTTAGATAATTAATAAATAGTTTTTAATTAATAATAATTAGATAAATAGTTTTAAAAATAATTTTATTTTTCCAATAATTTTCTTACATCATTAGGATTGTAAAAATATATTTTCCATATCCGTAGGTATTTTACTTCTTTATTTTCACGTTTTATTTAGTACGTTCACGTAATTTTATTTAAACGTAAGTTTTAGATTATAAACGTTAATCGATTTTAAAAATAGTGATAGCGTTTATTTAATATAATTTATCATTTTAATTTTCTTTAATTTGCATTTAAGCCCCTATAATTTACAAACTTTCTCTTTAGGTATAATTATTCCAAATTCACAAACCTTTTCCCATTCAATATCACCCGATCACAGATTCGTTGTACTACAGTGTTCACACCTCGTTGGGACTTAACGACCCGGGGAAACACTATACTCTCCAGATCTTAATTGTATTGGTTTTAGACAGTTTTAATTTTATTACGGTTGACCATTCACAAGTGGTTAGCTTGTGTGATAAACTTGACTGTTCAGACCCAATCAAGAATCATGCTACTGTTTTTGGACCATTAAAACTATTTGGATTTGCTTATATACTTGATTGTTTAGATAGGTGTGCGGTAGTTGTTGCCTTAGACTAGGTTGAACCGTTGCCTAGCTAAGAATAGACTTCTACCTCGACCTAGTCCGGGGTTGGCAATTGTTCTAGACTTTGCCACGGCAGTGCTGGACTAGAGTCGCGGGGCCCGAGTAATCCCTGGATGCGGGATATGGTTATATGGTTGGTGATCCGGGTAGGATCGGTTTGAAAACGGTGTTTATATATCTTAGGTCTTGCATAGCAAATCAACTCCTACAGGTCCACTATGATTTTATTGAATTTAAACCTATGAACTCACCAGATTAAGCTGACCTTTTAGCATGATTTCTTAGGTATTTGAAAGATGTTTGGAATACGTGATCGGTGGAAGCTTGGCAAGAAGGCGGGATTCAAGGATCATTTCTGACTCTGATAAACTTTGGGGACCTATTTTATTAAATCATGTTTTGGGCCTAATATTTATACTTTTAGATTAAATGTTTTGAATACTTAAATTTGGGATCGGTTTTGAATGTTAAATGACTATCTTTTTGCTATACTTGTGTGAGATACCAATCCAATAGTAACGCCCCGAAAACTTGATTAAGTCTTCCGATGTACCGAGATTTGGGGGTGTTACAGGTTTCAAGTCCGTTTTCCCAAGCTCACTCCAAAAACGTGTCCTGGGATCCAAAAATATAGAAAATCAACTCCCGGCTCCGTCCTTAATGCACTTTTTCCATTCTGAGCTCATTTTTGTCCGTTTTTGCCCTGTTTTCGATCCTTTGTACCTGAAATACATAAAAACACATTCCAGGGATATTTGCAGTATAAATGGGTATATTTTAGTGTTTTTAGACATTTTTATGGGTTTTGCGGGCTTAAAATGATGAGTAAAAGGCCACTCATCATCCCCCCACACTATCAATTGTTAGTCCCTAGCAATCTGATCATATAAAGTAATGAAAGGATCCAAGAATACCAAGAATACCCTGTTTTGACTTTTTATTCAAGGCGGGAAATTTAAATAAGACAATAATAAATAAAATGCCTGATTTTCAAAACATGGCATCACGGAACGAGATTCACACAAAATTGGTGTCTTCGGGGAATTGTAATCGTCATCCTCTTTTTGATTCTCTCAAACCAAGTTTAAACTTATTGTGCAAACGTTTTTGTAAAATGCCAACACTACTTATATCAATAATCTATGTAAGTCGAGACTTAACTTTTCACCCCCGCAATTTTTATAGAATTTAAGTGAGTGTGCTCATTTTCAAAAGTTTGACCATTGAAATCGACCTTTGTTATGGCTGTTATCCATTTAAGTAAAATATTAATTCACCGAAAACTACGAAATTCTAAGGATCGAAAGGGCATTTTCCATGTAGCGGCTTTCTTCTCGGCACATCCCAAACCAGTTGGTTTTAGGTGACCGGGCTTTTGACACCTCACGGAGAATAGTACCGGAATCAGCAGGAATTCAATTCCAAAGATTTACAAGGTTGCCGTTAAGTTAATACTAAACCTAAATGGTTAGCAACCGACGATGATTTAGATATTAAAGATTTAAAGGTGAGAACATTCCATGTAGCGACTTTCTTCTCAGCTTGTCCTTTTAAGGAGGCTAGGTTTTCACCCTCGAGAATAGTATCGGAGCTTTCGGGATCTTTGAAGTCAAGAATTTCCAAATTACCATCAAACTCTTACACAACTTTGACGAATACTAGTTCAACTTCCGATTTAAATTTGAGAAAAATCAAGTTTCGCACATTTATTCATAAGTAACATAATACTTTTATTCAAGCAACACATATTTTTCATTTTTCATTTTTCCAATTTTTTTTTCACTTTTCTCACATTTTTTTCTTTTTTTTTCCATTCACTTTGACTTTAAACTTGCAATTTTACTTTTGCAGCATTTAAGCGACATACGATTCTTTCATTTTGCAACATTATTCTGATTTTAAGAATGTATGCTTTTCCAAAAATTTAAATAAAAACTTGAACTCGGACTCTAAATCAATTTTGCTTAAAAACCTTTTTTATTGTAACAAGACTATTTGAATGTTCAAAAGTTTGACAACGAGCACGTATTTAGTTCGGTTAGTTATTTTCTGGGAGATAAAGCCATAGTTTACTTATATAAGCTCTAAAGAGAACCAACTACTCTACGCTTAGCATTTTCATTTGCACAACTCGTAAAAACTTAGCCTAAATGTTAAGAGAGCAGCTAGATCATCACTCTAGCAGAGTCGGGATTCCCCTTGTTCTATCTTAATCAAGACTAAACTACCATTAATACCGAAGTATTAATGCATTATTTTTGTGCAAAGCACTCTTTTTCATGCAAATACTTAACTTAAGACAATAAAAAATTTTAAAATTTTGGTCAAAATGGGGGTGCTAGTACTAGTAGATACAAATGTGATTAAAATTCGCTTGACTTCCCCCCCCCCCACACACACACACTTAGAATTGAATATTGCCCTCAATATTCAAAGTACCGGCTATTATGCCGACACTATAGAACGTAAAAAGGTAATACTACTCGCCCAGTGTGGGAACAAAATCTTTTTTCACAAAAAAGGATTAATAAGATATCCCTATGTAACATATTGGTTTTCACAATCACACAAACTAACACAATATGGGTCGAATGGAATATGTTTTATAGAGAGAAAGATGAGATGTTTTAGAGAGATAAAATCCAAATGAAAGGTTAGATTAGCAAGTGAACATCCAACCCTCTCCCTTGTGGGGAGAGGGCTATTTATAAAAATGACTAAGCCCTCCTTCGGGCTGTGGATCAGGCATACAGTGGGTAAATACCCGTCCTTCTTCCACGGTGTTACTTATACTACTAGTAAACTAACTAATATACCATTTTGCCTACGAGCTGTAATATGCTAAACAATTGTTGGGGTGACCGACACTTCTACATGGATTTTCTAAATCCTAACAATCTCCCCCTAAGGGAGGTCACCCCAAGAGTTACATTAAAGGTCCTAGCACTTTATCTATAGTCTTTCATGCTCGAGCTCGTAGACTTTGAAGCTTCTTAGACTTTAACTTTGTATTGTAGTAGTGATTCTTTGGCTTTGAGTGTTTCTTCAATAAGTGATCAGGAGCTTTCATTGAGATCATTGGCAACTCATAATCTCTAGATCATCCGTTGTGGAATTGCCACCATGTGAAGTTGTGACTGTAGACCGACATGCTCACATTCTGGATCATGATATCTTTTTATCAGAGTTGCGGAAGCTTTCGTTGATTCATGATATTTGCAGCTGCATAGCAGAAGCATGGAGTGAAAATATCAGAGCCAATTGATGAAGATATGCACTTATCATGATTTCTTTGGAAATAGACGTGTTGTGTGAGCATGCGGCTATGGATTGACTCCTCAATTCTGATCAACTGCAACCGTCGGGTGTCCCTGCAAACAACAGTCAGCAATAAAGCACACGAAAGTGTCTTTGATCACCTTCGTTGAATAGGTTGCAAGAACCACGGTTCCCCGTTGATCAGTACAAGTACTGCCTGTGATCAGGTATAATTCCGAAGAATTTCCTTGACAGGGTTTCGCAGCTGCTCTAGTCGTTCTCAAACCGGAATGTCTCAAAAAAGACAACATGGAGTGAGTGAACCAGAAATTTGAGATTTACTTATTGATTAAAAATGATTTGAAAACAATCGCGTATTGCCAGGAGAAAGAGTTTTGCAATACGATGAAGGTTTTATAAGAAAAATCAATTTTTAATCATAAATACCCTTTTAATTTTGAAAGTATAATACACAGTCAATGTGCTATAGAAAAGAGTTTTGAGCACAACGACCGATTTTTCAAAGGTATCCGTCAATCCATTTCCTGAACCAGGATTGATTCAAAAAGTGAATAGCCCCATCGTTTCTGTCCAGTTGTCACATGATTGATCTATTGGATAGATCTCATATGCCACCCACCAAGAGCTTGTTTGATGTTGGCTCTAGAAGGCATTCCATCTTCATTGTGAATATGTTTTACATATCACTCGGATGTTCTGGCAATACCACAAGGATATGCGTAGGACTCTTAAAATATATTCTCACATTCCACATTGTATGAAACCATGAGTCTTCATTAATTGTGTCCTAATGAGATTTATTGATGATCTCTTGGCTCTAGACTCAATAGTGCACTTTGGTTTCCTATGCCAGAGACTAGGGAGAGGGTCTCCTTCTTCAATATCAACAATCTCTAAGAGAAAGTCGATAGATTATGTAGGTTCCCCGTGAAAATGAAACAAGTCCTTTTAAGAGGAACTTGAGTAGCTTGGGAAGTTTAGTGCAGTGCGTCACTATTTCCATGACGTCTTGATTCACTGCCAAAACACATCAAGCTTACTCACACAAGCTAGCCACTTGTGAATGACTAACCGTAAGAAACTTAAAACGGCTCAGACACTGATTCTCTGATAATGAAGGCTTAAGGGTATGTGTATGGATAAAAACCTCAATATCGATATAAAAAATAATCACGAAGATATATTTAAATTCCTTTAGGAAAAAGAATAATAAATCAAATCCCGTGTGTGATCGTTGAAACGGATTAGACACCCGAATCGCTTCCCAACGAGGCGTGTATTGCCAACGTCGTTTTTGGTTTGGAATTTAATGCTCGATGTTTTGATTTGTTTGATTTTGATTTAATTAAACTACGGGAATAGGGAAAGTAAATAAGGGAATCTATTTTACGAGAAATCCTAAGTGCGAATACTAAAACGTAATTAATAAAACGTAATTAAAATGCAACTACTTCTAAATTATATCCTAAAAATGCCTAAAAGTACTTTTACTCTAGAAATGTAATTTAAAAACTATTTTAGAATTAAAACTATTTTTTTGGATTTTTCTGGATTTTATTTAAATTAAAAACTAATTTTTAACTATTAAAACTAAATTAAAACACTAAAAATTATGAAATTTAAGGAGAAAAATATGAAACTATTTTTATAAAATCTAAAATACTATAAGAGAATTTTCAAAACTATTTTTTGTAATTTTATGATTAACTTTCTATTTTCTATTAATTTAAAACTATTTTAATCTAATTTAAATAGTGAAAAATACCAAATAAAAGGGGAAAAATAAGGAAAAATATTTTTTGAGCTTTTTATATTTTTCTTAAACTGAGAAAATTGAAAAATTATTTTTTTTGAACTTTTTCTTAATTATTTGCAATTAAAGCTAATTAAAAGTGATTAAAAACTATTTTAAATTGAGAAAAATAGCTAACAATGACCAAAAATTATGAAAAACTCAGGAAAATTCTAAAATATTATTCTGGTTCTATGAAAAATATCAAATATGGTGCTTATGTGTGAGAATAGAGGGCTGCAGTGTAAACTGAAACAAATAAGCACTTAAAAATAAGCAATAGGCTCCTAAACTGAATTAAAGCTAAAGGCAGCTTTAGAAACCTTAAAATAAAAATGATGGAACTATGGGAGCATGCAATGGGCTAGTGATTAAGGAAGGATTAAGCTAAAATGAAGATTACTAGAGAAATAAACTAATAAGCTAAAATGATCATACAAATAAGCTATAGGGGAGGGGAGTCCTAATAAGCTAACTATACTAAGTTATCTAGGAGTGATTTAAACTATACCTACAGTCTAATAAGCTCTAGAAGCTAATTTTGAAATCTGAAAAATCAACAGTTATAGTAGCAAGGGGAGTGACTTTGAGCTTAATTTTAAGCTGACAAACAAGCTCAAATTTCCAACTTAAACTGAATCAGATTTAAACCATGTGCCAAAGTCTACAAAAAACCAAGTTTCAAAAGTTTTGAAGCTCAAATGAAGGATTGACAGGATCTGATATAAGGGACAATTTTATGACAGTTGTGCTGATGTTGGATTTGGACAGAGAGTAAGACCAGGTTTGATTAACCAAAAGCTGTTGGATGTTTGTAAAACTAGTTTATAAGCTAACTATTACTACTCAACTTTGTAGAAAACTATTTTTTTTGTATTTTTGAAAAGATTAAGACCCTAAAAATAGCTAGAGAAAATGACTGAAAAGACTGTTTTAGCAGTCAAGTTTTATTTATTTTATTTTTATTTATTTTTTTTTTTTGACAGCAAAGAATTTGTTGACAACTGCAAAACTGACCCAACCTATTTGACACTTAATGACACTAAGATAGCACTAGACAAAGATCAAAAAGGACTCTACTGATTCAAAGATGACACAAAAGAAACTTTTAGCTACCTTATAACCATAAGCTGTTGTGACAGCTTATGGGTATCAAGAACTTGAAAACCACCACTGACTTTATAAAATATGATCAAACTAGTAAAAATAATACTAAGACTACTGAAGCTAATGACCAAACCAGTATTAACTCAAAGGGTACCTAAAATGGGTCAAAAACCCTTTGTGCCAAACACTCCTTTTTGAGGAGTGTTTGGTACAAATTGCTTGGATTTACCCCTTATTTGAGTTTAACTGGTGAAATGAGGATGAAAGCACATTCTTTAGATGATGAAAATACAGGTTTGAAAATAAGCAAAATCCAAATAAGCAGTTTGACTTTCGTTGACTAGAGATTTTTGTGAATATGAATGACTGAATTGCAACAAGTAAACACACAATAAGCTCATAAAAGCTACGGACAGCTTATATGAGCTTATTACAACCTTAAAAACAGCTTATTTAATATTCAAATGGTGAAATTGCAAGATCAAAATGAAACTTGAAAAACTTTTATTAAAACTGAAAATGAGAGTACAAGAAACTGAGATCATAAAAACTTTAATTAAACATTAAACTACTGAAAGATGAAAATACAATAAACATAAACTAATTTTAAAGGAAATAATGCACAACTAGAAATGTGAGCCAAAGGGGTCTTTATATAGCCTTCATTGAGCTTGGGATCCCTTTCAGAAGAGCCTAGGAGTCCAATCACAGCCACAAATTCAATCCTTGTCACCTTAACCAATCACAAAGCTCCATTTCACCCATTGAGGTGTTTCGGCCAATAGGATATCTTCAATTGTCCACGTTGGCATTCCTATCTGACAAGTCATCTTCTAGAAGATGGATAGATGCTTAGTACGATGTTAAGGTGGGTAATTGGTGGGTAAATGGTGGTAAAATGGTGAATGGGTGCGTTTGGGAGGAAGGAGAGTATTGTGGGGCGCGTTTGGATTTGTTTATAGTTATTCAAAAAGGTTGACCGGGTTGGGGGCTTTGACTTGGGTTTAAATCTGGGTAAAGACAGGATACGGGTTGGTTTAGATTGGGCGGGTTGGATATGTGGTTTGTTTATTGGACCGAGTAGATGGTTTTGGCTATTGGACTTGGGCCGGATAAGGTGTTTTGGACTTAGGACATAATAGCAATCCAAGAGCAACCATAGGGACCAAAGTTGTATAAATTGAATTTTAAGGGACCAATCTTGTGAATATGAAAATATCTTCCAAGGACCATCTTTGCCATTCTTCAAATAAACCAAGGGCCAATTTGCAATTTCTGAATTTTCAAGGACCACTTTTGCCAATTGTTGAAACTTGAGGGGCCCGTTTTGCCAATTCTTCTAACTTGATTATTTCTTCCAAAAATCATCCTCGGAGAATAAAATCTTCATAAATGCTCAATTTTGATCTTCCGGCTCGGCTTAAGCTCTCTTAATCTCTTGTGCTCGGATTTATGTCTGATTTGGTTCCTTTTTGTGTGTTTTTACATATCCGTACCTGCACAAGCACAAACTCAAGAAAACCACAAATATTAGCAATACACGGCTCTTTCTTGGTTATTTTGGGTCAGGTTTGATATAGAAAAGGTATGTGTTTTAGCACATACCAAAATACCCCAGACGAGACTATTGTCGTGTCCTCACGCAATGCAATCAACTCACGCTTCTAAAACCAAGGATTTCAATCTCTTTCTAATAAACCTATGAAGAAGTAGCAAAGATTCCTCAAAAGAGATTAAGAAAGCCTTAATTCTAAAAACGCCCCGTTTACCTTTTATTTTCACATGTAGATATTACGATGAAGCACATTCCGATTATGAATGACGGTTTGTTGAACTTTCATGTCGATCAATAACTCCAACATTTTTCAAACGCCACGTTAGGATCACGGAGTAGAAAACACAACACAGCGTGAAGTGACCATACGGATAGAATACATCGACCCTGATTTTTCACAAGTCCCAAACTAAGCGTAAAACCGAAATCATTGTTAAATATGATTCTAGATGCTAACACTACCCATGGAAGTTACTTGTGTAATTACCTTTTGCTCCCATTTTCCTATTTTCCTCTAGATTTTTTTATTTTTGTGAGAACTGAATTTCTTCAAATTCTCGTTTCGATAACTTTTATTCCGATAAAGATACAATGCTAAGTCGATAATTAGTTATCCATCTTCTCTCAAGAACCATTGTCCCAAAAATGAGGTCCACATCAAGGAATTTTTATTCACTTATACTTTATTTTTCATTTTCATTTTTCAACATTTTTTTTTTTTTTTTTTATTTGAAATAGAACTTAGACTTTTACGTGTATGAGCTATGAACCACGGAGCTTCACGGGGTAATTCCAAGACTATAGGCTTCATGAAATGAGGATCCCGGCTGGCTAGGCTAAGACCTCACTCAATCCTGGCTAAAGATCCAAGGGTCCGATCTCGAAACCGCAGCTCACAACTTTACTTATTACTTTATCACTTATCACTGATTACTCATTCATTTATTACGGATCCTTGATGTGTACCCAATTTTTAAAACAAAAATTCTTTTAAGAAGATAAAGAACTAACTATCGCCAAAAACTCAACATCTCTATTATTATTTAACTATATGGGGTGAAACAATTTTGTGGGAACAAAAGCCATAAGTACCTTCGATGGGCTCTAAAGAGAACCAACTACTCCACGCTAGCATCTAAACTCATCAGTAACTCTATCATTTCTCGATCTCTGCAAATTTAAAATCCCAAATAATGAGATCCGCAGATGCTTAGCCGATAATTTTTAGATTACCTATGGTTAAGGGAACAAGCTAGGGCTCAACACGCCCGATCAAGTCAGAATTCTATTCCTACTCTCACCAGCGGAAAGTCAACAAGGTGTCAAAACATATATATTAACTTAGCAAATGCTTCGTCTAATGAAATCAAGTTATGCATATTTAAAGTCACTCAGGAAAACTTGCAAAATCTTGGCCTTGTGAGCTAGAATTCGCATTTTATAGCTTCTTGTCTAAGAGACTAGCCAACTTTTAATCAAAAAGACTGAACAAAAGCTTACAAAAATTTTTAAATTTTTCACATTTTTGCACAATTTTTCATTTTCTAAGGAAAAACGGGGTTGCGAGAGTATACGACAAAAATAAGCAAGTGCGGTCAAATCAAATCGAAGATTACCCTACCCCAGACTAGAACGAAACATTGTCCTCAATGTTTAAAAGCAAGGGTATCAACGAAAATCTAAAAGCCGTTTATTAAGTATGCTCAAAGATAAACGTTAGTCGATAAGATTAGGATATCGGATTTCCATTAGCATCGATCATGAAACTCGAGTAGAGAAAATGACAATCTTCGAGCACGAGAGTCTTCATATCGGGAAAATCCTGGACACAACATCACAAACAACCAAACACGAGAAATCGAAGAGGCTAACCCCTTCACGTCACTTATTAGAAAATAGAAAGAAGATAGATGGATAAGCATGGGGTGCCTCCCACGAAGCGCTACTGTTTTTGGTTACCGAGTCGCTAGCTTGACTCGATCCCCGAATTCATTTGTCCATGGGGAATAAAGTTTGGAGATCCGGGACAACCATAGATGGAATGTCCCCTCCGAAATAATGTTTCACACGATGACCATTCACCTTGAAATTTGGGCCATCGGGCTGAGAAAGCTCCACCGTTCCATACGGGAAAACTTGAGCGATGGTGAATGGTCCGACCAACGGTTTGAGTTTGCCCGAAAATATCTTCAAGCGAGAGTTAAAGAGGAGAACTTGATCACCAACGTTGAAAACGCGGTTTTTGATTTTAGCATCATGAATCCTCTTAGTCTTCTCTTTGAAAATCAAAGAATTCTCGTAGGCCTGATCCCTAAGCGCGTTTAATTCATTCAATTGAACTTTTCGGTGATCACCCCGCGTCTTAAGATCAAAGTTTACATGTTTCAAGGCCCAGAATGCCTTATGCTCGAGCTCGATGGGCAAGTGACAAGCTTTTCCATACACCAACTTAAATGGGGTGCACCCTATGGGTGTCTTGTATGCGGTGCGGAAAGCCCATAATGCATCATCTAGCTTATCGGCCCATGAAGCTCGATTTTCGCCTACGGTTCTTTCTAAAATCCTTTTCAAACCATGATTCGAGACCTCAACTTGTCCGCTCGTTTGCGGGTGATACGCGGGAGAAAGACGATGGGTAACTCCATATTTAGCCATAACTTTAGCAAATTGTTCATTACAGAAATGGGTACCGCGATCACGGATGATAGCACGAGGTGCTCCAAATCGGGAAAACAAATTCTTCAAGAACTTAACAACCACTCGGGCGTCATTGGTGGGGAGCGCCTTCGCTTCAACCCATTTGGACAAGTAGTCGACGGCCACGAGGATATACTTATTTCCTCTAGATGATGGAAATGGCCCCATAAAATCGATGCCCCACACGTCAAAAATCTTACAGACTTGAATAGCATTTTGTGGCATTTCATCCTTCTGTGAAATTTTCCCTTGACGTTGGCAAGAATCACAAGATTTGACTAAATCATGAGCATCTCGATATATGGTAGGCCAATAGAATCCGGAATCAAAAACCTTCTTAGCGGTGTAGCTTGCATCATGATGGCCACCAGTGGGTCCGTTATGGCAAGCATTGAGAATATCAATAGCCTCTTGGCCATGAACACACCGCCGGATTACTTGATCCGCATAAATCTTAAACAAGTAGGGATCGTCCCAGAAATAATGCTTAACATCTTTGAAAAACTTGTTCTTTTGTTGGGACGACATCCCTTTCACGATGAAATTCCCCGCATGGTAGTTTGCAAAATCGGCAAACCATGGGGTGTTCGGGTCTTTCTTATCAACCATCCCAAGTGTCTCAAGAGGAAATGTTTCCGTGATCTCCTTTTTCTCGAGCACACTTTGATGAGGATTCTCAAGTCTAGAAAGGTGATCGGCAGCAAGGTTCTCCGCCCCTTTTTTGTCAAGAATAGTAACATCAAACTCTTGAAGGAGGAGAACCCACCGAAGTAATCGTGGCTTAGCATCTTGCTTTGCCAAAAGATACTTTAGGGCAGAATGGTCAGTATACACTATGGTCTTCGACAAGACAAGGTAGGGTCGAAATTTCTCAAAAGCGTAAACAACGGCCAATAATTCTTTTTCAGTAGTCGTGTAATTGTGTTGGGCCTCAGACAATGTCTTACTCGCATAGTGTATGGGTTGAAAATGTTTCGACTTACGTTGCCCCAAGACTGCCCCAATTGCGTAATCACTTGCATCACACATGAGCTCAAAGGGCAAATCCCAGTCGGGGGCAACTAAGATCGGTGCCTCAGTTAATTTCTTTTTAAGAATATTAAACGCTTCAACACATTCGTTGGTGAAGATAAACGGAGCATCCTTTTCAAGGAGATGGGTCAGAGGGCGGGCTATCTTAGAGAAATCTTGGATGAAACGGCGATAGAAACCGGCATGACCCAAAAAACTCCGAATACCTTTGACGGTAGTGGGATGAGGGAGTTTAGCTATAACGTCGACTTTAGCTCGGTCGACCTCAATCCCAGATTTTGAAATCTTATGGCCGAGGACAATGCCCTCTCGAACCATGAAATGGCACTTCTCCCAATTCAAGACCAAGTTGGTGTCTTCACACCTCTTAAGCATGTGGTCTAGATGAGAGAGGCAAGAAGTGAAAGAATCTCCATAAACCGAGAAATCATCCATAAAAACTTCCATAGACTTTTCGATCATGTCATGAAAAATGGCCATCATGCACCTTTGGAACGTACCGGGAGCATTGCATAGCCCAAAAGGCATGCGTCGGTAAGCAAAAGTTCCATAAGGGCATGTGAAAGTGGTTTTCTCCTGATCCTTTGGATCGATCGGGATTGAAAATACCGGAGAAACCATCAAGAAAGCAATAGAACTCATTTCCCGCTAAACGTCGGCATCTGATCATAAAGGAAGCGTGAAATGGTCCTTACGAGTAGCATCGTTCAATTTTCGGTAATCAATACACCCCTCCATCCGGTGATGAGGCGTGTGGAAATCAACTCGTTTTCATCGTTAGCAACGACGGTCATTCCTCCCTTCTTAGGGACAATTGATAGGGCTAACCCCATGAGCTATCGGAGATTGGATAAATGATTCCGGCGTCGAGAGTTTTTAAGACTTCCTTTTTTATAACATCATGAATCTTTGGGTTAACCCTACGTTGTTGTTGAATTACGGGTTTACAATCATCCTCCATCAGAATTTTGTGGGTACAGAAACGAGGATTGATTCCTTTGATGTCAGAAATTTGCCAAGCGATTGCATTTTTGTGTTTTCGTAGGACATCCAAAAGTGCGGTTTCTCCTCCTCATCTTCAAGTTTTTAGCAATGATGACGGAAATTTGTTCGTGTTTTTCAAGAAAGGCGTATTCAAGATGAGGAGGTAAATCCTTGAGCTCGGGCTCCGGAGGATTTTCATCAGACGTTTGTACTTCTTTGATTTCTTTCAATCGTATTTCTTTCGGAGGAGTGACGGTAATGGGTCTTCATTTAACAATTGCTCAAGATAACGGATATCTCCCTCCGAATCATAAACACCATCATCATTTCCCGGTGGAATCGATTCATCATCAGCAGACTCATCGATCTCTTCCAAATGAATCACCTCCTCGAACGGAGTGAGAGAGGGTGAAGAATCGGCAATAATAGCTCAA
>OU343218.1:67453191-67530491 GCA_910596185.1 Chrysanthemum makinoi
TCAAATTACGTATTGCTATGTTTAAAGTGTCGAAGCGTTAGCGTAGCCATTAATCATGAAAACGAAGGCTCATGATGCCGCTGTTTGGATTTTATAACAAGTTAATAGGTCTAACAGTCTGCTGTGGGATAAGGGATCACAGTATTTGCAATTAGGTTAAGCGCGTAATTAATAAACAATTAATTAATAAAAGGATAAAGAGCCAACCTTGGCAGCAATTGATCTTTAAGTAGCGGACGATAAAGCCATGAAATCTGGCTAAGCACCTAAATAGATCTTCAATGACTATCACACAACACGTAAACAATGGCGTTCGATGAGAAGCTAGTCGAGAACGTAAAACCAATCAACAATTGAACTACTTGAAAGTCACGAACAAGAAACTCAATTCTTGCTCTTTTATCCGTGAACTACGAAATCGCCAAGCAAGCGGTTTCACACTATCGATATCGAATAAAGCTATCCGATATTTACCTTGTGTTTTGTCCAAGATGATACCACGACCAGGAACCCAAAAAACACGTTGCTTCCAAACAATTTCAACTAGGAACTTGGAACAAGAAAACCACCAATCTATCTAACACCTAAAACTCTTGAATCAATACAAGTTTAGGAACTAGAAAAGTAAACAAACCATAAATAGACTTTATGCATGTCGACTTGGGATTGGACAGAAAACTTGATTGGATAGTTTAGGGATATAGATAATCGTATATTGCATGAATTCTGCTTTTAGGTATATTCAAAAAAATCGTCCCTTTGTGTTATGTATGTGTTTGTATATATAGCTACATGAGACAAACCAAACATGGGCTTTAAAATTGCATCACAAGCTACAGACCCAAACACCCCGATCACCGTGTCCCTAGGCCCAAGGCAAACACCCAAACGACCCATTCTAACAAGCCATAAAGCCCATGGGTCGTCTAATGTGATCGGGTCAAATCATGCATGTATATCGAATATTTATTCAAGTATTAAAATACGTTCGCACACGCTTTCGTGTTTATCGTGTGCCTCCATTAATTACACCACTTCTGGTTTATGTGCGTTTACAACTCCCACAAACCAACACAATATACTTTTGGATTTTCACAACTTTACTACAAGGATCCATCACCGTACTTAAAACGAATGTGTGGATGCTGGCGTTAATGCATAAACTCTCTTGGATCAGTCACCAGCCCAGTCAAAGCCGAAGCTGCAGCAGTGTAAGGAGAAGCTAGATAGATTTGACCTTCTTTGTTTCCCATACGACCTGGAAAGTTCCGGTTAGTGGTGGATAAGCAAACCTGTCATCATCAACAATTCGGTTAGTGGAAAGACTTCAACTTTCGAAGTTATTTGAAAATACTTATATCCCAGAAGACTGATTTATACATGGGAATTTGTAGTTCCAATATAAGTTAGCATATCGTTCAAAAAAGAGTATAGGTTATCATAAAAGGTTTTGTATATCAGGAAATACTTGCCTGAGGTTCATTCATGCGAGCATATATATCAAGAGGACCACCCACACAAGCACCACAACTAGGACTATTAGGTGGTTCACAGCCTGCTTGTTCAAATATCTGGGAACAAGTTTTGCCACCGGATCCTGGCACCGGTACGGTATACAAGTCCATCCAGACCTACCAAACATAAAAAATTTAATCATACACTTGAGGGTTATAATCTAATGATCTATTAATGTGAGACGGGTTCCTACACAAACCTTTTGAGTAGCAGGTACAATGAATGTAGGAACTTTGACCTTATCGTCCTGTAAATTACATATATCATTCACTTATGTACAAAATATCAATAACCGTTTATCCACACAAATAACCCAACATATTATCTAACTCAACCAAGAAAGTAATTTTAAGTAGTATGAATTTAAATAATCATAGTCAGATAATTAGTGGTAATAAAACAAAGGGAAATACTGTGTGGATGCGCTTTTCTTGTTTGAAATTCTAATAAGCATATGTTTGTTAAATAAAAATATTCTATGAAAAGAGAAGGAAGAATAAAATGTAAGAAGTAGAACTTAATCATCACAATATATGAATTAAATTTGCTTTTGCTTTCTCTAATTTTGAACCACAGGTGGCTTAGTGGCAAAAGGCTTCTGATTATCATCACTAATATGTGAGAGGTCCCAGGTTCAATTCCTCTAAGGTGCATACAACCCTAAAGTGGCCACGCCAACTTCCTGCGGCTAAAAGGTAAGAAACCATGATTACCCAAAAATAAATAAATTGTGTGATGTCCAAACAGCTTACCGAAGCTAGCAAAACTTTTGCAGCTGCTAGGAAATCTTCAGTTTTGCCTCCGGTGCATGATCCGATGTATACTCTATCTAGTTTCACATCCTTGCATTCCCTTGCTAAACCACGATTATCAGGAGAATGAGGCTGCAATGTGCAACAGAATTAACATTTTACATATTTGTTAACATTTGATATAAAGAATAAAGAGTTGAAATAAAGAGAGCAATATATCTAACCTTTGCCACTAGTGGCTCCAATTTCGTGACATCAATTCTGTACTCAGCAAGATATCTGTACACCAAGTTGAACAACACATATACATCAAATATTGCCTAGAATAACTTAGAAACTAGGTTGACACAAAGCGGACCAATCATCTAATTATACGAGTAAGGATCGAGTTACCTTGCTTGAGTATCACTGCACACTGGTTCAAAAGAGACAGAAGTTTTGTCCTGCACCAGTAACAGGAAAAAGGTGGATGTTAAAATCTTAGACTTCTAAACACGTTTTCATAATAATCACAATGAAACTAACCTCTAGGTATTTAAAGGTAGTAGCATCGGCTTGAATAATACCATTCTTACCTTCAACAACCATGTTGCATAATGTCATTCTTTCTTCCATCTGCAGAATGCAAATGAAACATTTTGCAATGCTACTAAAGAGAAATTTAAAACATACATATAATATATATCTTTTTAGCTATAGATAGAAAACTTACAGATAGACTTTCAACAGTTGAACCAACAAACTCCATTGCTTTATATGTTGCGCCAGATACTGATATTTCACCAATTATCTAGATTTCGAAGATTAGTGAATCACTAGTGTAAGTTTTAAATTTATACTGAATTCACATAAATAGAAAGGCACAAGACGTGACCAGAACAATTCATAGTAGTGTGCCTTTAGGCTCGTTACTAGAGGTGAAAAGATGGGCGGGGGTTCATTAACACATCGAACCGGGTCACATTGGGTTCACCCAATAAATCTTATTTGCCGATCTTCTAATCTTTTATAACTACTCAATTAGTTAATTTTAGACACATAAAACAATATTACTACAACAAGAATCTATATTTTTGAATAAAACAATCTAGAAGGTTGTATGCACTAAAAATAGCCTTTAGGCAACTCTCAAGACGATTGACCCGTTTTCTTTTAGCCAATTTTCTTGGTTTGACCCATTTGCCCATTTTGAGATATAATACAGTCCAAAACAGCCAATTTATTAGTAAATAGATGAAAATTGTCACCTCAACTAGTAATTTATACAACCCTGTCATCAGTTTTACATGACAGTATGTATCAAGATTATTGGATTAAGAATATATCAAGATAGGGTAATACACACTTACTTGGAGGATCAAATCCTTTGCAAGCAGATAATCTGGCATTTCTCCATCCAGCACAAATCTTAAGGTTGGAGGCACCTATTGAGCACAATCACGGAAAAAAAGTAGAGATGGTCAGTTTGATACAATAGATACACAGTTCCAAAAGTATACACATGTTGTTCTTGTTCGTTCCAAAAAAAAGTGCAATTTTTCATTTGATGATATCTTTTCATTGACTTTATATCTCTTATCAAACAACGGAAGACTTTCAATGCATTTACAAACCTTAAGCAAAAGCTTTTCAGTCCCCAACGCAAAACCAGCATCAGTGTTACCAATTCCTGTAGCAAATTGGCCAAATGCTCCAGCAGTGCACGTATGGGAATCAGTACCAACGAGGACCTGAAGGAAAAAAGTAACATGCGAAGGAGTCAGTGAAACAGTTTTGTAAATAAACTTAATATCTAATAAGGCCAAAATGCACAGCCGGTAGTAGTTATTGTCTTATTGACACCCAAAAAAGGATCAAACTTTCAAATCTTTTTCTATTTTGGGGAACACATACCGGGAGTTTGATCCTTTATTGGGTGTAAATTTAATTTTATACCTAAATGAACACCAGACATATTCTGCTCTTTGAAATATATTGAATCACATTGGTCAAATCTCACCTCTCCAGGTCTGCAATGGCCTTCTTGTGCAAGAGCAATATGGCATACACCTTTATAATCAGGATTAGCCTACAAAAGCATGGTAATCTAATAAATTCCACTTTGTGTGCCACATTACACGTTGTAGAAAAATTACTATAATTGTACCTTGAAATTACCACGATCTGTGATATCGTAGAAATACTTGATGTTTTGCTCGTTGGCAAAATCCCTTAAGATATCAACATTTCTGTTTGCTCTTTCATCACTTGTGAATATGTAGTGGTCAGGTATTAAGACAGCCTTTTCACGGTCCCAAACCTTAAAATGTTCAAATTCATTTATATAAAGTTAATCCTCAAAAGAACGGATGTGAGCATCCCATCCAAATGCAAAAGTGACAAAAATAAGAATCGGAACATATTTAATTAGGTTTGTTAGATCCTGTATGTCTGCTACAGAGACAAGCGGACTACTAATCTAAACTTTTTTTGCTGCTAGAAACATGTCCATATATAAAAACATTAAAATCGGTGTAGACATAGTGATGAACAAAGTATGTAGTAACAAGTCCCCTATAAATGGGATATAACACACGTAATTCCATACTTCTACCGATCGAGACACCGTACTATAAAATTACTCAAACTAGCAAACTACTAATACAACTTATTACCAATCATATCAAGATACTTCCAACAGATGTGGCTGTGATTGATGAAGAAACTGTTTGGGTGTTGCTATTTTGAGAATTTGCCTTAAATGGAATCCCTGTGAGTTAGTCTCCACTATTAACCCTCAATAAAGAGTTATGTACAATCAAAGCTGACCAAAAATCATAAGTATCTCAAATTACACTGCAACAAATAAGCGGAAAGGCTATACCTTAGCATTGTCCCCAAACTCTTTCTTAAACACCCCAATAGCACCAGGGCCACAAACATCATGTGTCATCAGGACGTCAACGTTAACCCAAACATTTTCACCAGGGCTCACCTTTGACTTTTCAGAAGCGCGAGCAAATATTTTCTCAGTCATTGTCATCCCAGTCTTCACCTGAAATAAGCATAATCAGATAATCAACTGATACTAATAATATACACAAAATAAAGGATGGGCAAAAAGAAAAGAACCCAACTGAGCCAGTTGTTGATGGTTTACGTTCTGATGTTTGTGGTGCCATAACAGAAATAATCTTCTTTTGTTGCTTGGAAGTTGTGATCACTTGTGCAGGAGATACACCTGCATCTTTCTGGGATATCTGAAAATTCTGACACTAGTTAGTATGAATAATTCAGTATAAAAAATGTTATTTGAGTAAATGATTATAGCAGCTAATCAACCTTGTTGAAGAACAAGGAAGTGCCTGAAGAGATGAGAGATGAAGTTGCCATTGATAGAATGATGAGAAGAAAAAAATTGGTAGTTGCCTTTGAAGAACAAGTAGTAGAAAAAAGCCTTTCCGATTGCCTCAGCCCTTATCTCTTAAAGCTACGGCATCCAAGTTAAGTAGGACGCCAGAACATGCTCCGTAATTACGTAGTTTTTTATGAAAAAAAAGTTAGTTTTGACTTTTTATTATCATTATTATCGGGGTTTCTAGAGCATAAAATAAGAAGGGAAAAAGTATACAAACAGTACTTAAGGACCCATAAAAAATACATTTTTTATAAGTACACGTGTCTTTTTTTTTAGGCCTTAAGTACTTTTTATGTACTTTTTCCCTTCTTATCTTGTGCCCATAGGGCACAAGATAAAAAAAACCTTATTATTATTATGGTAGCGGATCTATTAGAAAGGGAGTAAATTTTAAAAAGTATAAAAAGTAATATTAACCGTTGGATTTGTAGATCTGGACTCTCACTCTCTAAAACAAATGCATTCATCATTGGGTAAATTCTCGTCTTTACTCTTTCTATTTATCATATTTCTCTCACAATCACAAAAAACACACTCACATTATCTGCTGCTACACGAACAACTAACACCCCATAAGATCTAATACCACCATCAACGACGCCACCACCTTCATTGTCGTTACAAACAACCATTGTCGCCGTCATCTTCAAACACCGTCCCCTACCTCCGTCACCAAAAACACACTCACCGCTCTCCGTGGGATCAACAATCTTACCCTATTTATTTCTCATCTGATCAAATTTAGTGTAATCGAACGTTTTTCGGCGACGTTGAAACTCCGGCGACCGTTAAAGATGATGATGATGAATAGAGAGAATTTAGTGATAACGTGCGTCGTTAAGGAAAGAAAGAAGAACCGGTGATTATTTTTGGATAAATAAGTGGCGTGGCTGAAAGGGAGTATATGCTAACTGAATGTGCTATTTTTTTTATCTTGTTTTTTGAGTCACGGAAAATTGGCCACACAAGTGTTGGAAAAGTATATTGCTACTATTTTGATTTTGATTTAAATAAACGTGTCGGGATTTAGTTTTTAACTGTTTAGTTTTAAATAAACGAGTAGTTCATCAGTTTTATTGTTCATCAGTTGTCTAAAAGAAATCGCAATGTTCATCTGTTAGAGTCACAGTGTTCATCAGTTAGTTTTCTTTGATGTTACATTATCTTGTTCATCGCTTTTCTTTGATGTTACATTATAATGTTCGTTTTGAAAAAATAACGTTCATCGGTTATTTTTATATTGTTCATGCTATTTTTGATAACGTTCATCCCTTATTTCATCAATAAAACGAGTTGTTCATCAGGTTTATTTAATAGTTCTCATCAGTTGTATTTCATCAATAAAATGAGTTGTTCATCAGTTTTATTTCATCAATAAAACGAGTTGTTCATCGGTTTTATTGTTCATCAGTTCTATTTAAATTTGTTCATTAGTTTTATTTCATCATAAAATAAATTGTTCATCAGTTTTATTGTTCATCCGTTTTATTTCATCAATAAAACGAGTTGTTCATCAGTTTTATTGTTCATCAGTTCTATTTAACTTTGTTCATCGGTTTTATTTCATCAATAAAATGAGTTGTTCATCAGTTTTATTGTTCACCAATAAAACGAGTTGTTCATCGATTTTATTGTTCATCGTTTATTTAACTTTGTTCATCAGCTTTTATTTCATCAATAAAATGAGTTGTTCATCAGCTTTATTGTTCATCAGTTTTGTTCAATAAAACGAGTTGTTCATCGATTTTATTGTTCATCAATAAAAATTTGTTCATCAGTTGTTTAAAAGAGCGTAATGTTCATCTATTTGATCAGTGTTCATCAATTAGTTTTCTTTAATGTTCATTATAATGTTCATCGCTTTTCTTTGATATTATATTATAATGTTCATCAATTACATCATTTGTTCATCGGTTTCTTTAAACAAATTGTTCATCGCTTTTCGAATAAAAAAATTACATTGTTCCTCAGTTAGGTACAATCAGTCTTGTTCATCCGTTAGTCCTTTTTATCGTATTCAAAAAAATTATTAATGTTCATTAGTTCATCGTTATTTTGATATTGTTCATCGTATTTTTATAACGTTCATCATTGTTTTTATATTGTTCAACAGTTTCGAAAAAATAACGTTCATCATTCTTTTGATATTGTTCATCATTTCTAAAAGAAATCGCAATGTTCATCTGTTGTTTCATCAGTTCATTCGATTAGTTTTGTTCATGATTACTATTCTTCCAATAAAAAAGATATTCATCAATTCTTTTAAATTTTGTTCATCGGTTTATCGGTATTCAAAAAAAGTCATAATGTTCATCAATTGTCGAAAAAATCATAATGTTCATTATTTATGGTCACAATGTTCATCAGTTTATCATTTGGTTGTTCATAAGTTAAAAATAAACCAAAGATAACAAAATATGTATTTTGGTATACCAATTAGTGCATTTGAATGTACTTTTATAAGAAAAATCTCTTTTAGGCATTTTATCAAACACTTTGTATGCACTAAATATAACTAAGACGCCATCATTAACGTGCAATATCTCACTCATATCATATCGGATTTGAGTGATTCAAATTTCTGAGTAAAGAATGGTCAAAAGCCTACAATTTTCATGTTTTAAGTTTTGTAAAATTCGGCTTTGAAACTAGTCAAAATTAGAGCCGAAAATCCAAAAATTTCAATCACACCACAAAAAGTTAAAAAAAAAAAAGTTATGATTTATATATCAAAATGCATACCAAATTAAAGAGAATCAAATTTAAAAATTTATGGTGAAATCGGTTTTTTATAAAAGTTTGTCGTTTGAAAGCTTATTCGTTTGAAGTTTGGGTGAAATAAAAAACGTGTTAAAAGAAGAAAAAATCGCCCTAACCAAATTTAATAAGAAAAAGGAGGATTGGATAGAGGACACATTGTAATCAATGATAAGAACTTTCAGCCTTTTATTTTTTTTTTCTGCAGGGATCTCAACTCTTATTATTATTAGTAAACCACCATCCTCCTCCACCGCCATGACCCTACCACCACCTTCACCCACCATCGCCCACCCTGCCACCACTAGCACCATCATCCACCACCACCGCCGCCACTCACCACCGCCACTCAACACCTACCACCACCACCCATCTCCGCCACTCGCATTGATGCTGCTTTTAGATTTCTAAAGCAATGATGATATTTTTATCTAAGTTGATACACAACTTTTTTAACTTGGATAAAAATAGTTTAGATAATTAGTGGTGGTGAAGTGGTAGTGGTGGTGGTGGTGGTGGTGGTGGTGGTAGTGGTGGTGGTAGTGTTGGCGGTTATTCTCCAAACAACAGGGTTAAGATAATCAACTTCAGCCAATGCTGTTGTTCAGTGAAACAAACAGAGGGTCAAGAGTAACAAATACCACTTGGTTACCGGATATCACTTGGAATCGTGTGATCACTTTCCAAAGTAAACTATTCGACCCTATGCACGGGTTGCGAATATCTACTGGATAAGACCAAATGCAGTTATGGAATTAGGCACAATTCAATAACCCTGGCGCTTATAAGTGTTTAGTGTTTTCTGTGTGTTCTTCATGCATAATGAGATATCCTATTTATAGGATAATACTCTTGGCTAATTCAATGGAATTATGAGTATTAATCGGCTCATTAATAGCCTCATAATTATCCCCATTATAGCCGTTAGTGGTTACATGACTAATTAAGCGTGGTCATTAAGCAGTTGACTACTGAATAGGTGGCCGTTACAAGCAGTACTTTCATGATCTTTCATAGTCTTTATCGGTGGTTCTATTAACCGATTAGGCTACCACTACTCAGTTCAAACTTGCAACACCCTTCTTAGGAACACCCACTCAGTGGAAATCTTGCTTGAAGGCCGATAATCGATTGAAGTATAACAATGATTTCACCAAGCACTATCAATACAAACCACTACAAGAGTCG
This sequence comes from Chrysanthemum makinoi, assembly GCA_910596185.1. NCBI lineage: Eukaryota > Viridiplantae > Streptophyta > Magnoliopsida > Asterales > Asteraceae > Chrysanthemum > Chrysanthemum makinoi. The sequence goes on from OU343218.1 coordinate 67,462,801, forward strand.
GGGTGTTCATGGACCTTATGGGTGTACACTCCGTACCTCCTAACCCATTACAAGGTGTGAACTATTCCCACAAGTGCACTAAATTTTCCAACAGTGAGTGGGTAGTAGGTGGTGCTGGGTGGCTGGGTGGCGGTGGTGAGTGGTGGGGGTGGTGGTAGGTGATGTTGGTGGTACGTAGTAGGTGGTGCAGTGGTGGTGGAAGGTGGTGGTGGCATTAGTTGTGGTGGAGAGTGGTAGGTGGTGGTGGTAGTGGGGGTAGGTGGTGGTGGTGGTGGCTGGTGGGTGGCGGTGGTCGGAGCAGGTGGTGGTGAGTGGTGGCGGTGGTCGGAGCAGGTGGTGGTGAGTGGTGGGTGGTTTACTAATAATAAGTTAATTAATTGAGTTTGATTTTCAATTTTTGGCTGAAATAAATTTAAACCTGAAAACCAAACCGATGAGCTAAAAATAAGATTTAACTATGTATTTTAGTTATTGAATTTAGCTATAACATAAACCGACTAGTTTTTTTCTTTTTTTTTTTTTTTTTTTTTAAATGGAATTGGCTACATGGCTCTTAGAAGCATAAGATAATGAAATAAGAACAACCAAGAAATGAAATGCATTCATAAAATTAACTGCATCTTCCCATTATTTTTCTCTCATCTATCTATACTATATTATAATGCATGTAAAAGCCAAACCTCAATCCAAGCCTAACTCCTAACCAAAAATTAAGATAAGGAATCTATAATGAGATGACGTGTACTTTTCTTCTATATCTATACTATTATAATGCGTAAGCCAAACTTCAATCCAACTCCTAACCAAAAATTAAGATAAGGAACTCCAATCATTAGATGACATGCGTCACTTTTTATCAAACTCTAAGCATAACTTCTAACCACTAAAAATTAAGATAATGTTTCCAATTATAAAGTGACGTGTCACTTCCACTAAAATTCATCTTTATTTTCAAATTGAAATATTTTTTTATCTACTTATTTTTTTTCATAATCAAATTTCACCATATTTTCTAAAATTTTATGCTCTTTAATTCAACATCCATTTTGATATATTTTTATAAGTTTTTAGTTTTTATATTTTTAGTGAGTTTATTTTATTTTAACTCAAATTTTTACAACTTTAACTTTTATTTCAATTAATATAATTTGTCAAAATCATATACTTTTGGGGGAGTGTTTGACGGGTAAGAGATTAGAGGGTATTTCTATATGGAAATAATGATGTCACGGGAAAGCTACGGAACCCAAACAAACACATACAACTAACAAGACACATATACATTCAAGTGTTGTGAATCGAATTCACTAAACGGTAGCAAACACATATAACTATACTATCATCGCTTGTCATGCGAGTATCCGACTAGTACTATATTATAATAAATGTAAAAGTCAAACCTCATTCCAAGCCTAACTCCTAATCAAAAATTAAGATAAGGAGCTCTAATCATGAGATGACATGTGTCACTTTTTAACAAACTCCAAGCTAATTATCTGATTATTCATTTTTCAAAACGAATAATCTATTTTCAATAAACAATCCCCAAACACCCCCTAAACAGGTAACCTAATCTACTACAAACCTGCCTGTTGTATCTAGCAAACCATTTTTAACTTTTATTAGAAACATTCAGAGAAAGCATCATATCATCATGACAAGGTAACAACCAACCGTATATATTTCTTTCCAGAAAGTAAAAAAATTAAATATAAAAGTGTAAGCAACGAGCCACTCTTTTACTGGATGTCCACCTGCATATTAGACAGCGATCAGGAGCAAAACCAATACCCGAACTACAATCGGACATTTGAACATGCAGTATGCATGAAACATCTATAAAATTTCGGCTTCATATGTACAGGTTTTAACATTTAATTAAAACGCTTTAGATTAGCAAACCAATTAAGGATACACAAGTCTATAACAAAATATCACTACTACTGGTGGATGCCGTAGATATTAAGTATGATAGTGCAGACATTAACTGCTTCATACCAACTCTTCCGGTTCACTTGCACTCAGTCTCTTCTTTATCCATATGTGATTTACCATCACAATATATTACACCAACGTACACTCAGAAAACATGATGAACTGACACCAGCATCACCATCACAGAATGTATAAGCTTGTGAATCTTTTGACAGCGGCTTCCTACTCAAAATTGTGCTACGAAAGAGAAAGATAGGACGTAATTCTCTTGGACACTAAGTAGTTGCCAAAAAATTTGTTTGTGTATACCTACAAAGGCAAGAAATTTCATAGCATAATTAGCATAGCATCCAGAGACCACAACATGACAAGTTTAATCAGATTTATGGTTGAGGAAAAACTGGACAAGAGATTAGCCCCAACCTTTCTACAATGGAAAGTCATTACCAAATAACGACAAGATGTTTTCCCCTGAAACTAACCCTAATATAATAGATGAAACTAGCCCTGATGTATACACACAACCACCATCAGTCAGGCAGTGGCGGAGCTAGGAAGGGGGCGGGGTGGGCAGCTGCCCCCATCAAAACTTCCGGTCGTAGTGTATTATTTGCAGAGATTCTGGTTATTTTCGTCATGTCGCCCCCCTAAAATTAAATGAATTAAAGTGAGGAATGAAAACAGAAGGAAGCTCATAGTCCAGTGGTTTCCTGCTTTTTAAACATTACCCATATTCTTGTATCTTTTTGTCTTGTTATTTCTTTTTTCATCGTCCAGTTTGTTTTCAATACAATCTATTAATATTGCTACTCTAACATAAAAGATATCCTAATTTTGTATTAATCATATTTTTCCCACATAATCTAGTAATATAAGAAAATACACATCACTATAAAGGACCATTACAGGTTTACAGGTGTATTTTTTTGATTATATTCAACACGGCCAAAAGAAATTTTGTTTTCCCCCTCTTGAGATTTTGTCTGGCTACGCCCGTGCAGTCAGAACATAGCCATACCAAGGTTGTTCTGCTGCATTCTGTATCCTTCTTTAATCAAGTAATATGAAACTGCCAAAAAAAAAATGCAAAAAAAAAAAAAAAAAAAAAAGAAGCAAAAACAAGTATGACAAACAAAATCTTTACATATGTATTAAAGAGAAATATCATTAAAATCACATAGCTTACTCAGTGCTCGAGTGAACTGGCGGGGAAATAATATGATTGTGCCAGGTAAGCTCAATGTAGATAAGACAAATGACCAACGGACAACAAAATCAACATACCACAAACAGCTCAAGGAGCAATTATTGAAAAATATAGTCTCAACTTGATGTTGGATTGTTGACCTTAAAAGCACATGTTGGAGGATAGCAATTCCAACTCATTTGCTAATGAGTGTGCTGATTCAGGTTATGTTTTATCACTTAACATGTCATATATGAATATGTGTCGTTAAAAAAATACGAAGTGGCTTTTAGGAATCACGTCAAACAGGTTGAAAGCTGCCCAAAATTCAAAGGCACACAACCTCCTGAATTGGTTTATCAAAATAATCAGAAGTGATAGAACTTTTTAAATAATATATGGCACAATATTTTATTATATGCATGGTGCATTGGAGTATTGCAAAAATTGATTGGGTTGACCCAATATTAGAAACTATAACTGAATGTAGGCTAACGTGGGGTTGGGTTGACCCAAAACTATAACAAAATGATTGGATTGCCCCAATATGAGAAACAATTTAGAGGTAGTAACCAATATGAAAAGCTATAACTTGGTGCACCGTGCACCATTCATCCTTAACCTACATTCAGGTACATAAAAGCTACTTGAAGTTGATCTATTTACAGATGGCCAGCTTCCCTGCAATTCATCGGCCTCGCCATGATCAGGAGTCAAGACTAAGTCCCCTCATGAGGTATATATTCTATAGCAAACGTAAGGTAAGGATTAAGTGTAATTGACTAAAAACCCTTATGTGTTTAAGTGAACTTAAGGGTGAAGCACATGGTAATACTCAAAACGACAAGCCTTGTACTATCTTATATTAGTTAAGGCATTGCAAATCATCTAACCATCAATCAAAGAAAATAGTGTTACACAAAGACTCTTATATAAAGATATGTGCACTCGAGCTCGAAGTATGTAACAAGCTTAGATCGATCTTATAAGGGCTTAACTTAAAGCTATTATCGATCTTTTTGTAATATGTATATGTGTTCATATAAATTAATATAATTAAAGCCATAAAGGAAGTTCTCGTTGGAAGCATTCTCTCTACTCCCGGATTTATCCTGGGGTAGGGGTAGGATCTGTCTACATTTCTACCTCCCCCATACTCTGCCTGGCGGGATTGGGCTTGTTGTTGTTGTTGTTGTAAAGCCATAAAGGAAGTTATTGTTGGATGTTATCATACTTCTTTACTTATAAGCTTTCCGATTAAAATCAAGGTTTACCTACATTATAAATAGCATTTGTTATCCAAGAACACTGTGTATATGCATATTCGAGCTTTAGGCTATCTTGAGCTCAAGCTCGCATCATTGGAGCTCTTCATTTTATTAAGCATAGCTCGAGCTTGAGCAAAATTGGTCGAGCCATGCTCTAGCCTTGATCAAGCCCATATACTTATCAGTTATGAGCTCGGGCTCGCAATTTCAGCTCATTAACTTATGACTGGCCAGTGGGCTGATTGAGGTTATGTTTTATCTCTAACATGACAATTTGAGCAATGTAAAAAATAGATTTTAAGAAACCAAGTCAAATGGGTCAAACGGGTTGGACGCTGCCCAAAAATTGAACTTCAAAGCCATTAAACCTCCTAAATTGTTTTAAAATAACTGGATGATTATTGAAGTGATAGAACTATTGAAATCATATATGGCACACTAATATACAAACAGCTTTAACAACTTTGGACAAAATGGGTTTTGGTCAATCTGACCCACATTATCCTGTTACCCAGCCCTATCAGCATGGTACATCTAATAAAAACTGTTTGATAACCAAAATGAGAAACTGTAATTACCTTGGGTGCACTACACAACTGAAGTTGATTTAGTTACAAATGGCCAGCTTCCCTGTCAACTCATCAGCTTCGCCGTAATCAAGACTAAGTTCCCTCATAGGAGGTATATTCTCCATAGCATACAACATAAGGTGAGGGAATGAAATATTGGAATGATCATACAGCACCAACTGAACTAAAACATTCGGACATGAACTATGACTCAGGTAACAAGCAAGATTCCTCATTCTAGATACATCCATTGCAAAATCAAGTGGAGGTACAGATGGGCATGATGGACGTACATAATCAGAAAATATTTGAGACAAATCCCCCCATTCGGCCCATCTTTCACCAAACCGGTTCGGATAGATTAAATTATCCCCATTCATTGAAAATAGTTGGGCTTGTTCTCTTGTGAGAATAACACCTGTATATTCACATATAAAGGAACCAGCTTGAATCAAGTCTAAAGATCTAACTCCCCAACCAGTTTCCCGTGACCTAAACACTTCAAGTCTATTTTTAACTCCGTTTTGGCTAACACGATTTCGACAAGTGGGAGGGCAACTACAATGTGGTCCACATTCAAATATCAATGGTTTTCCTCTAATAAGTAAACCATTTTGATCATAAGCAAATTCACCGCCATTCTTTTTAGCACAAAAACAATCACCCATACATTCAGAAACACAATTACATCCACTACCTTTCCCCCCAAGGTGATAAACAAAAGGAGGAAAAACAGATGTTGTCAGATACTCATAATACATCGGTTCATGATTATCGTCAATATCATTAAAAAGAAAAACAGGAACCTTTTCTTTCTTCATCGACATATCCATATGGACATACCCCGTAGGCCTAACCTGCAACGGTCCATTCCTAAGATTCTCGGCATACTTAAGAACCGCACTCCCCATTTCAGGTTGATTCTCTATTCTCACAAGCTTAAACTTAATAACACCAAAACCAGATTTACCAGCTTCAAGCCACGACTCAACAACTTTATACAAACCATCATAAACATAAACTTTACCACTGGGGCTACCATCATACTTAAAACCACGAACGACACGCACCTCGATACCATAATGCATACTTCTCTCCATCCCTAAATTCCCACCTTCCAAACGCTGATGATCCGCCTGCCTATTAAACTTATCCTGCCCACCATGTCCCGTATAAATAATCTCATCACCACTATCCTGATCATCCTCATACCCACCCGATACAATAATACTAGTGGCGACCGGTTCGCCACTGGAACTATGACTGGACGCTAAATAATCAATCCCACCTTGAGGCAAACCATGAATTCCCACAACACACAACTCAATCCTAAAAAAGAAAACATCACCAACATAAACCCCGGGAACGGCTCCAACAACACGTTTATCGCGATTCAACCATAGTCCCCTCCGTTTCATAACCGAAGCCGACTTTAAATCGGCACGAGAATGGCCACGCCCAAATGTATTACAATTCTTACGTTTCTCATCCTCATTAGCTAGAAACACCCTAAGCGAATCATAAATAATCCTAGTTTTCCTGACTACGTCTCGAAAATGCCTCTCGTCTTCGATACCGAGATTTGTAACCCTAACTAACTCATTAGACCGCGGCTCGTTCTTCCGTACGGAGATGGTATGTTCCTCAGGAACAGCTACAATTGCTTGTGCGTTAGGGTCGTTCGAAAAAGCGGTTCGGAACATCTCCGAAATGCGGTTATATTCAGAATAAACATCATCTTGTGTGAAATTAGGGTTAGGGTTTGAGGGTTCGTCAAATGGTTCATCTTTAGGTTCAACTTTAGGGGTTGTTAAGTTAGAGATTGTGACGTCAGCGCCGACAGGAATTAAGTTTAGGTCAATTAGTGAGCCCATCTGTAAGAAGATGAGAGGGAAGAAATGAGGTTTGAAATATGGGAGAATGACGACAAGTATGAGAAAATTATTGGATGCCTCTCTTCCTGTCTTATATTTCTATTTTGTTTAATCTCAAAATAAATTACTGCAGGTTTTTTTTCATTAAATGTTTTTTTTTTAACTAGTTGGATACCCGCGCACAGCAGCGGCGATAAATATAGTTATATAATAAATATATTAAATGAATTGCTAACCAAACTCTCCCCGCAATTTCCTACGCGCTTAGTGAATTCATTTCACAACACTCCAAATGTATATTTGTTAGTTGTATGTGTTTGTTTGGGTTTTTCGTATCTTTCCCGTGACATCATTATTCCCGCATATAAAAATACTTTCACAATCTCTTACCCGTCAAACACTCTTCCAAAAGTAAATGATTTTGATACATCAAGTTTGCATTGATTGAAAAAAAGGTTAAAATCAAAATAAAATAAACATACTAAAAATGTAAAAACTAAAAAGTCATAAAAATATATAAAAATGAATGTTGAATTAAAGAGCACAAAATTTTAGAAAATATGGTGAAATTAGATCATAAAAAAATTAAACTAATAAAAAGATATTTAAATTTAAAAATAAAAGTGATTAATTAGTTAAGAAGTGACACGTGTCACCCTATTATTGGATCTCCTTATTTTAATTTGTTAGAGCTCTTCCCTTTTTGTTATTTTTTAGTTAGAGAAGTGACACATGTCACTCAATGATTGGAGCTCCTTATCTTAATTTTTTGTGGAGCCCACAACTTAAATGTTTTATCTATTCTAAGTAAGTTTAAAAAAGTCTGAATTTTTAAGCCTTCTAATTTTAGAAGGCCTAAATGCATTATAAGGTAGTATAGATGATTGTGTTATTTATTTTTTTACTAGCTTAAAGACCCGTGGATTCGCTAAGTTTTTAAAGAAATATGAAAATGAGATAATAAGAAAACAACGAACGTCAACATGTTTCATTAATAATAAATATAAATAATGATACAAAACATGAATTATTCAATAATCAATTGAGTTTCATTTAAAATAATAGACGTCCGTGCGTTGTCATCTCCACATTTTATGGTCTTGAATAGCAAATGACGTATGTGAGTACTAATCAATATAATAGTCAATGTCCATTCGGTGTACACCCAATAGTTCATAGAAACCCTTTAAACAACCACATATAGTTGTCCGTGTGTGAATACCGGCTTTTGTAACGCTAAACAAAAGTTATGTCTTTATAGTAAGTATTTAGCTCCATTAATCCTTTAAAGCATAGGTAAATAGGTTCTTACATGCAAACATCATGGAAGTAAAAAAAACAAATAAAGAACAACTAATGCATTATCTATACCCGATCAAAACCTATCTATATTTTAAATTGAAAGATTTGCCAGATATTCTTCATCCATGTGATTCAATATATGGATAACATGATCTTCTTCATACATGTGTAACTATCAATATCTGCAAAATATGCACAGATAATATACATGAACAATGGGTAAAATGATCGAAAATACTCAAGATATAATATTGTATGAGATTACCTTATGTTGTTGTATAAGTGTTCGTCGTATGAAAATGACATAATAAGAAAACAATGAACGTAAACATGTTCTATTAATATATAAAGTAAACAATGAGATAATACGTGAATTATTCGATAATCAATGGAGTTTGTAACAGTTAAAATAATAAACATCCATGTGTTGTCGTCTCCAAATTTGACGATCTTGAATAGCAAATGACGTATGTGATCTAATCATTTAATAGCAAATGTCCATTCCGTGCACACCAAATATTCCATAGAAAATGTAAGTAAAAGTGGGTTGTGATTAATAATCTATAATAATTTAAAATATGGTAAAAAAACAACATGTGATATGTAAATTGTACATATCTCTTGACTCTTATTCATAGACCTTGAAATACTTCTTTATAGACGACAGTTGTAGTAGTTTTAGAGATAATACTGTGGAAAACTAGAAGAGGGGGTTGAATAGTTTTACCAATTTAAAACTTCTTTTTAAATATTTAGATCGACTTATGTCAATCTATTTGGTTGTTTATGTTGGACGTTGATAGATAGATATATAAACGTGTAATGAAAGATAAAGAGTAAGAAGCACATCACCACGACACAAGTTATTTATAGTGGTTCGGCTACAAGGACACCTTCCTTGCCCTACTCCACTCCCCGAGTCACCTACTCGAGAGTTCATAAGCACTACACCAATCTCCTTATGGCGGAGAAGCCTTCACAACGTCGCTTAACCTTTTTCCGGTACAAAGCTAAATACCGAGTTCTTTCACACCAAGGCGAACCACACCTAACACAACGTCACCTACCCTTTATACGGTGCTAGGCTAACCACCGAGTTCTTTCACACCTTAGGAGAACTAATCCTTCCACAACGTCGCCTACCCTTTATTAGGTACTAGGCTAAGTACCTAGTTCCATTATGGAGGAACTACTACCCTTCACGATACAACACCCATTATCAAGGAGATCTACTCCTTGTTACAACACTATTAAGGATATCACCATCCTTGTAAATAAACAAATACTTATATGTATAACGATGCACCTCATCGATTATACGACCTAAGCATTCTTCCCAAATGCTACTTGATTTGATTCTTGGCATCCTTCACTAATGCCTTTGACACAACGCTTGGCACCCTTCACTAATGCCTTCGTCTTGACACCTTTAGCATTCTTCACTAATGCTTTGACACGGATGATGAGCACCTTTCACTAATGCTTTCATCTTGACACTTTCGGCATTCTTCACTAATGCCTTCAACCCAACATCTATGGAGAAAGATAGATCTATCAACAAGAGAACCTTTGTTGTCTTGATGATGACGAAGCATGGCAACTCATGGACTTGAGCTTGCACGTCTTCAAGATGTGGTGATCTTTCCTTTAAGAGGAACCTAGAAGATCACACAAAAACAAAAGAGAAAAGCTACATAGATCTCTTGGATCTGAGGTTAGAGGGTTAGAATACTTGGGGGAAGTATGTGTGTAAAGGGATGAGTAGAAAAGAAGAAATGGCTCTCTATTTATAGAGGAAAAATCCTACTGTTCCCCGGATCCCACGGATCCCTACCACAAGGGATCCGGCTAGCACAAAGCTAGGGATCCGTGGTCCGCTCCTCTTTGCCCATAGGTATTTTTGGTTATGGGTCATGGGTCATGGGTTATGGGTTGATCCATGGTTTTCTTTCTAGATACAATGAACTTGGTCAAGTGGTATATATAAAACCATGGGTTATGGGTCAATACCATTTGCTAGTATACAATGAACTTGGTCAAGTGGTATATATAAAACCATGGGTTATGGGTCAATACCATTTGCTAGTATACAATGAACTTGGTCAAGTGGTATATATAAAACCATGGGTTATGGGTCAATACCATTTGCTAGTTTTTACCCATTTAGTATATACTTGTTTTTACCCAATTACATTCAATGTATTTGGTCAATGGGTCAAATACTTAAGTTTCTACCCATTTATATTACCCAATATACTACATACTAGTTATGTGTATATTTACCCAAATATGTAAACACTAGTTGTTGTACATATGTAATACTAAATCATAAAATCACTTATACTTGTTTTTACCCAACTACATTCAATGTATTTGGTCAATGGGTCAAATACTTAAGTTTCTACCCATTTAAATTACCCAATATACTACATACTAGTTATGTGTATATTTACCCAAATATGTAAACACTAGTTGTTGTACATATGTAATACTAAATCATAAAATCACTTATACTTGTTTTAGTGTTTTATGTGAAAATGTGAATATGTTAGAAACTATTAATTCAAACCATTTACGTATTTTATTTGTTTCGTTAATATGATTTTACGTTTGTTATCGACAAAACATTAGAAGATCGTAAAATATAAATAAACGTTTTTACGGCTTATTTGTATTAACAATCTCCCCCTTTTGTTGATGACAAAACATAAAATTATTTTAAGGAAAAGCTAAAATTCGTAAAAGTTTGAATTTGTAGTTTTTACTTTCTTCTCCCTCTTTTTGTCGAAACAAAAAAATGTTTGAAGAAAAGCAACACATTGTTTTTAGGAAAAGCATGTGAAAGAAAAAAAAAATTAAAGAGCAAGTAATTCTAATCTAGATCATTTGCAACTAAGTTTGCAAAGAATTTCGTCTAAGAGACGAGTGTGCTCCCCCTAGATGATTGCAACTTTGCAATGGGAAGTCATGAAAAATAAATCTAGTATTGCAAGTAATTTGCAATGTATTGCTTTGACATAAAGCTCCCCCTAGCTTTAGGATGTCAAAGTCTTCATGTGTGAATTGAAATACTACAAAACAAAGGTTAGAACACAAGTATAATTCACAATTTCCTGCAAATGTGATGCAAGTTAGTAGGAAAATGTAATCCTAATATTGCAAGTAATTTGCAATGTATTGTTTTGACACAAAGCTCCCCCTAGCTTTAGGGTGTCAAATGCTTCAAGTGTAGATTGAATAACTACAAAACAAAGGTTAGAAAACAAGTACCCCAAACACTCTTTCAAGTAGCACATTGATTAGTAGAAAATTACTAGATCGACAAGCAAGAGAATGAATAGCAAGGTAAGGAAACCAGATATGTTAATCACTCAAACAAGCACAAAAGCTATTTGAGATAAGCAAATAATCAAGTAATGTAAGGAAGACAATTTATCATTTAGCATAGCATACAAAAGTTCTTTTCATCGCTTTGTGTTAAATATAAACATGTATACCAAGCTTGATTAGTTTCTTTTATAAATATGATCAAAACCTTATTTTCAAAAGAGGACACATTGTTATTCAAAAGCGAAAACATCCGTCTCCAATTAGATCAAAAGTTTGTGCAAAAGTTATGACCAAAAATGACTTTCAATTATAAATCAATGATTCTGTAAATTATTGTTTTGAATCAGTTTATGAAATCATTTTTAAATGAAAGTAGACTCAAATACCTTTAAAACGATAGGTGGCACGATTTCTAACGACTTACGGTTAAAAAGTTATGAATTTTTGAAATTCAGACAAAAAGCTGTCTTCGTACCACGGATCCCACGGATCCCCTTGCTTGAGGGATCCGTCCATTGTAACTGAGGGATCCGCGGATCGACATTGTGAATTACAAAATGTACATTTTGACCGACGAAAAGGTTTAGTCTTTGTAGACTTTTTAGTGAAGTTATATTACCCATTTTTACCTTTATTCAAGCTTGATTAACAAGATATCTAACAACAAAACTTCAAAGAAAAAAAATCACTAAAACACTTTTCATATTATGCTTATTATAAGATAGAAGCATATATCACCATTTTGTCCACAAGCAATTTAGCACGTTTTTCTAAATAAAATGTAACTAAGAAAACATACCTTTGCTATATCCCCTTTTTATGGTTTTAGAAACCATAGAAGCGAAATACTTCATGATCTTCTAAGATACCCCAATCCTTTGCTATATTCCCTTTTTATGGTTTTAGAAACCATAGACGCGAAATACTTCATGATCTTCTAAGATACCCAAATCCTAGTATGAAGACTTTTCAAAGGAAAATGTTAGAATGATCTATCACTATCCAACATATGATGATTTCTAAAAACATGACTTTTTGTTTTAAGAAATTCCCTTCTTTGTAGTTTTCAAACATACATGGATCGTATCAAGTTTTCAAAGTACAATATACAAAAAAAAACTTGGTAACGAAGCTCTGATACCAATTGTGGAAAACTAGAAGGGGGGGTTGAATAGTTTTACCAATTTTAAACTTCCTTTTAAATATTTAGATCGACTTATGTCAATCTATTTGGTTGTTTATGTTGGACGTTGATAGATAGATATATAAACGTGTAATGAAAGATAAAGAGTAAGAAGCACATCACCACGACACAAGTTATTTATAGTGGTTCGGCTACAAGGACACCTTCATTGCCCTACTCCACTCCCCGAGTCACCTACTCGAGAGTTCGTAAGCACTACACCAATCTCCTTATGGCGGAGAAGCCTTCACAACGTCGCTTAACCTTTTTCCGGTACAAAGCTAAATACCGAGTTCTTTCACACCAAGGCGAACCACACCTAACACAACGTCACCTACCCTTTATACGGTGCTAGGCTAACCACCGAGTTCTTTCACACCTTAGGAGAACTAATCCTTCCACAACGTCGCCTACCCTTTATTAGGCACTAGGCTAAGCACCTAGTTCCATTATGGAGGAACTACTACCCTTCACGATACAACACCCATTATTAAGGAGATCTACTCCTTGTTACAACACTATTAAGGATATCACCATCCTTGTAAATAAACAAATACTTATATGTATAACGATGCACCTCATCGATTATACGACCTAAGCATTCTTCCCAAATGCTACTTGATTTGATTCTTCGGCATCCTTCACTAATGCCTTTGACACAACGCTTGGCACCCTTCACTAATGCCTTCGTCTTGACACCTTTAGCATTCTTCACTAATGCTTTGACACGGATGATGAGCACCTTTCACTAATGCTTTCATCTTGACACTTTCGGCATTCTTCACTAATGCCTTCAACCCAACATCTATGGAGAAAGATAGATCTATCAACAAGAGAACCTTTGTTGTCTTGATGATGACGAAGCATGGCAACTCATGGACTTGAGCTTGCACGTCTTCAAGATGTGGTGATCTTTCCTTTAAGAGGAACCTAGAAGATCACACAAAAACAAAAGAGAAAAGCTACATAGATCTCTTGGATCTGAGGTTAGAGGGTTAGAATACTTGGGGGAAGTATGTGTGTAAAGGGATGAGTAGAAAGGAAGAAATGGCTCTCTATTTATAGAGGAAAAATCCTCTGTTCCCGGATCCCACGGATCCCTACCACAAGGGATCCGGCTAGCACAAAGCTAGGGATCCGTGGTCCGCTCCTCTTTGCCCATAGGTATTTTTGGTTATGGGTCATGGGTCATGGGTTATGGGTTGATCCATGGTTTTCTTTCTAGATACAATGAACTTGGTCAAGTGGTATATATAAAACCATGGGTTATGGGTCAATACCATTTGCTAGTATACAATGAACTTGGTCAAGTGGTATATATAAAGCCATGGGTTATGGGTCAATACCATTTGCTAGTATACAATGAACTTGGTCAAGTGGTATATATAAAACCATGGGTTATGGGTCAATACCATTTGCTAGTTTTACCATTTAGTATATACTTGTTTTACCCAACTACATTCAATGTATTTGGTCAATGGGTCAAATACTTAAGTTTCTACCCATTTATATTACCCAATATACTACATACTAGTTATGTGTATATTTACCCAAATATGTAAACACTAGTTGTTGTACATATGTAATACTAAATCATAAAATCACTTATACTTGTTTTAGTGTTTTATGTGAAAATGTGAATATGTTAGAAACTATTAGTTCAAACCATTTACGTATTTTATTTGTTTCGTTAATATGATTTTACGTTTGTTATCGACAAAACATTAGAAGATCGTAAAATATAAATAAACGTTTTTACGGCTTATTTGTATTAACAAATACCATACTGATCACAAACGACAACCTTCAAACATCTTTTTCTTTTAACTTTTGAAACAACAATGTATAATTGTCCATGTGTGAAAACAGGACGTGACAGGTACAAACCAACTATTGAAAGTGATTGACCTAGCTTTTGTTAATTGTCATGACAAATGAAACTGTTAGAGGAAATTGTTTCGTGAAAATCTTAAGTGGTAAATGTTTATTAGATGCAGTAATTCTCAACCTCGGTATGATAACATTTTTTTTTCAAAGTTTGTTCCGTTAATGATTTGTGCCGTAATAGGAATTCTTATTAATTTAAGAATTTGTAGTCTTGTCCCATTACATAATCCATTTGCTTGATCAATAACATAATCGCGACTCCCACTTTTAAAGCAAGTATGTGGTTTGGAACACCTGAGAAATTCAATCCATTGATAAACTCTGGTGAGAAAATGGATTGATCTATATCGGCACCACATTCAGTTTTATCAACGTTGTCGCAACTTAAGTAAATTAACTAACAAGAACAAAAGTAAACGTGTTCCTTTACTTTTTGAAGGGAATAATAAATAATAAGTCAATGATACGATAAACAATTGTTAGGAATTAGAAATTCCAGGTATTAAAGAGTCGGTCACCTCAAGTATATATATTCTTTAGAAAGCTCGTAGTCGTAGT
The DNA here is from genome assembly GCA_910596185.1 of Chrysanthemum makinoi. NCBI lineage: Eukaryota > Viridiplantae > Streptophyta > Magnoliopsida > Asterales > Asteraceae > Chrysanthemum > Chrysanthemum makinoi. The sequence goes on from OU343218.1 coordinate 67,477,893, forward strand.
TATTTTATGTTAAGTAGTATTTAGTTAAGTAACAGTGAGGAGGACGGACGGTCTTTACCCACTTGTATGCCGATCCACATTTCGTTGTGTGGCGTTTTATTGTAAGACTATAAATACTCTCTACCTCCCAAGGTAGAGTTGGAGCTCATAATAAGATTTTTCTTTCTCTCACTAAAGTTCCCAAACCTCTAACTTTCTCTCTCTAAAACCTCTTATACGCCTAATTGATCTTATGGTTTAGTGTGTTTGTGAAATCCAATATGTGTACAATTGGTATCAAGAGCCATGGTTAGATCATCTCTTACATATCTTTGGATTTCTAGTGGTTTTTAGGTGGTTTTTGAGTTTGAAAAAGTTTAGTGGTTTTTGCATCATTTGGGTGATTTCTAGTGTTAAAGTTTGGATTTTGATAGTACTTTTGTGTTTAGAATCATCACAAGTGTTTAGGTTTTGATTTTGAAGGCTTGAATCATCGTGGTTGGGTTGTTTTTGGATTGAAAGGTGGTGTCTTTGTGATTTTCTAGTTAGCGACTTGGTTCTCGGTGTGATATTCATCATAGCGACTTGCTTCATAAAAAGTTAGCGAGTTGGAGTGGTATTTAATAGCGATTTGGTCCTAACGACTTGTCTATTGAGACAAGCCGACAAAAAGTACACGTAGTGGATTCTCCACTACACGTAGCGACTTGGTGTAAGTTAGCGACTTGTACATTATATTGTTAGAGACTTGGTGTTAGCGAGTTGGTACCTAACGAGTTGCTATTTAGCGACTTGACAAATTAGCGACTTGGTGCTTAGCGAATTGCTGTCAAAATTTTGCTAGCGACTTGGATTGTAGCGAGTTGTTATATAGCGACTTGGCACTTAGAGACTTGGTTCAAGGTTTCCTAGCGACTTGGGTGATATCCTTTGAATACGATTTTCTCTTGATTTAGTAAAATCCCGTGAAAGAATCTATTTCCCGGTTTAATCATAGAGTTATAAAATCCCGTTCAATCAGTCATCATGTCTACCAACGTTCCTACAATCATCTCCACTGTTTCCGAGGATGTTCAAGCAGCTGGTTCAGATACTCGTCCACCCATGCTTGACATAACAGACTACGACTCTTGGGCTCAAAGAATCATATTGTACTGTCTTGGAAAGAAAAATGGGGTCAACATTCTCAAATCGATTGATGAAGGACCATATCGGGTTGAGACTACTAGAGACATAATTGATACTGCTGAAGATGGTACATTGATTTACGGAATGGACAGACCAAAGATGTATGATGAGCTCAATGATAAGGAGAAGAAGAGATTCGATGCAGATATCAAGGCTTCTAACATCATATTGCAAGGTCTTCCAAAAGACATATACAAGCTTATCAACCACAACACTGAAGCAAAGGCAGTATGGGATAATGTTAAGATGCTTCTCTCGGGTTCTGAATTAACTATGGAAGACAGAGAATCTCAACTCTATGATGAATTTGAGCACTTCAAGATGAAACAAGATGAGAGTGTCTATGAGTATTACGTGAGATTCCACAAGCTTGTTAATGACATGAGGAACATCAGAATGACTATGAAAAACATTTAGTTAAACTCAAAGTTTGTGAACAACATGAATCCCGAATGGCACAAGTTTGTCACCTCTGTGAAGCTAACCAAAGGATTGAAGAATACAAACTATGAGCAGCTCTATGCCTTCCTTCTTAAGAATGAGAGACATGCCATGTTTGAAAAGAGGATTCTTGAACAATTCAAAACAAATCCAGGAGAGACAAGCTCATCAAATGATTCAACTGCCTTCTACTCAAACATTGGGATTACCACTAAAGCTTCACAAGTTATACCCATGGGTGATGGAACTCACAAACTCATTCCCGATCCTAAATTCAAACAAGCTGATCTTGCTGATGCGCGTGGGTAACTTCATTAATCAACTGGCTCTCTGATTAGTCAAAACACTGAACTCTCTCCCACACACCAACAATAACCTCAGAACAGCATCTAATCCACACAATCAAGCCACTGTCAGTGACGGGAAGGTTATAGTACAACCAGTTCAAGAAAGGCAGTATGAACAAGGAAGAGGTGGAGTTGGTAGAGGATATGTGGCAAATCAGAATAGGGGAAGAAATGGAAATCAAGGTCAAGTTAAGACGATCAAGTGTTACAACTATGGAGGTGAGGGTCACATTGCAAGGAACTGCACATCGCCAAAACGCCCTTAAAATGCTGAATACTTCAGGGATAAGATGTTGCTTGTTCAAGCCGAGGATAATGGTGTAGCTTTGGATGAAGAAGAGTTGTTATTTCTTGCTGAGGGAAATGCCAAGACGTATGATGTAGATGTGGATGAGCAGCCTATTCAGGAGATAGGTCACAATCATCAGAATGCCTTTCAAGTAGCTGACTGTGATGCATACGACTCTGATGTTGATGATGGACCTACTGTACAAACAATTTTCATGGCTAGCATTTCTCCAATGGTCTCTCCTAAGGTCTCATCTTCACCACAAGCTGGTCCATCCAAAGACAAACTTATTTATGAGGTACTAAAACTATACGATGATGCTGATATGCAAAAGATGCATGACAAAGTACAATCAACTGAAACTATTGAGTCAAATATTGAAGATATGGGTAATATCAATGTTGTCCCATATGATCAATATGTGAAACAAAGTGAAAGTGAAGTTGTACCAAGTGATGCATCTTCTGCAGTCAACGATAACTATGTTTTTGATGAATACACCACATGTGCCCCTAATGATTACATTATCTCGAACTGAATGCCTATAAAGAACGTGTTGCTATTTATGAACAACGTGCTAAATTTGAGTTGACAACCCGTGAGCAGGAAATGGATGACCAAATGCCTACAACTATTAGAAAAAGTAGGTTTAGAGAAGAAGTATTAAAACAAGAGTTAAACTCCTTACAAGAAAAGCTTTCTAAAACTGCTAAGCAAAAACAAGAACTTCAAGAAAATGTTAAAATGCTTAAGCAAGAATTTAGCGTTAAGGAATCAAAACTTTTGAATGATTTTTCTAATCTAAAAACCTTGAAAAACAAGCTTGAAAATAAGTTGTACGTACAAGGAAATACCATTCAGACTGCTCACTTAATCACTAAGCACAGAGTTTTAAGTGATAAGCATAGTACTCCCCTTGTTGAGGAACCAAATCCAGAAGTTGTTAAAAAGGCTAAAGCTGCCCATAAGGTTATTTATGATGGCAATGAAATTCTTAAGCCTAGACAGAAACCTAGTTTCACTGAGTGCTTGAGGAAGATAAGAAATCGGATGAAGTCACTAGGGAAAAGATGAACAAGAAACTAGATGATCCTAAATGTAAAGAGAAGAAAATAAATATCACACCCCATGATTACAAGAAGGAGAATTGGATTTCCTTGAAAATTTTAGCCTCGGACATTGTTAACACCCGAACAAGTGTTCGGAAAAGGATTTAGATAAGCAAAAGCAGAGAATCTTGTTGTAACAAACCCCCCCTTTAGGAAAATGCCTTCAGCGACTGTGTATCCTCCCAATACACCAATGCATTTAGTTCCTAGGACTATTGCCGCTAAAAGCAAGACCTTAATCAGTCAATATGTTATTCTTTAACTATTTGTCGATTTTGAGAAAACTTGTAAGAAAAGGATCACTGATGAGTGCGTATTCACTCATCATTTTAGGTCAAAACTGAGCTGCAAAACATTTAAAAACACTCCGAAAAGCATCAAAATACTAAAAATATCTCAAAATTGTGTTTTATATGTTTCAGATGCAAAACTAATGAAAAACGAACAAAGTTTGCATAATTGGCAGTTTCAGTCCCCCAACTTTTAAAAAATGGCAACTTTAGTCCCTGGAATTTCAAAGAATGACAGAATTTACCCCTGGACATTTTAATTTGGAAAATAAACATTTTTAGTCCTTTGGTAATTCTTACTTGTCAAAATTGGTCTTTTTGAGAATTTTTGGAAAACTACAATTTCAGTCCTTCAAGTATCACAAATGACAGATTCGGTCCCTTGGTTTATTTGAGATTCACAAGAAAGGCCCTTGGAATACTTTGCAGAGATTACATTAATGGTCCTTGGATGTTCGGATGTTACACATTTGGTCCCCTAATGTTTAAATGGACTAATAATCTAGTCCTAAGTTCCAAACCAAGCTTAGGCCCAAAATAAACACACAGGTCCAATAATTCCAACCCACAACCCAAATCCTTACCCAACCCATACCCGGTCAAAACACTGATAACAAAACCTAACCCGCTCCTTCTTCTTCCCCATTTTTCCCGCCCACACAACCTTTACCAATCTCCTAGAAAACCCTAGATACCCTAAGCTTCTTTCTCTTCAACCCAAACACTCCACCCCCATTTACCCTTTTACCCAGCTACACCTAAACCAAGACCCACCTTCATCTCTTTACCCAAATAATCCCAACTCCCAAACCCACTACCCCTTCCCCCATGACTTGCCACTGTGGCAATCCAAGGATAAAAATCCTCAGTGGACGGCTTAGATGATCTCCTCATATGTACCTACTTGATGGAAGGCCAAGATTGAACAAAAGAAGCACAAAGGATGGATTTAACTTAGCTGCTCACACAAAAGAAACACAAGAGGAGATTGAAGTGAAGACCCAAGTAGCTTAGGTTTAGTATAAATAGGAGCAATGTAAGCCTGAGAAAAGGCACCCCTAGTTTTTGAGTAGAAATATTTTCAGTTTAAGTTTTTCTTTGTAATCTTTAACTTTATTTGAATGAAAAGCTACTTTAAGTTTAACTTGTTCTCTTTTGATTCTAGTCATTATTAATCTTGGTTATTAGCTTAGTCACTTGATTTTCAGAAAAGAAAAGAAATTTGGGGTCAAAATCTTTTGCATCAGGGGTGTTTGTTTTAAAGGAGAAAAGAGTCAAAAATGGATTTTTACCCACTTTGACCATTGCAGTCAAATTAGTCTCGATACCATTAGTTAGTTTCACAAGGTTTCATTTGGTTTGAAAAAGTTTTGTAGCATTGAAAAAGTTTGTTTTCTTGTTTCTGAAACCAAAACAGCAGCAGAGCTGTTGAATGGCTGCTGTTCTTAGGCAAATTTTACAAGCTTATTTGATACTAAAAACATGCAAAGCTAGCTTTTCCTCAATCTTTACAAGCTCAACTTCTTACTTGTCCATTTTAATTTAACCTCAGTTTAGCTTAGCTTGGTGCAAATTTGAGTTTAAAACTGTCCTGCACCAGCTATAGCTCTGTCTCCGCAAACAAGTCCATAACAAGCTGATAACAACTTATTTTTAAGCTGTTAAAAGTTCTTTTTTTTGCTCTCCAAAGCAGTTTTTCTAGAAGTCACCTATGCTAACTTTAGTGTTGCAGCTTTACATGATCTTGGAAGCTCAGTCTTTAGCTTATAAATAAGCTAAAAACGACTCCTCATTTCTGTTTTGCGGCCAGTACTTACACATGTCTTTCTTCATTATCTTTTTTTAATACTTATAAGTAGGTTAGTTTAATTAAACTTAGCTTATTAGGCATCCCCTTAATGCTTATTTTTTTTAGTTTAACTTAGTTTTAGGACTTTTTAGATCTCATGCTACAGCCAACTGTTCTTCCCTTTTGCTAGTGCCTTTTAGCTTATTACTAGATTAATTAGGATTACATCTAGTTTATTGAGTGACTTTGATAGCTTATTGGTGTCTAGTTTTCTCCCTCAACTGCTTATGTAACTGCATAGAGGGGTGTTTGGTTTAGTTTCCACAAGTTGTCCCAAACAGTTTGTTTGGTGTTCTTCTAAGATTGAAAGTAAAAAAAAAAAAAAAAGGGGAAAGACTTGCATTTTAATCTTTGTAAGTGGTTTCAAAAAGAAAAAAATGGTTTTGTTTAATGTAGTTTGATAGCAGTAGCTAATAAGGTGTTATACAGCTTATTCTTGGGTTTAGTTCAGTAAGTTTTTAGAAAAGTTTGTAATTTAATCTAGTAAAAAAGGCTGAGAAAGAAAGAAATCAAAGAAAAATGTTTTGCAAAAAACTGGCGTGGCTGGGACTCGAACCCACGCCACCCAGCTCACACATAACACTCCTATCCAACTGCGCCCTTGGGTCTTGTCTCGTTGGATTTTACACAAACTAATCCTTTAAGGCACTTAGGCAGTTTGTACTATAAGCTCTTTTGAGCTTATTTCCAGCTTATTTCATTAAGCAACATACTGTTTTCTTATTGTTCTTAGATCTAGCATAACCTAAAGTAGTTTTCTGTAAAATTTCAGATTTTTCTATATTAGTTTAATATTTTTAATCATTTAATTAGTGTAAAATCATTTTTAATTCATAGAAATTAATTTAAAAGTCGAAAAAATATTCCGCTTTTTTCTAAAATCATTTTTAGTCAAATAGGTCGTAGGAAAATTGGTTTCACACCCGTAGCCCTTAAATTGCAAAACTTTTACGTTTATGGCTCGGGTTGTTTTCCCGTTTTTACGTTTTTGCGTTTTTGCACCCTAGGACTTAGTGTAGCTTCGTTTTATCATTCCTTAGGCTTAGTGATAGTTAATTTTTAGTTTATTAGGGTTCCCTTGCCTTAATTACTTTCCCGTTCATTTAAATTGTAGAATTAAGTAATCAAATCCAAATCATTAAAAGCCAATTCAAGTCCATAATCACGAAACTCAACGAATCCTTCCATTCACACCTCGTTGGGACCGACCGGGAAATCACTTTCCGTATCACTTTATCACACCCGTGAGATTTGATACGTTGGCCTTTTCCTAAAGGGTTGATTTGTCGAATTTTACGGTTATTTTGATATACGTTGATATTGTGATTTTCACCACTCACTTCACAACGAATCAAATTTTGGCATTGCCGCTTGGGAGGTGTGTTGCGACAATATCGTGAAGTTTTGCGATTAGTGACTTGAAGAACCTTCCTCGTGAAGTTATTGTTTTTATAAAATACAAAAATACAAAAATATTTTTCTTTTCTTTGTATATATATGTAAAAGATTAAAAATACAAAAAGATTTTCCTTGTTGTTTTAAATAAATAGAAGACACAATAAATATAACATTCTTACGAGGTGTTATCATTATAAGTTCCCGAACAAAAGATTTAAAACTTGCCTTTGTGTCGCTCGTGTTTTGGTTTACTTTTATCGGTTTAACAAACTGTGTGAGGGGTATAAGGACGGCCTGACATTAAATTGCGGTTGTAAAGAGACGGGTTTTAATAAGCTTCGCGCTGACCTACAAAGTCTCTCCGCTCCTTTGTGCGTTTTACTTATAGAAGTGATCATTTCACGTGGGATTATTGGTTTAAGTTCACTGTTGTTTTGCCTCGGTCTTGTTTTAATTGAAAGTGTTGTTTTTGGAAGTGCATGCGCACCGCTTTTCGCATAGCTCGTAGGCGTAACCGTAACCAAGAAAACGTATAACCCAAAAGATTCTTCGTTCCCCGTTTTCATAATTCTCTTGTCTCCTCGAGTTTCGTCTAGTGCATGCGCACTCGTTCTTCTAGATCATTGAGCCCTTTTCGTGATCTAGTAGAAATTCCTAGAAGACGTTCTCATCGACGTCTGCCGAATAGTCGAACCGAGATTCGTACTATTCCAAACAACAATATGGCAGACGAACGAACTATGGCAGAGATGCTCCAGGCACCCACCGAGGGTTATGGAGATGCCATTGTTTTACCTCCAATCAATTCTGATCACTTTGAATTGAAGACGCATTTGATCCAACTTGTGTCTACGAATCAATTCCACGGGTTTGATCGAGAAGACCCGTATGCACACATCCGTTGGTTTAACAAGTTGACCTCAACTATCAATTACAAGGATGTGCCACAAAAAGTGATCAAATTGATGCTCTTCCCGTTCTCACTTGAGGGGGGCCGGTTTGGCTGGAAAAGAACCCCTCGATCCATCGAAACATGGGAGGATCTTGTTCAAAAATTTGTCAATTATTTCTTTCCTCCATCAAAGACGACTAATCTAAAAAATGAAATTTCGGTTTCGTCAAAACTTCGATGAAAACTTTGGAGAGGCATGGGAGAGATTCAAAGATCTCCTCAGGAAATGTCCCCATCATGAATTCCGCGAGCTTCAACAAGTTAATATCTTTTATAATGGGTTGAACGGTAGCGATCAAGATTCTTTGAACGCAGCCGCCGGTGGCAATATCTTGAATCGTAAGCCTAAAGATGTGATTGAGATTTGCGAAATAAAATCAAAAGTTCCTATTTCTCGCAACAAAGTCAATATTCCGAACACTCCGCTTCTTCATCCGCAACTCTTCGAGTTAGCCGCTCCGTTAGCCGCTCTAACGGACGTCATCCGTTGTATGATGAAAGAAGTAAAGGAAATCAAAAGCGAAATTCATAAACCGGAACCAATCAAAGCCGTGAACAAGGTGTGTGAAACTTGTAGTGGTCCACATGCGTATTATGATTGTCCAGCAACCGATGCTTCTTTTTACCAAGCTCCCGTAGCTTCTGTGAACCACAATCAATACCGACCACAAGCTGATCCTCAACACCGTGCACCTAGCGGTATGACACCACCTGGTTTTCCCCCTGTGCAAAACCATGGCAATCAGAATCGTTTTGTTCCAAATCAAGGACAAAACTTCAATGACTCTCAAAATTTCAATCGAACGGAACAATTTCAACCAACCATATCAAGCTCCTAATCATCAAAGTTATCAACAACCCCCTCAAGCTCCCATGCCAAATGACTTCATGAAAATGACTGAGTCAAACATGCGTTCAATGCAAACTCAGATCAATAACATGAGAGGTGAGCTAAAAAGGAAATTGATACCACATTGTCTCGGCAGACAAATGAGTTAAAGAATATGATGAGCGGTTTCATGAACATGAATATGAACAAAGCTTCATCATCTTCTGGAGGACTCCCAAGCAATACAATTCCTAATCCAAATGCCGAGTTGAAAGCCGTCACCACTCGTAGTGGTAAGACGCACAATGGACCTTCGACTCCAATGCCCCTCCTCCTGTGGCATTGAGTCAAGTTACCAAGGAGACAACGGACAAGGTGCATTATTCAAGCCCACGAAGTACCGCACACGTCCCACCTTCGGTAGTCCAAGCCTCAAGTCCGGAACCCGAAGTTCCAAAGACAAATTCGAGCGGAAAACACTTCCATCCGGCTCAAAAGTCTAGTCAGCTTCCTTACCCATCAAGAATGAATGATGAGAAGCTCAAAGACAAAAACAAAGAGCAAATGGAAAAATTTTTCCAAATCTTCAATGAGCTTCACTTTGATATAAGCTTCGTTGATGCGCTCGTTCTAATGCCTAAATTTGCATCCACGCTTAAAGGCTTACTGACCAACAAAGATAAGTTATCTGAGATGGCTAAAACCCCTCTAAATGAGCAATGCTCAGCGACCATTCTTAATAAGCTTCCCGAAAAGCTTGAAGACCCGGCGGTTTTAATCCGTGTGATTTCTTGGGGATGTTTCAATGTTACTCCGCCTTGGCGATCTTGGCGCTAGCATTAACCTCATGCCACTCTCAGTATGGAAGAAACTGTCTCTTCCTAAACTTTCATCCCCTTGTATGACACTCGAGCTAGCGGACCGTACCCAAACTCGTCCGCTTGGGATAGCCGAAGATGTCGTGGTGAAAGTAGGGAAGTTTCACTTTCACGACTTTGTTGTGGTAGACTTTGATGCAGATCCTAGAGTTCCCCTCATCTTAGGGAGAGCTTTCTTGAGAACGAGCCGTGCTCTAATCGATGTATTTCTTTGAAGAGTTGACCATACGGGTTGACAACGAAGAACTCACGTTTAATATCAACCAGAACTCCAAACCTCTATACAAACATAGTGTTGCCACAATTGATCAAAAATCTGAAAGAATCAATGCAACACTCTCAAATTTCATGGTCAAGAGGAGTCACCAAAAACGTCTTTGAGCTAAAAGCTTTGAAAATCAACCCTAGTTCAAACAAATGGTTTGAATGTTGTACCAAGGAAGTCCAGAGTGTTCTTGATGATGATGATCTAGAATCGGAGACTTTATCGGAAGTGGTGGAAATTGCTAGCTCTAAGAGCACACCACTTGTCCCACCTCCGGAATCAGTTTATCGCATCGAGTTTGTTAACTCTGTGAATGAAACCAAACTCTCTTCGGTTTCATCTGGATTGGATGATGATGTTTGTAATCCAATGGGAGACATTCTTCCCATTGATGAATTGCTCAACAATGATCCATCATCCCCTAGTCTTCTTATTCCCGACTCTTCCATCCCTTCTCTCACTCCTGATGAGGAAGATGACAACTTTTGGAATGAAGTCGATGCATTTCTTAGTGATGATTCAATTCCAACAGGAATTGATAACACTTACTTGGATCCGGAGGGAGACATCCTTTTTCTGGAAAATCTGTTGAATGAAGAACCATTTCCAACCCTCCCTCCCGGACATCTTCTTGACAATCACCATCTAAGCTCCAAGTTTAAGCTTAAAAATGTCAAAACTGGTGATTTGCTTCTCTCTGATGAGGAATGGACTTGCATTCTCATGTACGTCTTTATTCCATTCTTCACAGATGGTGTGGTTGCTCTTTCCCTTTTCTCTTTCGGGAATGAGGACACCATCTTTGACCCGGTATCATCCTTTATAGTTTCTACTATTAACAATACCGCGGGTGTATCTCATCGGTGTGGAACTTTCTGATGTTCATATGTTTATCAACACGTGAACGAAAGTCCGATCGAGATTGGTTTTCCACGTTGCTTCCCCAAGAACAAATGAATACGGGGTCGAGTCAAGCTAGCGACTCGGGAATCAAAAACAGTAGCACGCTATATGGGTTTTCACCCATATTTCTGATTTCTTTCTACTTTCTACCACCCTAGTGTGGGGGTTGCCCCCATGTTAAAAATCTTCTTTCTAAATAATGGCGTAGTATTTCCCTTTTACGTTCTTTGTTTCGGCATAACCGCCGGTACTTTGAATATTGAGGGCAATATTCATTTCTAGTGTGGGGGGGAATTCTCACGAATTTTATCATATAATTATATTAATTCCCCCGTTTTTGGCCAAAATTTTTTTTTTTTTGGAGTAAGTGTTTTACACTTACTCATTTGGTTATCAGTCCGCCATGTCTGTAAGACAAAAGGATTGGCTAATCCAGGAGCAAACGGCTCTTGGTAAAGATATCTCAAATCCGTTGACGGCTTGCAATTTGCCCAAAATTGTATGGTGTTCAGTTCACCATATCTTTAATTAGTGAAGAGTTGGCTAGCCCGCAAGTTTATGGCTTGTGGTAAAGGCAGTTGGAAATCCATAATTGGTAATCGACTCACCAAAGATAATAGTGATAATTTATCTAAGAGTTGGCTAGTCCAGAAGGGTACGGCTTCCGGTAAAGACAAATCAAAACCGTTAAAAGCTGGTGGTTTGCTCAAAATCACATGGTTATCGGTGTACCATAGTTCTCACTTGAACTAAAACATTTGGCTACTCCAGAAGTAATGGCTTTTGGTAAAGAGACTCAAATCCATTAAGTTTTCTCAAAAGATTGCTAGGGACTAGCAATGTTTTAGTGTGGGGATTTGATGAGTGCTTATTCACTCATCATTTTAGGTCAAAACGGTACACCAAAACATTTAAAACACTCGAAAAGCATCAAAATACTAAAAATATCTCAAAATTGTGTTTTATATGTTTTGGATGCAAAACTAATGAAAAACGAACAAAGTTTGCATAATTGGCGGTTTAGTCCCCAACTTTTAAAAATGGCAACTTTAGTCCACGGAATTTCAAAGAATGACAGAATTTACCCCTGGACATTTTAATTTGGAAAATAAACATTTTTAGTCCTTTGGTAATTCTTACTTGTCAAAATTGGTCTTTTTGAGAATTTTTGGAAAACTACAATTTCAGTCCTTCAAGTATCACAAATGACAGATTCGGTCCCTTGGTTTATTTGAGATTCACAAGAAAGGCCCTTGGAATACTTTGCAGAGATTACATTAATGGTCCTTGGATGTTCGGATGTTACACATTTGGTCCCCTAATGTTTAAATGGACTAATAATCTAGTCCTAAGTTCCAAACCAAGCTTAGGCCCAAAATAAACACACAGGTCCAATAATTCCAACCCACAACCCAAATCCTTACCCAACCCATACCGGTCAAAACACGATAACAAAACCTAACCCGCTCCTTCTTCTTCCCCATTTTTCCCGCCCACACAACCTTTACCAATCTCCTAGAAAACCCTAGATACCCTAAGCTTCTTTCTCTTCAACCCAAACACTCCACCCCCATTTACCCTTTTGCCAGCTACACCTAAACCAAGACCCACCTTCATCTCTTTACCCAAATAATCCCAACTCCCAAACCCACTACCCCTTCCCCATGACTTGCCCTTGTGGCAATCCAAGGATAAAATCCTCGATGGGCGGCTTAGATGATCTCCTCATATGTACCTACTTGATGGAAGGCCAGATTGAACAAAGAAGCACAAAGGATGGATTTAACTTACACTTGCTCACACAAAGAAACACAAGAGGAGATTGAAGTGAAGACCCAAGTAGCTTAGGTTTAGTATAAATAGGAGCAATGTAAGCCTGAGAAAAGGCACCCCTAGTTTTTGAGTAGAAATATTTTCAGTTTAAGTTTTTCTTTGTAATCTTTAACTTTATTTGAATGAAAAGCTACTTTAAGTTTAACTTGTTCTCTTTTGATTCTAGTCATTATTAATCTTGGTTATTAGCTTAGTCACTTGATTTTCAGAAAAGAAAAGAAATTTGGGGTCAAAATCTTTTGCATCAGGGGTGTTTGTTTTAAAGGAGAAAAGAGTCAAAAATGGATTTTTACCCACTTTGACCATTGCAGTCAAATTAGTCTCGATACCATTAGTTAGTTTCACAAGGTTTCATTTGGTTTGAAAAAGTTTTGTAGCATTGAAAAAGTTTGTTTTCTTGTTTACGAAACCAAAACGGCCAGAGCTGTTGAATGGCTGCTGTTCTTAGGCAAATTTTACAAGCTTATTTGATACTAAAAACATGCAAAGCTAGCTTTTCCTCAATCTTTACAAGCTCAACTTCTTACTTGTCCATTTTAATTTAACCTCAGTTTAGCTTAGCTTGGTGCAAATTTGAGTTTAAAACGTCACCGCACCACTATAGCTCTGTCTCGACAAACAAGTCCATAACAAGTGATAACAACTTATTTTTAAGTTGTTAAAAGTTCTTTTTGCTCTCCAAAGCGTTTTCTAGAAGTCACCTATGCTAACTTTAGTATTGCAGCTTTACATGATCTTGGAAGCTCAGTCTTTAGCTTATAAATAAGCTAAAAACAGCTCCTCAGCTGCTGTTTTGCAGCCAGCTGCAGCCGCACAGGTCTTTCTTCATTATCTTTTTTTAATACTTATAAGTAGGTTAGTTTAATTAAACTTAGCTTATTAGGCATCCCCTTAATGCTTATTTTTTTTAGTTTAACTTAGTTTTAGGACTTTTTAGATCTCATGCTACAGCCAACTGTTCTTCCCTTTTGCTAGTGCCTTTTAGCTTATTACTAGATTAATTAGGATTACATCTAGTTTATTGAGTGACTTTGATAGCTTATTGGTGTCTAGTTTTCTCCCTCAACTGCTTATGTAACTGCATAGAGGGGTGTTTGGTTTAGTTTCCACAAGTTGTCCCAAACAGTTTGTTTGGTGTTCTTCTAAGATTGAAAGTAAAAAAAAAAAAAAAAGGGGAAAGACTTGCATTTTAATCTTTGTAAGTGGTTTCAAAAAGAAAAAAATGGTTTTGTTTAATGTAGTTTGATAGCAGTAGCTAATAAGGTGTTATACAGCTTATTCTTGGGTTTAGTTGATAAGTTTTTAGAAAAGTTTGTAATTTAATCTAGTAAAAAGGTGAGAAAGAAAGAAATCAAAGAAAAATGTTTTGCAAAAAACTGGCGTGGCTGGGACTCGAACCCACGCCACCCAGCTCACACATAACACTCCTATCCAACTGCGCCCTTGGGTCTTGTCTCGTTGGATTTTACACAAACTAATCCTTTAAGGCACTTAGGCAGTTTGTACTATAAGCTCTTTTGAGCTTATTTCCAGCTTATTTCATTAAGCAACATACTGTTTTCTTATTGTTCTTAGATCTAGCATAACCTAAAGTAGTTTTCTGTAAAATTTCAGATTTTTCTATATTAGTTTAATATTTTTAATCATTTAATTAGTGTAAAATCATTTTTAATTCATAGAAATTAATTTAAAAGTCGAAAAAATATTCCGCTTTTTTCTAAAATCATTTTTAGTCAAATAGGTCGTAGGAAAATTGGTTTCACACCCGTAGCCCTTAAATTGCAAAACTTTTACGTTTATGGCTCGGGTTGTTTTCCCGTTTTTACGTTTTTGCGTTTTTGCACCCTAGGACTTAGTGTAGCTTCGTTTTATCATTCCTTAGGCTTAGTGATAGTTAATTTTTAGTTTATTAGGGTTCCCTTGCCTTAATTACTTTCCCGTTCATTAAATTGTAGAATTCGTAATCAAATCCAAATCATTAAAAGCCAATTCAAGTCCATAATCACGAAACTCAACGAATCCTTCCATTCACACCTCGTTGGGACACGACCCGGGGAAATCACTTTCCCGGTATCACTTTTATCACACCCGTGAGATTTGATACGTTGGCCTTTTTCCTAAAGGGTTGATTTGTCGAATTTTACGGTTATTTTGATATACGTTGATATTGTGTTTTTCACCACTCACTTCACAACGAATCAATCACACCCACTGGGATAACTGAAGGAGAAAGGGGTTTTGAACAAACAAAAGAATGCTATCTAACTGAGGTCATGCCTTTCTTCAAACTACTAAAAGATCATTTTGAGAGTCTTAAAAAGGGGATAAATTCAGATATTAAAGGAATGGAAAAGGAATTTGATGCAATGATAGTTGAGGTTAGTGACTATGAGCGAGCATTAAAATATAATGAGATTGAGAGGAAGAACTTGCATACCTTGAATGAGAATCTTATTTCTGAATGTATTATTCAAGATGTGTTTTACAGCACTACGAATTGCTCCATTAATGCTTCTCAATTTCATGAATTATCTGTTGCTCTGAAAGTCTCTCATGATCGTGTCATTGAGCTTGAAAAGATTAATTCGAAACTTAATGAGAAAATTGATTAGGATGATCACGATAATTTGGTAAAGCATCTTTCTAAACTAGAAGTTGAACATTTTGATTTACAACTAAAATATCAACATCTAAAAGAAAATGTTAAAACCTCAAATATCAAGACATCCTTGGATGCTCCTGAATTTGATGCAGTTTTTGAAATTAGCAAACGTGATGAACAGATTCGAGCTCATTGTAACACGATCAAAAAGTTGAAAGCCCAAATCTCTCAATTGAAGGGTGAAAAGAACAATGTGATTGGATCCCAAATGCCTCCTCCTTTAGATTCTCAATACTCTCAAACTTTTCATCTTCAAAACTTAGTTAATGCCTTACAAAAGGAAAACGAGAGTTTTCTAGAAGAAAATGAAAAAGTTAAACGACACTTTAAAGAGTTATATGATTCAATGAAAGTCACCCGTGACCAAAACAACGAAAAATAACGTCTTTACAAAAGGAAATTGAGAATCTGAGAAGTCAGGAAATGGGAAAGCGCCACTTGTTTTCAATAAGAATGTTGTCTCAAAGTCACCCTTAGACTGCAAATACACTGTGACAGTTTAATATATTCCTCCTCATCTTAGGAATAATGAACATGCTTTTCATGACTACTGTGCTTACCTTAAGGATAGTCTAGAATGTCTCCGTGAGATTGTCGAAGAGGATTTCATTAACAAACCTCTTGATAGAGAAATTAGGTTTGCTTGCCTCTAGGCCAAACGATCTCAAGAGCTGCTAGAATGTGTAATTGCAACATGTCCTAAATCCTTATCCTTAGGTGCAAAAGGCAAAGTTGTGATGCCTTGTTTTATGCCTAGTGCCGAGCCTTCAAGCCATTCTAGGCCCAGTTTTAAGAAAGTGTACATCAATGTGTCGTCTAGTAATACAGATCCTTGCACGTCTAGTTCAGGAATGCAAAAAGTAGATCAACCAACTATTGTTCCCATAATTCCCTCTACAGGAGTAATCAGTGACATTAAAGCGAGCAGATCAAAGTCTCAAGACAATACAAGGAATGATAGGACCTTGCAAGCTAAAAATGTGCATTGGAAGAGAGTAGAAGACCAACCTAGGAACTTTAAGCTTGAGTTGAATAAAACGAATCGTGTTGATTTTAGTATTAGCCTTAGGTCTTGTAATTAATTCGAATTCGATACTATTTGCAAACCTTGTAATGATGTATGCTTGAATTCTTTGCTAATCATGAATGTGGTGTGAATGCTTTGTCTAATGCTGTCAAATGCCCAGTTAAAAGTGTTAAGGCTAATAATCGTGCAAAGAAAGCTAAAAGGCAAAGACGAAAGATTGTTAGAAAACAGTGGAAACCCACGGGAAGAACATTTATAAAGATAGGTTATTATTGGATACCTTTTGGCCATAAGAATAATCAGTTTTGCCCTCAAACTGCTAAGACTATGCCCACTAGAAAATGGAGGCCTACTGGTAGAATTATTCCCTTAAGAAGTGAACATACTTTGAATAGGTCAAATACAGACACCAGCATTGCATCTATTCCCAATGATTCCATTGCTTCTACTCCTGATATGGATGTTTCTATTTCTGATGTGGGTGTTCCAAGCACTGTTACTAACCAAGTGGAACCCATTCTTGCATGGGGATCCCAATTATCCAGTTATCCATTCTTGTCTGTGTTCAACTGCAGATCGTTCAAATCGTTTTGTGGTACTGGACTCGGCTGTTCCAAGCATATGACTGGAGACCGGTCGCGGCTCATGAACTTCGTGAGCAAATTCATCGAGACAATTAGATTTGGGAATGATCATTTCGGTGCAATTATGGGTTATGGTGACTATGTAGTTGGTAAAAGTGTAATCTCCAGAGTATATTATGTGGAAGGACTTGGTCATAATTTGTTCTCTGTTGGTCAATTCTGTGATTCCGATCTAGAGGTGGCCTTTAGAAAACATACGTGCTTCGTTAGACAACTTGACGGTGTGGAATTATTAAGAGGTACTCGAGGTTCTAACCTATACACCATTTCTATCGAAGACATGATGAAGTCTTCTCCAATCTGCTTGTTGTCAAAGGCTTCTAAAATAAAGTCATGGTTATGGCATCGTCGTCTCAATCACTTGAACTTCGGCACCATAAACAACCTTTCCAGAAAGGATCTTGTCAGAGGCTTACCCAGATTAAAATATAGATCATCTTTGTTCAGACATGCCAAGGGAAAAAGCACGAAATATGCCCACAAACCAAAACCCACAAACTCTGTAATGGAAGTCCTTCATACTCTTCATATGGATCTGTGTGGCCCAATGAGAGTGCAAACTATTAATGGGAAGAGATATGTGTTAGTAGTGGTTGATGACTACTCCATATTCACTTAGGTTAAGTTTTTGAGGACGAAGGATGAAACTCCGGATGTCATCATTAAACTCATTAAACAACTTCAGATCCGTCTCAACAAAATAGTTTGAATCGTCCGTACTGACAATGGAACTGAGTTTGTTAATAAAGATCTCAATGAATTTTATGGAAATGTTGGAATCAGTCCCCAAAGAAGTGTTCCTCGAACTCCTTAACAGAACGGTGTAGTTGAAAGACGAAATCGAACTCTTGTAGAAGCCGCAAGGACAATGCTGATTTACTCAAAGGTTCCAATGTTTCTATGGGCTGAAGCTATTGCCACTGCTTGTTACACTCAAAATCGATCTCTAATTCACACTTCTTATGTAAAGACTCCTTATGAACTTGTCCACAATAGAAAACCAGATCTATCATACCTTCGTGTGTTTGGTGCTTTATGTTATCCAACTAATGATGGTCAAGATTTAGGAAAACTGAGAGCTAAAGCGGACATTGGAGTTTTTGTAGGCTATGCACCAAACAGAAAAGGTTACTGAATCTATAACAAGAGAACCCGAAATATCATGGAAACAATTCACGTCCACGTTTGATGAGTCTGACCGGTCAAATGGCTCCTGGACATTCCAGTTCTGGACCCGCACTTCAAAACAGTCCCATTGGTTCATCTCTTGTACCAAACTCCTCTTAAGCAATTCCATATGTACCTCCTTCAGAAGTTGATTTAAAGAAACTGTTTGATCCAATGTTTGATGAACAATTTGAGCCAAGTAACAATGATATGTCAATCCAATCAACAGAGGCTGCTTCTATCCCTGTCAATGAAATTAACCCTTCAAATTCTATGTCATTAAGCCAAGAAGCGCCTGCTGCTGACCAATCTGGTTCATCAACAAATCTTCAATCATCAAGTATACATCATGGAAATGCTTCTGATTCACAGGATGAAGTCAATCCCTTTGTTACTCCCGAAGATGCTCCATTTGAAAATATATTTGCTCTTGAATCATCATCTGAACCATCTTCTACGAGGAGACATCGACTCTGCTACTTCAGTCCCTCAACAACAGCCACATGAACACCTCTGAAAATGGACTCACGATCATCCATTAGACAACATCATTGGAAATCCATCTCGTCCAGTATCCACACGGAAACAACTTGCAACCGATGCCTTATGGTGCTTCTTCAACTCCGTACTCTCTAAGATCGAACCAAAAGATGTTAAAACCGCCATGAATGAAGAAAGCTGGTTCAATGCCATGCAAGAAGAAATTCATGAGTTTGATCGTCTCGATGTATGGGAATTAGTACTTGCTCCAGATTGTGCTATGATCATTGCTCTCAAGTGGATCTCCAAAGTAAAGCTTGATGAGCATGGTGATGTTTTAAAGAATAAGGCTAGATTGGTTGCAAAAGGATACCGTCAGGAGGAGGGCATAGACTTTGAAGAATCATTTGCTCCAGTGGCTCGAATCGAGGCAATTAGAATATTCTTAGCTAATGCTGCAAGTAAGAACATGGTAGTCTATCAGATGGATGTAAAGACGACACAACCTAAAGGCTTTGTGAATCCAGAGCATCCTGCTCACGTTTCTCGTTTGAAGAAAGCTCTTTACGGTTTAAAGCAAGCTCCAAGGGCATGGTATGATACGCTATCAAAGTTTCTTCTATCTACCGGATTCAGCAAAGGAGCAGTTGATCCTACTCTGTTCACCAGGAAGTCAGGCAAACATTTAATTCACGTTCAAATTTATGTTGATGATATCATCTTTGCCTCGACTGACCCCAATGAATGTGATCGTTTTTCAAAAGAAATGGGTTCCAAATTTCAAATGTCAATGATGGGACAAATGTCATTTTTCTTGGGATTACAAATCTCACAAAGTCCCGGAGGCATTTTCATAAATCAATCTAAATATGCAAATGAGATTTTAAAGAAATTTGGATTTGATTCAAGTGACCCCGTTGACACTCCCATGATTGAACGAACCAAGCTTGATGAGGACCACTCGGGGATCATGGTAGACCAAACGAAATATCGTAGTATGATCGGATCCCTGTTGTACCTCACAGCCGAGACTGATATTACATTTCTTTGTATGCATGTGTGCTAGATACCAGGCTAAGCCTACCAAAAAGCACCTTGAAGCGGTTAAACGGGTCTTTCGGTACCTCCAAGGAACCATCAACATGGGACTTTGGTACCCGAAGGACACCGGTATGTCACTAACGGCATATGCGGTGCAGATCATGCGAGTGTCAAGATACTCGTCGAATGCGGAGGAGCTCAATTTTTGGTGATAAGCTTGTGAGTTGGTATTCAAAGAAGCAAATGAGTACTTCTATTTCCTCTACTGCGGAATACATAACCATGTCATCTTGTTGTGCTCAAATCCTTTGGATGAGATCCCAAATATCTGACTATGGCTTTGAATTCAACAAAATCCCTCATCTTGTGATAATAAAAGTGCTATTGCTCTCTCATGCAACAACGTTCAACACTCAAGAGCAAAAGCATATCGACATTCGACATCATTTCATCAGGGAACAAGTGGAAAAAGGTGTGGTGGAACTCTATTTTGTGAGGTCTGAATACCGGTTAGAACATCTTCACCAAAGCCCTTCCAAGAGAACGTTTTGAGTTTATTCTTCCTCGACTTGGCTTGAAAAGCCTTCAACCATAAACACTCAAACGTCTTCAGGAGGAAGACGAGGAGTAAAGGTCTTTCTTCATCTATCTCTTGTAAATATTTATTCAAAAAGCTAAATACAAAAAAATGAAAATCCTCAAAATATATTGTCCTTTTGTCATGTTTTTCTCGATTCGATAATATCTACGGTCTTTATGCTATCATTCAAAGAATGACACAGGACTTTAGATGTTGTTGAATGTTTTAAATCAAAAATATTTTTGGGAGAAAAGAAAACAATGGTTTATTGTCATTTCAGGCAATAACCAGCTCTTTAATGAAAAACGAGCCATGCTTTAAATTGGTTTTCAAATCTCATGCTTTGATTCCATAAAACAATCACCTACTATATAATGAAAACTAATTGCTTTGAAAATTTACTCGGACTCAATTTTTTGAAAATCATCGTATAACAGTTGTCAAAATATCTATCTCTCAATCAACAACTTATGTCATTGATTGAGGGGGAGAATGATTTTCAAATTAAATCAAAAAGTGTATTTTTCAAACAATGGTACCGGACCTTGGTTACTATTATGTTTTCAAAAGATAATCATGCATGTTTAATCAATGGAGTTTAAAGTCTCATAATTCGATCCTTATCAGTTCAAAACGCTTTCATAATCTAGTCACAATTCTCCTTAAAAGCTTTCATGTTAGGAATTAGAAATTCCAGGTATTAAAGAGTCGGTCACCTCAAGTATATATATTCGTTAGAAAGCTCGTAGTCGTAGTTAATTTATGTTAAGTAGTATTTAGTTAAGTAACACCGTGGAGGACGAGACGGTCTTTACCTTGTATGCGATCCACGGCCGTTGTGTGGCGTTTTATTGTAAGACTATAAATACTCTCTACCTTCCAAATTAGAGAGTTGGAGCTATAATAAGATTTTTCTTTCTCTCACTAAGTTCCCTAAACCTCTAACTTTCTCTCTCTAAAAACCTTCTTGTACGCCACTTGTGATTATGGTTTAGTGTGTTTGTGAAATCCAATATGTAACAATTGGTATCAAGAGCCAGGTTAGATCATCTCTTACATATCTTTGGATTTCTAGTGGTTTTTAGGTGGTTTTTGAGTTTGAATAAGTTTAGTGGTTTTTGCATCATTTGGTTGATCTCTATTGTTAAAGTTTGTATTTTGATAGTACTTTTGTGTTTAGAATCATCACAAGTGTTTAGGTTTTGATTTTGAAGGCTTGAATCATCGTGGTTGGGTTGTTTTTGGATTGAAAGGTGGTTGCTTTGTGATTTTCTAGTTAGCGATTTGGTTCTCGGTGTGATATTCATCATAGCGACTTGCTTCATAAAAAGTTAGCGAGTTGGAGTGGTATTTAATAGCGATTTCGTCTTAGCGACTTGTCTATTGAGACAAGCCGACAAAAAGTACACGTAGTGGATTCTCCACTACACGTAGCGACTTGGTGTAAGTTAGCAACTTGTACTTTATATTGTTAGCGACTTGGTGTTAGCGAGTTGGTACCTAGCGAGTTGCTATTTAGCGACTTGAATGTTTAGCGACTTGGTGCTTGCAATTCTTTGTCAAAATTTTGCTAGCGACTTGGATTGTAGCGAGTTGTTATATAGCGACTTGGGACTATAGCGACTTGGCACTTAGCGACTTGGTTCAAAGTTTCCTAGTGACTTGGGTGATATCCTTTGAATACGGTTTTCTCTTGATTTAGTAAAATCCCGTGAAAGAATCTATTTCCGGTTTAATCATAGAGTTATAAAATCCCGTTTAATCAGTCATCATGTCCACCAACGTTAGACAATCATCTCCACTTTGTTGCGAGGATGTTCAAGCAAGCTGGTTCGAGATACTCGTCCACCCATGCTTGACAGAACGGACTTCGACTCTTGGGCTCAAAGAATCGAGATTGTCTTGTCTTGGAAAGGAAAATAGGGTCAACATTCTCAAATCGATTGATGAAGGACCATATCGGGTTGAGACTATTAGAGACATAATTGATCTGTTGAAGATGGTACATTGATTTCTGGAATGGACAGACCAAAGATGTATGATGAGCTCAATGATAAGGAGAAGAAGAGATTCGATCTGAGATATCGGGGCTTCTAACATCATATTGCAAGGTCTTCCAAAAGACATATACAAGCTTATCAACCACAACACTGAAGCAAAGGCAGTATGGGATAATGTTAAGATGCTTCTCTCGGGTTGAATTAACTATGGAAGACAGAGAATCTCAACTCTATGATGAATTTGAGCACTTCAAGATGAAACAAGATGAGAGTGTCTATGAGTACTATGTGAGATTCCATAAGCTTGTAAATGACATGAGGAACATCAGAATGACCATGCCTAACATTCAGTTGAACTCAAAGTTTGTTAACAACATGAATCTGAATGGCACAAGTTTGTCACTTCTGAGAAGCTCACTAAAGGATTGAAGAATACAAACTATGAGCAACTCTATGCCTTTCTTCTCGAGAATGAAGACATGCAAAGTTTGAAAAAGGTTCTTGATCAGTTCAAAACTAATCGGGAGAGACAAGCTCATCAAATGATTCAAGCACTTTCTACTCAAACATTGGAATTACCACCAAAGCATCTCAAGTTATACCCATGGGTGATGACAATCACAAACTCATTCCGATCAATGTTCAAACAAGTTGATGCTGATGCACATGTGGGTAACTTCATTAATCAAGCTGGCTCTCGATTAGTCAAAACATGAACTCTCTCCCACACACCAACAATAACCTGAAGAGCGACATCTAATCCCACAATCAAGCCCTTTGTCGAGAGCGGGAAGGTTATAGTACAACCGTTCAAGAAAAGCGGTATGAACAAGGAAGAGGTGGAGTTGGTAGAGGATATGTGGCAAATCAGAATAGGGGAAGAAATGGAAATCAAGGTCAAGTTAAGACAATCAAGTGTTACAACTGTGGAGGTGAGGGTCACATTGCAAGGAGGCACATCGCCAAAGCGCCCTCAAAATCTTTGAATACTTGAGGATAAGATATTGCTTGTTCAAGCCAGGGATAATGGTGTAGCTTTGGATGAAGAAGAGTTGTTATTTCTTCTTGAGGAAATGCCAAGACGTATATGATGCGGATGTGGATGAGCGACCTATTAGGAGATAGTCACAATCATTAGAATGCCTTTCAAGTAGGCGTGATGCATACGACTCGATGTTGATGATGGACCTCTTGTACAAACAATTTTCATGGCTAGCATTTCTCCAATGGTCTCTCCTAAGGTCTCATCTTCACCACAAGCTGGTCCATCCAAAGACAAACTCATTTCTGAGGTACTAAAACTATACGATGATCTTGATATGCAAAAGATGCATGACAAAGTACAATCAACTGAAACTATTGAGTCAAATATTGAAGATATGGGTAATATCAATGTTGTTCCATATGATGAATATGTGAAACAAAGTGAAAGTGAAGTTGTACCAAGTGATGCATCTTATGCAATCAACGATGACTATGTTTTTGATGAATACACCGCATGTGCCCTAATGATTCATTATCTCTGAACTAAATGCCTATAAAGAATGTGTTGCTATTTATGAACAACGTGCTAAATTTGAGTTGACCACCCATGAGCAGGAAATGGATGACCAAATGCGTACAACTATTAGAAAAAGTAGGTTTAGAGAATAAGTATTAAAACAAGAGTTAAACTCCTTACAAGAAAAGCTTTCTAAAACTGCTTAAGCAAAAACAAGAACTTCAAGAAAATGTTAAAATGCTTAAGCAAGAATTTAGCGTTAAGGAATCAAAACTTTTGAATGATTTTTCTAATCTAAAACCTTGAAAAACAAGCTTGAAAATAAGTTGTACGTACAAGGAAATACCATTGAGTTTGCTCACTTAATCACTAAGCATAGAGTTTTGAGTGATAAGCATAGTACTCCCCTTGTTGAGGAACCAAATCCAGAAGTTGTTAAAAGGCTAGAGCTGCCCATAAGGTTATTTATGATGGCAATGAAATTCTTAAGCCTAGAGAGAAACCGGTTGAGTGCAGCGAGGAAGATAAGAAATCAGATGAAGTCACTAGGGAAAAGATGAACAAGAAACTAGATGATCCTAAATGTAAAAAGAAGAAAATAAATATCACACCCCATGATTACAAGAAGGAGAATTGGATTTCCTTGAACAAGTTTAAGCCACAGACATTGTTAACACCGAACAAGTGTTCCGGAAAAGGATTTAGATAAGCAAAAGCGAAGAGAATCTTGTTGTCACAAACCCCCTTTAGGAAAATGCCTTGACTGTGTATCCTCAATACACCAATGCATTTAGTTCCAAGGACTATTGCCACTAAAAGCAAGACCTTAATCGGTCAATATGTTATTCTTCAACTATTTGTCGATTTTGAGAAAACTTGTAAGAAAAAGGATCACCCTTTGGGATAACTGAAGGGGAAAGGGGTTTTGAACAAACAAAAGAATGCTATCTAACCGAGGTCATGCCTTTCTTTAAACTACTAAAAGATCATTTTGAGAGTCTTAAAAAGGGGATAAAATCAGATATTAAAGGAATGGAAAAGGAATTTGATGCAATGATAGTTGAGGTTAGTGACTATGAGCGAGCATTAAAATATAATGAGATTGAGAGGAAGAACTTGCATACCTTGAATGAGAATCTTATTTATGAATGTATTACTCAAGATGTGTTTTACCTTTACTAATTGCTCCATTAATGCTTCTCAATTTCATGAATTATCGTTTGCTCTGAAAGTCTCTCATGATCGTGTCATTGAGCTTGAAAAGATTAATTTGAAACTTAATGAGAAAATTGATCAGGATGATCACGATAATTTGGTAAAGCATCTTTCTAAACTAGAAGTTGAACATTTTGATTTACAACTAAAATATCAACATCTAAAAAAAATGTTAAAACCTCAAATATCAAGGCATCCTTGGATGCTCCGAATTTGATGCGTTTTTGAAATTAGCAAACGTGATGAACAGATTCGAGCTCATTGTAACACGATCAAAAAATTGAAAGCCCAAATCTCTCAATTGAAGGGTGAAAAGAACAATGTGACTGGATCCCAAATGCCTCCTCCTTTAGATTCTCAATACTCTCAAACTTTTCATCTTCAAAACTTAGTTAATGCCTTACAAAAGGAAAACGAGAGTTTTCTAGAAGAAAATGAAAAAGTTAAACGACACTTTAAAGAGTTATATGATTCAATGAAAGTCACCCGTGATCTTAACAACGAAAAATAGTCTTTACAAAAGGAAATTGAGAATCGAGGAAATGGGGCGCCACTTGTTTTCAATAAGAATGTTGTCTCAAAGTCACCCTTAGATGCAAATACACTGGACGGTTAAATATATTCCTCCTCATCTTAGGAATAATGAACATGCTTTTCATGACTATTGTGCTTACCTTAAGGATAGTCTAGAATGTCTCAGTGAGATTGTCGAAGAGGATTTCATTAACAAACCTCTTGATAGAAAAATTAGGTTTGCTTGCCTCCAGGCCAAACGATCTCAAGAGCTGCTAGAATGTGTAATTGCAACATGTCCAAAATCCTTAGGTGCAAAAGGCAAAGCGGTGATGCCTTGTTCTATGCCTAGTGCCAAGCATGAAACCCGTTCTAGGCCCAATGTTATGAATATCAACCTTATTGTGCACGCAAATAGCTCAAATCCGCAGTCTTAGAAAGTAAACACTAATGTGCCGTCTAGTAGTTCAGATCCTTGCACATCAAGTTCAGGAATGCAAAAATTAGATCAAACAACTAATTTTCCCATTCCCTCTACGAGAGTAATCGGTGACATTAAAGCGGCAGTCAAAGTCTCAAGACAATACAAGGAATGATAGGACCTTGCAAGCTAAAATGTGCATTGGAAGAGAGTAGAAGACCAATCTAGGAACTTTAAGCTTGAGTTGAATAAAGCGAATCATGTTGATTCTAGTATTAGCCATAGGCGTCTTGTAATTAATTGAATTCGATACTATTTGCAAACCTTGTAATGATGTGTGCTTGAATTCTGTTGCTAATCATGAATGTGGTGTGAATGCTTTGTCTAATCTTTGTCAATGCCCGATTAAAATTGTTAATGCTAATAATCGTGCAAGACTAAAAGGCAAAGCGAAGATTGTTAGAAAACGGTTGGAAACCCACAGGAAGAACATTTATAAAGATAGGTTATTATTGGATACCTTTTGGCCATAAGAATAATCAGTTTTGTCCTCAAACTGCTAAGACTATGCCCACTAGAAAATGGATGCCTACTGGTAGAACTATTCCTTAAGAGAACATACTGAATAATAGGTCAAATCTGAGACACCGCATCTATTCCCAATGATTCCATTGCTTCTACTTCTGATATGGATGTTTCTATTTCTGATGTGGGTGTTCCAATTTCTGTTACTAACCAAGTGGAACCCATTCTTGCATGGGGATCCCAATTATCGATTATCCTTTTGTCTGTGTTCAACTGAGATCGTTCAAATCGTTACGTGGTACTGGACTCAGCTGTTCCAAGCTTATATTTGGAGACGGTGGCGGCTCATGAACTTCGTGAGCAAATTCATGAGGCAGTTAGATTCGGGAATGATCATTTCGGTGCAATTATGGGTTATGGAGATTATGTTGTTGGTAAAAGTGTTATCTCCAGGGTATATTATGTGGAAGGTCTTGGTCATAACTTGTTCTCTGTTGGTCAATTCTGATTGATCTAGAAGTAGCCTAGAAAACATACTTGTTTTGTTAGAGAACTTGATGGTAAGGAACTTTTAAGAGGCTCCGTGGTTCAAATCTATACACCATCTCTATCGAAGATATGATGAAGTCTTCTCCAATTTGCTTGTTGTCAAAGGCTTCCAAAACAAAGTCATGGTTATGGCATCGTCGTCTCAATCACTTGAACTTCGACACCATCAATGATCTCTCCGGAAAGGACTTAGTTGTAGGTTTACCTAGACTTAAGTATGAAAAGGATCATCTTTGTTCAACATGCCAATTGGGAAAAAGCAAGAAGTATGCCCATAAACCCAAACCTACAAACTCAGTCACGGAAGTTCTTCATACAATTCACATGGACTTATGTGGACCCATGAGAGTGCGAATATCTTTGGGAAGAAATATGTGTTAGTTGTGGTTGATGATTTCTCTAGATTCAACTGGGTAAAGTTCTTAAAGACAAAGGATGAAACTCCAGATATCATCATCAAACTTATCAAACAGCTGCAGGTTCGATCTTAACAAAGCGTTCGAATCATCGAGCGGACAATGGGCGAGTTTGTTAACAAACAACTTGGTGAGTTTTATGAAAGTATTGGAATCAGTCATCAAAGAAGTGCTTCTCGAACTCCTCAACGAGCGGTGTAGTTGAAAGAAATCGAACTCTTGTGGAAGCCGCAAGGACTATGCATTTACTCAAAGTTCCAATGTTTCTCTAGGGTGAAGCCATCGCCACTGCATGCTACACCCAAAATCGATCCTTGATTCACACTTCTCATGGAAAAACTCCATATGAACTTGTCCACAACAGAAAACCTGATCTTTCATTCCTTCGTGTGTTTGGTGCTTTATGTTATCCAACTAATGATGGTCAAGATTTAGGAAAACTGAGAGCTAAAAGCGGACATTGGAGTTTTTGTAGGCTATGCACCTAACGAAGGGTTACCGAATCTACAACAAGAGAACTCGAAATATCATGGAAACAATTCACGTCACGTTTGATGAGGTGACGGTCAAATGGCTCTGGACATTCGGTTCTGGACCCGCACTTCAAAACAGTCCCATTGGTTCATCTCTTGTACCAAACTCCTCTTCAGTAACTCCATATGTACCTCCTCGAAGATGATTTAAAAGCTGATCCAATGTTTGATGAACAATTTGAGCCAAGTAACAATGATATGTCAATCAATCACGGACGCTTCTATCCATGTCAATGAAATTAACCCTTCAACTTCTATGTCATTAAGCCAAGAAGCGCCTGCTGCTGACCAATCTAGTTCATCAACAAATCTTCAATCATCAAGTGTACATCATGGAAATGCTTCTGATTCACAAGATGAAGTCAATCCCTTTGCTACTCCTGAAGATGCTCCATTTGAAAATATATTTGCTCTGAATCATCATCGAACCATCTTCTACGAGGACATCGACTCGCTACTTCATCCCTCAACAGCCACATGAACACCTCAGAAAATGGACTCACGATCATCCATTAGACAACATCATTGGAAATCCCTCTCGTCCGGTATCCACACGGAAACAACTTGCAACCGATGCCTTATGGTGCTTCTTCAACTCCGTACTCTCTAAGATCGAACCAAAAGATGTTAAAACAGCCATGAATGAAGGCAATTTGGTTCAATGCCATGCAAGAAGAAATTAATGAGTTTGATTGACTTGATGTATGGGAATTAGTACGCTCCAGTGTGCTATGATCATTGCTCTAAAGTGGATCTTCAAAGTAAAACTTGATGATCATGGTGATGTTTTAAGAATAAGGCTAGATTGGTTGCAAAAGGATACCGTCAGGAGGAGGGCATAGACTTTGAAGAATCATTTGCTTCGGTGGCTCGAATCGAGGCAATCAGAATATTCTTGGCTAATGCTGCAAGTAAGAACATGGTAGTCTATCAGATGGATGTAAAGACGGCATTTCACGAGCGGAGATCTTAAAGAAGTCTCGTCGGCCAACTGAAGGCTTTGTGAATCAGAGCATCCTACTCCGTTTATCGTTTGAAGAAGGCCTTTTATGGTTTAAAGCAAGCTCCAAGGGCATGGTATGATACGCTATCAAAGTTTCTTCTATATTTTGGATTCAGCAAAGGAGGTTGATCCTACTTGTTCACGGAAGTCAGGCAAACATTTAATTCCCGTTCAAATTTATGTAGATGATATTATCTTTGCCTCGACTGACCCCAATGAATGTGATTGTTTTCAAAAGAAATGGGTTCCAAATTTCAAATGTCAATGATGGGACAAATGTCATTTTTCTTGGGATTACAAATCTCACAAAGTCCGGAGGCATTTTCATAAATCAATCTAAATATGCAAATGAGATTTTAAAGAAATTTGGATTTGATTCAAGTGACCCGTTGACACTCCCATGATTGAACGAACCAAGCTTGATGAGGACCACTCGGGGATCATGGTAGACCAAACAAAATATCGTAGCATGATCGGATCCCTGATGTACCTCACAGCAGTGAGCTGATATTTTGTTATTTGTATGCATGTGTGCTAGATATCGGGCTAAGCCTACAAAAAGCACCTTGAAGCGGTTAAGCGGGTCTTCGGTACCTTCAAGGAACCATCAACATGGGACTTTGGTACCGAAGGACACGGTATGTCACTAACGGCATATGCAAATGCGGATCATGCGGGTGTCAAGATACTCGTCGAAATACGTCGGAGGAGCTCAATTTTTGGGTGATAAGCTTAGGCTGGTCTTCAAAGAAGCAAATGAGTACTTCTATTTCCTCTACAGAGGCGGAATACATAGCCATGTCATCTTGTTGTGCTCAAATCCTTTGGATGAGATCCCAATTATCTATGGCTTTGAATTCAACAAAATCCCTCTGTCTTGTGATAATAAAAGTGCTATTGCTCTCTCATGCAACAATGTTCAACACTCAAGAGCAAAGCATATCGACATTCGACATCATTTCATCAGGGAACAAGTGGAAAAAGTGTGGTGGAACTCTATTTTGTGAGACGAATACCGGTTAGCGGACATCTTCACCAAAGCTCTTCAAAGAGCGTTTTGAGTTTATTCTTCCACGTCTTGGCTTGAAAAGTCTTCAACCAGAAACACTCAAACGTCTTGAGGAGGAAGACGAGGAGTAAAGGTCTTTCCTTCATCTATCTCTTGTAAATATTTATTAAAATCTTTTATCATATTTTTCTCCGATTGAAGAATATCTCACGGTTTTGTCGCTGTCATTCAAAGAATGACACGGGACTTTAGATGTTGTTCGAATGTTAAAAAAAAATCAAAAAATATTTTGGGAGAAAGTAAAACAATGGTTTATTGTCATTTCAGGCAATAACCCGCTCTTTAATGAAAGAACAGAGCCATGCTTTAAATTGGTTTCAAATCTCATGCTCTGATTCTATAAAACAATCACCTACTATCTAATGAAAACTAATTGCTTTGAAAATTTAATCGGACTCAATTTTTGAAAATCATCTGTACTTACTTGTTGTCAAAATATCTATCTCTCAATCAACAACTTATGTCATTGATTGAGGGGAGAATGATTTTTCAAATTAAATCAAAACTTTATTTTTCAAACAATGGTACACCTTGGTTTACTATTATGTTTTCAAAAGATAATCATATGTTTAATCAATGGAGTTTAAAGTTTCATAATTGATCCTTATCAGTTCAAAACGCTTTCATAATCTAGTCACAATTCTCCTTAAAAGCTTTCAAAATCAATTTAAATCTAGAGAGATCACAAATCTCAATGATTTGATAATTGTGATCGGGGGAGAATTTATGATTTAAATTAGATTTAAACGATGATTCGGCAAATGGTTTGCAAATGGTTTTATAAGGATGTACAAGTTATCCTCCCCGCATGTGACAAACGATTTCAAATTTTCCATGCACATGTTGAGGAGGAGCATCTATCTTAAAACACAAGATTTGAAATGTGATCAATGTGGGTTCCTCTGTATGTGCAAAACTCTTTCAAACCTCGAGGCACATATTGAGGGGAGCAAACTTGTGAAAACCTCATCCTTCCAAAATGCTTTATCTACTTGATTTGATAAAGGAAGTGATGTTGATATCTTTTAGAAAATAGAAATCACAGAAGTTAATTCTTCCTCTTGCCTCCGTGTGATAAACGATTTCAAATACATGAGGCACATGTTGAGGGGGAGCTCTCTTTCTAAAAATATCAAAAACAATTTAGGTGCAAAATTCTTTGATAAAATATCACAAGCATATGGATTGATTTTCAAATGGTTTTCAATTGGTTCCTATGGCAGACGAACAATACCAAATAGACCGACCAACTTTACTTTATGTATGGTGATATAAGGATGATAAGGTTAGGTATTTGTTCCCATGATCCGCCAGAACCGGAGGATCTACCCAGGGACTATCCACTAGTTAGTGTAGAGTTCTTAGGTATGATGAGAAAAGGAGAAAAATAAGAATAGGGAAGAGTGTCGACTGAGTCTGAGCTAGTGCTGGAATAAACCCAACAAGGTTCTAGTTATGAAGTCGGTAAGCACTGAAGGGGTTGAAGAATGAAAAAGAATTGAATGTGAAAAGAGTGAAAACAAATAGCCCTATTTTTTTTAACCTTAGGGAGAAACCGGTTCAATTCATATACTACTGATGGCAACATGGTATTGAAGACAAGACGTCATGGACCCAGTGGCCTTTGCACTAACTTCCCAAACTACTCAAGTTCCTCTTAAAAGGACTTGTTTCATTCTCATGGGAACCGACATTATCTATCGACTTTCTCTTAGAGATTGTTGATATTGAAGAAGGAGACCCTCTCCCTAGTCTCCGTTATAGGATCCAAATATGCACAAATTGAGTCTAAAGCCACGAGATCATCAATAAATCTCATTAGGACACTTACAATGAAGACTCTCCGTTTCACACAATGTGGAAAGAGAGATTATATCTTGAGTCCCGCATTATCTTTGTGGTATTGCCAACATCTGAGTGATATGCAAACATATTCACAATGAAGATGGAAAGCCTTATGGAGCCAACATCAAACAAGCTCCTGGTGGGTGGCATGTGAGGTCTATTCTATAGATCAACCATGTGACAATTGAACAAAACAATGGGGATTCAATCATTTTGTCAATCACGGTTCAGGTTATGGATTGACGGATACCTTTGAAAACCGGTCGTTATGCTCAAAAACTCTTTTCTCTAGCACATCGACCGTGTACGAATATTTCAAATTAAAAGGTGTTTATGATTGATAATTGATTTTCATTAAAACCTTCGTTGTATTGCAAAAACAATTTCTATTGAGCGATACTCGATTGTTTCTCAAATATCTTTTCATCAATCGGTGAATCTCTATTATTTGGTTCACTCACTCCGTGTTGTCTTCTTTGAGACGTTCCGGTTTGAGAACAGCTAGAGCAACTACGAAACCCTATCAAGGAAATTCTTGAATTATACCGATCACGAGCGTACTTGTCTTGATCAACGGAGAACGTGGGCCGTGTACCTCAATTCGACGAAAGTGGTTAAAGACACTCTCATGCGCTTTATTGCTAACTTGTTGTATGCAGTACACCCGGCGTTTGCAGGTGATCGAGAATGGGCGGTCAATCCATTGCCACATGCTCACACATCACATTCATTTTCAAAGAAATCATGATTAGTGCATCAATGACTCTGATATTATCACTCCATGCTTCTGCTACGCTGCGCTAATATCATGAATCAACTAAAGCTTCGCTACTCGATAAGAAGAAATCATGATCCAGAATGTGAGCATGTCGGTCCAAATGTCACAACATCACATAATATCAACACCACAAAGGAAGAGTATGAGATTTAATGTGGTGATGATCTCAAAGTTTCAAATCTCATTATCACGTGGATCAGATAAAGACCTCCACTTGGATTAACCAAACATGCAATGTGAAGAATCAATGACTACGGGCTTCAGAGCTAAGTACTAAATCAAGTGTGCAAGAACAATTTATAATGTAATATCTGTTTGTATTCAATGTAAGTTTAATGTGTGTGTTTGGTGACCTCCCTAGGGGAGATTGTTAGGAATTAGAAATTCCAGGTATTAAAGTGTCGGTCACCTCAAGTATATATATTCTTTAGAAAGCTCGTAGTCGTAGTTATTTTATGTTAAGTATTATTTAGTTTAGTAACACCGTGGAGGACTGACGGTCTTTACCTTGTATGCCGATCCAGCCGTTGTGTGGCGTTTTATTGTAAGACTATAAATACTCTCTACCAAGGTAGAGAGTTGGAGCTCATAATAAGATTTTTCTTTCTCTCACTAAAGTTCCCAAACCTCTAACTTTCTATCTCTAAAACCTCTTCTCGCTATTGATCTTATGATTTAGTGTGTTGTGAAATCAATATGTGTACAAATTCAGCAATGCTTTCTCTATCACAAACAACAACATAATGCAACGATGTTTGGCCCTAGTTATCCATCACGTAAGAAAATCAATAAAATATAAGTTTCATGTAAGGGGATAGGTCCGACAAAATGAAACGAACATTTGTGTTGAAAATTCATCATGTACCTTGAAGTTTCATAGACAACATTTGTAGTATTTTTCGAGATATTACCAACTTTATCATAAATGAAACCTTTAAAGCTATTTTGCTTTTTGACCTATTGAATCATTAAGGATTAAGGAGTTATGTGTCTAAATAAATTAATAATCAACAAATAACATAAATTGATTATACTATTTTTGAAGAAAGTAACAAACGTTGTGTCAATGATAAATAAAGAACTTGGTGTGTGACTATTAAGAAATAAATGTGAAGTGAACATCAAACACTTAGTTAATCCATGTTCATTACGTGAACACCTAAATATGAAAAATAATAAAAGTCAAACTAAAATGTTGTTGTTGAACAAAAGTCAAGCTTACATTTCTTTAACAAAGAAGCAAGATCACTTTGTGGACTCATGGAGCATGTAGAGGTTACATTAATGTTGATAGAAATATGAAGTATGGAGTGCGCAGTTTGCCTCCGACATCAACAAGATGCAATACCACGGGAAACAACATTTAACACAATAACACCTTTCCTCTTATTGAGGGTCGTTTTCCATAGGAAGGTCTTCCTTGTTCCTCCGTAGCCATATACAAAATCTTCGTATTTAACGAGTTCATTATTGTCGCGTACTCGCATACACACCTTTATTTGCCGAGGTTAAAGTGGTTACCAATACATGCAGATTGTAACTCAATGCGGATGTCTTCATATCTGCAATAAATGAACATGAATTTTAGAAAATAGTTCCAAAAAGACATGACACATTATAAGAGAATATACTCATCACCCAAGATAAAATTTGTAGGTGATTCCCAAAATTCATTGTACCAACGTTATCTATGTAATCTTTATATAGATAGTTCCAAAAAGCATATTTGAATATTCTTTACTCTTGTTCTAATAGAAGCTATCTATATAATGTAAAAAGAATATATAAGAGACTGCATATATATTTAACCAATTGTTTGTTTTCATTGTTTGTAATCAATCATGCTTACCTATGATTTAAGCAATCCTGATTTTGTTTGAAGGAAAGAAGTTATGATGCAACACAAGTTGATGAAAATAGCATACGGACAAACCCGTCTGGTACCCTAAATGAAAAAACCATAAAGTGATTTTCTTTGAAATGTACCTCATTTTATATGTAAAATACACCAAGAAAAGACAAAACAATTCACAAACCTGAGCTATCGACAAAAGCTCACCAATGAATTTAAGCAATCATGCACTTCTGTTTAAAAAGGATTTAACGAAGCGCCCTTGCGAGGTGCTTATTTGTTAATCTACTTGGTATTTGGAAGTATTCAAATAAGACAAATCTTGTACCATATAAACACAAACTCTCAAACATTTAAGCACACTAATACATTCTTTAGTCACCTCTTGACAATACATACTTATCTGAAAATGGTATACCATATTATAATTTATCTTTGATGATTTTGTCACTGGCAGTCAGTATCAATGGTGGTGGCATTTCAATCTACTGGGGTCAAAACAGGGGGTGATCCATACATTTGGAAACAGTCAGACGCCAATGATTAATCTTTGATGTCACTGTGATCCATACAAAAGTGGTTGCACCAATTTAACCACTGACATTAAATCATGCCAAGCTAAAGGGATAAAAGTAATGCTTACCATTGGAGGAGCTTCAGGAAGCTACTATCTCACATCTATTGTAGACGCCAAACAAATAGCCACTTACCTCTGGAATAACTTCTTAGGTGGGTCATCATCTACCCGTCAACTTGGTGGCGCTTCTTTAAATGAGATTGACTTTGATATCGAAGGAGGAAATACTAAACATTGGGATGACCTTGCCAATTATCGTCCTGAATACACCATGAAGGCAGAAGGTGTATGACCACAACTATCATGAATTCTATCTAACTGCTATAGACATCCTTAACAAATCAAAATAATTCCACACTTTATGCGTTCCTTAACATCCTTAACAAAGCGTCAAACATTAAGTTTTACAATGAAACAAAAACAGCACTCGGGTGAACCTGACCTGACATGACCCATTTGGACCCGTACTTAAATTATCAACCTAAATTTACCTCGATGGAAACTCTAATTATCATTATATCCAAAATATTATTAATACATAGTATATTGTAATTAAAATTATAATTATATGTAACACATAATTCAGTATAGATCTTTTAAATGGATCAATGGAATAGACGTATCTGCAGGTAAATCCCACTTAGCCCAGCCCTTTCACCTGTACTAAAATATGACCCATTTCAACGATTACCCACCCTTTTTACAGTTAGTTGCACTTGCTCACCCATGTTGATCACTTTCTACAATTATAAAACCCTGGAACAGGAAGAAAGAGGAAATTTCTGCGTTGCGAAACTTGTTGGAAAACTGTATAGCTATAAAGTATAAACATCTCAATATCGAGTAGCTGGGCAAGATTCTGGGGCATTAGATTTGGTCTTATAGATATTCAACAATACTGATCAAATGTTAAAAGCATCTTCATAACTTCAATTTAATATGAGTTAATATTGCACACATAACAATTATGCGGCGAAATATTTTTGAGCGAGTCAATCACATTAACTAATGAAAAAATAAACTATAATAACTTGCCTTCTTCCATTTGGAAATGAGATTCTTTCTGCATACCTTGATCTAAGCAAAACTCGAACAGTTCATTTGAAATTTCTTTCCTACGATGGTAAAGATTAAAGACGTAGCGACTCTGCTGATGTGCAATTTAAAAGATCAGCCTCATGTTTTAACATTTTCTCCCATCATGTGGATCATTCTCAGTACATCCAAATTCGAAACGGCTTTACAACTCAATCTGCCTTATAAATATATTAAGCAAATTAGTATTATTTACCCTGTTGAAAGCAGGTTGGTAATTAGCTGGAGCTCCACTCTTTTCACTTCCGAATTCCCCAAGAGGCCCTCTTGGACCAGCACGGTAACCATATATGTCACCAAACACGGTGCAAATGGAGGGTTCCAATCAAACATCTTACACGTCAGGAAATTAAACAATCAAATAATAGTTTCATAGACTCAAAGTATATTCACAGGCCAATACTAAATACTATAGTCATTATAAAAGAATTAATCTATTTCCAGTGGTGCAACATAGAAGAGTCATCGAGTGACTATTGAGCGCTATCTTTTTATTTTTCAGGCACTTCCTACAAACTCATCACATACAAACCAATATGGAGAGTTAGGAATCATGATCAAACATATTCAAAAGATTAAAGAATTAACCTTTCTTGCATATAATTCTCCATGAACAACACCATAATAGTGACTCAATAATCCAAGATGCTACAATATCTATCATTACAAAAACATCATCTATAAACACATGCCACGACAAATCAATTAAACCCATACAAATCTCCTATGTGAGAATAGATTAAAAAAACTTCTCAATACATTATCAAAAGTTCAAAACCGAGTCATAAAGATATGGGGCAATATATAGTACCTAATGTTCCTCTTCCTTTAGCCTTCAAAGTACTTTCACAATCACGACTCACCATCCACATAACCATCCTTCTTGCCATGATGATCCATGTCGTTTTGCTTCTACATCTTGGCCAACACACACCAACGACATAATTATTATTTTTTACCTTGATTTATGTGGAACTGAAACACCGATTTTGTTTTTCTAAGAAAGAGAAAAGTAATGAGTAACAAAATTATTTTTTATAGAAAAGCAACAACACCATAATTAATCGAGTCACATAAAGAAAAATACCTTAATTTCTGTCACAATTGCGTCCATCACGTGAGACACATTGGATTTCTGTACAATATAACATTATATTAAAATATTAAATTTAAATTTTCCTAATCTCTTGCTCCAAGGAGACTCCAATGATTGTATAATTCATAAACAATGCTCAAATGATTAAATACTAAATCAAGCACAAATGATTACCTCCCACATTTTCCTTTCTCTTGAACATTCCATCGGACATCTTCTATGCGACCTTCAAATAAAGCGTATGCAATGACAAATACACAATTATTCAAAAGCAGATATAAAAAACCCTATAAACAGATATAAAGAGGCCCTGATTTTTTAAAAAAGATTCATTAAAGAAATCCATAACACATACTAATCGTTATATCCTGGAAAACATCTTTCGGATCTTTCAACTGTTCTCTTTTACTGATATCAAATATATAAATTATCCCTGCATATCAAATTGAAAAAAAAATATTATAACAACCGAATCACACATATCAAAATCAATCGGCACAATATTTAATTGAAAAACTAAAAAGACATAGAAATTATGCATTACCACTGATATGGACTCGAGATATAATCATATCAAAATCTTGATCTTGAATGATGTTGGTATTTTAATTTGCAACTGTATGTGTGATTTGATTCGCAATTGTATGATTCTTAAACTTAAGAAGGAGGAGCGTACACATTGAATGCTATTTAATCACTTTACCAAAATAACTCAAATGGGAGCGTGGAGATACACAGCGTACAGAAGAATGAAAGGAAGACTGATTTGGGAAGGAGCGTGTAGAGGAAGAGTGGTTTTCAATTGAATGATAATAATGAGTTACCATAGATATGGCTTCATGGGAGCGTGTAGTAGTTGACTGCCTAAAATAAATCAAAAGGAGCGTTTGTGTTGGTGTTGAGAATGTTCACACGTGTTTTTAGGAATGTTTAAAACCATTTAATTTCTTTAAAACCACTTATGTGCTTCAAGGTCTTGTAAATTGGTTCTATATAAGGTAGCGTTTTTAATAATAAAATTTAATGCGCTGCTTTAGGGTGCTTGTACAAAACCTTGTTTTATTAGTTAAAATAGATTTATTTTTTTTAGGAAACAATTTTTTTTCTCTTTTTACTTTTTTTTTGTCTACAATTTACAAAGGTATTTGTTTGTTTTTTCAAACATAACTCTTTCTTTGCACTTCTCGCCATTAAAAAATTAAAGACAAAATTTTACTTCTTCAACACAAACCATATATATTTCTCTTTCAAATGTACAAAAACAAGTGGCCTTCATTTTTGCATATAAAAACTTTAGATGCACATTTTCTTCTGCAAACATAGTTTACAGATAAAAATATAAAACCTTTAAAAAAAACAAATGACACCCATATTTCATTTATATACACTATAATTGTTTAAAACTATATGCAATTGAAAATAAATTTTGTCTGTAACTGATGACCGGTTTAAGTTTAATAAGGAGATAAAATTGAAATAATAACATGAATTTTAACATCTTTTTCGCCTTTACCACACTTTGAATGTCAAAACATTTACTCATTGGATCCTATGCCTCCCATGCTCCAAATTCGACTGGACAATACCAAATCATGCCCCAAAACCATGCTGCCATTCGAAGCATGCTATGACACTCTCACACCCTATTTTGTTTTCTTGGAACCATGTAATATCATGCATAAAATAATCAAAGAACCATGCCTGGTTCTTCTTTATATAGCACAATATAAACACTTGACAAACACTCACAACTTAACCACAACACTTAAAACATTCTCACACTCACTCAACATATATCGTTCATTGTCGAGAATCGGGCAAAGGGAACAAAAACGCAACGGAGGTTTTGGTTATTTAGTTTTGGGTATAAGGAGAACAAGGGACATTCTTGCTCACGTTCACTCTTCTCTTCGTTTCATCACCACTCTCTTGAGTGTTGTAAGTTTCTTCTCAATCCATTTCCATTTTGTTTTCCTCGTTAATATTTACTATCACACGTTAACATGTTAATTGCACCTTAAGAATCGAATACATAAGTTGTTATGTAATAATATGAGTCACTAACACCCTAAGAAACTAAATAGAAACATTTTTCATAACTACTAAAACTCATAACATGCGACTTAAACATCATTACACATTTTTATTTGAAACCAAACTCTCGTTACCCTTATATCCTTACCATATATCGCGCATACACTTTTAAAACGTCACACCATCCTTATTTTCGCAAATGAAAGTATAAATACATTTTATAATAAGTTGTAACACCATGATCGACCCTATGAAACCCTCCCCCCCCCCTATGCGTATTTTCTGCTAAACCAAACAAATCGCAAATGG
This sequence comes from Chrysanthemum makinoi, assembly GCA_910596185.1. Taxonomy (NCBI): domain Eukaryota; kingdom Viridiplantae; phylum Streptophyta; class Magnoliopsida; order Asterales; family Asteraceae; genus Chrysanthemum; species Chrysanthemum makinoi. The sequence goes on from OU343218.1 coordinate 67,517,375, forward strand.
GCCTTAAGGCCCAATCATGTTAAAATCGTAGCCCAAACAGTTCATCCGACCCAATTGTAATAAAAATAAGCTCATAAGCTCATATTAAGCTAGTATTAAGCTTTTGTAAAAGATAAATAAGCTAAGTGGGTCGAAAAGTATTTTTTGGATTAAGAATGCAAAATATGTTGTTTTCGGGTTAAATATGTACAATATGGAAAGTTAAAGGTGACTTTTGTATACTAACGAGTGCATGGGAAAAGTTCGGGGTATAAACTGTAAATAAGGAAAACTTAGTTTAAAAGGAAATAAAAGTTTTGGTGTTAAAATTTAAACTTTGAAACCTTGGGGACCAAAAGTGTAAATTCGACTTTTTGAAATAATTTTTGTAAAAACAATTTTAACGAGGGACTAAAACTGTAAATTCTAGAAATTTTGAGTACGAAATACTTTTGGGTACAAAGTGTCATTTTTCCAAAGTTTAGGGGGCAAACTTGTACATTTTTTATAAGGTTTTAAAATGTACCTTTTTGAGGGGTCGTTTAAGCCCTTATTTGATCACTTTTGTATCCGTTATTACTTAATATCGTTCTTTTTCACTTTTTAGAAATCTTGAAGGCAAAATCTTTGGAATGACACTTATTCAGACGAAAAGGCCGCGACTAAATCTGAAGGGGCGAAGTGAAGGGTGTTATCTGCGACAGCCGTCGGACCACTTTTGTGATGGCTCATTAGCCAAATTGCTTATTTACAAGTGCGGCCAGGTTTTAAAAGAGTAGGTCATCGCCTTCGACGGCCTAGATTTGATCGGACGGCAATCGAGCGGAAGGGATGGCGTCACAAGCATAAGGTGACGCCGTGCAAAGCTTACGTGGCCAAGACGAAACCCTAATGATGGCGACACGACAAATCAAAGGGTAGCCATGCGTCGCGCTATGTAATCTTATATATAGAATCCGAAAGTTTTAGTTTTGGAGAGTAGTCTTTGGAGTAAAAACCTAAACAAAAGTTTCTTGTACAGTATTTTAGGGTTCCAAACCCTATCTTACATCAAGATAAGTGTTTTACTTCATTAATTCAATTATGTCTTCAATTACTTGTGTGTATGCTTGCATGTTTTCCATGTCCGGCTAATTTACTTGTGTGTTTGCTTAGGAGATATGAAACTTAATTATTGAATATTGATTGGTTGTCTCTTATCTTAATTGTTAATGATCTAGTATTGCGATAGGTCATCCGTTGTGTAGTTAATGCTTGATTAATCTTTGTGAACCTTAGCTTATAGTACCTAGAGTCATTGTAGGCTAAAACATCCGAAGAGTACCTTAGAGTTAAGTTTATAAATCCTAGAGATTTTGTAGGCGATAACATTTGGTAGTTTCAAAGAGTTAGGGATAAACGCATACCCTATGACCTTAGACACACAACGAATAAAAAATAAGGGCGTGACAATTCAACCATCAATAGGAGATAATTAAGGAGTTATAAAACCTAAGTAAACACATCTTTAAATCATCATACGAGCACACAATAATTAGACATAGACTACATACACCTTAGTTTAGATTATTAGATAAGTAGAGTAATGGTAGAAATACCAACCCCCAAATCCAAACCCCGAGATTCGTACCTTTCAATTTCCTAAAAACATAAAAAGATAAAAAAAAATAATCTTCCTCAACCCAACCTTAGCGTAGTAACTTCTCACTAGCATTCCTATTCCCCTAGAGAACGATATCAATACCCGTGGCTTACCCTAATACTACACTACAACGATTAGGTTCACTACCTACGGTGTTATAAAACTTGCTCGAAACGAAAGGCTCTTTTACCCGCAACGATGTGGCGTTATCAAGTTTTGGGCATTTGCTGAATAGAATAGCTAGTTAGGAGTTCACCTCGTTTAGGTTTCCCTTGCTTGATTCCTATCAAGTAAATTTTCCTATTTTAGCTTTCTCGTAGTCTATCCCTTCTTTTGACCTTTGTTCGTAACCCCATCACTTTTCATCATGGAAGGTGATAACCCACAAACAAAAATTCTATCACTCGATCCCTTTTCCAACAACTCGGCTGCATTGTTAGTGAAATTGGAACTAAAGAAACTAAATAGGATAATTGAAAGCGCGAAAGCCCTGGAGATCCACTAGTACCTTATAGTGATTCGGAAGATGAAATTTTGGAAGGAAATTATAAGGTTTTGGAGATTATGGATGGAAGTAAGGAGGAGGGAACTTAGAGAGTATTTGATTCATACCTAATGGGAAGGAAACGCTTATCACTATAATGTAGTTAACTTTCATGACCTGCCTTAGACCATGCATAAAAAGTGGTGACCCTAAAAATATCAAGATACCGTGCATGATTGGGTACTTATACAGGGATCACACTTATATAGATTATAAGGCACCTATGAACATAATGTCTAGGCTTTACTACAATTGGATCATGAGTGAAAATTTAGGACCTATGAGGGACCCTTTTTACCCTAGGAAGGTGAGTAACTATGTTGGGAGGGTTAAAGGATTACATGTCTTCGTAGGAAAATTCACATATAGGTGCGATTTCATGATCCTAGAAATGTTAGGCATTATCGATGGAGTTTTAGGAGATGTGATACTTGGGATACCATTTATTGAGGAATCTATGATGGTTTATGATCAAGAGATAGTCAAATTCTCAAATGGGACCGTGTGTTAAGTATATAATGCCCTACAAAAATAAAAGTTTGAGGGTTATTGATGATCTTGATGTAAACAGCATTTCGGTCTTTGAAGTTGATTGGGGAACAAAGATTATTTCTTGTCTAGAGTTGGGCCCGAGTATATTAAGTGATGAGAATAGAGTTAAGATAATAGAATGGGCCTCTAAGAGAAGGAAAATGTAGGGGCACGACTACGAGTCTAGCTACAAGACTCATAAATAAAAGCTACGTGGGAGGCAACCCATGCTTAATTGTTTGCTTGTTTGTGTCATATATCTTTTATTGATTGTTTATTCTCATGTTTAAATTTGTAAAAATGCTTTATTTTGTTTTAACCTCGTCTTAATTACATATAAAGGTATTTTACATAAGGGATAAGTGTAGGGAGGATTACACGTTTTCAAAAGCGTAAACATGAGAAATTTCAATTATTAAAAGACATGTGTGTTTGTTAGTCAAATGCTTGTCGAGTCATAATGGATGTTTTGAGGAAATTTTTCCATTCTAAAGATGTAAATTTTCGAATTTTCTAGAAAATCGAACCGATTTTTGTCAGGATAACTTGACGCGTCAAGGATAACCTTTGGTAGAAGGACAAAAAAAGCTGTTACTTTTCGTTTTACGAGCTACTTATAATTTTTGGAATTTTCAGTCTTAATTTTCCGAAATTCTGTAATCCATTCACAAGCATTATATCCTAGTTTAGTAGAGTCCTATATATATTATTACGCCGATTTTACTGCTGAAGTTTTAGTTTGTTTTCTTCAAGTGTGCAGGTTTAATTTACCAAGAAGAAGATACAAAAGATGAAAAGGAGCTTTTCCATAAACGTTCTTCTTGAAGAAAGATGTAACCACCACTTGGATCCTACCGAGCTAATCGAGGAGTACTAGTTTCTTTCATCTTTTTATTACCTTCCATTATCATTACTTTGATACTTTCGGGGAACATTGGGGACAATGTTTAGTTTAAGTGTAGGAGGAAAATAAGCGGGAACTTTGAAACTATGCTTATCCTTGATTATTTGCTTTATCCAATTGCATTTGTGTAATAAACCATGAGAAAATGTCGGTTAGGGTAATTTTGGCACCAAATTTAAAATTTTCATGACATATAGGAGTGGGCCATTAGTCTTAATAAAGCGTCTCATGGATAGGAAATTATATGACTAGCACAAAACCCTTTACCACTTAAATTCCACCCAAAATGTGAGGATCGCCCTTAGATTAGTAGGAATTAAAGCATTCATCTTTAATGCTTAGTGTGTGTACCGGTAGTATAATAGATTCTAGAACTTGTTTTGTGATGCATCCGAGATCGCTAGTAAGACTACACTTGTGTAGTTAGGAATAACTAAATGATAAGAGGCATTAGGATAACCCTGTTTTGATACCGTAATATAATTACTTCTTCCACATCGGTTGAGTAATTCCCCACACCCTTGCGTTGTACTCATCTTTAGTACACGATACCCCTAGTTAACCTCTTAGAGGCTATCCTTTTCGCGGTTCTCGTGATGTTTCAATTTTCCAGAATATCAATGAAGAGCATTGTTTACACCCCACCCCCAAATGTACACCCAAATCGCCTTAGCCTACCTTGTATGCACTCACTTTTAGTGCATTATTGTTATCACACTAAACCCTTAGTTCAATTATCTAGTTGCTTGCATAAGTTGTTAAGTCGAGTCATATCCTTTGTACACAGTTTTGGAATGATTGGGACTCATGGGAAAAGTTAAATTTTATGAGATGACAGGAAGGGAACGTTAAATTCAAATTTCCTTTATTTGTGTAATAATGTACTCCAAGTGTTTTGATCTTTTCAATTCGGGTCAAATTAGTGTTAGAGTAATAAAAACTCAAGTGTAGGGATGTGCCTATAAATCCATATCATTTTGATGTTATCGTAGAGGATGGTAGAGTAAAAGTGTATGAAAAAAAAAATCGAAAAAAAAATAGAGTGTTGAAAAAAAAAAAAACAGGCTACATCCTACATCTATCTTTTAATTTATGTTTGTTTATTTCAGTTATCTAGAGTCTAGAGTGTAAGTCTTGGCTTATAACGCATTCTTCGCATGCTTGTAACATAAAGATTTTTGACTTGCCACCACTAAATAGCATATCCCACCAAAACCCTTTGTTTCCATACGTAAGCCTCATTTTACAACCCTTTAAAAGACCTCTTTGATAGTCTTTCCTAGGTGCTTACGCCAAAGCGATGGAGGTTTGATCTAGTCTCAAGCCTATGGTAATCTATGTACTAGGGCGGTTAATGAGTGTTTATCTTCCATTTCCAACTTGTTATATTTCATATACACCCGAGAGATGTGAGTATCCAAACACCCCATGTGAGGTGCTAGTATGTAATTTCCGTGCTTGTTATGACTTTTGGGGGGCTTATATGTGTTGTGGATTGTTCTAAACCAATGCTTCATGACCCCTAACTTATAGATTAATTGGCTAAAAGCACATTTGCTTGAGGACAAGCAAATACCAAGTGTAGGATATTTGATAAGGTTTTAAAATGTACCTTTTGAGGGGTCGTTTAAGCCCTTATTTGATCACTTTTGTATCCGTTATTACTTAATATCGTTCCTTTTCACTTTTTAGGTATCTTGAAGGCAAAATGTTGGAATGACACTAATTGGACGAAAAGCGAATATCGAAGAAATGGCCAAAGTCAAGAATCGAGACCTCAGGCTGCTAAAACGGGGGCGGGTCGAGGTGTTATCTGCGACGCCGTCGAGGACCCTTTGTGACGGCTCATTAGCCAAATTACTTATTTACAAGTGACGGCTTCAGGTTTTAAAGAGTAGGTCGTCGCCTTCGGTGACCTAGATTTGATCCGGCAGTCCGAGAGGCTGAAGGGGCCAGTCAAAAGCATAAGGTGATGCCGTCGCAAATAATGTGGCCAAGACGAAACCCTAATGACGGCGACCGGCGGCGTCACAAATCAAAGGGTGACGCGTCGTCGCTAATCTTATATATAGAATCCGAATTTTTTAGTTTTCAGAGAGTAGTCTTTTGGAGTAAAAAACCTAAACCGAACCAAGGCTGTCTTGGATAGTATTTTAGGGTTCCAAACCCTATCTTACATCAAGATACGTGTTTTACTTCATTAATTCAATTATGTCTTCAATTACTTGTGTGTATCCTTGCATGTTTTCCATGTCCGGCTAATTTACTTGTGTGTTTGCTTAGGAGATATGAAACTTAATTATTGAATATTGATTGGTTGTCTCTTATCTTAATTGTTAATGATCTAGTATTGCGATAGGTCATCCGTTGTGTAGTTAATGCTTGATTAATCATTGTTGAACCTTAGCTTATAGTACCTAGAGTCATTGTAGGCTAAAACATCCGAAGAGTACCTTAGAGTTAAGTTTATAAATCCTAGAGATTTTGTAGGCGATATCCTTTGGTAGTTTCAAAGTTAGGGATAACGCATACCCTCTAACCTTAGACACACAACCCAATTAAGAATAAGGATGTGACAATTCAACCATCAATAGGAGATAATTAAGGAGTAATAAAACCTAATTGAACACATCTTTAATCATCATGTACAATAATTAGACATAGACTACATACACCTTAGTTTAGATAATTAGATAAAAGTATAGAATGTCGAAATACAAACCCCAAATCCAAACCCCGAGATTCGTACCTTTCCATTTCCTAAAAAACATAAAAGATAAAAAATAATCTTCCTCAACCCCAACCTTAGCGTAGTAACTTCTCACTAGCATTCCTATTCCCCTAGAGAACGTTATCAATTCCCGTGGCTTACCCTAATACTACACTACAACGATTAGGTTCACTGCCTAGGGTGTTGAAAAATGATGAGTGTCTAAATACTCATCATTTTATCTTATTTAGAATGCCAAAACTTATGAAAACCTTTCGAAGCATCAAAATGATAAAATATCACAAACAAGTGTTTTATGTTGTTTTAATGCAAAAACATCAAAATCAGATGAAAAACGTATCAAGTTTGCATAATTGGCAGTTTTAGTCCCCAAGTTTAAAAGTTGTCAAAAGCAGTCCCGGTATATCAAAATAAAGAAAAATATCATTTTAAGTCCTTAGGGATTCATAAAGTTGTCAAAACAAGTCCTTGAATAAATCTTTGACAAAATTACAACTTTAGTCCTTCAAGTTTGAAAAATGACAAAAATGGTCCTTGGACATTTAAAAAATGGAAAATAATCATCATTGGTCCTTGTACTATTCATATATGGCAGGTTTGGTCCTTATGATAACTTTGGAATATTGGCAAGATCAGTCCTCAAGTTTGGCAGATTTACAAAATTAGTCCTTGTAATATATAACAAACCATTAGGACCCTTTTGTATTTAGAACCCCATCAAAACCAAAAAGACACTTGCCATACCTTGACCCCATTTTATAATATCAAAAGTCAAATTAGTTCAAACCCGCCAACCAGTCTTTGTACATCCCCTTCCTCACAGCTGAAATCCAAACCGAGTGGTTTTTCACCTCTCCACCTCACCTTATCCCCCGGTGTATACCAACCCCCTCCACCTCTACATACACCAAAATGCATTTAATGCACAAAACACCTTCAAGACTATTTGGCGCCAAAAATGCCATGTGTACAGTGGTGATGAATTAGAATGATTCAATGGTCAAGATGAGGTGGGAATCACTCAGAGATGTCGACAAGAGTCAACAAGATCATTATAAATGACAGAGGAAGCAATGTGAAGCAATATCTAGAGCAATTTTAGTTTTTAATGTCGAATTAGTTAATTTTACTTTCCCAGTGTAATTTAAATCTTTCAAGTACTTTTTTAAGCAATATTAGTGTATTGTAAATCTTTTGAAGTGATAAATTATAACTTTCAGTTCAGTTCTCAGTTTATGCAAAAATTCATATTTCAAAAATATCATGAATGTTCCAATATTGTTATTAATGGTTGTCTTGGACTCATTAGCTAATATAAGCTCCTAAGATAGCTTATAAAAGCTATTAGAAACCTTAAAAATCTGTGTAGTATCATAAAGTAAAAATACCAAAAATACCAAAAAAAAATAGTTGAAAAATAAAAAATCCATGGTGAAGATGTCAGAGGTTGAGCAGTCTGATTTTGGATTGCTTTTGGGTATAGAGCTTTGTGGAAAGCTATAGGAGTGATTCTCAGACCTTAGTTCTCTGTTTTGTGCATTAACTCAATTTGTAAGCCAATTCCTTGAAATTTGCATTTCTTAATATAAGTACTATAATCTTATTAAATATAGCTTAATACTGTTTCAATATAGTTAATATAAGTTATTAAATAGCTTTCTTAGTTTAAACACTTGTTTTAAAGTTAAAAGCTTCATAACAGTCTAGTAAAATGGTGTTTGGATTTGTTGTGATCACTGTGCTAGAGGTTGTTTGTAGTGTTGTTCTTGTTTGATGTATGCTACAATTGTACCTATTACCTCAGTCAAAACATAAAATCTAGTACTTGTTTGCTAAAAAGTCAAGTTCATCTTTAATCTCATCTCATTTGGTAACTGTTAGGAATTTGGATTGCCAAATTCATCACACAAGCTTAAAAGTTGTTAGTCTAGCTCTAGATAATCTTATTACAGCTTATTACAACTAATTCAGTCCATAGAATCAATTGGAAGTTCATTAAAGTCAAACTAGTTCATTTCTATAAAAAGTCAAAATTTCTCAATACCCGTTTTTGAATAAAACTTAGAATTTTACTGTGTGATTAATACTAAGATTTAGCTTATAAGCTTCTGGATATAAATATTTAGTTGCTTAACTTAATTATAAAAATACTAGATCAGTTTTAATTAGCTTATAAAGTCCTTATTTCTTAGCTTAGTTTGAGTCCTTTTTAGAAAACATGCTCTTACGTTTGTGGTACCCTATTTCACAAGCTCTCAGAGAGCTTATTAATGAACCTTAGCTTGTGTACCTTGACTTTTTGAGAAGCTCACCTAGCTATCTCTTTAATCCAGTACTAGTTTTTCCATTTTAAACATTAGATAAGCCTGCAATTGTTTTTAGTTTTGTCCAAATCATTTAAGTGTACCATTAGTTAGTGTTTTTCAGTTTTTCAAAAGCTTTTCACAAGCTCATTAGAGTAAACCAATCTTTGTACTTTAGCTTTTTGGAGAGCTTATCTGGTCATCTTGTTAAGTCCAGTGTTTATTTTCAATTTAAGCTCATTTAAGTGCTTAAAATTAAGCTCAAAAGTGCCTAGTGATTCACCACATTGTCTGTGCAAACCAGTTAGACTTGTGCTTATTTAAAAGTTGCTTAAGTACTTATTTCTTTGTAATCTTGCTTATTTAGTTATTATATTAGCTTATTTAAAGGTGTTTAGCTTATTTTCATTTACTCTTTTGCTTATTTCTAGCTTATTAGCCATTTTGGCTAAATCCTTTTGCTTAATTCTTCTTCTTGCCCACTGTTGAGTTAAATAAGCTCAATCAGTGCTTATTAGTGTTTTTTGTAAAAAGTGGTAGTTGTAAAAATTGCTTATTTTCTTGTGCTTAATAATTTTGTAAAAAGAAAAATCGAAAAAAAAAATGTTTAGCAAAGGTGAGGAGGAGGCTCGACACTGAGACCTCCCACCTTTGAGAGTGATAGTGTGTACCTGTATAGCCAGTTGCCCTTGGGTCTTTGACTGGTTATATCACGCACAATTTAATACATAAGTCTTCCTTGTTCATTTAGCTTATACGAACATATTAGCTTATTTCTAGCTTATTAAAATTAGCTTTTTCATGTTTTGTATTTTTATTAACTTTGTATTAGTATAAAGTATTTTGTAAAAAAGTTTCAGATTTTTCTAAATAGTTTTAGTATTTTTAAACATTTAATTAGTGTAAAATCTTATTTAATTCATAATAAAAAATATAAAAGTCTAAAAATATAAATCTTTTTTCTAAAATTTTCTTTTATCATATAATACGTAATAAAATTGTTTTTACACTTGTAGAACTTTTATTTCACAAATTTTACGTTTTTGCTTGCGCACTCGCGTAATTTTTAGACTTTACGTACGTTTTCATTTTAAATCACGTTTTTAGATAATTTGAGTTTACGTTTTAGTTAAAATAGTTTATTTAAGATATTTTGTTTTATTAAATCACAAAAAAATCATTATAAAAATAGTGATAGCATTTATTTAATATATTTTAACTTTTTAATTTCCTTTAATTTGCATTTAAGTCGCTGTAATTTATTAATCTTTTCTTTAGGTATAATTATTCATCAAAATCCTTACTTATCACTATCCTTAGTGATTATTCGACATCCGTCTGTGTTAAACACCAATTCATCCTCAGGGACTTACGACCGGGAATTCCCTATATTCCTCTGATCTTAATTGCATTGGTTTTTGAGCAGTTTTAAGTTTATTACGGTTGGCCATTTATAAGTGGCCGGCTTGAGTGATATAACTTGACTGTTTTCAAACCAACCAAAAAACTTGTTCGGCGAAAGGAAGTTCCTTTGACTGAGCACGTGTAAGCGTTATCAATTTGTAACTTAAGAGGTAAAAAGTGTAAATTTGGGAAAATGTTTAGAAAAATTGTAAACTTATCATGACTTCATAAAAACGAATATCTTGACTGACCTAAATATTATAACTTGAGAATTATTAAGTGAATCCCAACTAACTTATATATATAATTATAAGTATATAATTATATGAAATCTATATCCAATATCGGCACACCTTAAAAGGAAATAAACCAACTCTTGGCAACATCATTATTTACATAAATCGAAAACGGGGAACATTTCACTTATATATAAGTGTGAACTTTTGAAGAATATCAAACTAAGTCGATATACTTGTTTTGAACTTAAACAATAAGCACTATCACACTTGCCATCGTTTCTTAGGTTTGGGTTTGGAGCCTCAGCAATGTCGTACTTGATCTCTTTATGCTTGTTCATTTTACTAAGGTGAGGTTCTTAGCCTCGCTTTTACTTATATTTACAAACCCCGAGATACATGCTCTAAACTAGAACACAAGGTTTTATAACTGTTCGCATACTTGATTATTGAAATTGCCTAAGTATTTAGCAGAAAAGACCCTACATCATGAACCATTAGTCACTTGCGAGTGAACGCAAATATCGTGAATAGTACTATGGGGAGTAACAAGTCTTGGTTATTGGAAATAACCGGGGCGCACCATATTTGAATTGCATTAGGTAATTGGCTATTACCAGTAATTCGGTATATGCAGTTGAGTATTGGTTGCACGAGCTTAGCGCATAATAATCTGTGATTTTTTCTATGATAAGTTGTTAGTTTACAATTATCATGTTCATGTTCATGTTTTTGTTCTTGTGTTCAAACCGATTAACTATAAACCTATGAATTCACTCAACATTTTGTTAACCTTTTAAGCATATTATCTCAGGTAATCATTGAAGATCATATTTATGGCACAGAGCGGGCAATGCAAGACCCTTTATTTTTTGTGTAAACTTAACGTTATCATTTCTCACAAACTCATGATCAATCTTTTGGTGTACCATCTAAAACAATTTGGAAGTATTCTGTAACAAACTATGAGTTTTTCTTGAATGATAACAACTTTTATTAAAACATCTCTTTTTGAGTCGTTTTCTATGATTATTGACTGTGATCCGCCTCAAGTAACACCCCAATTAGCCTTCCGCTGCTATGTTGATCTTTGGGGGTGTTACAGATTGGTATCAGAGCCAAGTTATAGAGAACCAACGAGTTTTTCTAAAAACATTTGGACTATAACTACACTTTTGAAACGGGACTATTTTACACCACTACCCTATGCCCTTCGTGGCCGCTCTATGCATTAGGATTAATGCATCACTAGAAATAAGATCATAAGTAAATTGCATTCATTTTAGTTAGGCATGGAGATTTGCTTAGCAGATTGTGCACGACTAACTAAAATCTTGTTTATCATATTATTTTGGCATTTTACTTGCATTACTATCTTTATGGGTTTTTACAGTACCATGTCGTCCGCCTCACACCCAGTCGTCCTATCATCAAATTCTGAAATGGAAGATGTGGTGTCCTCTACTACTGTACCTATGCTTGTGAGCCCTATCCCAGCTTTGAAAGTCATTGCTTTTGATGAGACCGAACCCTTTGAAAGTTCTAAAGCCTTATGAGCCTGAGCCTTTTGGTGTACACTACAGACTACATCCCAAAGGTTCGATCTTCAAGCATACCGCTAGGAAGCATGTGCGAGCTCTCACTATGCCTATTATATCTCCAACAGATATCCCATCATCATCAGCTCATCCACCATCAGCTCCACTCACCTCACCACCTATGGCTACTTCACCACTACTACTACCCACTACATTCTTTCACCAGGCCACCACAGTTCCTGTGTTATCACCACCGTCAGCCTCATCACCTTTGGATGTCCACAGTGAGCCTCTGTTACCGTTCAGCGTGAGAAACTGTTTTCTCCTAGAGTCATCAGATCCATACATGCAGACTGTAACTATTGATATTCAGCCAGGACCTCGAAAGAAGGTCGATGCTAGGCGTTGGTCATTTCTGTTGCCGGTCATGCGCCGATGGAGATCCGAGGAAGGAACTCCAAGCATTGTTGAGCTCGGGGAAAGCTCAATGACTACACCAGGCAAGAGTCCTCCCATAGCGGAAGAACCCGTGCATCGGCTCCATTCCTCTATTGGCAGGAAGTAGACATTGTTAGACATGAGGACCAGCTGAGTGAGATCATGGAATATGTTGATGAGATTCCCCTGGTCAGGATTGAGAGTATAGAGGAGGAGGTTGAAAACCTCGTAGTTGATCACTACTCCATGGACATTGTGTTTGATATGATGAGTACCTAGATCGTGAAAGCGAGAGAGGCTGTCGCAGACCTGACTCAGAGACTGCTAGGCAGGAGGCCAGTATTCTAAGAGAGACTGCTGCAGGTAGAGAGAGGATTATGCATCACTAGCTTACATCTGTTCATGCCCATACAGCCATCTTAGAGCAAAGACTAGACGATCTCCAGGCTAGAGACAGAGCTCGGGAGCAGCAGTTTGAGGAGTTATCAGCTTTAGTCAGCGAGCTACACCGTCATCAGAAGGATACACCAAGCGACTCATAGATCAGGGTCATCTTTATTATATCTTAGTATCATAAAGCCCGCCATGTATGGCATTAGTATGAGGGCTTGTATCTTTTGGTTTGTAAAAACTATGGAACAAAAATATTAATGTTGTATCATTTGGTTATGACTTATGCTATGTACTGATGTTTATCTATGATATTGTGGTTGTATTCTTATATTCTTGTGTGTTGTGATTTTCATCATTCATCGGTTGTATAAACCGAGCCGATCATTATATTCTTACATATGTTATGATTTTGTTGTGACAAATCATGATTGACTTATTCCTGCTTATAGCAATACCATTCCATTGATTTAAAGG
>OU343218.1:67530591-67638045 GCA_910596185.1 Chrysanthemum makinoi
GTTAGTGCAAATATTACGATATTTAATCTATCTGATCTCGTTTGTTTTGATAGATGACAAACATGTAACTTGTAATACATAACGTAAAATGTACAAGTTACTTGTAATCACACTGTGTCTCAACATACATTCAACACCTCTCGATGTCTCAAGTCCTCGTATGTTACAACACAACCATTATGTTTGTTATGTGGTATTATGATCAAACCCATTAACAAATCATTTAGAATGTTTAAAATACATTTAGAGTCACTAAGTATTTTAATAGGTTAACCATTCTATTTCGAACCTCATTTTACATTTTGCATTCACAAGTATTTCAAAAGGTAACTAGACATTTTATTAACTAGTTACATAATACATTTTACAAGTTTACTTGATAAACCTTTTACTCTAAAAATGGAAATACATGTTACATCATGTCATGCATCATCTTTGAAATTCTTGGAAGATCACTTGAATATTTTGGTTAGATTGATACTCAATATATCAAATGTGATCTTAGTAAGATTTGGTAATATCTTGGAAAGATTTGAAGAAAGATTTTTTAGATTTTGTGTCGGACCCACGGAACCCTTTTGTATAAAGGTGGAACCCTTTAAAGGGTTCCTTGGTCGTGGGCGCTCCTGTCCACTTTTAGCTATAAATAGAAGCCCATTGTTTTCCCATTTCTTCACCACTTCAAATCACATCTTCTCCACCTTCTTGCATACATTTAGATCAATCATTAACAATGTAATAACATACATTAAACACCCTAATGATCATGATCATAATGCTTCTAACATTCATCTTTGTTGTAAGCATACTCTTTGATCAACCAAGGAAAGTTTGGAGATTTAGCCATCCCCACTCACCACAAGCTGAAGATCTATCACAACAAGTTTAGGGAACTTGTGATCTTCATCATGAAGGCTTCCTATCAATGGAAGTTCATTTAGAAGTAGTTATTCATATCCATTAGACATTTGTGTCATGGATCATTAGTGTAAACATCATTGCATCATAACAACACTTTCACCAAACTAGATTAGATGGTTTATGTGTTTGTGCCATAAAACACAAGGTTTATTATGTTGGGCCATAAAACATATTGGGAGTGGTTGTACCCTTGTAAAGAACTCGACATCTAGCTTAGTGTCGGAAATATTGTATAGGTGACGTTAGGTTGGTTCTACCTCGAACTAGAACCCGGTATTTAGCTTTGTACGGAAAAATGTAGCGGACGATTGTAAGGTTTTCTTCGCCTAGAAGGGAGCTTGTTGATTTAGTGAAGTAACTCTCGAGTTGGGTACTCGAGGGAGTGGAGTAGGGAAGAGAGGAGATCCGTGACCGAACCACTATAAATCCTCGTGTTCGGTTTGCACTTTCCTTTCTTTATCTCTTTACTTTTATACTTGCACTATACTATTGTTTGTGATGTGGTTTGATGTTCATGATTGTGACAACTTGGTTTACAATGCTTTATATTAGTCACAAACAATAATTGGTACTTTCATATTATAACAAGCCTCATAAGCGATTTGATACTAAAGATCTAAAGTTTTTAGCGGTAGCGTATTCACCCCTACGTTTCCACAATTGGTATCGAGCCATCGTAGCTCTTATTTTCAAAACAAATGGTTTTAAAATAGAGTACGATCCATGTATCAAATTACCATTGAAGCGAAAAATAATATGAAAAATGCTTTGCTTGTTATACTTAGAAATTTTGTTGTTAAATGTAACTTTGTATACAAGCTTGAAGGTTTTCTTGAAAAATAAAATAAAAGTTTGTTGAAAGAACTAGTAAGTATTGTATTGTGTGCTTATAGAAAATTTACTAAGAAATATGATTTTAAAGGAGTGTTTGGGATAACTATAAATTTAGTTGAAAAATCACCTCGTAAATGTTTAAGATAAGTTACATAAGTAGATATGTTGTTAAATATGTGTATTATATGTTTACTATGAAATCTAGTAAGTCACACACGTTTTCTCTATGTCAAATACTAGTTTTGGTGATTCGTCCGAGGACCCGGCACCAAATCTTATAAAGGGCGGATCCTTTATTTGGTTCCGTGGAATCCGTCTGTATACGGTATGCGATTTTTGGGCAACTTCCAAAAATCATAACTAATTAACCGTAAGTCCGTACGAGTCGAGCCACCTATCATTTTAAAGGGTATTGAGTCTACTTTCAATTAAAAATACTTTCATGGCCTGAGTCTAATTTTAAATAAGTAAAATAGACCAAATACTACAGTATGTCTAAAATATTGAGTTTCGCTTTAACATAAAACTCAAAATTTTGAATCAAGCAATTTAAGTTGGTATTCTTAGAACTTTGATACAACTTCTTTTGAAACTAAATAATTTGGTAATATGTTTAAAGGAAACTAATCAAGCTTGGTATACATCGTCATATTTAAGCGCAAAATGACGAAAAGTGTCTTTCTTGTTATGCTATGCTAAATGACCACTTGTTTATGTTGTTTGCATATATGTTGCTTGCTTATTTTCAAATTGTTGTTTACACTTGTTTGTTTGCATAATATAAGTGTCAATCTTGCCATGTTATTTATTCGCTTGTTTGCCGATTTCTAGTTTATGCACAATAGGACATTTGCTAGATTTTGTGTACTAAGTTGGAAAATTGTTTTACCATCACTTATAAACTTAGATCACTTTATTTTCATAGGTTATACTAACATCTCGCATAACTTATGAAATGTCAACTAACTTAACAGCAGAGTACTAAGTAAATTATTCAAGTACTTTGAAAAATGAAGGTTTTAAGAGAGTGTTTGGTACAAGGACAAAAACAATGTTGTATGATGTAATTTATGTGTTCTTTAGGTAGGATGATAATTAACTTAAAACATTGATGTATGCTAACGGTTCATGCAGGATAACACGCACAGTGTTATCAAATTTTACCCATTTTCACTTATATGTGAAAATCGTTGTACTGTTCAAAGTCTATGCTCCACTATGTTTGTATATGTGTTATTTACTTTTCCTAACTAGAAATAGTTAATGTCACATGTTTTGAAAAATTTCAGTTTTGAAAAACTCCCGACACCTAAAAATGGGTATGTAAAGATTTAGGTGTCCACGGACGAGGCGGCACCAAAATTTGGTACCGTCATTATGGATTTTGGTACCGCCATACATGCAGGCGGACCAGGCGGCACCAATTAAGGGTTCCCGTGTAAAGAAATGGTGTGAGTGAATCCTCTGGGTAAGTTGTTGAATTTTACTAAATCCCGCAATCTAATTTACCAAACTTCATTTCTAGGATAGTTGTTAATGCATATCTTTCATACCTCACTCAACACATCCTCAATGGATTAACTTAGGATGTTTGACATGATTTTAGACACTTCCATCTCATTAGAAACTACCATCTTTGTATGGATTAACATCAAATCCATGAATCCTTAGTTCCATAAATCGACACATTCAAGATGGTCATTTTCACACCTTCACATTTACTTTTCCTCAAGCTTAGCATTTCTTAAAGCAAAGTCAAAATGACTAAATCCTAAACCTCAAATAAGCCACTTAAGAAAACCACTAGGATTAGCATTCGATCTTGTTGCTTCATTAACTTGAACTCTTCATCCTCGGACTCATTACCTCTCAACATCTCATCACCCATTCAAGATGTGAACTTTTAAACTTAGTACTCCAACTCCACTACCAAAATCACCCACCATCATCCAAAACACCTTCACTACCAAAGTCTCCAAAGCTTGTACCTATCAAACTTTGTACAACACCACCAACATCTCCTCACCCGTTTGTGGATGACTTAGATGACTTACCGAGACTAACAAATCTGGACTAATTATTTGCAAAGATATCATACACAAGTCTATCATATGACTATAGATATTGTTTTGTATCTACATGTATTGCCTCACTTGGTTAACATGAAAATAATGTGTCATCCTTCAAGACGATAAGTATTTACATAGAGTCATAACTCACATGTATGTTAAAGACATACTATCAAGTCTTGTTATCCTTGAGTTCAATCTAAGCTTTATAATCTCAACAAATTAGGATTGACAACTTAAGTATTTCATCGAAAATATTCAAGTATATGCGACTTACGATTGTAGTCATTAAAAGTCATATCGAAAAATCAAACCCAAGTATTTTAAAAACACATGTTGAAACACTTATCCAAAACAAACAACCCATTGTGCCACTTATCCCTCTTTGACACCTACTATTCCTCTTCCATCTTTTGGCACCATTAAGCGTATTGCTCATGAACTTCCAAGAGCATCCTTTAAATCAAACGTGCCCTTTCAAGGTGAACCTATACCTCAACCCCTAAGCTTCATAGACATAACCAAAACTTCAAGCACTTCACCCACTAGTTGTAGCAACCAATGAACCATAAGAATTAGTATCCATACTTTTTGTGTTCAACATCTATGGACAAATAATCAACCTAAATACTCCCATAGCACAACAAACCCCTACATCACCACATCCTTATTTAGACACACTAGAAGACCTACCACCTAGATCAACCAATCCACCATCCTTACCATCATTTGAATTCGTTGAGTGTATTGCTCAAAAAGCCCTTGTGTCCAACACTTGTCCTGAATCAAATGCACGTTTGAACAAACTCAAACATCCTTTTCCACATATAAGGACTTAGATAATTCATTATGGCTAGAACCTCAACTATCAAATAAGCATGGTGCTCTTGGTAATTGTTGTCAATTTCCACTAGGTATAAGTAGTACTACCTTCACAAATTATCAAAGTATTAGTAATACTTTGTCGTTAAACTGCATAAATTTAAACCTCAAATCAAAATTTTAACAACATATGTTAAAATGCAATCTCAAAGCCAACATCATACACCCCAAGCAACAATGACTCTTGAGAAGTATACATAAGAAACTCGAGTGAATTCCTCTTGTCATCATCTAGTGAATATAATCTTGAGACCAAGTTTATTTAGATGGGACTATCCGATTCAAACACTTTGGCTTCATATCTTCATTTAGGAAAACATGATGTTTTGAAAAACATTATGCCTAAGAAATCATACGTTAAGTATTCATCTTATTAAAAGGATATTGTATATCCTATGCATCATTCTCTCCTTGCGACATATATGGTTATGTTACAAGAGATTTCATTACACCTCATTGGCTAAATGATCTTGAAACGAACATCTAAAAGTTCTATGAACTAGCATATCCAATTCATCTTGTCATACTTATTTTCATAAGCATGATAACTTTATCCCATGCGATAATCTCATTTGTTGAAAGATACTATTTGTATTCATTTCCTTTCAAGCGTACATCATAACCTAACCTTGCTCAAACCTTGGCACATCCAGGTTGAAACTACACATATCTAGAACATACACATGATCTATTGAAGTTAGTAACCTTATTTAGATTCTTGTCAAATAAAGTTCCAAAGAGCTTTCTTGAGAACATTCTTAATTTAACATATTCCATTCCTTAGTCTTAGATAATCATATCACTTTTAAAGTATACACTTCAACATAAAAGATGTCATCCATTAGATCATACAATTAGCTATGTAATTTGAACAAACCTTAGATTCTAAACACAAGATTAAAACATATTGTTTATCAACACACCATTATTAAAATTCATGTGTATAACATGACATCTTCATCACCTTAGTTATATTGCATATTAGTTGTGTCACATTAAGCCAAGTGTTGGTAAACTATCATCTTTTATGCACTTTAATAGGCAAAAGTAGGAGTTCCCATCTTTCTAACATGAGAATGACTACTGGAGAACCTATTGCACTAGAAACTCAATTTGACCTAACGGTTGAATTGCTTCCGAAGAGAAGTTGGGTATGTGGAATCACCCGAAAAAATGGTCGTGTTTTGCCTTAATTGAGCACCGCTAGTAATAGTCTCATATTCATTCTCCAACTTGAAAATCTGTTTTCCTATACTTGCCTAAAGTAAGTGTTAAAACATTGATAGTTTGCCTCGCCTTAGGAATACTAATCAAACAAGTAGTATATATGACTTTTCTTTTAAAACCACTTGCATTGCACTTACATGTGTTGATTACATGTTCTTGTTTGATCCGATAAGTTGATTTGACATTATCTTAGTGTTTGATAACTAGTCAAATGTGTAAACCTTAGTAAAACCACTTGCATTGCACTTACATGTGTTGATTACATGTTATTGTTTATCTGATAAGTTGATTTGACATTATCTTAATGTTTGATAACAAGTCAAATGTGTAAACCTTAAATGCGGTTTTATCTTTATAATGCTTGTATTCTTGTTTCATGCTACTAGCGTTTAAACCTAAACTCTATTTGCATGATACTTACTTTTGAATTATTTTTAGCATGATTAACATGTTACTTATGAACTCATAATATGCCATTTTGATACGTGATAATTTTGATATGATTAGTTGGCATTCATTACATTTATGTGTAGTACGATATAATTGATACATGCTCCAAATTGTTATGTCTTAAACATGGCTTGCATGAATCTTTCATCTTGTTTCTTTTGCTTCTTGTCACACTATTTGTTTGCTACATATAATCTGTCAAAGTGCTTTTGGTATGACTAACTTTTAGAAGCCTTTTTATCTTACAAATTAATCACATAGATTATTGTATATCCAAGTATGCTTAAGTGTCTAAGTCTAACGACAAAACAATCTCATAATGAAATGTCTTGAATAAAGTTGTATTCTTGCATAATATGATTGTTTTGATGCTATCTTGTGTGGTGATTTCTTGTCTACTAAGTGCAATGTGTTGTTTTTGCTTATATAATATGTTATCATTTGATTTCTATCATGTTAACATCTTTTGTCACTAACAAATTTGTTTTGTAGGTTGATAACAAATTATTTGTTATCTCACTTGGTTCTAACTTTTATATGCTCATTTTGCATAATCCCCTTACATTAGATTAGTACTATGCTTTATGGGACCCCTACACTTGCATATAGTTTAAAAGCATATAGAATTAAGTTCTAGAGGGTTGGCTTTGCATTTTGGTCTTTCAACCGACCTCTTTCCAAATCTCATTTTTGCTTCCGCTTTCCAAAATCATCTCCATCAATATTTAGTTATAACAATACTCTAATCCTCTTCACTTCCTATTAGGAAACCACATGCCTCATCATACGATCATCTCGTATGTCGAGAAGAAGTCGTGACTTTAAGGATGAAGTTCATTGTATGCTAACCATCATCCAGAAAAAACATCACTAAGCTCACCTCTTTCGTTAACCAGAATAACCTCCTAAACACTTTGTTGTCATTCCTTATTTGATACATTACACATTATGTTGGATGTCCACCAATTAAGGGGAGAGAAATCCATTCACATAATTGTCTTTTGTCAAATTTATGTCTCTTAGACTCTAAAATACCAACACCTAGGCAAACACCACTTAGCTAAAACCGGTTCATGAAACCACAACTAGTTCAACCTTTTAACTTTTTATCACAAGTTAGCACCAATACCTCATCAAGTGAAAAATGCATCATGTGATTTTACAAAACGTCTTCATCTCCACATATAGGATTTTCCTTAAACTAGCACCTTACAACTTCACTATCTAGAACACCATCATAGGATCTTATCCTTTTCCCGTATATCATGCATGTCATTTTGAGTGCAAAGCGATATATTAATCAAAACCATCATTCCCAACACTTTTTCAACACGTTGGTCTATCCAACTCTCAAATGATGTCATTCTCATCCTAGGTACTCATTATTATTATTAGTATTTTTCATATTGTCTTCACTTCTTTTCAAAGTGATAATCATCCATGTCGGTCAAAACCATGCTAATACTACCTTTCCCATTGTCACCTAGAATAGGTCATTTTATAATTCGTGTCAATCAATGAACGAATTTATCTTCATCACTTTTATATCTTTTGGTATCTTCATTATAATATTCTTAGATAGAACGCATTATTGATTACTCTTGAGTTGAAGCATATGAGAACTTGCTCAAAACAATAGGTTGTTAGCATCAATAAATCATTCAAATCATAACCCTTATGCATCATTGAAATGCAATGTCCATTCACATTTTTTCTTTTCCTCTTAGCTTTGGTCACTTGACATGACGAAAGGATTGCATGAGTCCATATTTTTTATTTGCTATACATACGAGTTTCTAACTCCTTAATAGCTTCCTACCTAATCACCACCACCTTCCATCACCACTTTCACTAATCATCACCACCATGGATTAGCGAAAACTTATTTTGTAAATGTCAAGTCATCTACCATCACCACATGAATCCTACTAGTAAACCGACACCAACACTAGCACCACTAGTGGCACACGATGGAAGACTTCATATCTTATTTCTAGGAACTATTTTGTAGGCTTTTATCATATTATATTCTCACTTTTCTTATGATTGTAATTAGGAGACTACACTTCATGAGATCTTTGATTATATCATTTATCACATATATACATCTTATTTTTCTTTGTGAAAAGATGAAATATATTGCACTAATGTTTTCATTGTAGGTTCATCATCATATACACTCGATTGTATATAACTTACTCATCTAAGGATGAAGTTTGCATCAATTATTTTTCTTATTTTAGGTGCTTCTTGACACCTTAGAACAAGGAGGAATATCCTTTAAGCACTCATATTGCATCGTCTATACACTTGGTTGTATATGACATATTTGTCTAAAGACAAAGCTTCTATTATACTAATATTTATTTTGAAGGTTCATCTTGAAGCCCTAGAGCAAGGGGCTTCCCTCAAAGAATTTAGAATGCATCTTATACACTTTGTTGTATATAACACTTACGTCCAATGACGAATATAGTTTTGCACTAATATTTGTTTTGTAGGTTTTAATCATACCCTGGCGCCTCAAACAAGGGGCAGCAGTCGGGGAGCATGCACGCATTTAGCATCATTCTCACTTTTCAACAAGCATTTGTGCTTCGATAAAAGTGGAGAAAATAGGCTAACATTGCTATGCATTTTCTTTTTCATATATTTCTCATAATTTTTGTTGCATAAAACTAACCTTGATGTAGTTTAAGCCTCTTTATTTGATCCATGGATCCGCTACCAAACAAGGGACGGATTGAAGTAGGCGATTTAACTTCACTAGGGATGATGCAAGCTAGCCTTTTTGGGGAGAAATTAAGTTAAACTCCAAGGACACGCCCTTTTTGTTTTGACAAAAGGGGGAGAAGAGTGTAGACGGAGAAGGTAATGTAAAGGTAGTAAGGATACAAGTAACTTTTTACATTTTACTTTCTATTACGTTTACATATCTTTGTCATCATCAAAAGGGGGAGATTGTTAGTGCAAATATTACGATATTTAATCTATATGAGTCTGTTTTGTTTTGATTGATTACAAACATGTAACTTGTAATACATAACGTAAAATGTACAAGTTACTTGTAATCACTTTGTCTCAACATACATTCAACTCCTCTCGATGTCTCAAGTCCTCGTATGTTACAACCGACAGTACATGTTTGTTATGAGGCATTATGATCAAACCCATTAACAAATCATTTAGAATGTTTAAAATACATTTAGAGTCACTAAGTATTTTAATAGGTTAACCATTCTATTTGGAACCTCATTTTACATTTTGCATTCACAAGTATTTCAAAAGGTAACTAGACATTTTATTAACTAGTTACATAATACATTTTACAAGTTTACCTTGATAAACCTTTAATCTAAAAATGGAAATACATGTTACATCATGTCATGCATCATCTTTGAAATTCTTGGAAGATCACTTGAATATTTTGGTTAGATTGATACTCAATATATCAAATGTGATCTTAGTAAGATTTGGTAATATCTTGGAAAGATTTGAAGAAAGATTTTTAGATTTTATGGGGCACCCACGGAACCCTTTTGTATAAGGTGGGAACCCTTTAAAGGGTTCCTTGGTCCTGTGGAGCTCTGTCCACTTTTGGCTCTAAATAGAAGCCCATTGTTTTCCCATTTCTTCACCACTTCAAATCACATCTTTCTTCACCTTCTTGCATACATTTAGATCAATCATTAACAATGTAATAACATACATTAAACACCCTAATGATCATGATCATAATGCTTCTAACATTCATCTTTGTTGTAAGCATACTCTTTGATCAACCAAGGAAAGTTTGGAGATTTAGCCATCCCCTCTTACCACAAGTTGAAGATCTATCACAACAAGTTTATGGAACTTGTGATCTTCATCATGAAGGCTTCCTATCAATGGAAGTTCATTTAGAAGTAGTTATTCATATCCATTAGACATTTGTGTCATGGATCATTAGTGTAAACATCATTGCATCATAACAACACTTTCACCAAACTAGATTAGATGGTTTATGTGTTTGTGCCATAAAACACAAGGTTTATTATGTTGGGCCATAAAACATATTGGGAGTGGTTGTACCCTTGGAAAGAACTTGACATCTAGCTTAGTGTCGGAAATATTGTATAGGTGACGTTAGGTTGGTTCTACCTCGAACTAGAACCCGGTATTTAGCTTTGTCAGGAAAAAGTGTAGCGGCGATTGTAAGGTTTTCTCTGCCGAGAAGGGAGCTTGTTGATTTAGTGAAGTAACTCTCGAGTTGGGTAGAGGGAGTGGAGTAGAGGAAGGAGATCCGTGACCGCACCACTATAAATCCTCGTGTTCGGTTTGCACTTTCCTTTCTTTATCTCTTTACTTTTATACTTGCACTATACTATTGTTTGTGATGTGGTTTGATGTTCATGATTGTGTGACAACTTGGTTTACCATGCTTTATATTAGTCACAAACAATAATTGGTACTTTCATATTATAACAAGTTTCATAAGCGATTTGATACTAAAGATCTAAAGTTTTTAAACGGTAACGTATTCACCCCCCCCCCTCTACGTTTCCACAGAGTGTTTATCTTCCATTTCAACTTGTTATATTTCATATACACCGAGAGCTGTGAGTATCCAAACACCCTATGTGAGGTGCTAGTATGTAATTTCCGTGCTTGTTATGACTTTTGCGGGGCTTATATGTGTTGTGGATTGTTTCTAAACCAATGCTATGACCCTAACTTATAATTTAATTAGCTAAAAGCACATTTGCTTGAGGACAAGCAAATACCAAGTGTAAGGATATTTGATAAGGTTTTAAAATGTACCTTTTTTTGAGGAATGCGTTTAAGCCCTTATTTGATCACTTTTATATCCGTTATTACTTAATATCGTTCCTTTTCACTTTTAGGTATCTTGAGCAAAAATCTTTGGAATGACACTAATTCGGCGAATATCACAGAAAATGGCCAAAGTCAAGAATCGAGAATTTTCGAGTTTGCCTAAAGCGAAGGGGCGTCCCGGAGTGTTATCTGCGGCAGCCGTCGGACCACTTTAATGACGGCTCGATAGCCAAATTACTTATTTACAAGTGGCGGCCGGTTTTAAAGTAGATGGTGTTCGCAACTCGAGGCGGCTAGATTTGATCCGAGCGGCGTCCGAGAAGGCGAAGGGGCGGTAGTCAAAAACACATAGGTGATGCCGTCGCAAGGCTAATGTGGCCAAGGCGAAACCACTAATGACGGCGACAGGCGTCACAAATCAAATTGGCGATCGTCGCATATGTAATCTTATATATAGAATCAATTTTTTAGTTTTGAGAGAGTAGTCTTTTGGAGTAAAAGCCTAAACCAGAACCAAAGGGTACGTCTTGCCACGGTATTTTGGGTTCAAACCCTATCTTACATCAAGATAAGTGTTTTTACTTCATTAATTCAATTATGCTAATTCTTGTGTGTATCCTTGCATGTTTTCCATGTCGACTAATTTACTTGTGTGTTTGCTTAAGGATATGAAACTTAATTATTGAATATTGATTGGTTGTCTCTTATCTTAATTGTTAATGATCTAGTATTAGATGGTCATCCGTTGTGTAATTAATGCTTGATTAATCTTTGTGAACCTTAGTATAATTTTCTAGAGTCATTGTAGGCTAAACTATCCGAAGAGTACCTTAGTGTTAAGTTTATAAATCCTAAAGATTTTTGTGGCGATAAACTTTGGTAGTTTCAAAGTTAGAAGACCGCGCATACCCTCTCGACCTTAGACACACAACGTGATTAAGAATAAGGACGTGACAAATCAACCATCAATAGGAGATAATTGGAGTAATAAAACTAAGTAAACATCTTTAAATCATCATCTGGCACACAATAATTAGACATAGACTACATACACCTTAGTTTAGATAATTAGATAAGTAAGTGTCGGAATACCAAACCCCAAATCAAACCGAGATTACGTACCTTTCCATTTCCTAAAAAACATAAAAGATAAAAAATAATCTTCCTCAACCCCAACCTTAGCGTAGTAACTTCTCACTAGCATTCCTATTCCCCTAGAAGGCGTTATCAATTCAGTGGCTTACCCTAATACTACACTACAGCGATTGGGTTCCTTTGCCTAGGGTGTTGAAAAATGATGATTGTCAAATACTCATCATTTTATCTTATTTAGAATGCCAAAACATCACGAAAACACTGAGAAAGCGCATCAAAATGATAAAAAATATCACAAACAAGTTGTTTATGTGTTTTAAATGCAAAAAATATCATCTGTGAGTGAAAAGCACGTATCAAGTTTGCATAATTGGCAATTTTAGTCCCCGAAGTTTAAAAAGTTGTCAAAAGCTTGATCCGTATATATCAAAATAAAGAAAAATATCATTTAAGTCTACAGATTCATAAAGTTGTCAAAACAAGTCCTTGAATAAATTTTTGACAAAATTACAACTTTAGTCCTTCAGTTTGAAAAAATAAAAATGGTCCTTGGACATGTAAAAATGGAAAATAATCATCATTGGTCCTTGTACTATTCATATATGGCAGGTTTAGTCCTTATGATAACTTTGGAATATTGGCAAGATCAGTCCTCAAGTTTTAGCTGATTTACAAAGGTAGTCCTTTAGCAATATATATACAACCATTAGGACCCTTTGTATTTAGAAACCCCATCAAAACCAAAAGAACACTGCCAATCGCCCTTATTTTATTTTGGACCCCCTTTATAATATCAAAAGTCAAAATTAGTCAAAACACGCCAAACCACAGTGCGTACATCCCACTTCCTCACAAGCTGAAATCCAAAAGCGGTGGTTTTCCCCACCCTCTCCACCTCACCTTATCCCCAGTATACCAACCCCTCCACCTCTACATACACCAAAATTCATTTAATGCACAAAACCTGCTTCAAGACTATTTGAAGCCAAAAATGCCATAATGCAGTGTGGTGATGAATTAGAATGATTCAATGGTCAAGATGAGGTGGGAATCACTTTCGAGAGATAATCGAACAAGAGTCAACAAGATCATTATAAATAGCCGGAGGAAGCAATGTGAAGCAATATCTGACAATTTTAGTTTTTAATGTGAATTAGTTAATTTTACTTTCGGTGTAATTTAAATCTTTCAAGTACTTTTTAAGCAATATTAGTGTATTGTAAATCTTTTGAAGTGATAAATTATAACTTTAGATTCGGTTCTCAGTTTGTAAAAATTCATATTTCAAAATATATGAATGTTCCATATTGTATTAATGGTTTGTCTTGGACTCATTGCTTCAATATAAGCTCCTAGATAGCTTATAAAAGCTATTAGAAACCTTAAAAGTACGTGTAGTATCATAAAGTAAAAATACCAAAAATACCAAAAAAATAGTTGAAAAATAAAAAAAATCCATGGTGAAGATGTCGAGAGGTTGAGCGTCTTTGATTTTTGGATTGCTTTTGGGTATAGAGCTTTTTATTGAAAGCTATAGGGTGATTCTCGAGACCTTAGTTCTACGTTTTGTGCATTAACTCAATTTGTAAGCCAATTCCTTGAAATTTGCATTTCTTAATATAAGTACTATAATCTTATTAAATATAGCTTAATACTGTTTCAATATAGTTAATATAAGTTATTAAATAGCTTTCTTAGTTTAAACACTTGTTTTAAGTTAGCTTCATAACGATCTAGTAAAATGGTGTTTGGTTTGTTGTGATCCTTGTGCTAGAGGTTGTTTGTAGTGTTGTTCTTGTTTGATGTATGCTACAATTGTACCTATACCTCAGGTCAAAACATAAAATCTAGTACTTGTTTGCTAAAAAGTCAAGTTCATCTTTTAATCTCATCTCATTTAGTAGCTGTTAGGAATTTGGATTGCCAAATTCATCATAGCTTAAAGTTGTTAGTCTAGCTCTAGATAATCTTATTCGACTTATTACAACTAATTGAGTCCATAGAATCAATGGAAGTTCATTAAGTCAAACTAGTTCATTTTCTATAAAAGTGAAAATTTCTCATACGGTTTTTGAATAAAACTTAGAATTTTTCTTGTGTGATTAATACTAAGATTTAGCTTATAAATTCGGATATAATATTTAACTGTACTTAATTATAAAAATACTAGATCGATTTTAATTAGCTTATAAAGTCCTTATTTCTTAGCTTAGTTTGAGTCCTTTTAGAAAACATGCTACGTGCCTGATTGTGGTACCTATTTCACAAGCTCCAGAGAGCTTATTAATGAACCTTAGCTTATTACCTTGACTTTTGAGAAGCTCACTAGCTATCTCTTTAATCCATTACTAGTTTTCCATTTTGGCTTATTAGATAAGCGCAATTGTTTTTTAGTTTTGTAAATCTTTAAGTATTACCCGGTTAGTTAGTGTTTTCAGTTTTCAAAAAGCTTTTCACAAGCTCATTAGAGTGAACCAATCTTTGTACTTTAGCTTTTTGGAGAGCTTATCGGTCATCTTATTAAGTCCGGTGTTTATTTTCAATTTTTAAAGCTCATTTAAGTGCTTAAAATTAGCTTTCAAAGATGCCTAGTGATTCACCGCAGTGTCTGTGCAAACCAGTTATACTTGTGCTTATTTAAAAGTTGCTTAAGTACTTATTTCTTTGTAATCTTGCTTATTTAGTTATTATATTAGCTTATTTAAAGGTGTTTAGCTTATTTTCATTTACTCTTTTGCTTATTTCTAGCTTATTAGCCATTTGGCAAATAAGCTACTTAATTCTTCTTCCTTACCGTGGTTAAATAAGCTCATTGATTGCTTATTAGTGTTTTTTGTAAAAAGTGGTAGTTGTAAAATTACTTATTTCTTGTGCTTAATAAGTTTGTAAAAAGAAAAATGAAAAAAAATGTTTAGCAAAAAAGGTGGGGCTGATTTCGAACACGAGACCTCCACCTTTGAGAGTGATAGTGTGTACTGTATAGCCAGTTGCCTTGGGTCTTTGGCCGGTTATATCACGCATACAATTTAATACATAAGTCTTCCTTGTTCATTTAGCTTATCGAACATATTAGCTTATTTCTAAACTTAAAATTAGCTTTTTCATGTTTGTATTTTTCTTAACTTTGTATAGTATAAAGTATTTGTAAAAAAGTTTTGAGATTTTTCTAATTAGTTTTAGTATTTTTAAACATTTAATTAGTGTAAAATCTTATTTAATTCATAATAAAAAATATAAAAATTAAAATATAAATATTTTTCTAAAATTTTCTTTTTAATAATATAAATAAAGCAAATTTTTACACTTGCTTGTAGGACTTTTATTTCACAAATTTACTGCGTTTTGCTAGCGCTCGCGTAATTTTAGACTTTAAATGCGTTTTCATTTTTTAAATCACGTTTTTAGATAATTTGAGTTTACGTTTTAGTTAAAATAGTTTATTTAAGATATTTTGTTTTATAAAATCACAAAAATGTTGTAATAGTGATAGCGTTTATTTAATATATTTTAACTTTTAATTTCCTTTTAATTTGCATTTAAGAAATCACAGAAAACAATTTATTAATCTTTTCTTTAGTTATAATTATTCATCAAAATCCTTACCCGATCACTATCCTTAGTGATTATTCGACATCCGTCTGTGTTAAACACCAATTCATCCTCCGTGGGACTTAACGACCCAGGAATTCCCTATATTCCTCTGATCTTAATTGCATTGGTTTCTGAGCAGTTTTAAGTTTATTACGGTTGGCCATTCACAAGTGGCCGGCTTGAGTGATATAACTTGACTGTTTTCAAACCAACCAAAAAACTTGTTCGACGAAAAGGAAGTTCCTTTGACCCCGAACGACGCGTGTAGCGTTATCAATTTTGTAACTTAAGGGTAAAAAGTGTAAATTTGGGAAAATGTTTAGAAAAATTGTAAACTTATCATGACTTCATAAAAACGAGTATCTTGACGACCTAAATATTATAACGAGAATTATTACGTCGATATTTAACTAAACTTATATATATAATTATAAGTATATAATTATATGAAATCTATATCCAATATCGGCACACCTTAAAAGGAAATAAACCAACTCTTGGCAACATCATTATTTACATAAATCGAAAACGGGGAACATTTCACTTATATATAAGTGTGAACTTTTGAAGAATATCAAACTAAGTCGATATAGCACGTATTTTGAACTTAAACAATAAGCACTATCCACACTTGCCATCTCGTTCTTAGGTTCTGGGTTGGAGCCTCAGCAATGTCGTACTTGATCTCTTTGTGCTTGTTCATTTTTACTAAGGTGAGTTCATAGCCTCGCTTTTACTTATATTTACAAACCCCGCGAGGGAGA
The DNA here is from genome assembly GCA_910596185.1 of Chrysanthemum makinoi. NCBI lineage: Eukaryota > Viridiplantae > Streptophyta > Magnoliopsida > Asterales > Asteraceae > Chrysanthemum > Chrysanthemum makinoi. The sequence goes on from OU343218.1 coordinate 67,547,240, forward strand.
TACATGCTCTAAACTAGAACACAAGGTTTTTATAACTGTTCGCTACTTGATTATTGAAATTGCCTAAGTATTTAGCAGAAAGACCCCTACATCATGAACCATTAGTCACTTGCGAGTGAACGCAAATATCGTGAATAGTACTATGGGGAGTAACAAGTCTTGGTTATTGGAAATAACCGGGGCGCACCATATTTGAATTGCATTAGGTAATTGGCTATTACCAGTAATTCGGTATATGCAGTTGAGTATTGGTTGCATGAGCTTAGCGCATAATAATCTGTGATTTTTTCTATGATAAGTTGTTAGTTTACAATTATCATGTTCATGTTCATGTTTTTGTTCTTGTGTTCAAACCGATTAACTATAAACCTATGAATTCACTCAACATTTTGTTAACCTTTTAAGCATATTATCTCAGGTAATCATTGAAGATCATATTTATGGCACAGAGCGGGCAATGCAAGACCCTTTATTTTTGGTGTAAACTTAACGTTATCATTTCTCACAAACTCATGATCAATCTTTTGGTGTACCATCTAAAACAATTTGAAGTATTCTCAGTAACAAACTATGAGTTTTTCTTGAATGATAACAACTTTTATTAAAACTTCTCTTTTGAGTCGTTTCTATGATTATTATTTGTGTCAGCATAGTAACACCCCAATTAGCCTTCCGCTGCTATGTTGATCTTGGGGAATTGTGTTACAGATTGCGAGAGCCAAGTTATAGAGAACCAACGAGTTTTTCTAAAAACATTTGGACTATAACTACACTTTTGAAACGGGACTATTTTACACCACTACCTATGCCCCCATTCGGTCATTTATGCATTAGGATTAATGCATCACTAGAAATAAGATCATAAGTAAATTGCATTCATTTTAGTTAGGCATGGAGATTTGCTTAGCAGATTGTGCACGACTAACTAAAATCTTGTTTATCATATTATTTTGGCATTTTACTTGCATTACTATCTTTATGGGTTTTTACAGTACCATGTCGTCCGCCTCACACCCAGTCGTCCTATCATCAAATTCTGAAATGGATGATGTGGTGTCCTCTACTACTGTACCTATGCTTGTGAGCCCTATCCCAGCTTTGAAAGTCATTGCTTTTGATGAGACCGAACCCTTTGAAAGTTCTAAAGCCTTATGAGCCTGAGCCTTTTGGTGTACACTACAGACTACATCCCAAAGGTTCGATCTTCAAGCATACCGCTAGGAAGCATGTGCGAGCTCTCACTATGCCTATTATATCTCCAACAGATATCCCATCATCATCAGCTCATCCACCATCAGCTCCACTCACCTCACCACCTATGGCTACTTCACCACTACTACTACCCACTACATTCTTTCACCAGGCCACCACAGTTCCTGTGTTATCACCACCGTCAGCCTCATCACCTTTGGATGTCCACGTGAGCCTCATACCGTTCACGGCGTGAGAAACTGTTTTCTCCTAGAGTCATCGATCCATACATGCAGGTCAGTAACTATTGATATTCACCGTGACCTCGAAAGAAGGTCGATGCTAGGCGTTGGTCATTTCTGTTGCCGGTCATGCGCCGATGGAGATCCGAGGAAGGAACTCCAAGCATTGTTGAGCTCGGGGAAAGCTCAATGACTACACCAGCAAGAGTCCTCCCAATGACAGGAGAACCAGTGCATCGCTCCATTCCTCTATTGGCAGCTAGACTTGTTAGACATGAGGACCAGCTGAGTGAGATCATGGAATATGTTGATGAGATTCCCCTGGTCATGATTGAGAGTATAGAGGAGGAGGTTGAAAACCTCGTAGTTGATCACTACTCCATGGACATTGTGTTTGATATGATGAGTACCTAGATCGTGAAAGCGAGAGAGGCTGTCGCAGACCGACTGACTCGAGACTCAAGCAGGCGAGGAGGCCAGATTCTAAGAGAGACTGCGTGAGAGAGGATTATGCATCACTAGCTTACATCTGTTCATGCCCATACCTGACCATCTTAGAGCAAAGACTAGACGATCTCGGGCTTTAGAGACAGAGCTCGGAGCAGAGCAGCTTTGAGGAGTTATCGCTTTAGTCACGAGCTACACCGTCATCAGAAGGATACACCAAGCGACTCATAGATCAGGGTCATCTTTATTATATCTTAGTATCATAAAGCCCGCCATGTATGGCATTAGTATGAGGGCTTGTATCTTTTGGTTTGTAAAAACTATGGAACAAAAATATTAATGTTGTATCATTTGGTTATGACTTATGCTATGTACTGATGTTTATCTATGATATTGTGGTTGTATTCTTATATTCTTGTGTGTTGTGATTTTCATCATTCATCGGTTGTATAAACCGAGCCGATCATTATATTCTTACATATGTTATGATTTTGTTGTGACAAATCATGATTGACTTATTCCTGCTTATAGCAATACCATTCCATTGATTTAAAGTGGTGATCTTGACTATTATGATATTTATAATATGTAATCACTTGTATTATTATCGATGATTCTAACTTCTGGTGTTTATCTATTGGTAATTTTAGAAAAATGATCAAGAAGAAAGCTACCTCATCTCCTACCATAACTCCAACCGTTGTTCGAAAGATAGTCGCTGACAGTGTTAGCGCTGCCATCGCCAAACATACTCTTGAATCGCTCGCTAAAATTTTGCCGTAGCCGCATGCGTATTGTTGAAGCCAAATTTGAAGCGTGTTGCCCAAGCGCACGTGGAAGCTAAAGCTGTGCACGGAAGTCGGGTTGCTCGAGAAGCGGTGTCGCGACGCGAAGCCAGGCCGCACGTGAAGTCGAGGCTGCCCGCATTGCTAAAGCAGCACGCGTCATTGAAGTTGCAAATTCTAATGACACCGAGAATCAGACCAACCAAAGTGAGTCTCCTGTAGCACGTAAATGTAGCAACAAAATATTCATGAACTGCAAGCCTACCTTCTTTAAGGGAACTGAAGGTGCTATTGGTCTTCTTCATTTGTTTGAGAGGTCAGAAACTGTATTCCTCCTAAGTATTTGCTGCACGGATGATTGTAAAGTCAAGTTCACAACTGGAACTTTGCTAGAAGATGCATTGTCTTGGTGGAAAGCTCATGCTCAACCGATTGGAATGGAAGAAGCTTGTAAGATTTCTTGGTCCGATCTGAAGCAACTGTTAATGAAACAGTAGTCTCCGAGAACTGAAATCAAGAAACTAGAGGATGAATTTTACCACTTGTCTGCTAAGGGTAATGATCTTAAGACGTACTTCAAAAGATTCCACGAGCTGAGAGCCATGTGTACTAACATGTTTCCCACAAATGACAAGCTTTTGGAAAGTCTCATCGGGGGTTTACCTCGAAGTATTAAAGGAGATGTCATAGCTTCTAACCCAAAGATTGTAGAAGAAGTTTTCACTATTTGCATAGTCTCATGGAACCAATTCTGAAGCTTGGAACCGCACAGAACCCAAATGACAACAAACGGAATTTTGATGACCGAAGGAACATGAACCCCAATCCTCATCAGCCCAACAACTCATCTCAATTCAACAACAACAACCGAAACAACAACAACCGAAACAATAACAACAACAACAATCAATATCATCAGAACAGGAACCATCATCACAACCAACATAACAGAAGACAAGAATCCGCAAGGGCTTATGCTGCTACACCCACAACTAGTAGGGGATAGGCCGGACTTCATCCCCTGTGCAATAGATGCATGTTGCACCATTCAGGACCATGCACTGTGAAGTGTGATAAGTGCAACAAGGTGGGTCATCAGGGTAGAAATTGCTGAAACCCTGCAAATGGAAAAAACATGCCATTGGCAAATCTAAGTTTTTATGGATGTGGAGAAAAGGGTTATTTCAAGAACTCGTACCCAAAGAGGAACGCTGCTCAAAACAACAATGCGCGTGCAAGAGCATATGTGTTAGGAGATGGAGATGTTCCATTGAACCCTAACGTCGTAACAGGTACGTTTTCACTTAACAATCATTCTGCAAAAATCTTGTTTGATTCTGGAGTCGATAAGAGTTTTGTATCTGCTACCTTTGCTCATTTACTTGAAATCGCCCCAATTACCTTAGACACTACTTATGAGATAGAACTAGCCGACAGAAATATAATAGGAACCAACACCGTAATCCATAATTACCCTATGCTTTTGCAAGACCAACTATTCCTCGTAGATCTTTTGCCGATCAAGCTTGGTAGTTTCGACGTAGTTATTGGCATGGATTGGTTATCCAAACACCGTGCAAGGTTTATATGCGACGAGAAGATTGTTCATATTCCAATGAATGGTGAAACCTTCGTTATCCACGGGGATCAAAGTAAGAAGTAATTGAGCATCATATGCTATATCAAGTCTGTGAAGTACATAGAAAAGCAATGTCATGCTTTCTTAGCTCAGGTAACGGAAAAGAAGTCTGAAGAGAGGTGACTGGAGGATGTTCCTATAGTTAAATAATTTCCCGAAGTATTCCTAGAAGATTTACCTGGTCTTCCACCTACCCGCCAGGTCAAATTTCAAATTGATCTAGTGCCTGGAGCTACACCTGTAGCTCGAGCACCATACCGTTTGGCACCATCTGAAATGCAAGAGTTATCTAAACAACTACAAGAACTATCGGACAAAGGATTTATTCAACCGAGTTCCTCGCCTTGGGGAGCACCGGTTTTGTTCATCAAGAAGAAAGATGGATCTTTTCGAATGTGCATCGATTACAGAGAATTGAACAAGCTCACAATCAAGAACCGATATCCTTTGCCTAGGATTGATGATTTGTTCGAGCAGTTACAAGGATCGAGCGTATACTCAAAAATTGACTTAAGATCAGGATACCATCAGTTAAGGGTGAAAGAAGAAGATATTCCAAAGACCGCATTTCTAACTTGCTATGGTCATTCTGAATTCCAAGTGATGCCATTTGGTCTAACCAACGCGCCTGCTGTATTCATGGACCTAATGAATAGGGTCTGTAAACCTTACTTGGATAAATATGTCATCGTTTTCATTGACGATATCCTCATTTACTCTCGTGATAAGGAAGAACATGCGGAACATCTGAAAACTGTCTTCTGATTACTCAAAGATGAAGAACTATACACTAAATTCTCCAAATGCGATTTAATCGGTAAAACTATTCAACCCCCCTACTAGTTTTCCACATCCTTGTTGCTGTTTTGACGCATATCTTCATTCTGATCATTCGAGCTTGAAGGGTAAGCTGGTTCCTTATAGTTTAATCCACTTCAGATTGTTGTAGCATGAGCTATATCCCCAGGATTTGGTTGGTTGTGCTAGGTAGTTCCCCTTCGTCTCTATTCTCGACAGATTTCATGAAACGAGCTTCCAAGACTTGATTTTCTAGTCTTCTTATAGCAGCTGCTTGAGTTCTTAGCACATGGTCGTAATCTTGCTTGATATTCCATACCAAATTTTCACTTTCTTCTTGCTTTCTGCTGGATTCCTTAACAAGCTTTTTTACAGCCTTTTCGAGATCCGTTACTCTTCCTTCAACAGGTTTATCGAACTTGTGTTTAACCATTTTTACTTCTTCAGTGAGGGATTGCATATCTACTTCGAATTCCTCCAAATTCTTGATTACCGATTGTAGCTCAATTGGGTCTTCATTCCAATCTTCATTCCAAGACGAAGAGTGGAGAGCCACTTCTTCAACTCTTGTCCATCCTTTATCGGCAGTCATTAAGGGGATAGGTTCTTTTGAGTCTAATAATTGTCGAGTTTTGATATTCAACCCGTCGTAAAATATTTGCAGTTGCTCGTGCTTGTTAAGTTTATGCTCAGGGCACTTGAGGATGGCTTCATTGAATCTTTCCCAAGTTGTAAACAGCGGTTCATAACTAAATTAATTTGAACCTCCTAATTTCATCAACTTGCTGGAGAATTTTTGCAGGGGTTTGGTATTCTTTAAGAAATGCCTTTTTAAATGCACTCCGTGTTGTGATAGATCTAGATGGTAGTTTCTTCAGCCAATCTCTAGCTCTTCCCTTGAGGGTAAAAGGAAATGCCCTCATCATGACATGGTCTCTGGAGACCCCAGGTGCGTGGAACAAATCGGATATTTCACATACTTTAGCTTGATGTGTTCGTATTGCTTCTTCATCCTTGTTTCCATAAGCGACATCTTTTTTAGTTCTTCCGACATAGTCCCCATAACTCGAATTTTACATTTTCTTCAAGAGATGGAACAGTGATTCCCTGTTTAACTTTAGAGGTGGTGAGACAATCATTCATGGTGAGAGACATAATATCATAATAAAATTGAAGACTTAAATAAAAATCCTAATATAACTCCCCGCAGCCAAAAACTTGATGCGTGTTTTACTTGACTGGGTTTTAATATTTATAAGACTCGTTATACCTATGGTCTACCCTAATGCACTAACGGGCAGTGTACCCGGTCGTGTGTAGTGTAGTATTCGGTGTCCTAAGAGCTATGTGTGTGGATTAATAGTAAGTCTAGGTGTCACAGATTTTAATACGATTATGATAAGGAATTAACTAATAAAAGCAAATAAAGGCAAAGATGTGATCAATAGAGGAGAGTGGTGCTAACCTAGTTACTCATCCTAACTAGTAATGTTTACGTCTAATTACTTCCAATTACTTCAGGTGGTGTCAAAGTCGAGAGGACAACATTTGGTCAGTTCGTCTAACCTATCGACAGAAAGAGCCACCACTGGAGAAGTCAGGTGTCCCTCATAAGTCCAGTTGTTCCTGGTCCCCTAAGCCAAGTCATTAAGTTCCGCTACATGCTAGATTTATAATAGTGAGTGCCCTGACGCTAGCAACTTAAATACTCACCCCCTAATTCTTAAGTTCATCCAAACGGTAGGTGATCAGTTGGTCAAATCGCACAAGTAGAAAGGGTCGTCAGTTGGTCATATCTTACCCTTCCCGTCTCAGTCTACTCACTTAGGGTTAGTTGGTCATATCTCCTAAGCAACTAGCCTCTACCGCAATTCAAAACTACCGAAACAAAGGTAGCTACCAATAAGCTATGCATGCATACACTTAGAAATAATTATACGGAAGCAATGTAAATGCAAACAAAACAATTAAGGAATCATAACTAGGCCAGCACCAAGAGGTGCTTAGCCGCTCATATTAACCATACAAATCAATTCAATGTTTAATGTTACGAAATACATGAATCGAAAGTAAAGAAAAGATAAAAAGCTAATGCTTATCGTAGGGGGGTGATTTCTCCCTTGGAGATAGCTCCGTATGCTCCTCTAGATCTGCCTTTGGCGTCTACTCACGTTCTCCGATTGTTGTGTGTGAAATGGGATGCTTTGAAATGCTCTTTGGAAATCGGTGGGGTATTTATAGGCTAGATCTTGGTTACGGCGTAACTATTAAAAGAGTTACGCCGTAACATATAATTCTTCGTAAATTGCACTAGAAATGTTGGTTACGGCGTAACCTCAGGAAGGAGTTACGCCGTATCTTCAATAAATCTTGGTTACGCCGTAGTTGATGCATGAGTTACGGCGAATTATCACGGTGATGTGAAACCTCATTTGACCTAATATGGTTACGTCATAATCTTTGGGAGAGTTACGCCGTAATCTTCTGATAAGTTGGTTTTCTGAGCCACGCTTTAGTTACGGCATAATGTAAGAGAGGAGTTACGCCGTAACTTCTTCAAAGTGAGCATACTATGATAATTCTTCAATAAACTCTCTAATTCCGCATCTCTTTAGCTCTAATGCTCGTAATTTACCTGAAAGTGAAATATAATGGAAAACAAGCGTAAATCCATATAAATGATATAAATTACAAGCATTATCGGAAGAAATTGACACTTAATATTTAGGATAATTTGATGTTATCAAAATCCTTCTAGAGCCAACATCAAACAAGATCTTGGTGGGTGACATGTGAGATCTTTTCAAAAGATCAAGCTTGTGACAACTAAATTCTTCCACGGTGTTACTTATACTATTATAAACTATCTAAATAACGTTATGTCTATGAGCTAACTTATGCTAGACTATTTTTGGGGTGACTGACACTTTAACATGTATGCCTGATCCACAGGCCGAAGGAGGGCGTGGAATATTGTATAAATAGCCTTCTCCCCACAAGGGAGAGGGTTAGATGTTCACAAGTTAATCTAACCTTGCATTTGTTTCTCTCTCTAAAACATCTCATTCTCTCTCTTTCTCTCTCTACAAAACTCACGATCCATAACTTGTTTGATTGTGCAATACTGACTATATGCTCCATTTTTACATTCATATTCTTGAAAAATGAAGTATTGATAAAGATAGAGAAAAGACAAAGATGCCTGTATACTTAAGTTTTGTTTTTGAAATTGCAGATCCCGCTGATTCTTTTCATCAACCACTTTCGCTTATGCACACACATCTCAACTACGAGATTTATAAGTCATTTATACATAAACATGTAAAATGAAACCATGACATGAATGAGTGGATTAAAAGGATGAAAATTTCCAATCACATACCGCATGTTCTTGAGGACGTTGCTCTCTTTCTAGCCTTGTTCTTCGTCTTTCCTCAGGTTCCCCTTCAACTTCTTGGAACAGTGCAGATGTTGAAGCAGCTTTTGGAAAGAAAAGGTTTTAGCAAGCGAAAACAATAGAAACTCAGGCATAAATTATCTCAGAACCACTACAAGAAAAAGGGGCTTTTGGGACGAACCTTTTGGGAACGGTCACAAAAGTGTGCCAAATACAAGTATTTAGCACAACTTTTTTAACTGTTCCAAAAACATACGTATTTGGAACCAACATGAAAGAGTCATTCCAAATACATACGTATTGAGACGGTTTATAAAAACTGTGCCAAATTCACATGTATTTGGAACGCTTTGAAAAGGCGGTGCCAAAAAGTTATGTTTTTGGAACGCTTCTTTTAAAAACCATGCCAAAAAATTACTTATTGAACCACCGTTGAAAAGTCATTACAAATCCATTTTAGGGTCATGTGATTTGGGGTGGTTTGGTTTTCCAGCCTATAATATTCCCATTCGTTATTACTAACACATGCAATCTATGATTGTAAACGAACCGAATGTTCACTGAACATTTGATGAACCGTCTAATAAAAAGTTCATTTATGTTCGTTTATTTATTAAATGGATGATCATGAACAAGATTTTACATTTTTTTAACTCAATGAACGAACATTAACAAAAGTCTTGTTCTTTATTTACTTTCATAAACGTCCAATTATGTGCACATTAATGTTTATTTATTTGTTTATAATTGAGTATCGTAATTTATTATTATATAACTTCACTCAGATGTGTATAATTAAACAACCGAAGACACATAATAACTTTTATTATACTTTGAACATTTTGTAAGGTTTTTGTACATTTATTTCTGTTCGTTTAGCTTCTAATGAACATAAACGAACATGGACACAATTTTTTTTAACGGACGAACATGAAAAAGAGAATTCGTTCATTTAAGTAGTCATATCTGTTGATCCCAGTTGAGCAAACGATCCTTATAGAAACTAACTTAACAATTACTTATTAAATATTACGCGGAATTTAATATTTAATCTTAAGAAGAAGAACAGTAAACACTAAACACCTCAATATTATTATTAATACGAATACTCTAACCAGTATTAGGGATTTACAACCTTGAAGTGTATCGACCTTAGATATAGCAAAACATACGTATATCTAATCTAACCTAGGACCTCCTTTTATAGGCTAAGGAGTCCTTTACAATATACAAAACTTATTCTACAAGATAAATATCTTTTCCATACTTATCAAATACAAAACATTAAACCGACTTACTAACTAGCAGTGATTACAATTATACTATTTGTGGTTTCACACTTCTACTAGCCGTGGTTTAATCTCCAGCAGTGGATTCCCTCTTCTGGCAATGGTTTCTTTTAGCAGTGGTTCCAATACTTAGAATAATTCCTGATCTAAGGAACCTAAAACCCAACAATCCTCCCCTAAACTTGATACATTCAAACAGAATTCTCAAGTTTCCTTTAAGCTCAAAACATCTGTATTGTAGGATGTATCCAAACACTTACCAGAAAGCAACACATCTTAATTCTTCTTTTCAGTTTCTGATTCTGATGTGTAATCCACAGCCTTAGGCATATCAGCCTTTCTCTTCAATCTTCCTTGAGATTTAGCCTTAATTGCCAAAGGCCCTTGTATGTCTGCAATCTTCTCAATCTTTTGAAACAGTGGATCAATAATAGGATGTGTTTCTTTTGTTCCTCTTCAAGTGAGTTTAGCTTCCAACATTTGTCTTGCAACATTCTTTGATAAAGGATAATCCTTATCAACAAACATGAAGAACTTCTCCTTTGTTGTTTGTACTGCATGAACCTTACAATATGAATATAACAGCCATTCAACCACCTCACAATTATCCCAATATTCAGCATTAAGATCAGGTTGAAACATGTTCTTTATAGCAGTCCACACAAACTTAGCTAACTCTCATGTTGGACCAGACTTCCCATATCTGAATTCCATTACTTTCCACAACTGTTCCAAATCACCCTTAGTCAAACAATCTAATAATATACCTAAGTTGAAATAAGTGCTTTTTCTTCCATCCCTTCTTGTTATTTCAACTACCTCTCTATCCTTTTCTATAAATTTTTGCCAATCTTCAATGGGGTGAATAGCTCTAACTGGAGTAGGATTAATAGGTGCACTCTCCAAAAGATACTTTTCAGTTCTTTCTTTCTTTTCTACCTCTTCATCCACCTTTGGTCTTTTTGAACCAGATTCTCTCTTAGCTTCAGATTTTCTCTTTAACCATTCAGCTTCTCTTTCTGAATTCATTGGATTGAAGTCCTCGTTAATTCTCATACACCTCTGATAAATTTCTACAATTCTCTCATATGTGCACTTACTTAGATTTTCACCAATATGAATGTCCATATTTTTGATAATCTTCATCATAACATTTCTCATCTCACCCTTTGTAGGAGGTTTCTTCCTTTTAGCTTGCTTCTTTTCTTTACTTATCTTTCTTGCCCATTCACCCAAGACTCTAGCTCTTTCATCAATGGATAACAGTGCCCATTCTTGAGTAGTGTACTCATTCTTTATATCATTGGAAGCTTGAAGATAGGATTGTGTATCATTCCATTCAGCTAACAATCTCTGAGTAGCTTCCTCATCTTCTAGCTTTTGCCCTTCTCTGGCTGCTTCTTCTTCAGCTAACAATCTTTCACCAAACTCCTTATCATAAGCAATCTGTTCTTCTCTACTCTTAAACTTTATTTCAGGTTCAGCAATTCCTTTTCCTTTACCAATGTCTGGTACAGCCACCTTCTTCTTCAAAGGCTCACCAATAGTCAAACTTTTACTCAAAGGTTTAGGTCCAGTTGGTTTAAGAAACAATGGAGCAGGTGCAATGGTAGGTGTAGATGTAGATGAAGTTTTACTTAAATTTATCAGGGTACTGGCAACTTCCTTCTCAACTTCTTTAGGTTTGGGTGGTGAAATAGAAGTGGTTGTGACAATTGTAGATGTGGTTGTAATAGCAGTAGGTGAGATTAAAATGGCAGTGGTTGTGTTTACCTCATTTAAAGTTGTAGCAGGGGGTTCACTAAGACTAGCCGTGGTTATAGAAACACTAGCAGTGGATGTGTCCTGTACCACCTCCTTCTCTTTATCTTCTACTACAGTCTTCAAGGTTTCAAGTACATCTTCATTCCCATCTTTATCAGACACTACATAATGCTCTCTTTGATCTCCACTATCCACATCCTCATCCATATTCACACCAGCCTCCCCTGAATCAATGCCCTCACTCCTCCCCTATTTGGGTACATCCTCCAAAATCACATCATGGGAGGAGTTCACCTTCTTTTTCTACTTCCTTACTTTTCTAACAAGAGCAACCCCAGGTCTCCTCACCTTCTCCAGCACAAACATCCGGTGCTTCAAATGTCTAATCTCTCTGCCCTGAAACACAGCAAGCTCTTGAAGACTTGAGATTGTATCCTCCATGTTTGTACACTTTACCGTCAATTCATTTAAACGTTCTAGAATATCCTCCCCACTTCGACCTGTGTTAACTGGTCCGAGAGGTGGTCATTGGAAAAGTCATCATGTACCTGAGTATGATCCGTCAATTCATGTTCATGTTCCAAGCTACCCTCATCACTTCGAGCTGTGTTAACTGCTCCGAGAGGTGAATCCTTGGATAAAGAAAACATAGTATCAGACCTAGTCTAATCACCTATGCACCCTATATTAGCCAGTTGGCTAGGGATTCCTCCACTTGTGATGAGATCCAAGGAACTCTCCACAAAAGAAGTTGCCAAAGGTTGGGTCTTATTTATGATTCCACTGTCCTGACCAGCATCTAAGCATGAGTCAGTAATGGAAGCCCTTCCAATCATGTCAGCTCCACTCCTTGTGACAGCCTCATTAGCTACACCACTAACACCAGCCTGAGGTAGTTTGGTGCCCTTACTTCTCCTCCTAGTAAACAAAATTGGTTCAACAGTGGTTTCTGGTTGGGTAGAAGTGGTTACATTTGTTGTAGCAGTGGTTTCAGCAAAAGTAGCAGGGGTTGCAACATCAGTGGATTGGGGTTCAGTTACATCATCAAACTCAGGAATGGCAGGTAAAGGGATCATATTAGGGAACAATGGGATAACTCTGATTATGAAATTTGGGTTTTGGTGTCGCATATGTGCAAATACCTTAGAAAGCATATAATGAACCTCATACTTCCTATTATGTTCAACAGGTTCTGCAATCTGACTATCCACAATAAGTTGAACAAACCTAGGATACAAGTAATACTTACCCTTTTTTCCTAAGATTCTGCACAAACCCTTCATAAATCATCCTAGACTAGTTGAATTCCATCCCTTCAGATAAACAAATAAGAGCAGTTGCAATTTTTCAGGGAAATTCATCAAACCCTGTAGTCTTATTACTCACACACATCAGCAAAGTGTGAATCAAAAACTTCTATTGTGGAGAAAACATACCTTTTAAAAATTTTACCCTATCTCCCCTTCTAGTATAACCTAACCTTTCCAAACCTTCAAATATAGCATCATCAGAAAGATTAACTACACCATGAGCATCATCCAGCTTCAAAATACCTCTAATGACTTCCTCATCAACCAAAATCTCATTATCATCAACCACAGTCCTAAGAACCTCTAAAGCATCTCTCTCCTGTAGCTCTGCATTCCCGCAGAATTGATGTAAATTGTGGTGCTACAGTTAATGCAAAGTGAATCTGACTGTGAGTAAGGAAATCAATCATTCCATGAAAGCCTTCGGATTGAGTGTTCTTGATTAGGTATGCTACCAGGTTATGGGTTTTCGAATACAGAGTCGGAATTGAGATTGGGAATGAAAGATGATGTTGGTTGTAAATTATGTAGTGAAAAGTGGTAAGGGTTTGTGATTAGCGCCAATTTTGGAAGGGATTTGAAGATCAATTAATTGTACTGGCAGTGATTTGGGGAAATAAGTACGGTTTCTTCAAAGTTACAAACAGGCCCTCAAGTATCCATGTGCAGCAATACAATGTTCGTGGGTTGAAAACCACTAGCAGTGGTTTGAAATGCACTATCAGTGGATACAGCAATCACTTGTCCAATATTTGACCAATAATACATTAACCAAATCCAAGCCAAAAATAAGAGAATCAGCCAAAAGTATGAAGGATTACAAAAGATTTTCCAAAAGTTTTTTTTTTTTTTAACACTAACTCAGCAACAGCTCCGAAAAGCTCCAAAGTATACAAATATCCTTTGATCCCAGCTCTGATACCACTTGTTGATCCCAGTTGAGCAAACGATCCTTATAGAAACTGACTTAACAATTACTTATTAAATATTACGCGGAATTTAATATTTAATCTTAAGAAGAAGAACAGTAAATACTAAACACCTCAATATTATTATTAATACGAATACTCTAACCAGTATTAGGGTTTTACAACCTTGAAGTGTATCGACCTTAGATATAGCAAAACACACGTATATCTAATCTAACCTAAGACCTCCTTTTATAGGCTAAGGAGTCCTTTACAATATACAAAACTTATTCTACAAGATAAATATCTTTTCCATACTTATCAAATACAAAACATTAAACCGACTTACTAACTAGCAGTGATTACAATTATACTATCTGTGGTTTCACACTTCTACTAGCCGTGGTTTAATCTCCAGCTGTGGATTCCCTCTTCTGGCAGTGGTTTCTTTTACTCTAGCAGTGGTTCCAATACTTAGAATAATTCCTGATATGAGGAACCTAAAACCCAACAATATCTATTCATTTGTCCGGTAAATAAAAGAACATGAACAAATCCTTGTCCGTTTTCGTCTGTTTCGATTATAGACATAAATCATTTCTTCCATTATATGTTTGTAAACATATAAGAGGTTTCAATACAATGAACTCTTGAGCTCAGTTGGTACCACCAAAGCTATTACGTCATCCCCATAACGAGTCTTGACTGGTAGACCTTCGTGTCGTCAAGACCAGCCCACGCGGTGTGTTTCCTTTATTTTGTGTTATATTTTGTGTTTTAGTAGGTTATGTGTGGCCAAAGGGTGTCTCATGGTAACAGAATTATGTTGGAGATGTGTTTTGTGTGGTGTAATAGATTATGGTGTTATATAGAAAAGTTTTGAGGTGACACCATTTTTTCACACAACACCGCCCCATGACACCAAACCGTACCTAGTGCTTTATTAAGTGTGCCACTAATGCCAAAATTCACTTTAAAAAATCTTATAATAAGTGTGCCACCAATTCCAAAATTGACTCTAAGGTTTTGGACGGAATTCCCAAAATAGCCTAGTGGCCCAATGGCATTACTTTTTCTAGCAAAAAAAATAGAAATTTCTAAAATTGCCTAGGGAGACCTGGCAATTGGGCGACCACCCTAATAGCATGACATGTGTCCCACTTTTTTTCACTAAAAGACAAAAATCAAGTCGTCCAAGAAAACCAAGTCGCCCGGTATTTTTCTTACACACCTGTACTTTGTGTACTTACATGTCATGCTATTAAGATGATTGTCTAATTGCGAGATCGTCCTAGGCTATTTAGAGATTTTTTTTTGCTAGAACCATTGGGCTACCAAGCTACTTTGAGAATTTTCTCTTTTATTTTTTAGAAATCCCTCCACGCCTCCCTTCAATTTTATTGAAATACCTAACCTAATACGGAGGCGCACATCATCCGTTCACCTATTCTCATGTAAGAAGCTTTCTACATTAATTTATGATTAATTTGGTTATTTGTTACTTCACGTTATAGCCGAATACAAATTATTCATATTTAAGGTATCAATTCATATATATGAATTTGTTGCCACACAACTAATTTATTATTTGTTCATTTAGGTACTATTGATTTTAATAGTTTTGTAATCAGGCTCTATGGCTTTTACCGTCTGTAGTCATTTTAATTGTTTTTATCTGATTAGGGCTACTAGACTAGTAATATCCACAATGGACTACATATAGATGTTGAGTATATTCCCACTTGTATTTTCTTTTCAATCATAATGTATTGCAATAAGTTTATATTCTCCTTGTATCTAACCACGTTTAGATAATTTAGAATTATGAATTTGTGCTTGATGCCTTGAAAATAACAATTGTGCATCTACCAAAATGTTTTTGTTTTGCAGAGTCGTGTATTTGTGGGAAAAAAATCTCCAAAATTTAGATCATCTTTCGGAATGTGGTTCTCATAAGGTCTTTTTTGGTACCGTGTATATCTGAAACTTAATCATCAAAAGTTTATGTTGCTCACTTCCTTAACTTTTTTTAGTAGCTGTTGTGAACGTTTTTTTCTTAGTTTTTACGGGTCGAAGATTAACGATCAAGTATTCTCAAGAGTTTATATGGAATTGACATGGTTAATATAGATTGTAGTTCTTGTAATAATTTTTATTGCATAATATTATTACTAATGTTTCCAATTATGTTTGCAACAATGAGCCAATGAGGATAATTTAATGTTAAAGAACAAACTAATTCGACCCATGTTCAAATAAGTTTATTAAATGGATACATGTAAGTGCCATATTGAAGTTGCTGATTTGTTACTCTATACTTGTTTCAACTCAATTTTTGGAAGTTGTGGTGCATTCGATTATCGTAGAGCTTTTATATAATATATTTAGTTGTAGATTTAGAATTCTAATATTGTTTTTAATAGTTCTTTCATGATTTGGAGAACATTGTCGATTAAGGAAATCAACATGTCCATTAGAATAACTCTCAAAATAGAAACCAAAGATCATCAGGTAATTTTCTGTAATTTTACTTCTCTAAAAATTAGTTTGGTACCCTTTTTCCTATTGACTTGACTTTTACACATGTAGACCCAAAAAAGTATGCTCTCTTGTCACACTTTGCCTGATTTAAATACTCCTATACTAGTCATATTTTTAGGCATCTCAATCATTTTCCTAAATGCAATTTCGCTTCTCTTTGGAGGATAGTGTCTGAAACATTTACGCTCTGTTCCCAAGATTATTTAGGAAAGAAGAGAAGATGTAAAAGAGAGGGGGGGGCTAAATAGAAGAGGAAAGAAGAGATAATAGTTTTTTTTGTGTTCCCGAGTTGGAAAGAAAGGAAAAAGAAATTAAATCTTTTTATGTTCCCGTGTCCGAAAGAAAGGGAAAGAAATTTTGTAATTTTACAATTATACCCTTCACTAAAAATAAAAAAAACTAAATACAAACACATAGCAAAGAACTTATGAGATATTTAGTTACAATTTGAATCATACATGAAACATGACGTAGCAATCATATATCAAACATGTCGTAGCAATTCACATAATGTGAGAAACCACACTTCAAAAAGTGATATACTGAAGCAATTTATATGGCATTTAAAACGATAAAACATGTTGAAAAGACTATAAATAGATAAGCTGAAAGTATTAAAGATTTGCAATATCAAATATATCATCCAAGTCAACCAAAAACATGTTCCACGTCATAAGAAAACGACTTAAAATTTTGCAACAAAGCAAAAGATGATAGTCTAAGAAAAAGATGATAGTTTTAGAAAAAGAAGCTGATAACTTAAAAAAATGTTGATGCAGTTGAACGCAATTATTCGCTTGAACCCATCATTTTTTCTAGTACGTTCTTCCGCATCTCAAGAGGACAATTAAATAGTAGCCGCGCTTTTTTTGGATTGTCCGCCAAAAAGATAAGAGCACTAGAAATGACATAAGGTTCCAATTCCAATGGCTCCAATTCTTTATGCATTTCACCACCTGTATAGTCACGTTGATAAGCTCTATCCAATATGGTGTTAGTTTCTTTTAAAACGAGATTACCTTCCATGATTGCATCAGCCACCTCATGAACTGTAACACCCCCAAAATGGCTCAGCGGAAGCACACAAGTATTGGGGTGCTACTAAATCAATATCACAACATAAGCATAGAACAACTGATTTTCATAAAGAAAATTTTATTCATTTCTTAAAACAATGTTTACATTATTGATTTGTGCGGAAAAATGGCCCATTATAAACAAGTGGTCCCAATACATAAATAAGAGTCGTCTATGACCATGTCATGCCTTTTCCTTGCACCTCCAAGATAAGCTATCACTTCAAAACCTGAAGATACATGCTAGAAGGGGTCAGCTTACGCTGGTGAGTTCATAAGTTTATTTAAAAGGCACTTCAGTATACCATTTCACATTTGGTTTTTGATGATCATTACGTCTTGCATAGTGTCATAAAATTTATGATTACATTTCATAAAAGAATTTCATAAAATAATTTCATCAGTGGACCATAAAAAGAGTATATGCACATTACAATGAATATAATGCCATATATTATAAATCTATTACGCTAGCACTAAGCTCATGCAACCGAAGCTACGACAGTTTCTGTATGCAAAAAGAAGTCATACAAATAAGGAGCCCATGGCGAGTGTTTATCCCAATACACTCGGTTCCGACATGCTATATGTTTGACCTTGACCCATGCGGGGCCAACCGAACAGGGGAGTCACCCCTAATAGATCTATTTCTAACATTCGAGCTTCCCAGCAGGAATTGACGGTTCATGAAAAGGGCAATTTGGGATCTAAGGACTTAGGCTAAGTTGCGTAATATTCTAAGTCAAGCACTTTGGTATGGTCCATAAAACATCTATGTATGATGTAACTTTAAACAAATCAATCGTAAGGCATAGTATGCATGGAAATGCACAATTTCAATAATCAAAATCATTTAAGTAAAATGAGCATGTATCTTCCCCCAAAACAGTTATAAAACAAGTAAAAGTATGGGCTATGAAACTCACCTTGGCAATTAGAAGTCCAAAGGGAATTAAATCAATTATTGGTAGTGCACAGCTCCGACACGCAACCTAATTAATACGGCAATTTATTCTTTATGTTTAAGACTCGATAAAGTTTACCTAACTTTATAAATTTTTAAATGTTTTTGTTGTTGTTGTTGTTGTTGTTGTTGTTGTTGTTGTTGCTTATGTGGCATCATTTATCTTAAAACATTTTACAAAGATTTGGGTGGATTTCAGCTTATGAGGGTATGACAAGGAAGGAATCTCGAAGAAGGAGTACGATTTCGGTTCAATGACGACCAAATGATAATATACGGAAGAATAGTATGCTTATGATATGATGTTGCCGGTGTCAAATGAAAAGGATATATATATATATATATATATATATATATATATATATATATATATATATATATATATATATATATATATATATATATATATATATATATATTAAGTCGATTATGTATTTTGAAAAGTACGCATAAGGGTATATACATGTTAAAACTTGATTCATGTTCACATATATTTTTATAAATTTGTGCACAAAAGATTTTATAAAAGGTTTAGTTTTTCCGATTTTGATACAAGTAATTTGATAATTTTATATATATATATATATATATATATATATATATATATATATATATATATATATATATATTTATATATATATATATATATATATATATATATATATATATATATATATCTTGGCAGAAATAGGGTATGACCCAAGTATATGTCTTAGTTGTGCGAGGTGACTAGATGTCAAAATTTTATATTGGAAAGAATTGTTCAAATAGGTTTTATAACCGAAAGAAGTTTTATTAAATTTAAATAATAAAATTAAGAAATGTAAATTAAAGATCTCAAAAGTCATGTTACGATTTATATCCTTATTAGTTTGATTTAAATTTATATTTCATATGACGAGTTATGTAGATTAACATACGTAGCGGGCATATAAGTCGGGAGAACAGACATGTCTTGTATATATTTGCTTATGAGGAGGAGAATATGATTTTGATTTATTTGATTTGATACTAAAATTTTTCGGGCTTGGAACATGGAGTAACACCCGGAGTGGGTATGAACGGGCTTGTCACAAATCTGACGCGCCCTGGTGGGCTTTACAATATCAAACGGACTGGAAATAAATCGGGCTTAGGCCCATATGCCAAAATGTCAGATGGACTATTAAGGGCAATGGGCTTCTCAGCTCACTTTGATAACAATTAGCACCCTTTTATAATTGAAACTTAACCAGGTATGGCTTGAGGCCCAAAAGACGTTTTAACACAAAATTAGTTTTGAAAAAGTTAATGTTATAGTGCAGCTATTTTGACGCGTGGAAATACTAACCAAAATGCAAGGTTAAGAACTGAGCATAACGAGGCTCACACAAAGCAACAAGCACTCCTTGTGGTCTTGTGGTAGCAAAATAACAACACCCTCGGGGGATTTCTTATGACTCAAATCAAACACAACGTGTATACCCCTGAGAACTTCCCCGCCCATCGAAACAAACACTGATAATATCACCCATTTACTCGGCTAGTGTTCTTAATAGTCGGGTACTACCCAACTGGTACATTCGACTCGACACCCTTGTTAGTACGGTGTTCGATTGGGACCAAAACGACTCCACTGTTGGAGTTGGCTCCAACAGTTAATCGACACACTTACGTACTAAGAATTTGCTAATAGGTCAAACTAGAACCAGGGCACTAAATCCACTATACTACGAGTAACAAAAGGAATAAGCGAATAAGTTCGACATTAAGCAGAAAACCAAATAAGTCGAACATCAAATAAGTCAAAATCATTTCAGCAAAGTTTCAAGTCGACAACTTAATTAGCCAGTACATGTGTTTTAGACACTTCTTGTTTTGCCACACTTAACACAACAACAACTTTGTCGAATTGATTAAACTAACAACTTCTTCAATTGTTCCATACCATTCGTATATATATAAAAATCATATAAAAAGTTATATTTTTAGAAGCGTTGTTGTAAGTGTAATAATATGTTATTATTATTACGCAGAATTTTGATTATAACTGTTTGCCATTACTAATTCGGTGTCGGTATACGCGTGGTGTCCTAAAATTCAATATTTTAGATGGGAGTAGGGTTTCGAGAGAAGAATAACTTTTATCTCTCGCTCTTGTAAATTATCAGAAAGAAGCGTAATAAGATGTATATATTCGTCTCATTGTCGTATTTATTTTTAGTTTGGTATGCTATCTATTGCAGTATGCGAATAACTTCTAAACAATGGATTAAGCTTATGTACGTTTAAATTTTTATTTGGACAATAATAAATTTCACTTTTATTATAAAGATACTTAGTGGACAAGTATCGCGTGTGCGGTGTCTTATATTTAAAGAAACGAGATGACCTCTCGTCTTTTTAAATCTAAATATTGACATCTGTTAGAAAATAACCGATTTGAATTTTCTGACGTGATAACTATTATTATAATAATCCGAAATTTTACGGGTTGTTATAGTTTACCCACCTTACAGGAGATCTGTCCCGGATCTCAGTTTACGTTACCCGATAGAGTGTCGGGAACGAGATGATGGTATTTGGAACAAGTTTTGGATTTTCCCTAGGTTGTCCTAAGGTTTCCCCTTTGGGTATGGGTACCTAGGTGTTATGCCAGTAGCACATCCTCTATCTGAGGAGCTATGATTTTCTGGGGTAGGTTCATTAAGTGAAAGTTCAAATTCTTGATGTTATGAGGTTTCGCTATTTTGTTAATGTGAGAATCTCTAACTTCCCATGGTAAAACGTACCCATTTTTGGTATTTAATGATTCTAAAGTATAGTGGTTAATTCTTAAGGTTTGCTACGGGTTTGTGTGTTTTCTTCTTTAAGGGATGGGGAAATATTTGTTTTTGTTTTGTTTTTGTTTTTTTTTTTTTCGAATTTTCCTTTCGAATAAGTGTTTACACAAGTTTGACTAAGACCAGATTTCAAAATCAACAATATGTAAAAATGACACATTTGCAAAAGATTGTAAAACCGGTTCTTAATTATGGGGTGTACAGGAAAGTTTTGTGAAACTTTTAGTGTTTCAGCATTTTGTCTCATTTTAACGAGGGATTTGGAAAGTATTATTGTTGGATTCTAAAGGGGAATCCTCCAATTTGGAAACTATATTGTAGCAAGGATATGTAGCAGGATATAACATTTACCCATAGCTATGAGTAGGGTTTAGTTGTCTAAGTTGGGTAGGGTTGGAGGTTTAATGGTTGGTGAACCTCATTGTTTTCTATGGTTTTAGGCAGAGGTGCGGGATACATCCTAAGATCAGGCTTTAGCTACCAAGGGGGACATTGATCATTTCTGTAATGGGGTATTAACTTAAAACGCTTTATTTTGGTAAGGTATGGGCAGAATTGTAGTATACTTTACGGTGTAATGCTAAGGTGGCAACTTGGTTTGTAGAATAATTCATGAAGTGATTCATGAAGTATTTTGATTATAATGGTTTGTGGGATAATCGAAAATAGTTTGTATGGCAACTCTTTTGTTTGTAGGAGGGTAACAAGGTAGGCACGGTTATTCTTAAGAGGTGTGTGGAGTTTCTTGGTATCAAATTTTCAAGGTAAAATTTTCAAGTTTTGTGGGATTATAGGTCATTTATCGTGTCATTCTAGATTTTGTCAGAGGTTTATTGTTCTTTTGGTTGCCTATCCCCACTAGGGAATCTTTCTCATAGGTGTTTCGGAAGGTTGCTCCTAGAATGGCTTGGTTTTTCCATGGAGTGTAAGGTTTGGGGTAGGAGTGACTATAACATAACCCGATTGTGATATGGAAGTATAAGGTTTATGACTAACGAATGCCAGCGAGTGGCTTGTGATTAAGGAATGCCAGTGAATGGCTTGTGATTAAAGGATGCCAGTGAGTGGCTTGTGATTAAGGAATGCCAGTGAGTGGCTTGTGATTAAGAAATGCCAGTGAGTGGCTTGTGATTAAGGAAGTATAACATAACCCGATTGTGATATGGAAGTATAAGGTTTATGACTAAGGAATGCCAGTGAGTGGCTTGTGATTAAGGAATGCCAGTGAGTGGCTTGTGATTAAAGGATGCCAGTGAGTGGCTTGTGATTAAGGAATGCCAGTGAGTGGCTTGTGATTAAGAAATGCCAGTGAGTGGCTTGTGATTATGGAATGCCAGTGAATGGCTTATGATTAAGGAGTGCCAATGAATGGCTTATGATTAAGGAAAAATGTGACGCCAGTGAGTCTCTTTAGTATAACGCCAATGTGTGGCTTATTACATGTTTATTAAAATATTAATATTCATCAAAGTTGATTGGACATAACACTATTATAACTATCCAAAGTATTGCAAAATTCACCTCTGAGTCGGAAATAGGTGATCAAGCTATGTCCCACTGTCCCTGGTTGAATATAGGAGATCAATCTATATTGAACCGAGGTTCAATGAATTTTGAAATACTTAGCTTAGTTACGCTAGTAATATGTCCCAATACTTTTAAAAGTTATCTTAAAGACTAGAACAATTATTCCATTTTTATGTGAGGGAAAAGGTGCAGTGCTGTGATACGTAAATATACGTATAGGGAAGATAATTATAACCTATAATGAAATTAGGTGAGCAGTGATAAAACATGTATCTTATCAAGTATGATCTCAACAGGATCATAAGTGAGGCATCAGCTTGGCAGGCAGGCACGTGTCGGTCATAGGGTTAAGTTTTTGTAAAAGTGGTTATAGTATAGGTTTTAAAATACCCAGTTCTCTATAACCTAGGCTCTGATGCCAATCTGTAACACCCCCAAAATGGCTCAGCGGAAGCACACAAGTATTGGGGTGCTACTAAATCGATATCACAACATAAGCATAGAATAACTGATTTTCATAAAGAAAATTTTATTCATTTCTTAAAACAATGTTTACATTATTGATTTGTGCGGAAAAATGGCCCATTATAAACAAGTGGTCCCAATACATAAATCAGAGTCGTCTATGACCATGCCATGCCTTTGCCTTGCACCTCCAAGATAAGCTATCACTTCAAAACCTGAAGATACATGCTAAAAGGGGTCAGCTTACGCTGGTGAGTTCATAGGTTTATTTAAAAGACACTTCAGTATACCATTTCACATTTGGTTTTTGATGATCATTACGTCTTGCATAGTGTCATAAAATTTATGATTACATTTGATAAAAGAATTTCATAAAATAATTTCATCAGTGGACCATAAAAAGAGTATATGCACATTACAATGAATATAATGCCATATATTATAAATCTATTACGCTAGCACTAAGCTCATGCAACCGAAGCTACGACAGTTTCTGTATGCAAAAAGAAGTCATACAAATAAGGAGCCCATGGCGAGTGTTTATCCCAATGCACTCGGTTCCGACATGCTATATGTTTCGCCTTGACCCATGCGGGGCCAACCGAACAGGGGAGTCACCCCCAATAGATCTATTTCTAACATTCGCGCTTCCCAGCAGGAATTGACGGTTCATGAAAAGGGCAATTTGGGATCTAAGGACTTAGGCTAAGTTGCGTAATATTCTAAGTCAAGCACTTTGGTATGGTCCATAAAACATCTATGTATGATGTAACTTTAAACAAATCAATCGTAAGGCATAGTATGCATGGAAATGCACAATTTCAATAATCAAAATCATTTAAGTAAAATGAGCATGTATCTTCCCCCAAAACAGTTATAAAACAAGTAAAAGTAGGGGCTATGAAACTCACCTTGGCAATTAGAAATCCAAAGGGAATTAAATCAATTATTGGTAGTGCATGGCTCCGACACGCAACCTAATTTATACGGCAATTTAGTCTTTATGTTAAAGACTCGATAAAGTTTACCTAACTTTATAAATTTTTAAATGTTTTTGTTGTTGTTGTTGTTGTTGCTTATGTGGCATCATTTATCTTAAAAATTTTACAAAGATTTGGGTGGATTTCGGCTTATGAGGGTATGACAAGGAAGGAATCTCGAAGAAGGAGTACGATTTCGGTTCAATGACGACCAAATGATAATATACGGAAGAATAGTGTGCTTATGATATGATGTTGCCGGTGTTAAATGAAAAGGATATATATATATATATTAAGTCGATAATGTATTTTGAAAAGTACGCATAAGGGTATATACATGTTAAAACTTGATTCATGTTCACATATATTTTTATAAGTTTGTGCGCAAAAGATTTTATAAAACGTTTAGTTTTTCCGATTTGGATACAAGTAATTTGATAATTTTATATATATATATATATCTTGGCAGAAATAGGGTATGACCCAAGTATATGTCTTAGTTGTGCGAGGTGACTAGATGTCAAAATTTTATATTGGAAAGAATTGTTCAAATAGGTTTTATAACCGAAAGAAGTTTTATTAAATTTAAATAATTAATTTACGAAATGTAAATTAAAGATCTCAAAAGTCATGTTACAATTTATATCCTTATTAGTTTGATTTAAATTTATATTTCTAATGGTGCAAAAAAAATATCAAGTTTTATTTTAAAATCTTGTTTACATATGACGAGTTATGTAGATTAACATACGTAGCGGGCATATAAGTCGGGAGAACGGACATGTCTTGTATATATTTGCTTATGAGGAGGCGAGTATGATTTTGATTTATTTGATTTGATACTAAAATTTTTCGGGCTTGGAACATGGAGTAACACCCAGAGTGGGTATGAACGGGCTTGTTACAAATCTGACGCGCCCTGGTGGGCTTTACAATATCAAACGGACTGGAAATAAATCGGGCTTAGGCCCATATGCCAAAATGCCAGATGGACTATTAAGGGCAATGGGCTTCTCAGCTCACTTTGATAACAATTAGCACCCTTTTATAATTGAAACTTAACCAGGTATGGCTTGAGGCCCAAAAGAAGTTTTAACACAAAATTAGTTTTGACAAAGTTAATGTTATAGTGCAGCTGTTTTGACGCGGGGAAATACTAACCAAAATGCAAGGTTAAGAACTGAGCATAACGAGGCTCAAACGAAGCAACAAGCACTCCTTGTGGTCTTGTGGTAGCAAAATAACAACACCCTCGGGGGTTTTCTTATGACTCAAATCAAATACAACGTGTATACCCATGAGAACTTCCCCGCCCATCGAAACAAACACTGATAATATCACCCATTTACTCGGCTAGTGTTCTTAATAGTCGGGTACTACCCAACTGGTACATTCGACTCGACACCCTTGTTAGTACGGTGTTCGATTGGGACCAAACAACGACTCCACTGTTGGAGTTGGCTCCAACAGTTCATCGACACACTTACGTACTAAGAATTTGCTAATAGGTCAAACTAGAACCAGGGCACTAAATCCACTATACTACGAGTAACAAAAGGAATAAGCGAATAAGTTCGACATTAAGCAGAAAACCAAATAAGTCGAACATCAAATAAGCCGAAATCATTTCAGCAAAGTTTCAAGTCGACAACTTAATTAGCCAGTACATGTGTTTTAGACTCTTCTTGTTTTGCCACACTTAACACAACAACAACTTTGTCGAATTTATTAAACTAACAACTTCTTCAATTGTTCAATACCATTCGTATATATATAAAAATCATATAATTAAATTGACAAATCTGAAACACAACGATTATCATCCTTATAATACATGAGGAGGGTCGATTGATCTTCAAGCAAGTCTACACACACCACCGATCGATTCTTAAGTGCTCCGCTTCTTATGGAACTATCGTGGTGAGATTGGAGTGTGTAAACCTCACTGGAAGTCGATCGATACTAAAAAAGAAATAGATAAGGAAATTTTTTGACCCTCTTTTGGTCTTGGAGAATGTGAACCCATTTAACCAGCTTCTTTCCCTATCAACCTTAATTCTTTAGGTGGCGTTGACCCTGAGGATACACGGATGAGAGCTATGGTTTCACTTGGTAGGCGATAAAGGTGATGTGACCGCTCATAGGGTTGTGACAGGTGTAGTTCTTCATTGATAGACCATCCCCATACTTTTCAGAGTTGGGAAGGTGAGATGGCAGGAGGAAAAGATGGGTCGATCTCATCCTTTTCTTTCTTTGTTTGACCCATAGGTTGGTTATCACAAAAAGGGTGTGATGAATATTTTTAGATGGGAGATGTAGGGTTTCAGTGTACCCAAAAAGGAAGAGAAGAATAATCTGGTTTTATCTTTTGAAGAATGAATCGATAAGGAGAAAAGAGAAAACAGCTTTGTGATAAAAGTGGGAGGGGTAGGGCGGTGGGTAGGGGCATGGGGTTAATAGGAAGTTTTGTTTTTATTATAAAATACAGTATAACTTGTACCCCGTGTTTTGTCGATCTTCTGCATAAACGTACCTTTTCGGTACCCGAAAAATATAAAAGTTATATTTTTAGAAGCGTTTTTGTAAGTGTAATAATATGTTATTATTACGCAGAATTTTGATTATAACTGTTTGCCGTTACTAATTCGGTGTCGGTATGCGTGTGGTGCCGTGATTTTCTAAATTCACGAGATAACTTCTCGTTTACTCTTGTAAATTATCAGTGAATGATAAGATGTATATATTCACTTATCTCATTATTTATTTTTAGTTTTGTATGCTACTGCGCTGCAGTATGCGGAATAACTTCTCAAAACAATGGATTAAGCTTATGTACGCTTAAATTTTTATTTGGACAATAATAAACTTCACTTTTGTTATGCAGATACTTAGTGGACAAGTATCGCGTGTGCGGTGTCTTATATTTAAAGAAACGAGATGACCTCTCGTCTTTTTAAATCTAAATATTGACATCTGTCAGAAAATAACCGATTTCAATTTTCTGACGTGATAACTATTATTATAATAATCCAAAATTTTACGGGTTGTTATAGTCTACCCACCTTACAGGAGATCCGTCCCGGATCTCAGTTTACGTTACCCGATAGAGTGTCGGGAACGAGATGATGGTATTTGGAACAAGTTTTGAATTTACCCTAGGTTGTCCTAGGGTTTCCCCTTTGGGTATGGGTACCTAGGTGTTATGCCAGTAGCACATCCTCTATCTGAGGATCTATGACTTTCTGGGGTAGGTTCATTGAGTGAAAGTTCTAATTCTTGATGTTATGAGGTTTCGCTATTTTGTTAATGTGAGAATCTCTAACTTCCCATGGTAAAACGTACCCATTTCTGGTATTTAATGATTCTAAAGAATAGTGGTTAATTCTTAAGGTTTGCTACGGGTTTGTGTGTTTTCTTCTTTAAGGGATGGGGAAACATTTGTTTTTGTTTTTTTTTTCGAATTTTCCTTTCGAATAAGTGTTTACACAAGTTTGACTAAGACCAGATTTCAAAATCAACAATATGTAAAAATGACACATTTGTAAAAGATTTTAAAACCGGATCTTAATTATGGGGTGTACAGGGAAGTTTTGCGAAACTTTTAGTGTTTCAGCATTTTGTCTCATTTTAACGAGGGATTTGGAAAGTATTATTGTTGGATTCTAAAGGGGAATCCTCCACTTTGGAAACTATATTGTAGCAAGGATATGTAGCAGGATATAAAATTTACCCATAGTTATGAGTAGGGTTTAGTTGTCTAAGTTGGGTAGGGTTGGAGGTTTAATGGTTGGTGAACCTCATTGTTTTCTATGGTTTTAGGCAGAGGTGCGGGATACATCCTAAGATCAGGCTTTAGCTACCAAGGGGGACATTGATTATTTCTGTAATGGGGTATTAACTTAAAACGCTTTATTTTGGTAAGGTATGGGCAGAATGGTAGTATACTTTACGGTGTAATGCTAAGGTGGCAACTTGGTTTGTAGAATAATTCATGAAGTGATTCATGAAGTATTTTGATTATAATGGTTTGTGGGATAATCGAAAATAGTTTGTATGGCAACTCTTTTGTTTGTAGGAGGGTAACAAGGTAGGCACGGTTATTCTTAAGAGGTGTGTGGAGTTTCTTGGTATCAAATTTTCAAGGTAAAATTTTCAAGTTTTGTGGGATTATAGGTCATTTATCGTGTCATTCTAGATTTTGTCAGAGGTTGAATTGGAGTCTTCTTCTTCTTCTTCAAATTTTCTTTTTTTACCCATGCATTCGAAGTTTGCTGAGGTGAAAATGGTGTCGGATATCCAGTTTGAATATCATCAAGGTTGATGAGATTTTCATAAGTAACTTCATTGGTAGCTAGTAACTCATTAATGTCTTCAATTTTTTCTATTTTTATGTCGGCTTTCTTGTTCTCTGCAGCTTTTTTCTCCCTAGTTTTTTTCTCCTTCGCGGTTTCAGAAGAAAAACCTGATGCTCTATCTTTAGCAAAGAGTAGTAATAGGTCGTCGTAGTTTGAAACTTTTTTGGTCTTCCATATTGAAGCTTCAGGCTTTGCCTAGAAAAAAAAGTTATCAATCAATTCATAATGCAACAAATAATAATATAATGGATATGTTGGCTGCAATAATTTGCAATCAGGTATAGAAGCTTTTTCAACTTTGTTTCATATCTAGGACTATGATCACTATTTTAAATCTTGTATATTAAAGTTAGTGAACACATTTTGTGAATTAATTATATGTGTATTAATTTCAGTCCATGCAATATAAGTCTAGTCCACAATTGCAAGCACCTAATTGGAAGTGGAAGAGATACTACTACAGTCCATACAATGAATTAATTGTATGTGTATTAAACTGGAAGAGATACTACTACTGTTCATTTTATAGTTGCGATTGCACTGAATTGGCTGCATACAATTGCAAGCAAGGCATCCACTATAATAAAAATACTATAATGAGTGAATTTATAGAGTTGATACTTACTTCAATTAATTGTTCCCATACTTCTTCTTCCGCTTCCATTAGTTCAGTTGTCGAGTTCCAAGAAAACCCACTCAATTTAGTTCCTCGAAACACATCGTAACATTGAGAAAAATGTTCTTTTATTGTTTTCAATCGGTTTTTCAAACGAGCTTTGGTGAAATCTTTTTTTAAATTTTGCCTCAACTCGTTCACCATATTAGTATATGCCTCAGGAGAGAATGTTCCACCATTTCGATTGCCTTTATCTTGTTGTGTGATCATAGCTTGAATAAATGCATACTTCATTTCATCGCTCCAATTGAATTGTAGTTTTTTCCCCTTAGTTTCATCCTTTTTGCCATTAGTTTCATCATTTTTACCCATGACAAGCTGCATGAGAGAATAGAGTGACAAACTTAACTACGATGGACTGTAAGTACATAATATAAATTACAAATTTAATAAACAATGACACATCTAAATAATACAAAAAATTCATATATTAATTATTAATAAAATTCATATCCAGGTACTACAATCAATAATAAAGAAATTATCTTGACATATCAATTTCATTGTTTGGATACATTAAGTAATTGGTCCACATTTCATTTGCAATTGAATTGCGTAGTTGTTCTCCTATCGAACTGCCACCACTTGTGTCCCCCGTATCATGACGGGCTTCATCTTGTGGTGCATTTAGAATTTCTTGTATCACCTCTTCTTCAAGATCTTTGTCACGATCTACTTCAAGTAAAAAATTGTGTAGGATGCAGCGTGCCAAAAATATGTCTGATTGTGTTGCGCAAGAGTAGAATGGTTCAGTTGTGCTTCTAATGATAGGAAAACGCTTTTTAAGTACACCAAATGCGCGTTCAATAGAATTTTGTAATGATGAGTGGCGAAGGTTAAAGAGCTCTCGTGCGTTCTCAGGTGCACGGGTTGAGTACTCTTTTAAATGGTATCTCACACCTCGATAAGGTGTCATTAGTGTACTTTTATGTGGCAGACCCGCATCAACTAAATAGTACCTTCCCTCAGGAATGAGTAGCTTGTCATTTCTAGTGAGGGCATTTTTTATTATTCTAGAGTCTGATGCAGTACCCTCCCAACCGGTTAAAACATATATAAACTTTAAATCAAATGTGCATGCGGCTAAGACATTGATTGTTGGGTATCCCTTACGCCCTCGATATCTTGCAGCGTCTTTATTAGGTACTCTCACACGGACATGTGTTCCATCAATTGCTCCTACACAATCTTTAAAATAAGGATAAAACCTTTTTTTTCTTGAATTTCTTTAGGAACAATTTGACTGGTAGGCTGATGAAAATAACGATCTTCTAAGGATATAATTGCTCTCAAAACTCTATGCAATGACCTACTAGTTTTTGACGCGGAACGACGATAAATCCAAGATGCAAAACGGTTTCTCAAATCATTTTCTACAATATGCAAAAATCTAGCAACATGCTCCTCAACAGACATTTGTTGAGCTGGTCGAAGACCACCATGACGCACTAAAATATCGCACAATGTTCTAAAAGCGTTCATGCTCATACGAATGACATCACGGCATTTACCACTTGTTGAAAGGTTGTGTAACATCTCTGCCCGTACATGTTTTCGATGTAAAGTAACTTCTTTGGTCGGTAAATTAGCATGGTTCATGTGTTTAAGTCTACGACGTGTAACAAAAGCTAGCAATAGCACAATCAAATGGACACCTGCTAATTGTCGACCTCTAACTACACGTCGTATAGTGAGTATTCTCTTAATCAGCATGTTATCCATTGTATCTGTTACATGTTCACAAGAGAAGATGTTCTTGATTACTTATATGAACTTGGAGGCATACTATAAAAAACAAGCACGTCGAAAGAGAGATAGAACAGTGGTATACCAACACAATCATATCTGAACCACCTAGCAGAACTAATAATTCGTCTCGTTCACGCACCAAACCGCCCTGTAATGCTTCATCCACATCTAAATCTAGTTTCTATCACATTTTGTTTAACATTTTCTTGGGTTTTATATAGCTAAGAACCGCTAATCATGTTATGAAGCTACAAATCAACGCTTAAAGTCGAGAAGTATTTTAAATTTTTGTATTCTCAAACTTCAAATACATGTACTCTTTGTAATTCTGATAATAAAAGATTAAGTTTTGTGCTTTAAACATTTCAATCATTTACGCGGCCTCTAATAGATTCGACATTATATATTGTTTACGCAAGACTGATGTTTATGAACAAAAAGATTGATGTTTATGTATGAACAAAAGATTGGAGGTTACCACTTTATCCCTCCTCCATATAAAGGAGGGTTTGTTTGAATGAGATCTCCCCAAAATTCTAATAAAATGACACCTGGCATTCTTTTCCCCAAAACTCCCTCCACCGTTGGATCTCCTACATTCCCTCACAGCATTAACTCTGGATTAGTTTTAATGTTATCCTATTTCCCCCAAATCATATTCAAACCCTATTGTAAATAAATCGATCCAAGGAATACAATTGAATATTGATTTTACCCTAAATTAGTTTCTCCCAAATAAATTCATACCCGAAACCTGTTTTTCCCCAAATCAATTAACCCCCCCAAAAAAACCCAGACCAGTTATCATGATCCAATAAAAAGAAGTGGTTGGAGAAATCAATCATTAACCAAATCAAGCCTGCTTATAAGCAATCAAAAACCTAATCGTTCAAGGATGTTGGATGTGCGGAAAAACCAAATTAACCAAGTGCATGAAATTGGATACTTGATTATTGTAAGGTTTATTATTTTTATTTATTTTCTTTCAATTTTTTTTAGTTTATAATTTCATTAATCTTGCCGGTTTTCAATAATTCTTATGTTGTTTTGAGTATATGATTGAATTCGCGTGTATTAAGGAATCATCAAATGGAGGTAATTTATCATTTTAGAGTTTAATTGAATTTAAATCAAGAATTAATTAAGAGTTTGTATTAATTGAATTATGTTTTCATGCAATAAATCGTTTATATAGTTTAACATTGGATATAGCAATTGATTAGTTAGAAGGAAAAAATTGCACCTAAAGTTGTTAAATTAATAAGTTTCTAATATTGTTGCAGAGTTTGCAAACTTTCCCGGAAGTGTCGTTTCCGAAACTCCTTTGGCATTTAGAAGGAAAAAAAAGTTACATTCGCATTCAGTTGCCAATGTGAACCATGTTTGAAAAGAGAAGCTTCGGGTTTTCCCATACAGTAAGTATGGCTGAGTTTAAAAGTCACAAATTGGTTGTTTGGTTGTATAGGCTATTATTGTTCTGGTATCGTATTGATAACGAATTGCTTTGACCCATTGTGGAGTCTGCAGCTACCATATTCAGTATCGAATTGTGGAGTCTAGAGTTTCACCCAATTTATTATGGATCACTTTTTGAGATTGAGTTCTGACTTTATTAATTTTATAATATCATTTCTCTTTATATGTGTTCAAATGTTGACTTGTCAGATGCCGTTTTAGTATAATGTATGGCCATTGTATCTAGAGCAAAGCCGTGAGACAAACGGTTCATAGCAAGTTTTTGTGTTCGTTACGCCAGCCTAATGATTACGTAGTTGTTCAAATCCGTGTAAACATTTTGTGTCTCATAGGATTGTTTCAGATCTTACTTAAGAAATGGAAGCAACAGGAATTCTTGAAAAAAAGGGGGATAACACTGGAAAGGTTTGGAACTGAATTTGAAAAAAACGCTCCTAATTTAAAATATGTAACAAACCTCCATGATTATAGATTAGTATACAAAAATCCATGTAGATGTTACAATAGCATTTTTATCAATCAGATATGATAATTTTAAGGCAACACTGTCATAATTCACCTTGGTTTAGGTATATGAGCGAGTTTATGTTGTTATGCAGGTCTTAGCAAACGTACAAGTGATGATGGACTTAGGGATGCCTTTGCAAAGTTTGATGAAGTAGTTCATGGTTTGCTTATTCTCTATAAGTTATGATTGTGAGTCATGAAAAATGGTGTTATTTTGCACCTTTATTGTGTCGGTCTATGTGGGAAAGTTCGTTTCTTCACCGCTGCTCTTAATGTTGAGAATTCATAATGATCTTTGTCCCTTGAAACCTTGGATAAGCATAACTGATTATATGTGGCTTGAAAACATAGTAATCTGATAATATTTCCCACTCCTTTTATGTATTATAGATATTATCATTAAGTTAGAGGTTAGCACTAAATGCTTGCATATCATTAAGTCTCATGTAATATCATAAGCCGTAGACTGAAGACCAAGATTAATATACGGGTGTCATTAAGTAGATATTATTTTACGGGTGTCATTAAGTAGATATTATTTGCAAGCTGTATATGTAGATATTATTTTGAATACCCTTCAGCCCTTTATTTACTTCATTGTTTGAGCTACAAGGTAGACACAAGGTGGACTTTCAATTTCTGATATATTATATGTTTCTCAAATCCAAGTATAGTTAGCATTTGTGTAGATTCTATGATTATTTTTTTGGCTAATAGTTGGGTTTTTTCGTAACCCCTTTTTCACACAATTTGGATGTAAAAAGCGGTAGTTGAGAATAGTGTTCCATATCCAACAAGTTTTTCTTATTCCTTTAACAACTAACCCCTTGACTACTCCTTTCTAATAAAGCACATCACAGATATTATAATAGATATAGAGGCAAGATGTTGAGCAAGTAAGGTACCAGCTAAAACGGGTCATGTCAAATAAGTATTTCCTAATCAATTGACATGCTGAGCAAATCAAATTGAAGGATTAGTAGTTGTATAAGTTATGCTTAGTATTAATGGTTGTTTTCATATTGTATAGGCTTTTCATGCATTAGTTTATAAAATTAGTTTGATTATAGTGAATTAAAGCTAACGGGTACTTTATTATTCTCGAACAGATGCCAAACGTCTAATTGGTCGAAGATATGGTGACGCATCAGTACAAAGTAACATCAAGCTATGGCCGTTTAAGGTTACTTCACAGTCCAGTTCAGAAACCAATGATTTTTGTCAACTCTCAGTGTAGCACCCTAAAATCTGAAACATGCAAAATGACCAAAATGCCCTTGCAATTTTAAATTTTGATTTAAAAGCTTATAAAGTGCCAAAATAAATCCCAAACCAAGGCGAACAAGATATGAAGTAATTTAATTTTTACTATTACATATTAATATTTTGTAAAGTACTAGAATTATGAAACACTCAAAAATATGTCATGTGGGCCGAATAATTCATTTAAATTACTTATGTTATAATTATTATTAATTAAAAGCAAAATAACTATAAGT
This sequence comes from Chrysanthemum makinoi, assembly GCA_910596185.1. Lineage (NCBI taxonomy): Eukaryota > Viridiplantae > Streptophyta > Magnoliopsida > Asterales > Asteraceae > Chrysanthemum > Chrysanthemum makinoi. The sequence continues at coordinate 67,581,647 of OU343218.1, forward strand.
AACTAAGGAAATAAATTTCAAAATTGGAAACCATGATTTGGTCTCACCTTGGACCGAGTATACAGCCCATCCCCCCAAAAATCCGGCCATCACTCCCCTAATTAGCTAACTTACCAATTTTTCTATTTTAAAACCCTAATATCACTTTTCTCTCCCAAAAATCATACAAGCCACCATAAATTCTAAGAGTATTTTTCCTGTGATCTATACACTGCTAGGAAGTCAAGAAAATTGACAATTCGAATTTTGAAGGCCTGATCTATTTGTTGTCGAATTTTGTTCATATGCAAGGTAAAATTCATAATAATTCATACGACCCTCCATAAATTCATTTTCCATTTTGTCTGAGTTCCTTACATCATGTGTGATCTGTGAAAATTGATTACAAGGTTATAGTCGCTTTTCTATTCTTTGGAATTTTGGAGTCGTTTTTATCCTAACCTAGAGGAATAATATCATCTAGCGTGTTCTAAACGTTCTAAAATTTATATGGTATTTTTCTCATGTTATATTCATCCTATAGGTTCCAAATAAAATAATAAAAACGAACCATTCATGGTATACGAATTATTTGAGAATTAAACCCTAAAACGTGTTAAAAACCCTAAATAATTAGAAACGAATTTTATGGGTGTCAAACCCATTTTATTTAAGACCTATACGACCAATATGATACTGGAAAAATGTTCATTCGAATTGTTATTTTCTAAAATGGCCTTGTCGAATTATTATTTATAATGGGTTTTATTTAAAAAAATCGTTTAAATGGATAAACAATATTGGAACGATTGACCTAGGGTTTATGTTATGGTCTAGATCTGACCTTAAAGATGAAATAATGATGGAATAATGATTGGTGTTTGATTTGGGGAATTAGGGTTAGGGTTTGATGATTTTATTGTATTACCGATTGAGTTTTCAAAATAAAAGGGGTTGTTTCGTAAATTATAAAACTTGTGGACTATTTTTGTAATATACTTTGGACCAGGGGGTGTTAGTATGAAATGTAACATGAGGACCTTTTTCATAAAGTATGTGACTTAGGGATTTATTTTGTAAATCGGGTAAATTTGTAAACCGAAATGTAATTATTAAAAATAGAGGGGCTTGTTTGTAAATTCTGAAAACTTGGGGGTATTTCGTATAAATAAGGATAATGAGGGTGTAATATGTAAAATTGGACTTAAGGGGCTTGTTGTGTAAATATGCTAAATAAGGAAACTTTCTAATAAAAAATGGAAACCTTCTATTTTTGGAAACACACTAAATATGGAAAGTTATTAAAACTGAAAAGCCGACTAAAATAAGTAATCTGAATTAAATAAGTTTTAATAAAACCAGTCATGAATTGTAGATTAAGCGGAGATGGAGTTTGCTTGAACCTTGGTATTTCATTTGTGTTTCGTTTAAATTTATAAGGTTGAGATATTCGACCTTACCTCTTAAGGTTCTCATGATTCATATTCATCTTTTGATTCTAGCTTGATATGTTACACGTTACTCTAAGCCTCTTTATTAGGGCTTCCCTATGACTCTGCTATGCTCCCTGATATGGAAACCGATGAAACTTTGATATGGAAACTTCGATATGAAACTTTGATATGAACTTTGATATGGAAACTTTGATATGAACTTTGATATGAACTATGATATGAAACCTTATGATATGATATGATTATGTTTGACGGTTTGATACCCGACCAAAATTTGTTTCCAGTGGTGGCCTGGTATCATTGATGCACCAATGGCATGACTTTAGTGTGGTTGATGATGTTCCACAGATCCCCATTTTGATATGATTATGAGCTCACTATATGTATATGTTTGGCCATTATATGTTTTGTTTTGCGGTATGGATGCATCCTAGATTTGATTTGTTTGAGGGATTTAAATCGATTGGAGCTTTGTTTGGTGAATGATGTCGGGTGCAATGGTGCCACAATTCAGGAGCTAGCTTCCATTTGTTGCGAGGTCTCCTCCTATTATGTATGGTATTCGAGGTCACCCCTCCAGAATAATGGCTACTTATGATATGATATGATATGATATGTTTCGGGCTCGGGTAGATTCCCGATAATCCTTACACTTTTGATATACCTATATTGTACCTTACACATTCCCCAACCACCATATCCTATGTACCCTTATATGACTCACTCTACTACCAAGATTTATACATTCCATTGCTTTTGATCTGTCACTTTCATTCCGTTACCGATTATCATTCCATTCACGTCTTGGGTTTATTTGTTATTGATTTGATTATGATATTCATGTTTATATGACTACGATTACTCTGTATTGATATGTATGTATGCGATTAAGATACATTTGTCATCGATGATATGCTATCTTCTTTGTTGTGTTGATCCTTTGATTTGTCATGGCTTGGTGCTTGTGTGAAATCGAGTTAATCCTGTTTATCTTTTGTACCTCGTTCGATTAATCTCGTGAACTATGACTATCCGTGGTGTCCTTATCTCGCTTGTTGTTGACTGCCATGTTTGCATTTATATTTATGCTACGGTTTGATTGGGTAAATGGTTCAATTTGTGAAGCCTAGCTTGTTAACTTGTTTAATTGCCCTACTATGTATTTAATTCATTTAATTATAGCGTTCTTGGTATCCTACTTATTACTTGTTGCCATGTTTGATTCCGGATTCGATCTTGATCATGTCTTCATTAAGAGTTTTAACTGTGTGAATTGCCATGCTCAACGTTTATTTATTGCTTCCGCTTTTAAGTAGATATCTGTTTGGCTTGTCGTGTTTTGATTTCTTTGAATTGTTTGTATGCCATATATGTTGTGTGGATGCACGTATGTTTGCTTATGTTTCAGTTCTTGTATGTCGGTTTTGCATGTGCTTGTTTATATGTCATCGATGCTTTTAGCGGCTTCGTTCTCCTTGTTATCTTTCGTTTGGATATCTGTTATAATTGTGTTCCGCAGGATCCTCATTGACTCATTGTTCTCATTTCTTTTCGGCTACTTGATTTTGTTATCCGTTTCCTTTGTTTCATTTTTTTGCATTTCATATTTTATTTAGCTTTCGTTTGTTATATCGTTCCTTTGGGCTTTTAAGCTACCGGTAGCATTCTTTTCCTGCGGTAGGTATTAGGTTTGAAGATGGGCTTTGATGGGTGAGAGTTGATTATTTGAGTGGACCAACCTAGTTACCTTATTATTTGGATTTATTTTGTCCGGACTCTGTTTTGAGATTTCAGTTTATTTTTGAATATTTTGGATTTTGTAATCTTCCTTGTCATGATTGTTTATATGATTTGATACTTCATTTTGGGTTTTTTGTTTGTAAGGATTTTATCGTATGTTCGATATGACACCGTAATGTGACACTTCTACCCTTGTCGGGTTGGGGTGTTACACTCAGAGGCAAGCAACCAAGGATGCTGGTGTGATTTCGGGCCAGTAATGCTCACCTCCAAGTCCGCCGCTTATCCAGCTAATCATCCCGTAATCCTGCCTCTTCCCCAAATAGGACCTGCTGAGTCTCTGCTACCCACCGCCCGGTAATTTACCAACTAATCCTACAAATCATTACTCTATTCTTTTGGTGAATTTGATCGATGAGAAAGCTGATACCAGTATCATTGCCATCATGCTCAAGGTTCGTATATTGAACCTTCTTGTTCAACATACATAATGATTTCGCCCGTTTTAATTTGTTGTGGCAAAATGGGTCGGGTGAGGTAATAGGTCATCAAAGTGAGTTATTTCAGTTGCATCTTATTAGCTTATGCATCATTAGAAGATGATACATTTCGTGTACAAATTGTTAGTGACTGAAGATGGAGAGAAGTGATGGATGTCTTCAAATTTGGGCCCACAATCACCAACGCGTCTTTTGTCTTACGGAAGTACTCTTTATGAGGGCTCTATAATTTTGAGCAGGTTTATTTTTTCCGCAAGAAATCCCCGACTGTCCTTTCACCCGGTACGCCATTTGTCAACATGTTTTTTCTCTTTTACATATTGTATATATTCATCATAAAATTCTTATGACCTTGATACCCTTCCAACAGATTCTCCCTATAAAAACTGTTAAAGTTCCAATATTTTTTTGGGGTTTTTGGGATAACCTATTTATAAGAGCTTATCACCTCCACGATGGTTTTAAAAAGAGTTTCTTTTCAAAAAATAAGTTGTTACACCACAATTTGGATACCCAAAAAAAGTTACTGTATTTTGAAAATGCTATGAGCTGATACTTTTTTGTTTTTTCCCATCCTTTCCTTTAGGAGAGTTTCATCAGTTAGTCAAGCAAGTGGGCAGTTGGTCCTAATACTTTTTTCTTTTAGTTTTCTAATTAACCATGGTATATAGATGCTAATATGAATCGCATTGCACGAGAACACACTGTTAGTGTATTATTAGGTCGTTTATACATGTTGTCCTTTATTTGCTTATTTTGTGCTAACTAATATTTTTCCATATATGCAATGAAGGTGGTTCTTTATAAGCATAAAAACATGTAATATCAAACATCCCCTTAAATGTTCAAATTTGCCTTTCATACTTTGATGTTCTGATGCCTACAGAATCGGGTTGTTAGTCGAATTGTAATTATCTAAGAATCTAAATTATAAAATGAGATAAGAAGTTACTGTGACCAAGACGAGTAACAAATGGAACAAGACCGGTCATTAAATCGTAAACAAAGCGAAAAGAAGAAATTTGAATCAATTACAAAAAGTAAGCAAATGAACATTGTCTTCACGTAGCTCTTTTTTGAGGTGTTTGTATGTGTTTTCGAAAGTGTTTGTTTGATTTTGAATAATATAGATTACATAATCAGCTGGAAAGAAATAGGCATTAGAAAATATTGTTTGGGTGTGCTTCTGCTTTTCACAGTAGTATATTTGTACCAGTAAAGTAAAATCAGTCAGTTAATTATTTAGCAAATTAACATATAAAATGACCAAAAGTTGCATATTTATGAAAATGTAGAGACACTTTGTGAAGTGTAAGTAATTGTGTATGAAATGAGGTCAATAGAAAGCGTAAATAAGTAGTTTTATACCTTTAGAAAAATATTGGCTGTGGCACTCGAATCGCGGGTGTGGAATAAACTGTTCGGTATATCATTAAGTCTAAAATTGAAAAAAATAATAATGTAAGATTACTTCAATGTTTATCACATTTATAATCGACGTTGCAATTATTGAGCTTGAGTTGTAGTCTGTTTGAAATATAGACTACAATGTCATATGGTTATTATACCTCATCATATGGTTATTATACCTCATCAATGAAATATAGACTACAAATCGAAGCTGCACTAAACCTGATAGCTCAACTGAAGGTATTATTTTTTCATTTAACATAGTACGAGTGGATTCCATTACTCATTATGTGCGCAATACTTCAAAGGTAATATTATAAGATATTTACTAATCAAGTAGTTTATATGCCCTTCATGCTTAATTATATTAATTGTTTAACTCTTGATGATGGCCATCTACACACTTGACAAATATCCTCATCAACAACATCTTGGTAATGACCATCATATTTTCCTTAAAGTAACCCAAACATAAAAAGTCACGTTACTACTACGAGAAGTTTTAATACTTGCATACGCGCGCGCACACACACATTTTCTTGATGTCATGTGGATATTAGTTGAAGAAACATGTCTCATTCTCATGTTCTAACAACACAAATGGCAGTAGTAGAAATGGCAATGGGTTGAATGTGTACTCATAGTTATGTACCTCTATTTTGATTCTATAATTATGTATCATTTATGCTTTTTTTTCTAGAATGGTCTTGCACCCTATTGATTGCACTGTTGGATGGGTTACAAACACGGTAGAAGGGAAGTTCACACTCAATGAGACCAATCATACTCTCCCGATTCATAATGGTCCAGGCAGTGTCTACGGTATGTGATAGCTAACCTGAATTTGTTTTGATTCTGTAGATAATACTTAAACATTTTGTAGTAAATGAATTGATTACTTTTCAGATATTTAAAAAATAAAATGGCATTAATTTTGTAAATATGTATACTATATATTACCATGCCTTAGTGTTGTATGGTAGTATGTTATTATGATACAAAATTGTAAATAAACAAATTAGAAGCTGAGCAATAACATAATTATCGATGTATTTCACTGATATATTTTTGTCTTTTTTAAGGTGGGTTTAAATGATTTTGATGAGGTCGTTTAGAAGGTGGTTGAACATAAACAGAACGACGGTCGACACATACTTCACAATGATTATCTATATGAGTTTATTCAATCATAACATAGTGTAGGATGTTTGTTTTGAGCAGCAATACTAAGCTCCCCTTCACATGAATGTTTTCCTTTTTATTTTTTTTTGTAATGAAGACATTTTGCATTTCAATGATTTATTGATTTATGTAAGTCCAGTCATACTTTTCATTATGCTTTTTATATATAATACATGAAAACGTTCTTTTTTGTTTCTAATGTTTGTGTTTTAGATATTTTTCGTTATTCATTATTAATTTACTTCCAGTTAGATAACACTTTATTAGAATTAAGATCTTTTAGTTATGTTGATTCCGAATTATTTACAAATGACATTTTACGTTAACTATTTATCTTTAAACATTATGTCATTTAAGGAGTTTATATTTTAAATCATCTTTTATACTACATTTATGTTTAATAAAAAGAATTTTAGCTAGCTGGCCAACGGCCGGGCTTTATGCTAATATATATATTGTGACAAAGAGTAAAGAGCAAAAAATGTCTTAAAGTGTTATGTTGTGACAAAGATGATAACTACACCAATGCTACAACAAACGTCGTGTATAAAGATGTTCTTTACAGATTATGAGTATCTTTCTTCATTTTCATTATGCCCTACTATAATAGACATGTATCTTTTTTCTTTTACGATTATGATTGGCAGAAACTTATTTTTATTGTGAACATTATATTAAGCTTAAAGAGATTTTAAAAACTATATTATTAATTTTATCTTAAATAATTCTTGAAGCTAACCGCCCAGCGGGCGGGCCTGCGCCTAGTATTATATAAAGTGTGGTTGAGTTGATTAAAAATCATGTAAGCATGCTAATATAAACCATGAACGCATATTACTGAAGCAAATATTACTGAAAATATTACTAAAAATTCACTATACAGTTGATTAAAAAGCATGTAAGCATGCTAATATAACAAAATATTACTGAAATAGGCATGCTAATATGAACGCAAAAAGATATGAACACATATTATAATCATGATAAAGATGATTAACAAAAAGATACACTATAGTGTTGCACATGGAGCAAATATTACTGAAAATTAATATAAAACTAGTGTAGGTATAAGAATTAATGAATGCAATATGAACGCATATTATAATCATGACCAAGATGATTAACAAGCATGCTAATATACATGTGGATTGTGAAAAAATGCGAAGATTGTTATCATAAAGTTACCTGTAGATGATATGTATATTCTGTGAAGCTGCTACAATTGATTTTGATATAAAAAAATGATCGACCTATATAGAACCGCATATTAAGTCTAAGGGTATTTTGGTGATTAGATAAAATTAAAAAGGCCTGTGATATACTTCTTTCCAAATCATCCCAACTTTGGGAAGAAGATTTGGAGAGGGAATTAGACATTATTTACTTTCCATTCTCTTAAAAAAATCTCTGGAACATGAATTTTTTCAATTTCTCCACTTCTTCTTTCCAATTCTTTACCCTTCTCTTCAAAAATAATCTCGGGAACAGAGCGTAAGCTTGTAAATGCATACATCTTGACATAGTTTTGGTAAGCATAAAGCACTCATGATCATTTAGTAGATAAGAAAATCTAATTCTATATAAATATTAACGGCTTATGTGTGATGTATGTAGGTTCGCTCATCTTATTGATGCAAAAGGTGCAGGTTAATGTTAGAAAGTGTACACAACATAAAAAGGAGCAAACCTTAGCTGCAAGAAGTAGTCGATGACAAGAACCTGGTATCCGATGTTTGTTCATAATCCTGGCAAGGTCTTGCTTGATTGAGGCGTCGACCACAACTTTAAGATGGTGCAGATTAATTTAAACAAGTTGTAAGCTATATCTTGTGATCTTTTAATCATTATCAACTGGCGGATAATTCAAGTTGTATCATGATGGATCCATCTTGGTTTAGAACGATGAATAAGCTAGAAATAATTTTTGTATATGTATACTGAAGTTACTATTACTGTATGAGATTATAGTAACTCTTTTTCCATGATGTTATAGATGATTAATAAAGTTTGACTTCTTTTGCCACTTTTTTTTTTGGCTTCTTAGTTGAATTTAAGTTACCTATGTTTGAAACTAAAATGATGTATCAAATATTCATATAAGGGGGCAAAAATAGTGCCAACTTGATATTGATTGATAAAACCATGACAAATTCTCCTTTTATAGACATAAAACCGAGCCAAATGTTTTTGGGAAGGTGGAAAAAAATGTGCCAAATAAATTTGGCACGAAAAAGAAACCGTGCCAAACACTTTAGGCACGGGAGATGAGATTGTACCACATAAGCATTTGGCACAAAAGAAAAGTGTGCCAAATGCATAATTGAAACGATAGATTACCAATCGTGCCAAATACTTAACTCATGGCACGAAAAATCAACACTGTCCCAAAGCCCATCCTAATTACTATTTGGCACAGCTTTGACCCGACACAAATGTATTTGGCACCCTCACATTTAGGACGGAGCCAAAACCGTGCCAACTAGTATTTGGCACGATTTTATGAGTATTTAGCACGGTTTTTGCCCCTCCCAAATACCCCTTTTTCTTGTAGTGAACAAATTTAAATGAATATATACCTCTAAAAATTAAGATAAGATCATAAAAAAAGAAGTGGATACAACAAAACAAAGAGCTAAACTAACTTTATCGTGATATATCCAATATAGGGCTTGCAATAACCAATCTAAAACACCATCTTAAAAAACAGAATAATCATATAATCATCGAATGCCATTTATAAGGACTCAAATAGCAACTCGACCAAATTAATTCACATGTAAGATATCATTTATAAAAAGGCAATGCCAAATACTCCATAAGTGTCTAACGCAAAAGAGGCATACTGAATCCAAAAACATAGATAAATGTTTACCTTTTCAAAAGACATTTTCACTACGAAATTTAAGAATCACATACCAGATCCTGCAAAGAACAAATGGTTGAATTGTGTTGATTTGTAGCTTGTGCCTTCTCGAGATACAAAATATTGAAGATCCAAACACATTACATGTTGAAGGGGAAGGGGAACATGAGGATAAATAATGCCTACGTGGCTTTAATCCAGTGACGTGGCTTTAAATCATATGCATATATGGATTAAAATGGTGATGATGTGGCACTAAATGTGAGTAAGGTGGCTTTATTTGGTGATGAGTTGGCTTTAATTATTGCCATGTAATCAATATGCCTCCTTTAATATATAATGTAAGAGCACCCGCAATGGGTCAAATGGAGAAAAGCTTTTTCCTATTTTAAAAAGCTTTTTAGTAGTGTTTTTGCCATTGCATCAATAGCTCTTTCAAAAGCGTTTTATAAAGACTTGACACATGCCAAGTCTTTCTCAAAAGCTATAGTTAATACATATAGTATGCATTAAATGCATTAAATGCTTCAAGTCATTGAAGACTTTGAGCATTGTAGATGCTCTAAGACTTTAAAAAAGTGTAATTTCAATATGCACCCTTAACATATCAAATAACTTTAAATTATCATAAAATTTGTTTAAACTACAAGGGCAAAAGACGTACAATTTTATGAAAGTTTGAAATATATATAAATATTTGATATTGTGTTATGTTGTTAAGAGTATATTACAAACAAATTTTATAGCCCATGAAAAAATAGTACGACAATAAAATGATATAAGAATAAGTTAAATTTTATAACTGAAAGCGTTGCTATAATATTAACAAGACTCTTATTAAATTTAGAGTAAATTACACCGTTCGTCCTTGTGGTTTGCGTTGACCGCAGGGTTTCGTCCTTTGACCAAAAAAGTTGCACTGTTCGTCCTTAAGTGTGAAACGTTATGCACCGTTCGTCCCTCCATCCAACTGGGCCCACCAATTTCCACTAACGTCAGTTAATTCACTTAACCCATGAGGGCATATCCGTCATTTCCAAACCCACCACAAGGACGAACGGTGTAATTTACTCTTATTATTATAAAACCCAATTCAATTTCTGCAAACAAATCAATCACCATCTCATTTTCAGCCGACAAAAACCCAATTCATTTTCTTCAAACTCTTTCAAACACAAAAAAAAAAACACAAGTCAAGCAAATCATCATCTTTAACTTTTTCTTTACAAACCAAAACTACCAACATCCTCTTCAACTTTCAACAAGAAAATCAAAACACACATTATATAGAAAAACACAAGCAAACATCATACCCACAGTTTACCACCATCACCTAACTGACAAACACAAACAAACATCATACCCAAAGTCTACCACCATCATACCCACCTGACACCATTCCCACCTGAAAAACACAAATATCTGAAACCATACCCACCTTCAAACACAAAAAAAATCAGCGGTGGTGGAGGCGGTTGAATAGGTGAGGTGGCGGTGGGGTTGTTTTGGTTGATGTATGTTATAGGTTTATTTGTTCTTTTGTTTCTTGTTATTTCCGAATTTGTTAATGACGGGAAAGTGTTGGAGCCGTGACTCAAAACAAACAAAAACCCACAACTAATGATAATAACCAATCAAATAAGCTTGTGAGCTTATTAATAATGGGAAAGTGTTGAATCCGGCCACGCGTCACCGGAATTTACACCGCCTACCCCATCGTGTAGATCGTGACCCCGTGATTCTTTTGACGTGACATACGCGCCGTGGACCCCAACCACGTCACCGGAATTTGACCACGATTCCTTCATGATACCACTAAATTGAAGCTTGAATTGTCTTGTATACACCTTTAACTGCAAAACCCCCAATTCAATTTTCAAAAACCCTAACTTTTACTCAACCCTAATTTTTGTAAAAATGGTGATGAAAACTGAATTGGTGCTTCTTTCCATTTGAATCAGTAAATAGAGGTATAAGTGGGATGCCTTAACCTTGGGTGGTGATAGTGATGTGTGCTTCTCTTCCTTGACCTTGGGTGGCTCGTATGGTGGTGGTAGTAAAGGAGTGGGGGAGACAAATTGTTTCGTGTATTTAGGAGTATGAACATGAGAAGAAGAAAGGTGGATGCCATATATCCATTTTGGGATTTTTGGCTTTTTGACCTTGGCGATATAGCAGACTAGCAGAGAAGGAAAAGGGATGAAGAGGTTTTGGGGAAATCTGATTTCTTTTCTATTTGTGTGTGGGACACATGTGTGAGGAAGACAAAAGAGAGAAGAAAAATAAATAAAATATAACTAACATAAAATTAGGTAGGTTTTTTTTTATAAGTATTAGAGTAAATTGCACCGCTTCGTCCTTACATGTGGAATGACGATTATACCCTCGTTAACAAGACTTAACGATCGTTAGAAGTGGGCCCAGATGGATGGAGGGACGAATCGGTGCACAACGTTTCACACTTAGGACGAATCCGAACTTTTTCAATAAAGGACGAAACCCTGCGGTCAACGCAAACCACAAGGACGAACGGTGTAATTTACTCTTAAATTTACATGTGCAAATCTAAAAACTCAGTCGCAACACGCAGAATCTCCCAAAAAGCCTTGAGAATTTTTTTAAAAAAAAAGAAAAAAAAATACTTACAAGGGAAAAATGAAAAATAAAAAATTACTAGTAATTGACAAAACAAAAAAATTTCACCAAAAGCCGCTGCTATCTTCCTCGTTTTTAACCTAAAATTCAACGTTCATATGTTATTTTCTTTGGCCTCCATCTTGCTACACTCCCTCATCAGGTATGAACATATGTTATATCATTATTTGTTCGAATTTAATTTTATCAGTATCTCATTCTTACTCGATTGCTTCATCTTTCTTAGATGTCTTCATCTAAGAAAGAAAGAAAAAGAAACTCAGTCAGTAAAGAGAAGTCTAATCAACTTGACCGATTTGACTCACTTCCATGGACCTCTTCTCTTCCTGATGAAGATCCTTTCTCCACTTTCGCCGGATTAAACGACTTTGAAGGAGGTCACTTCTTCTTTTAGACATTACTTATTTTTTACCTCAATACTGCTGAAAATTAATAAAAAAAGATCGAAACTTTATGTTTTATTAGTTGTACAGCTCGGCATTAAACTAATTTTATTTGATTGTGCCTATAATCAAAAGTATAAGCAGTTTATGCTATACTGTTTGGATTCCAGTGGTTTGGTTGTTCACTTTAGAATAAGTAGATGGGCAGGAATTGCTTATCTTCATAGGGTTATGAGAATGTTTGGGATTGCTTCTCATGTTTCTGCTTAAAAATAAGGAGTTTATGATATAGTGCTTGGATTTGCTTATTTTCTAATAAATGGTAAATACCCAAAAAAGATATAGGTTAAATGAAATACATTTTCAACAAGATATAGGCTAAGTGTGATGGTCAAATGATAATTTCAATTTCATCATAAAATAAGCAGCTTCCGACATGTTTTTCAGAAACTGCTTGTTTTATCCCAAAATAAGTGGATAAGCTAAAGCAATCCCAAGCACACCCTCAGAAGATAAACTGTAAAACAGAAAGAAAAAAAGGCTATCCGAAACACCCTCCAAATAATTAAGTTCTTAGATTTTCAAGTTTCATGATTAGGTAGCTTGAAGAATTAAAGGACTATGTGTATCTTGGGTGATTGTTACGTTTTGGTTGCTGCAGGTGTCTTGTCTCTTGAAGAGATTGATGAATCAGAGTATGGACTGGAGCTTCCTAAAGCTTTTCAAAAGGGAGGGAAGAAACATGAAAAGCCAACTAAACGTAAACGGGAAGAAAGTGGCGATGGTGATGAAGTTGTTATTGAGGAGGATAAGGATGCTGAGGATGGAAAGGAGGTGAAAAAGAGCAAGAAGAAAAAAAAGAAGAAGAAGAAAGCAAAGAAGGATAAAAAGCCTGATGAATCGGCCGAAAATGTAGAAGAAATAGTTAGTGGTATGTTTTACTTTAGTGTTAAAGTAACGATTAATTTGGTAATGTAAGTTATTATGTTATGTCCTAAGCTTGGTCTAGCTAATTTCTATATTTACTAATGCTATCTCAGTATTAACTATTAACAATGGTGTAGTGGAACTATTTAGTTTTAGGCAATTTTGTGTGAGACGTCTTTTTTAATAATTTTATGTCTAATATGTGTATATATCAATTATAAGCCACTTTTTGTTCAGCTTTAATTAATATTTAATTTAAATAGTTGTAGATACCGATGATAAAATTGAAGTTAAAGAAGATGAAAAAGATGAAGTTAAAGAAGATGAAAAAAATAAAGTTAAAGAAGATGATAAAGATGAAGTTGATGACAGTGAATATCATGCATGGTATGAACTCAGGCTTCATCCATTGCTTATGAAATCAATTGCTAAGCTCAAGTTCAAGGAACCAACACCGATACAAAAAGCTTGTATACCGGCAGGTGCTCATCAAGGAAAGGTTAGTATCGTAGTTTAAGGAGGTTGCACCGTTCCACCAACTATCAACAAGTCTTCTTATTTAACATTTTTATTTTGACAGGATGTCATTGGTGCTGCGGAGACAGGGTCTGGTAAAACTCTGGCGTTTGGATTACCAATATTACAACGTCTACTTGAAGAGCGTGAAAAATTCGAAAGGCAAGTTGAAGAAAAAGGAGAAGCTGATGCAAAAGTTATTTCAAAAGGTCTTCTAAGAGCACTTATTATTACTCCAACTAGGGAACTTGCACTTCAGGTACACATAAGTTTGTATGTTTTTACAGATTTACTTGCTGCCTTTTTTTAGCTCTCATCCTAATTCTTGTAGTTTTACAAATCAGGTTACTGATCATCTGAAGCAAGTGGCGATAGGGACTGATGTTAGGGTTGTTCCAATTGTTGGTGGAATGTCAACAGAAAAGCAAGAACGACTTTTGAAAGGAAGGCCTGAGATTGTTGTTGGAACCCCAGGACGTCTATGGGAACTAATGTCAGGGGGAGAAGTTCATCTTGTTGAGGTGAGTTTGAGAGTACCTATGTGTAAAGTTTGCAGTGGCAATCTCTACCCATTTTACTTAGGAATTGGTAGATTTGGGTTATCTTTATCTTTAATGAGTCAAAAGGGCAAAAAGAAATCTTCTAAAAGAAAATGGGTTGAACAGTTTGATGGTCGCCCAACGTATTACTGTACTTAGTAAGCATGAAACCTTCCAAGTCATTTCTTTAAAAAAATCAGATTATTATTGATGAACAAGAGGTTTTTTTGGTTCAAATAAACCTGTCGTAGAACAGTAACCTGTTTTGACCTGGAGCCTTTATAACCCGTTATCAAACCCAACTGACCCGCCCATTTTGTGACTTCTGTATAACGTATAACATTTAAAAAATCCGAAACAAAACCATATCATGACTTTGATGGGTAAAAGTGTAAAACATGAATTTGAGCACTGAAGATTCTACTTTGGTATGCTTCTGAAATCTGCAGTTTTAAAAGATCATTATCATTCTTACCAATCCCACTATTAAATTTTTGCCTTGCAGTTACATTCATTGTCATTCTTTGTGCTGGATGAGGCTGACCGGATGATAGATAATGGCCATTTTCATGAATTACAATCAGTTATTGACATGCTCCCAATGGTTAGGGAAGGACATGCAGAGGATACTGAAAACTGTGTTACAGCTACAGGCTTTCAAAGGAAGAAAAGGCAGACTTTTGTATTCTCTGCTACCATTGCCCTATCTTCTGATTTTAGGAAAAAGCTCAAACGTGGATCTGTGAAAGCAAAATCAGATGGTGAATTAAATTCAATTGAAGCACTCTCTGAACGGGCCGGGATGCGATCTAATGCTGCTATTATAGATCTGACAAATGCTTCAATCATGCCAAATAAACTCGAGGAGTCATTTATCGAGTATGCACTTATTTTTCTCTTGCATTTTTTTAGTATGACAAAAATTTTACTAGTAGCTTTATAACACACTCTAATTCGTTATGTTATTTTAATATTTTAATTTTTTTAATGGCTTCTCAGGAGTTATCTTGGTTTAAGGATAGATTTCTACTCTGTTTTACATACTAATGAGTCATGAACATGAACTTACAGGTGCAAGGAAGAGGATAAAGATGCGTATTTGTATTATATATTGTCTGTTCATGGACAAGGGCGAACTATTGTATTTTGTACATCCATTGCAGCTCTGCGTCATATTTCTTCTCTTTTGAAACTTCTTGAAGTCAATGCTTGGACACTTCATGCACAGATGCAGCAACGTGCTCGCCTCAAGGTTTTTTGTTTTATTTTTGGTCTTTAATTCATTGCATAACATTGCCATATAAAGAAAAATCGTCACTGTAAAAATCCAGTTACTATTATACTTCGATTTTTTTATATGTTTAAAGTCTATGCAGTGTTGATCTTAGATTTAATTGTAGGCAATTGATCGTTTTCGTGGAAATGAGCATGGTGTACTTCTTGCTACGGATGTTGCTGCTAGGGGTCTTGATATTCCTGGTGTTCGGACTGTTGTTCATTACCAACTTCCTCACTCTGCAGAAGTAAGCTAATTTATTTATCATTTTTTTAAAGTTACTTTTCAATAATTAATGCCCACGACCCATTTATCCTGTTTGAGTGTTTGACCCATTCTCTTTGTATATCTTTTGTGTGACCCATTTGACCACTTGATATAAACCCAAGTTGACCCATTAACACGTAAATTGATCTTAATTGCCACCTGTATCTGCTATGCTTGGTTTTGTTGTGTTTGCTGAATATGTTTAATTGTCAGGTTTATGTGCATAGAAGTGGGAGAACGGCTAGAGCTTCTGCTGATGGATGCAGCATAGCTCTTATCTCCCCGAAGGAATCATCCAAATTTGTTTCATTGTGCAGATCGTTTTCAATGGTTAGCTATTAGACTATAAATTATCGTGAATTCTTTTAGCTATTAGACTATAAATTATCGTGAAATTTTATGGGCATGTGCTAATGTTTGTCATTAATCTTTATTTTGTATCCAGGAAAGCTTTCGCGAGTTTCCAATAGATTCTACGTACATGCATGAGGTAACAAAGCGTCTATCACTCGCACGACAGATTGACAAGGTTTTGAGAAAGGAATCACAGGCAAGCCTATTTACATCTGTTGTGAAATTAGTGCTAATTAGTAATTACGCATTCAGCTCATAGTTACCTCATTCAGGACAAGGCCGATAAAAGCTGGTTCAAACGAAACGCTGAGTCGATTGATCTGATTGTAGAGGAAAATGACAGTGAGGAAGAAAGAGTTAACAGTATCAGGAAAAAGAAAGCAAGTTCTGCCAAACTAAAGAATCTGCAACAGGTTTTCTCCTACTATTAGTTATCATTCTTTCTTAAACTAATACGTGTTTTGTCTGAAACATATTTTACTTGCTGATTTTGACTTTTCTTCTGTTTTGTCAAACTGCAGGAGCTCAGTTCATTGCTTTCTCGTCCCCTGCAACCCAGATCATTCTCAAGTAAATTTTTGCCAGGGGTAACTACTTGAACTTACATCCCTCTCAATATCTTTTTTTTTTTTTTTTTTCCGGCACTTCTTTTTATTTGATCTTTTCTTTATGATTTTTAGAGGGGTCAATTTGAACCCCTTTACTTTTGAAAGGTTCATTTTGGGTTACACCTTATCTCAAATTGTAAAATGGGTAAAGGTGAATATCTTTTACTGAAAGATAAATGGGTCAAGACGGTGTAAAGGACATCTGAAGTGTATTCAAATGTGCACAAAAATGCCAGAATTACTTTTGAAACAAGTTAATACAATTTTGTAATAAAATAGCTTTTTAGTTATATTTAGCACGGTCTTTGTTTACAAGTATATTTAGTCTTAATTACCAGATCAACTTTCAACTTTTGTGTTTGATGTTGCAGGGTGGTATTACACCACTTGTTCAACAGCAATTTGTTGAACTCGCGAGGCAAAAACATGCTGATGTTGGGGTATCGGCCAATAACAACAAGAGGAGAATGATTGTTATTGGTCAAGATTGTGTTGAGCCACTTCAAGCGCTCAGGAGTAGCGGTCACGAGGTACTTTTATTTCCAGGCTCGCCATTCACCTTTACTCCTTAAAAGCAACTACTTAATATCTTTAATTCTTCATGAACAAAACATTGACTCACTTACCGTTCACAATTTCAGGTTTCAATGGATACTAAAGGGGCTTTAGAAAAGCGAAGAAACTTAGACAACCTAAGAAGAAAGAGGAAAGAAGAGAAAAAACGTACATTCTTCCCCTTTAGAAATAGAACTTTAGTTTCCTATTGATGATCATGCTTTTTATTTTATTAATAAGAAACATACATTTGGCATTCAGGGTTGCATGATCAGAAGAGAAAGCAGAGGAAAAAGCTAAAAGCAGGAGGCGATTAGAGTGAAGCTTTCACGAAGAAATTATACTAAGAAGAGATCAAAATTTTGTTCAAGTACAATTTAATTTAGTGCATCACCTTTCCTGTATAAGAAATGTAACAAACACAAGCTATTCCTTTGAACGCCGAATGACAATGACATCAATTTTCAACCTAAAACGCTACACAGGTGTTGCTAATTATCTAGTTTATTTGATGTGTCATAGCAATATGTTTGTGATTATCTTATAACATTCTAGTCCATGAACCTATAAATGGGAAAACTGCAATCAACAATCTCAGAAGTAAAGGTGTCTCGCTTCTTTTATCTCTTGTGCTCATTTTACTCTTTAATGGTGTCTTCCGCTTTCCAGTTTTATTAGACCTAGTTCTTCCGTCCAGTTCTTCCCAGCCACCAAAACTCGATGAAGAACCATTGCTTTTGTTATCACTTGACACACCATCTCCAGCCACCCATGTTTGATAACCAACTGTCTTCTTTCTTTCATCTTTAACATATTCTTGTTCTTCGTCTATATCAACATAATTTGCAGGACGCTTTGGCGGTGGTTTCCTTTTGCTGGTGCCCCGGCGCCTTGTTTTATTCTTTGGTTTTCCCCATACTGTTTGAAATACCAAGGAAAGCGCCGACTGGCCAAGGGGAATTGCTAACGCCATAAGAAACGCTTTTGGACCGGATGTCAACAGCAAGGATGAGATTATTGCAGGAAGCATCCATCCAAATGATCTGAATACCTGCACTGGTTATTCATACCTCATATTAACTCATTATCACTACGCATAATCTTGAATTTGCAAAAAAAACGATCACTATGACCTTTTAAAAGTCTTTGCGATCAGTGTCATAATTTAAAATTGACAAGCAACTGTGCTAAATCTAACCTTAGAAACCATCTACTTTCTGGTAATTTGGCAGTATAATATTCATGACAAGTCTCATATTGTGGTTGTAACCTAAAGCAATATGCATCCTTTTCAAACATGTAAATTAGTGGTATCTACCTGAAAAGTCAGAAATACCCAAGTTCCTTGAGCTTACCACCCAAAATACAAAACTCTAGTGTATGAAACTACTTATTGGTTTCCAAATAAGTAGTTTGCAGGTTGAAGCTAATTGTTTATAACATGTTACCTAGTGGTGCAGTTGAGTTATCCGGTGTGTTAACAACTTTTACTATATAACATTCCTGTACACACAACCAAAAAAACACCCTCCTCATTATAACCCAAGTTATAGGTACACGAGACCAGAATTTTTATTTACTTTTACACTAAAAAAAAAAAAAAAAAAAAAAAAAACACAACAACGGCCGTTATTCTCTTAGCAATAATACCCTTTAACACAAAAGAAACCAAAATCCTATATGCTATAACTTGGTCCGATTACACACTGCACTCTTAGTAATGCTGTCCCTAATATTTCCATTTGAGTATGTCCATTTTCAAGGAATCAAAGACTTAAAAAGTTAAATTTTGCTGGTGGCAAAGTTTAATGACGATTGTGATGGGTGGAGGGAGGGAGTAGACCAGCTTAGGCAATAAATAAACAAAATCAGACCTTAAAAATCCACACACCGTCAATAAAGTCCTCAAGAATATCAAGCCACTGATTAGTATCCTCCTCCTCATCATCTTGAAAATCATTAAAATCATAGTTCCTGGTTCTAAAAGTCTCAGCATTGGAGTCCCACCTGCGACTCTTGGTATGAATCCGGCGCTGCAGGAGAATATGTGTGGGATTTATGGAAGTAGGGTGGATCAGTTGGTGGTTATGCGGCAGTACCAGCAAAGCCGGCGGCGGGTTTACGAAGATTGAGACCATACGGAGATGGAGTTAAGTTGTGGTTGGTTCACTTCATCTCAACATTATCCAACTGGGATTCTATGGCGTTGTTGTTTTCATTTGGTTCATTAACTCCTGCCTCCTCCTCTCAATTTACACTCATACCCTCCCACTTTTCGGATATTTATGTTTCATTGGGAATACTATAACATATTCCTCAAAATTATACTATCAAAAGTGACCAAATTCGCTTTAAAATTACATGTAAACTTGTAAAAAATATATATTTACAAATTTTAAACTAAAAATATATTGGTCGAGGACCCCACTCCTGGGAATGACCGACATCATCATCGATTTTGAAAATTGGAGTACATCAAAATCAAAAGAGATTTCCTTAAATCATATATATATTGGGCAGTAAAATTCTATCTAAGTTAAAAGTTAAGTTTTAGTTGAGAATAAAATTTCACTTGAAAGATTTAGAAAATAAGACATAAAACTCTAGAATAAATATTTATTGTTATAAGCGGTAAATGAGTCTAATAGAAAATGACTAAATGTATAGATATCTTTTGATAAGATAAAACTTGAATGATATCTTAAAGTCTAACTCAAAGATTCATCATGTATATCATGTTGTGTATTAAAATTATTGTATCACGCTTTAATACAAGATGATTCGACCCCATTGAAAGTTATTAGATTACTTGTGTAATAAATATTCTAAGGGAATATGTTTGGATTTAGAATTATATTCCACAGCTAGGAGCTGTTTCCCAGATTCTATGATTGTATATACATCAATCGTTGCGTAATTGAACATACAGCAATGGTTGCGTAATTATCATAGCCAACAAATTTGAAAGTTTTAGAAGTAACCAAACATTACACAATTATTGTGCAAAGTTTACGGATGTTTATAAGAGGAGCATATTGTTGTTTGTATACAATGATGTTGGTTTAATTGAGATGACACTCAATACTAGTCATGGTAGGATTTTATCCTTGTTAATAACCTTGTGGACTAGTTGTGCTAAATTAAGAGTATAGTTGTATTATACATTAAAGAATAAGAATACTTTAAACTTTAGAAGTGTTAAAGATGATTGTCATAAATATGTGGTTGGGGTTGTCACACACTTTATGAAATATTATGTGGCAATATCAAGTAATTTGAATGCACACATATAAGAACTTCATTAACTGAATTTTTGAAATAAGTATTCTCAAAATTGCAATAGATCAAAGTTAGTTAGATGTATGCCTTGTCAACAAGTAAGATTGTCATGACTTGAGGCATAATTCATTAACTAGAATTATCATGCATTCATCTATTTATTATTTGGATAAAGAATGTATTAAACAATTATTATTTTAATGAATTAAAGTACTTGGTACGTTTCTTTTCATTTATAATAGACTGTATCCGATATTTGCATGTTTAAATCCATGAATAACTTATATTATTCTAAATGTATATTGTCGATAAATCATATGGGAATATGGTTGAATTAAGACAAAACTGAGGTGTTGGATGAAAATATGATTTGAAAGTCATGCCAAACTCACATGATATTCAAAGGTTGTATATCGGACTGATCCCAACCGACATGATTACACTTTATGGATCTTTGCCATCAAGTAAATCATGTAATTTTATCCTTAGACTTGAGGCTGAACGGTCATGGGTGGAGCCCATTTCTGTGAAACAGTCTAACGCTATCCGTAACTGATAACAATAAGGGTTGTTTTCAGAAGTGTTGTGTTAGGATTTAGAAAATCCATGTTAAAATGTCGGTCACCCCAACTATAGTCTAGCATAAGTTAGCTCGTAGACTCAACGTTATTTAGTAAGTTTATATTAGTTCACGTAACACCGTGGAAGAAGGACGGGTCTTTACCCACTGTATACCTGATCCACAGCCCGAAAGAGGGCGTAGAAATATGTATAAATAGCCCTCTCCCCCCACAAGGGAGAGGGTTGGATGTTCACAATTAATCTAATTATGTAAGTTTGTTTCTCTCTCTAAAACATCGCATTCTCTCTCTTTCTCTCTCTAAAATCACATGATCCAAGCTATCATCTTTAGTGGTGTTATGATACCAATAATCTTACAATTGGTATCAGAGCCCATGGTTTGATTAGCTAGGTTGTATGTGTGTTTATCTTGGTGGTTTTTAGATTGAAAAGTTGGTTTTGAAAGGTTTTTGGACTCATAAGTGACTTCCTTTGATTCTCATATTTGTGATGTTAAAGTAAGTGTTTTTAGGATAGTTATAACTTTCTAGGATCAAGTTGTGCAAAAGAAATCAAGCAAAAACGTTCAAAAGGGTGAATTTTAGGTGATTTTAAGTGAAAAAGTGTCTTTGTTCTTGACTACGATTTGACACTCGGACATAATTCTTGGGTGCGATTTGTCTTGGAGAACCTGCGATTTGATCTGAGTTGACTGTGTTTTGATTATTATATTAATATCGGGCTGCTACTTGTTAGGAAAAGGACAATAGTATGTGTAATGTTGAAAGCGACCTGCGTTTTGTCCCTGCGGTTTGTCAAGCGCTGCGTTTTGTGTCTATGCGTTTTGGGTAACTTGCGTTTTGATAGGCTGCGATTTGAACTGACTGCGATTTGATTGCTGCGTTTTGTCACTGCGTTTTGTCAAGGACTGCGACTTGTAATCCCTACATTTTGTCACTGCGGTTTGTAAAAAACTTGGGAGTTATCACTGCGTTTTGGTTTACCTGCGATTTGTCAAGGGTTGAGTTTTGTCAAGGGTTTCAACTTGTAATTTGATTCAAACGTCACCAAATCACAATTAAACAACAATTCACCTAATCCAATCATTCCAATATCACTTTTAACATACAATCACTAATTATTGAATCGATCCAAATTTTATCATAACACGTTCAAAATATCAACAATATCATGTCTTACAATCCTGATTCAGTGATTTCGGAAGTACTTAAAGCAGACGATGTCAGAGAAAACCATAAGAGTATTAGCTATACTAAACGGTTAAGGATGATTGAATCAACCAATGATGATGTAAGATCTTCATACTCAGATTCAGAAGAGAGAGAAGTGCACCAATTACAGCTACAACATGTTCTTGCAAAGGAAAGTTGCATTGAACCTTTTCGACAACTTCATTCACACCTCACGTTACTTCGAGCTGAAGACAGATACACAATGGGAATCGAACGAGCAGTTAACGCACTTTTCCGTCAAGAATTATCAACGTTCACGGGGACATTGTTCTTGAACTTGGAAAAATTGGAACAACAACTTGATAGACAAAAGGTTCAAGAAGCCGGTTCTAAGTCGTGACTTCGGGTGATCAACAAACAATTTCAGTCATTCTTCAATGGTGAATACACTTCGGATTATGATAATCATATGACTGAAAAGTGCTTCAAGAATCACACTGGGATGGAAGCAAACATGTTCATAGAAACATTAATCCAACTCATGGATAATGTTAAAAAGTATATTGAGGAAAGAACATAGAATGATGACAAAGTGAATGAATGTCAGGTGGAATTAAGAGATATTTGTGATGAGTCGGGTACTGTATTAGTTGAAGGACCGGGTGTTGCTGAATGCAGAATATCAGAGACAGCCAAGAATGATGTAACCAGCTGTTCAGTAACTTCTGTCACACAAGAAGTGGATGCAGATATCAGAAAGGTGAATGAACAAGAATCAGATGTTGAGGTATTCGTACTGTTCAACATGATGCATCTACCAATATTCTTGTGCAAACTGATCACGTCACTAAACATGACTTTCATAAATGTTATGTCACTGAGGCTGAGTCTGTTATAAAGTGGTTTAAAACAAATGATGTGGTTGAAAAGAAAATTTATGATGAACTTTCAAACATATTTTTACAACTTGAAAAACATTGCATTTCTCTTGAAATTGCGATACAAAGTAAAGACGAAAGTTTTCAATTTAACAAACCTTGTAAAAACCCGGAACTTCCTGAATTCCATGAATTTTTTGAAATTAACACTTTGAAAGCTCAGTTTCAAGACAAAGACTCGGCCATTTACAATCTGAAGAAACATATTTCTGTCCTGACTGAGAAAAGTAATATAGTCAAGGCTAAACATGACATCGAAGTTATCAAAACTAGAAATATCGAATTGGAACTTTGTGTGGCTAGATTACTTAAGGAAAACGAGACTTTTAAAAGGCATCAAATAGACCTAAGTGACTCAGTCAAAGAAGCTAGAACTAAGAATTTGGAACAAACAAACTCTTTGATAGCCCAAATTAATGAACTCAAAGCTTAACTTCAGGATAAGAGTTTCACAATAGTTGCCTTAAAGAATGAGCTTAGGAAAACTATAGGGAAAAGTGTGAACACTAAGTTTACAAAACCTTCAACCTTGGGGAAGCCAATTTCTCATCCCATTAGAGACCGGTCTGTTGTTAGACAGCCTACTGCATTTATATCCGAAAGAACAAAACCTTTAAACGCAAGGCTTGCCTCCCAAGTTGATGAGAACAAAGTTTTGTCAAAACTAGTCACTTCACAAGCTAATCCCAAGATAATGAAAGATAATGCTTAGACTAAGGCTCAATCTTCTAAGACTAGGAATGTGAAAAAGTCTTCTAGTGCACTAAAGAAGTCTCAAAATGCTAATCCCTCTTCTAAGAAAATAATTAAGGATAAAACATCAAAAACTAGGAATAGGAATAAGGTTACATCTTCTACTGTGCCTAAGAAGTCAAACACTCCTAGATCTTGCCGTAAGTGGATACCAACTGGGAGAGTTTTTTAGAATGTTGGACTCACATGGATTCCTACCAGCAAATTAATCACCAATGGCAACATTAAGGTTGATTGTGGAGTTCCTAAAAGTCAACTGTTGCAGCTAACCCACTTAAATGCATACCTACTTGTGTTGTTAGTCCATGTATTCCTTACTCATTTGTAGGTACATTGATCAATTCTATCAAGAAAAGACTCATGGTCTGGGTGCCCAAGGAACAGATGCCTCCTGTTACAGGAGCTCCAGAATGTCAGAATTGATGAGCATGTACTATGATTCCTGATCACTTTAGCTCAAGACTCGTACCTTAACACACATCATTTAAGAGTATTTCCAATTATGGTATACTTTATACAGTTTTCCACGCTATAAATATCTTATTCTTTGTAAATATTTTTCAAAACAAAAACAAAAATAGAAAAATGTAAAACCTTCAAAAACCCATAAAAATTTGAAAAATCAGAAAATACCAAAACTAGTTTTTCTCAAGGCATGTCTTATGGCATCGATAACATCTACGGTCCTAGAAATGTTATTCAATAATGACACGGGTCTTTAGATGAAGTTCCCAACAAAAGTTCATATGTGTTTCTCAAAACATGCCTATACAAATTTTTCATGTTTAATGTGTTCTTAATAAAAGTGAATCATGGGTGTATAAATTTTTCATATTCAATCAATGACTACTCATGCTTAATCTAAATCGAGTTATTGATTGAGGGGGAGAGTTATGTTCAAAATTTATGATTATCAATCAAGCTGCCTCAACTTATTGAATTCTATCCCGGCTTTCATATATGATGGGGTATCACTCTTGCATTTTGTCCAATATGGTCTCATGTGCTGATTATGTGTTATATTTAGGATCTTGATTGCTATCTGCTAATTGTCTCCTAGATATTCATGTAATTATGGTCATGTCATTCATTATCCTGACTTGCTCTCCCGTGTAGTTTTGTATCTCTAAATATTCATGAAATGGGTTGTAAGGTTCAAACTGAAAAGATCATGACAAATGTACACCTTTAGGAATGTAAAGGGACTAAGTGGATCATGCATAAAAATATTTGAGGCTAAAAGTTCAGTTTTTCATAATGAAGGGCCAAAAATGATAAGTGATGATAACCATTAAGGTTATGTTAGCCTCGCTTTTTATAAAGATAACGTCACTTGCGTGAATTGGACTAAATGCGTAGTATACTTTGCCCTTAGGGACTAGTATCGTGTAAGTGGCAAAGTTAGAGCCTATAAATACCCCTCATGACTCTCCATGAGGGGTGAGGTGAAGCATTTGGTGTGTGTTTATTTTGTTCTTATCAATAATATTATCCTTATCTTCTCCTCCCTCTCTCTAGTTTATCTCTCTAAAAAGATGAATACTTTCATCTTCAATCACCAACCTAGACCTCCAAACCACATAAATCATAGTGTTAAACGGTCCTGACAATTGGTATAACGAGCCAAGGTTGTTGTTTGTTGATCTATGTTGGTTTTTACACATGTTTGTTACTGTTTTGTGCTATTTTCTGTGGGTCGGAAATTTTTTTTTCCGTATTATATGGGCAAACAGTTTAACATATTGTTTCTTTGTATCCTATCTTTGGTCTAAACAAAAAGTCATGGTTTTTCATGTATATCTGTCTTGGGTATATCTTGTCCAAACAGTCTCTGTTATGATTTTTTATACCAAATCTGTGAAAGTCAAAGTGGTCAACTGTCATCTTCATATGGTCAACATGGTAAAACAGAAGCAGTTTTATGCTTTTCTGGGTTTTTTGCTTGAAGATGGACGGAAAAACATGGTCGGAAACTCTCGCCGGAAAAAGTCAAAGGGTCAAAACCCTTTTTCTATGCATAAGGATTATCTACAGAGGTGTTACGCGTAGCTGTGAAGTTACGCGTTAGGAATGGGTTACGCGTATACGTTTACGCTTAAGCCTTGGCTTACGCCTATGGCCTATGCATATGTTTACGCGTATGCTTACGCATAAGCATGACGTTACGCGTAAGGCTACGCATAAGGACCAAAACCTGTTTTACGCATAAGGATTTGAAGTGAAAAAGTAAGTTACGCGTAAAAATGACTTGACCACAACAATATACCATAATACCAATACCAACATCATATTTCAACAGTAACTATCAAACCCAACAACCAAAACCAACTCTAACATCATCTCTCCTCTACACCAACTTTCTATCACCAATGACTCAAAGAACAAAAAAGATATATGTCAAAAAATCTCAGAAATTGTTCACGTGTTATCTTTTTCAAGATTTTTTTCGTTGAACCTCATCATCACTGATCTTATATGAAGCTTTGCTTCTAATTTAATGTTCGAATAATAAAGAATGATCAAAACCATTCGGTTTCAATCACCTCTTTGTTTCGATTGGAGACATAAATCAAAACGAATTCTCTTCAACAATTATACCCTACCTGAGACCATATAATGATCTTGCAGACTTCATCAGGCCCTCTCGATTCATTATTTGGTGGAACGACATCTGCTTATGTTAAGTTGTATGTGTGTTTTGTGTTTGAGTATCTCTAATTGGATGATGGATGAATGGGATTATGATATGAGTTCGGTGATAAGATGGATCTGTTTTTAAGAACAGAGATTTGGTGAGAGGATTTGTTCAAGATCTGTTTTTTTGTGAAAGCAGATATGTGATAAGGTGAGATATGATGGGGGCGCACATTACTTTGTGTGGGGTTTAGGGTTAGAGTAAATTAAACCGTACATTTTGGGTGATATAAAGACTCTATCAAGTGTGTCAGGATCGGGTTGGATAACTCATGGGCCGAGCCTCTCATGTGATTTTAATTGGGCAATATTAAGTCATTAGATGATGGATGGATAATATGAGTGGGCCATCTCATTGAAAACACAACATGACATCCAAATGTTTTTTTTGGATATAAAAACATTGGATAAACACTTTTGATAATTGTTTGGTTAAGAGTGGTATATTTTGGTATGGTATAAATTTTCACGGAGGGATACAATATTCACGGCTTGAACGATAATTGAAAAAATGGCTACGGAGTTTTTGTACGGTATTATTGATTCGAAATTGAAGTGACGTTTCAAGGATGTACTTATTTATCTTTGAGATAAGTCGATGGTCTCAAGATAACTTGTTGGAGCACATTATGAAATTTGACAATCTGGTTATGACTGGTAAGGAGTTACGTTGTAGTGCTCACAGTGTATAACCATCACTTTAAGGAGTTACGTTGTTGTGCTCAGTGTCACACGTAGTTGTGGATTGGTCAAAAATTTAGAATAAGCAGTAAGTCACAAAGTTGGGATGTTTACTTCCTTTTCAAGTCAGTCGTATCGGGCTTTCTCCATATGTGGTCATTACATTTAGCCGGTGAATTCAAAGGAGGTTCGATAAAAGGTTGGTTTGAGAGAAGTTTATTGAGAGTAGTTTTGCGACATATTCTCACAGAAATTTGATCAAGCTATGATGTTAATACTGCATCAAAGAAGGTAACACGGCATGTACGCAACATTATGATGATTCCGATAGCTCGCAACCATCAGGAGGGAAGTTGCTATTTCATCTTTCATGATTGGATTGGCGAAGGGATTTGTGCTTAAGACTGAAGAAGGAGAAGTAGTGTGGTGTACATCGGAGCTTTTTACCAACTTGGATGCAATACTAAGTGAGTTATGTTGTTATGATGTTCCCGAATGACAACCATTGTGCTTCAAGAGTTTACTTTCTCCATATGTCGAAGATTAAAGACGTGTTGGAAGAGTGTTGTCGGTTCAGGAGGGAGCATGGAAAGAAAAAAGGCTCCCTAGTTAGGAGGGAGTAATAACCTAACTAGACCGTTACAGTTGAAGTTCAGAGCTACAAGAATTTGTGCGTCGGTAGCCAAAGATCAAATGCCGAGATCGTCGGAAGATAGAACTTCAAGTTTGCCTCGGTATCTAGACTACAGAGTCTCTGCGCTTCATGAAAGTCAACATTGTTCATTACTATTGTAATTTACTCTGTTTTGTATTTATAGGTCTCATTGTAACCATTCACGTGTGACGCTATCTTGGAGGGAGATTGTTAGCCTCGCTTTTTATAAAGATAACGTCACTTACGTGAATTGGACTAGATGCGTAGTATACTTTGCGACTAGTATCGTGTAAGTGGCAAAGTTAGAGCCTATAAATACCCCTCATGACTCTCCATGAGGGGTGAGGTGAAGCATTTGGTTATTGTAGTGTTTGGTTTATTCAATAAAAGTTATCCTTATCTTCTCCTCCCTCTCTCTACTTTCCCTCTCTAAAAAGGATGAAGATCTTCATCTTCTTCCACCAACCTAGACCTCCAAACCACATAAATCATAAGCTTTTCGGTCCTGACAGGTTAAGAGTGCGATTTGTCAAAAGAGAAGTGCCAATAATGCGATTTGTCAAAAATAAGGGCCAATAATGTCAATTTAGGATAATCGTTGCGATTTTTCTATCACAAAGACCAATTCTGTCATTTTCTGATACTTGCGAGAGTTAGTATAAAAAGGGGTGCGTTTTGTCAAGTCAAACTTTTCAACTTCATAGTCAAACCATACACATACTTTTTTCTCTCTAATCCTCGCTGTGTTTTGATCCTTGTGACTCCATTTTAGGTATAATTTGAATAAAAAAGGCTCATTTTACTAATATGATATCTAGTAACATCATCATATGTCTAATAATTGATCTAAATTGTAGTATCTAGGTGCCTCTCATCCGATTCCCCTCTTGCACTTTAGGTTTGTCCTATCTTTAAGATTATTTGCTGGGTTTTGATTTGATATTAGTTATAGTTGCTTATTAATTGATAGTCATTTGATCCCCTTAAATGATTTGCACTATGAAGCTATTTGGTGTCGATTTGTAGTAGTCACAGTTTTATGATTGTTTTGTTTAATAATGATGTTTGTAGTGGAATCGATGTGCGTTTGATTTCCTGATTATCACCATATGTTATGTATGTTAGTAATCTTGTGATTGGTTAGTTTTGAATCTGTTAGTGCACGGGTTCTTGTATGCGTGTTGGTAGAGTTGTTCCTAAATGCGTTTTGGATAAATGGTTTTAGATATGATTTGATGAACTGTTATTAAATGCGTTTTGGTAGAACTGCTCTTGAATGCATTTTGGATAAATGTCTTTGATGCGTTATAATGTTGGTATGCTTGGATGTGTTATGGAAATAATATTCTTGGTTGCGATTTGAGTATGATTCTTGGATGCGTTTTGTCTAATACATGCTTGTCTGCATTTTGATTAAAATATTCTTGGATGCGAATTGATAGACTATTCTATGTTGCGACTTGACCAATGGTATCCTAACTGCGTTTTGTTGGTTTAGAATCTTATGCGTTTTGTATCAAAATCTCATGTCCTGCGTTTTGTTGATAAATGAATATTTTATTATATAATATAGGACCCACCATGCCCATATTTCAATCTCACTGCGATTTGTCATATTAGACTGCGTTTTCTCTCATGCGACTTGGGTCGTTGCGTTTTGTTAGATTTATGCGTTTTGACGTAGTGCGGTTTGACCCCGTGCTTTTTGAATTAATGCATTTTGACCTGATGCGTTTTGAACCAGTGCGTTTTGTCTTGATGCGATTTGATATAATACGTTTTGACCTTGTGCGATTTGATAGACTGCGTCGTGTCCTGTGTGAGTTGTGATCTCTCTGCGATTTGAGTAGCTGTGCGATTTGGCCTATTGCGTTTTGATAATTATATCTTACTTGCTGCGACTTTTTCCTTCCATCTATTTGTCAATTATGCGTTTTGTCCCTTGTGGTTGTATAATGCGTTTTGTTCCTAATGTTCTATGTATGTTGCAATTAGATCTCTCGAGATTTGTCATATTTGACTTGATCATCACAATTAGACAAAACCAAGGTTTGTGTATCTTGTAATTATGATCAAAATGATATATTCCCGGGAGTGTACCTTATCTCTTTAAGTGCTTTTATTCTATGATTATGTCTTAGGATTTCCCTTGCTTTGGTGTTCGATCTCATATGTTCTTATCATCTAAGGTGTATTTCACATCTAATATTATCATCCTGCAAATATCTTTTGTGGAAAACTAGAAGGGGGGGGGGGTTGAATAGTTTTGATGATTTTAAGTTTAGTTTCAAAAACTTTAGATTCGATCTTATGTGAATTCGTATGGATGGATAGAAAGTATAAAGCAATGAGTAAAGTAAATAATGAAAGCAAGTAAAGTAAAGGATAAAGAGTAGTGACACAAGTGATTTATAGTGGTTCGGCTACAAGGACACCTTCCTTGCCCTACTCCACTCCCCTAGTTCCCCAATCAAGAGTTCAAGCACTATGTCAACATGTAACACCCCCGAGATCTTAATGACAGCGGAAGACTAATCGGGGTGTTACTCGAATGGAGATCATAGTCAACAATTATAGAAAACGACTCGAAAGAGGCGTTTTATTAATAGTAGTTATCATTCATCTAAAACTCATAGTTGTTACAAAATATTGTAAATTGTTCAATTGTTTTCCCAAAATAAAGAGCATGAGTTTGAAAGAAATGACAACTTTATGTTTACACCACAAGAAAGGTCTTGGTATGCCCCACTCCGTGCCTTGGACATAATCTTCACTGATTACCTGAGATAACATGCTTAAAAAGATCAACAAAAATGTTGAGTGAAGTTCATAGGTTTAAATAACAGTTGAACACAAGAATATGAGCATGATCATTGTAAACTAACAATATCATAAAGAAAATCACAGATTATTATGCACTAAGCTCATGTAACCAAGACTCAACTGCATACACCGAATTACTGATGTACGTAAGTTTTGCCCCAAAGGAGGTAATAGCTAATTACCTAATGCAATTCAAATATGGTGCGCCCCGATTATTTCTTTATAACCAAGACGGGGTCGTTACTCCCCATAGTACTATTCACGATATCTGCGTTCACTCGCGGTGAATAATGGTTCATGATACATGGGACTTATGGCTAAATACTTAGGCAGTTCCAATAATCAAGAAGCGAACATTTATGAAATACCTTGTGTTCTAGTTTAGAGCATGTATGTCCCTCACGGGGTTTGCAAATAATAGTAAAAGTGAGGCTATGAACTCACCTTGATGATAATGAACAAGCACAAACAGATCAAGCACAATGTAGCGGAGGTTCCAAACCAAAACCTAAAAATGATGAGATGGCGAGTCTCAGATATGATAAACATTTTGGTTCGCGACCAAAATAATAGAGCATTGAATATTCTTATTCAGTAGATCATTGAATTGTCCAACTCAATAGGGTGTGTGCGTGCTTAATGTTCTAAGTTAATTTACTTGCTACATTGCCTTAGTTGATATTTACTAATGATCCTCACTTACGCATAAGTGAAATGTTCCCCCGTTATGATCTCGTAAAAATGATAGTATTGTTGAGTATTTTAGCTTGTTAGATCCCACGTGCATTTTATCGGATTATATATATATATATATATAATTATATTCTTATAAATATATATATATATATATATATATATATATATATATATATATATATATATATATATATATATATATATATATATATATATGTAATATATTTAACGATATCCGATAATAAATTACTTTGAGAACACTTATATGATCAAAATACTCGTTTTTACGAAGTTACGTTAAGTTTATAAGTTTTTCTAAACTTTTTCCAAATTTACACTTTTTACCCTCAAGTTTCAAAGTGTACGAGTTTAGTCCCTTAAATTTGAGTAATTGACACTTTTCACCCAAAACGTATTTTATATCAAAACTTTCATAAATTTACAGTTTCAACCCCTAGTGAAACTGTTTTTACGCAAACATTCCTCCAAAATGTGTTTTTAACGCGTATAGCCCTCAAGTTTTCAAATTGACACTTTTGACCCAAAACTATTATTATAACTAGTTTTGATAATTTGCAAAATCAGTCCTTGTGGTTTGATTCGTGTACATGCAAACGTATATATACCCTTTTACTTTCAAAATAGTGCACGTCTAGTCCCTAGACTTTTCATGCAACTTGTTAATCGTATAAATTAAACCCTTATCTTTTTGAAAAGTTCCAAAGTTTACCCAAGGGTTACACATTTTTCATTTTTAGTCTGAAAACTTATTTTTGTAGATGAAATCTTTTCAAAAGCTCTCAAGCTTATATGCTCGACTTATTAGCTTATTTTATACTTATTGGACCATATATTGGGCTTTTTGGGCTCGGTTTGGGCTTAATGGGCTCGGGTATTGGGCTTTAGGCCCGTTTGATTTGCGCTTAGTATTAGAAATAGTCGAGGGTTTCTAAGGGTTTTTCAAAGCTTTTTCGACTTGTTTTAGCGAGTTTTACGAGATAACGAGCTAATTCATGAGTGAGCATGTGTCGAGGGTTTCTATTTCGAGCCAAAATGAACATATCATAGTATAAAAGGTACGTGTAAATGGTTTACGTGTGATATACTAGTGAAACAAAAATAGAGAAATCATGAAATGGTTTAGGACTTACTACACTCTACACTAGTGGTGAGGATTCGTGAGCAATGTATTGAACTTGAGGACTCCCGTGTTCTCCTTATAATTCGAATTCAATTCACCCAAGCTTTTCCTCTAGTGCTAGTACCCAAAATCCCTTCGGTTCAATCCCTAGTTTCCCTTCGACAATATGTTAGGAAGTCTCTTGTGAGTTTAGTAGTGAGTTTTTGTCTAAGTGTGTGTGACTTTACTTGTTTGAGGATAGTCTTCTTATAGGAAGACAAGTTATGGCTTAGGGATTATTATATCTTGATCTTTCAAGTTCCAAGATTAGTTTTAAAAATGTGTGGTTTGCTAGATGGGGCGTGCAAGTGTGGCAGCCGATTTTATGGCTTGTCCATGCCTAGTCGATTTGTATTTTAGCATGTGGAACACATTACACAATGGGTTACAAAGTCTCAAGGATGGTCAAAGGGGTCTTGGTGGTTTAGGTCAATATAATAATAGGTTAGGGTAGCTTAAAGGTGGTTTTATGTCTCCTTGATCTTGTACACATGTTTGCTTACGTCACTAAGGAAATATTTTGTGTTCTCCTAGTTTGGTTCGAACGACACTCCCACATGAGGTACTAGTTACTTATTTTTGGTTACATGAATATTTGATGTATTGTGGTCTTTGGGTAGTGAGAATGGCAAGGTCCAAGGAAAATCTTGTTTGATTTTCATGTTTGTTTTGCTCGTGTGTTTGGCTAGTCGACCGGGTACAAGAAATCACAAAAGAATGTCACACATTTTAATTCTTGTGTAATATGGGCTTTGGGTGTAAATGTTTGGACGAGGCCCAAATGAATAAGGGTGTTGGGCTCGGCTAGGTTTGGCGATGGACCGATAAATGACGAGGCCCATAGAACAATGAGGTAGGCTTGGTGAAGGTCCGGTTAAGGCCCAAGGTATCTCTACGGGTTGGGTTCGACTTGATAACAAGGCCCTAATGAAATGTGATGGTAAGTTGGGCTCGATTGGAGGCCCAATAAGGTTTCTAGGCCCAATATGATATTAATGTATTTTTTTATTTTTATTTATTTCGTAATTTTATAAATTTTTACATATATATTATGTATTTTAAGAATATCAGGATCGTGGGGAATTTCATTCTGATCACAACGGTATTTTTATGAACGCTCAAGCTGCGTTGACCATGCATATGCCAAATGATATGCAAATGTGATAATTAGAAAATTTCATGATGATGTAAATCCTGCTTTATTTCTTATCAAAGTCTTAAGTACAATGAAATTTTCCGAAAGCTTACACAACAAGCTCCTTCAACACGGCGGAGAAGCCTCACAATGTCGCTTACACTTTATCCGATATAAAGCTAAATACCGAGTCCTTAACACAGCGGACCAAACCAACACAACTATAACACAACAACTATGTGAAATATGAAATACAAGATCTTGCTACAGAAATCTTGCGGAGGAACAAATCAATCAAGGACCCCTTGCTTGGATGACTTGTAGTATCTCGTGATCGCGCCTTTGAGAAGGACTTATATGAGAATCACAACAAGAGAAAGAAGAACTACTAGATAGATCAAGAGATCTGAGAATAGAAGAGAGAAGATATATATGAGAGAGTTTGTAAGAAGAGGGGTGAGTAACAATGAAGAAATGACTCACTATTTATAGGCAAAAAAACTCTACTGTAGCCCGGTTCCTACGGATCCCTCACTTGGGGGATACATCCAGTGCAATCCAAGGGATCCGACAATCTGGGTTGTACTAGTCCGGGTTTTGGGTTGAAAACCGGGTCATGGGTCATGGGTATGAGCCTTGGGTACCCAAAAAGGTACAATATATCTAGACATTGAGTCATGGGTCTTAGGTTATGGGTTATGGATTTGCTCCATGGGTATGGGTCATGGGTCTTAGATATCCATCCTATTAAACTAT
This sequence comes from Chrysanthemum makinoi, assembly GCA_910596185.1. Taxonomy (NCBI): domain Eukaryota; kingdom Viridiplantae; phylum Streptophyta; class Magnoliopsida; order Asterales; family Asteraceae; genus Chrysanthemum; species Chrysanthemum makinoi. Next base: position 67,616,199 of record OU343218.1, read on the forward strand.
TACAACAAATGAATTATTACAACGTTTTATGTAAATGACCAAATATATATATACTTTACAAACATAACATGTATTCTTTATAATTTTACTTATGATAACTTTATATTTGTTATCAACAAAACACAAAGAGATCGCTAAATATGAATAAACGTTTTTACGGTTTATTTATATTAACAATCTCCCCCTTTTTGTTGATGAAAAAATATAATGTTATGATGAGTAAAACTTAGGATTAGATGTATGTTTTGAAAGCATATGTAAGTTTTACTTCTTCTCCCCCTTTTTGTCGAAACAAAAAGTGAACCTAACGAAGAAATAAATTGTGGAATAAAATAGTATAATCCACGAAGCACTAGCTCCCCCTTGACGGTAGCTCCCCCTAGAATTGGGTGTCAAGTGAGAAAATATGATACCTACAAAAAATTGTTAGTAGTAACATGTAATATAATCTTGTATGGGACGAGAAACAAGATGTAGAGCCAAGGTATGTAAACAAAGCCTTGTAATAAAATATCAAAGTGTAGTGGTATATAGGCCACTTACAAAGTGTAAAACTAAGAACAAGGCTTGTTCTTGAAAATGACTCAAAGAAAAAAATAGATAAACTAGTAATATCATTCCTTCCGTGCTTGCATATGGTTAGTTATGGAAGTTTTGGTGAGTGATGATGTTGATGCGATCAAGGATGTGGTTAAGTATGAAACGCATCTCGTCCCTTATTTCCATTGCAAGTTCCCTAGTGAATTGACAATGTTCGTAATGTAGGTGGTGAGGGTAGTGCTGGTGGATGGTTTCTGAGTGAGTGTGATTTGTGGAAGGAGGAATATGTGGTAGAAATATTGAAAAATATGGATTAAAGTCCATGATGTTGGTGAGTGGTGGAGGATAAGAACCTAGATGTTCTTGTAAAATGATTGGAGCTAGAGGTGGTGAAGTTGCAAGATCTTTGTAAAGTGTGTTTGGAGATGTTGGTGGTGTTAAAGAGACTAGTTATTTTGGGTTTAATTTGGAAGAGTTGGGTAGTTTTGGATGGTTGAAATGGAGTGGGTGGTGGATGTTAATACAAATAAACCGTAAAAACGTTTATTAATATTTTGCGATCTCTTTGTGTTTTGTTGATAACAAATATAATGTTATCATAAGTAAAATTATAAGGATACATGTTATTTTTGTAAAGCATTTACATATAGCCATTTAATATAAATTTTTGTAATAAATCATTTGTTGTAATAGTTTATTAGGATGGGTAAAAATCACAACCCATGGATCATATCCATACCATGACCCATTTGACTAGATGCATTATTAGATACATTGTATCTAATGAAATACCCATGGACCAACCCATAACCCATGACCCATGACTCATAACCAAAAAACCCATGGGCAAAGAGGAGCGTCCCACGGATCCCTAGGTTTACACTAGACGGATCCCTTAAGGGAGGGATCCGTGGAACAGTGGCAAGTTTTGCCTATAAATAGAGAGCCATTTATTCATTTCTCTTCACCCCTCTTCTTCCTAAATCTCTCATATACTCTTACTCTCTTCTAACAAAAGATCACTTGATCTAGAGAGTTGCTCTTCTTTCTTCTATTGTGATTCTCATATAGGTCCTTCTAAGAGAGATCACGAGCTTTTACAAGTCATCCAAGCAAGGGGTCCTTGATTGATTTGTTCCTCCACAAGATTTCTGTAGCAAAGATCTTGTACTTGATATTTCACATAGTTGTTGTGTAATAGTCGTGTTGGTTTGGTCCTCCGTATCACGGACTCGGTATTTAGCTTTGTACTGGAAAAAGGTGTAAGCAACGTTGTGTAGGCTTCTCCGCCAAGTTGAAGGAGTTTGTTGACATAGTGCTTGAACTCTCGAGTAGGTGACTCGGGGAGTGGAGTAGGGCAAGGAAGGTGTCCTTGTAGCCGAACCACTATAAATCGGTTTTGTCATTTCTTTCCCTTGCTTTACTTTATTTACTTTCGTTACTCTTAGATCTATACTTTATCTTCATCCATACGATTTCACATAACATCGAATCTAAAGTTTTTGAAATTAACTTAAAATCGGCAAAACTATTCAACCCCCTCCCTTTTTTCACAATTGGCATCAAGAGCTAAGTTTATAAAGGTTTTAAAGTAAATCGTATTTTAAAAACTTTTCAATCACTATGGTTCTGAAAACTACAAGGAAGGGCAATCTATGCAACGACCACCACTACTTGAAACTAATGGTTTTATATATTGGAAAAATAGATTCGAAACGTATGTGAAGTCTAAAGATATTGATCTTTGGTACATCATTGTTGAAGGCGGTTTGAAGCTACAACTAAAGGTGATAAAGGAAATTTAGTTAACATACCTCATGATAAACTAAACGATGACATTAAGAAAAAGCTTTCAAAAAATAGTGAAGCTAAAATGGTTTTATATAATGCTTTACCCAAAAAGGAATTCGAAAGAATTTCTATGCTCAAAACCTCTAAAGAAATTTGGAATTCTTTAGTTGTAACTCATCAAGGTAATCAACAAGTTAAAAATAATAAAATTGATTTATTTGTTCAACAATATGAACAATTTTCAATATCGGATGAGGAAACTATAAATCATTCTTTTGCTAATTTGTCATACTATTATTACATCCTTACAAGCACTTGATGAATCTTTCTCTAGCCGTAACCATGTTAGGAGATATCTAAGGGCACTTCCATCCAAGTGGAGATCTAAGGTGACGACAATCGAAGAGTCAAAAGATTTGACAATCCTCACCCTTGATGAACTCATAGGCAACTTAAAAGTCTATGAACTTGTCCTCGCTAAAGATTCAAAGCCTAAAAGTGAAAGAGAAACACAAATCTCTTGCCCTTAAAGCCAAGAAAGTCTCAAGCGATGAAGAGAACTCCTATTCAGATAGTGATGACGAGGAGTATGCCATGGCGGTAAGGGACTTTAAAAAGTTCTTTAGAAGTAAGGGAAGATACGTCAAACAACTGTATGACGACAAGAAAGGATTCCGGAAAAGCAAAGAGGACGAGAAGCCAAGGGATGATCGTGCTTGCTTTAAATGTGGGGACCCAAACCACTTTATTAGTAAGTGTCCCAAACGGGATGATCAAAAGGCATTTGTGAGCGGTTCGTGGGGAATGAGGCGAGGAGCGAAGAAATTTGTCTCATGACAAATGACGAGATATGTCACGAATACTATAGTAGCTCATCATTAGATGATGACTCATTGCATAATGAATATGACAAACTTTGCAAAATTAGCTTAAAAGTAATTAACAAAACAAGTTTTTGAAAAATCAAAACCAACGTTTAGATAAGGAAGTCATATAGTTAAAGGCAAAATTGAAACGTCTCGAAAAGGGTAAAATAACAAGTGGTGAATGTGAACTTTGCGTTCAACTTCAAACACTAGTTGATCAACTAGATTCTAAGATTGCTAGAATGAGTACTAATACTCTAGATATGATACTAGATAGTGTTAAAACTGGAAACAACCAAAAAGGCTTAGGTATTCAGCAACTTGATGCGTCAACTAGTGAAAAAAAAAACACAATTCGTAAAAGCAATAGAAAAACAGGCCACTGTTGTGGCGGATCCCACGGATCCCAAAAAAAGGGAACTGGCTAGTGTACAGCCAGGGATCTCGGTGCTCTGAAGCAAACAGTGGTAATAACATAGCTTCCTCTTCTAGAACTGATTTTGTTATTGTTAATAAGAAGAAACCAACTCATATTACCACTAGACAACCACCCCCAAAATATAATCCAATTTTTGCAAGAAACAAAGCTCCATCATTTTCAAAACCAAACACATCTAGGAGACCCAATAATGTTTACCCGAGAAGTAACCATCAAATGGGATGGAACCCAAATATGCAAAATGGATTTCCATTTCAAAACTTTGCACCATGGAATGCATATTCATCTTATCCATACATGTCTAACATGAATGGAATGTTTAACACTAATGGACCCATGAACAAATGGGGACCAAACTTTTGAGTTAATTGTTTTCTAAGGTGTGCTTAAAGGTCGAACTAGATCCGGATGAATGGGTCAAGGATAGCGGGTACACGAGGCACATGACCAGCAATAAAGATCTATTCTCCACATATGAATCCTTCAATGGAGGAAATGTGGTGTTTGGAAATAGCAAAAGCAAAATCATCGGTAAAGGTACGATTTCTAACAAATCTCTAACCATTAACGATGTGTCACGTAGAAAACCTAAACTTTAACCTCTTAAGTATAGGACAAATATGTGATAAAGTGCAATGTACTTTTTATCGAAACCGGTAGTAAGATATTAAAAATGGCATAACCATAGGAAGAGGAATTAGGAAACATGGAGTCTATGTCATTAAAATTGGTAATGAACCTAAAGACAAACTTTGTCTTACTTCTATGGATGATACTTGACCTTATGGCATCGAAGATTGGGTCATGCCAATATGCGACTTCTTCAATCGCTATCATCCAAAGATCTAGTAAGAGATCTACCTAAATTAAAATATGAACATCACTTTTGTGATGCTTGTAATGTAGGAAAACAAGTCCATTCTAGTCACAAAGCTAAAAACATGGTGTCTACAACTAAGTGTCTAGAATTACTACACATGGATTTATTTGGTCCATCCGCTATCCAAAGTTATGGAGGCAACTACTACACTTTGGTTATAGTGGATGATTACTCTAGGTACACATGGACTAAATTTTTAAAGAACAAAACTGAAATGTTTAATTACTTTAAAATATTAAGTAAGAAAATCCAAAGACAACTAGGAAGTCCTATAGTGTCTATTAGAACGGATCATGGTAGGGAATTCGATAATGAAGTGCAATTTGGAGCCTTTTGTGACGCTAATGGTATTACTCACAACTTCTCGGCTCCTCGCACTCCACAATCGAATGGGGTAGTTGAAATAAAGAATAGAACCCTACAAGAAATGAGTCGCACAATGCTAAATGAGCAATCCATACCTCAAAAGTTTTGGTGCAATGCCGTTGATACTTCAATGTACATACTTAATCGAGTCTTAATTAGACCAATTTTAGGTAAAACTCCATACGAGTTACTTCGAGGCAAAAAGCCTACGTTAGATCATTTTAGAGTCTTTGGTAGCAAATGTTTTCTTCTTAACACTAAAGATTACCTTACAAAATTTGATCCTAAATCAACCGAAGGTATCTTTTTAGGTTATTCTCCTAATAGCAAAGCTTACGTCATATTAAATAAAGAAACAATGAAGGTAGAAGAGTCATTAAATGTAAAATTTGATGAAAGTCCACCCAAACCCTCTCCACCTCTTGTCGATGATGAGATTGTTGAAAGTGAAGCTATTATAATAAAGAAAAAGATAAATGAAGAAGAAGAAAACCTTTAAATAATGAACTCATAAATATTAAAGAGTCCAAAGATCACCCCGTAGATAAGGTCATAGGAAAGTTAAACGAAAGAACCTTAAGGTCTCAAGTTCAAAACCAAAGTAGCCTATTTTGTTTTGTTTCAACCATAGAACCTAAGAATACACAAGAAGCCATAAAAGATGAAAGTTGGGTAATGGCCATGCAAGAAGAGTTAAATCAATTTGTTTCTAATGATGTTTGGACACTTGTCCCTCCACCTAGTAATCAAACCATAATAGGAACCAAATGGGTTTATAAAACAAGTTAGATGCAAATAGTGTAGTGTGTCTAAACAAAGCTAGACTCACTGCCCAAGGATATAACCAACAAGAAGGAATAGACTTTGATGAGACCTATGCCTGGCTAGATTAGACTATATAAGAATACTTCTTGCTTATGCTTGTGCTAATGATCATTAGCTTTATCAAATGGATGTCAAAAGCGCTTTTCTAAATGGTTTTATTAATGAAGAAGTATATGTAGCTCAACCTCCGGGCTTCATCGATTTTGAAAAACCCAAACATGTGTATAAGCTAAAGAAAGCCCTTTACGGTCTTAAACAAGCTCCAAAAGCTTGGTATGATAGACTCAAGTCATTCTTAATCAAACACAACTACACCATGGGGTTAGTTGATAACACACTTTTTACTAAGAAAAAGGAGTCACATATAATCATTGTTCAAATATATGTAGATGATATTATATTCGGATCTACTTGTCAAGACATGTGTGATGATTTCTCTAAAATCATGCATGACGAGTTCGAGATGAGTATGATGGGAGAACTTAGTTTCTTTCTTGGTCTACAAATCAAACAAGTAGAAGATGGTATCTTCTTTAATCAATCTAAATACATAAAGGAGATGTTAAAGAAATTCGGTTTAGAAGAGTCAAAACCAATTAGGACACCAATGTCATCCGACACCAAACTCACAAAAGATGGAGACGGTGAATCCGTTAATAACACAAAATATCGTGGCATGATTGGTAGTCTTCTCTACCTCACTGCTAGTAGGCCGGATATCATGTTTAGTGTTTGTCTATGTGCTAGGTTTCAAGAAGATCCTAAAACATCACATATAGAAGCCATCAAAAGGATATTTAGATATATTAAGGGTATGACTCAATTAGGATTATGGTATCCTAAGGGTACGGGAGTAGAAACTATTGTATATGCAGATTCTGACCATGCAGGTGATTATGTTGACGGAAAAAGTACAAGTGGGGTATGTACTTTTATGGGATGTTGTTTAACATCTTGGTTCTCAAAGAAACAAATGGCATTATCAATATCAACAACCGAAGCCGAATATGTCTCCGCGGGCAAAGCATGCCAACAAGCACTATGGATGAAACAAGCGTTAGTACTGACATTCATCTAAGTAACATAGCCATTCTATGTGACAACAAAGGTGCCATCGATTTAAGCAAGAATCCGGTATTACATTCTCGCGCAAAGCATATAGAGATTCGTCATCACTTCTTAAGAGACAATGTTCAAAAGGGGAACATCTCTATTGAGAAGGTAGCGTCCGAAGACAATATAGCCCACGTCTTCACCAAACCGTTGAAGCGGGAACAATTCAACCTACTTCGTCTTGGTCTTGGTCTCATGGAACAATCGTCGTAATTTACTTTTAACTCTACAAGGTATGTAAACACTAGACTTCTTCTTTCTGAGTCTAGGATCTCTATTTCACGCATAACTCACAAGCAATACGGGAACTTTCAAAACCCAAGATAAGTTTTTCACTTATAACTCATAGTTTTTCTTATTTTCTTTCAAAATAAGTACAAGTTTCAAACATATAATTACATACACATCTTCTTTTCAAAGGATAAAAAGTTTTTATTCGCACATAGAAACCTCTTTTCAAAACATTTTCTAAAAATGATACCTCTTCCCGTATCAATTTAACAAAAGCAATTTCTCACGTCTAGGACAAATCATTTTTTTTATTGTTAATACAAAGTAAAAACCTATTTTCATTGCATCTCATGTCTTTTGAATGCTAAAGAGGACACATAACTAATATGTGTTTTCAGGTACATTCGTTTAAGCAACAATGAATTAGGAGCACTCGGGTCATCTCACATAATAGTATGCCTTTTCACTTCTAGTTTATTTTTCTTTTCTTTTTAGGAGTCGAGATAACCGCAACTCCAAATAGTTTGCATATAGGCACACACTAGGCACAAATGTTTCAAAAAGGAAAATTTTGAGTTGCCTGAATCACCAGTACCACGGATCGCAGCCTTAATGCTGGACGGATCTCTTAAGGGAAGGATCCGTGGGATCCATGAGACATAAGCTAATTTTAACTTCTATTTTTCTCACTTTATTTTGGAGTATGTGATTTAATGCTTGTTTTCTCATGATCACATGCCTTAAATTTCATATCTAATCATTAGATTTTAATCCATATTTTGCCGCCAACTAGTAGAAGAAGTTGGCCAAGTCCAAAGGCCACCGTAAAGCCCCAAGGTTCTGAGTCTAACTTAAAGACTCGTAAATAAAGAAAAGTTCTCTTTCGGGAGACCCGAATTATCCCCTTCTTTTGTTTTATTTCCATTTCTGTAGGGTTTTGTGTTTTTAACCATTTTTGCAGGAAATGAAGAGTGATTGCTGCTGCAGTATATTGATCTAACTATAGTTCAGTAACTCATCTCAGTGGTTACGCTATAACCAACACCTTGCAGCATAATTTCGGATGCATCACCAATTACGGTGTAAGTCCATCTCTGTGGTTACGCCGTAGCTACACTCTTGCAGCGTATGCCAGGTTGTGCCTAGTTACGGAGTAACTCCTTCTAAGAGTTACGACGTAACTATCCTCTGCTTCACTTCTTTCATTTTAAACACAATAACCTCGTATTAGTCTTTTAAATGAACTTTGTGGGTGTGTTCCCTGTAAACCCTCACGAGACTTACTTTCGTCCACTTGGGACACCAAGTGGTTTAAAAGGTTTGTTGCATACGCTAAATGCAACCATGATTCCTCGAAAAGTGAGTTAGGTTTATTTTCATTTTTCATTTTTCTTTTTAAATTATGCTTGGGTAGTGTGATTTAGGGGATTGAAGTTTGCTCATGGATGCTTATACGAAGGCACAACTCTTTTTCGTGGGCATTCTTTCTTTTTGGAGCAAATTTCAGGGAAGTTCTCGCTCTAATTCTACTTTTCTCTTCACCTTTATTTAACGCTTAGTACAAAATGGACTTTGTACAATTCAAGTGGGGGAACGGGAGTAGAATTGTCTCTTGAACTTTATTTTGCCCTCATTTTTCTAGTTTATTTTGAAAAATTATGCCACTTTTAAAATTTTGACATGTTTTTCTTAACCTAACTAGATTAGACCTTAGCTAAGCACATACAACCAGTATTATATAGTGAGATTAGCCTTATCCGTTTCCAATATTTTACACCAAATCCACCAAAATTATGAGTGTGCCGGTAGCTTGTAAACTTTAGAACTTGGCCTTTGCATCTTTTCAAGACCATAGACGAGGTATGTTGAGTTAGCTCGATGTATTTGAAATTTTCAGTTAAAGAAAGCAGTATTATAGGATTATCACCCAAAATAGACTACCATTGTGTATCTATCGATTAGTCACCTCGACTTCTCGACCCCCATGTGAAACCCTTTGTTGCACTCACCTTTAGTGCAAGATACCCTAGATACACCCATCTGAGCCATTCCTTTCATTTTGTTAACCCAATATATTGTTTCGATACACCTATACACCTTAGCCACCACCACATAGTCTTTATTTGTGACGAGGAAGTCATCATTTGCCTAAGTTCAAGGTTCAAGTGGAAAGGTTCGGGAATCACGCTTTCGTCGATGACATATTCTTAAAGATCATTGAAGACCCTCTGAATTCCCATTGTTCATCTCAAATGGGGGGATATTATGTTTAGTTGTTATGTTTATCTTAAAAAAAATGATTCGAAAAAAAAAAAAAGAAAAAAAGAAAAAGTTATGTTATTTAGTTTATTGTAAAGTGCATTGTTATAAGCACTATGTTATGAGCTTTATATTGATTTAGTATCGAGGAGGCCACCTCGGTCACATTCGAAGATTGGATTTGGTAATTACGCCAACAGTTAAAGAAAAAGTAGTGTGCCCATCATGACGTCCTCTAATGCCACATCTACCTAGTATTTCATGATCCGGTTTCTTAACTTCAAATCTTGAACTTTGGGCGGACGGTAAGTGGTGATGACTTGGTTATAGATTTAGACTATCTGCTTGATTTTTATTTTACACCATTTATATATCCCATGTCTTATCCTACCCTTTAGTCATGAAGCGTGTCTAGGTGATACAGCGAGCAATCTTTGGTGTCTTGGGCATGGATTTGGTCATGTATAATTGATTTTGTCCACTTCGCCGTGACATGTTAGTAATGACGAGTCACCCTTAACCTTTGTCGTGTCTACCCATATTGCCTTCAAAAATTGTTTAGCCCTTAACTATAGTGGTGGAGATTTGTGTAACCGCCAAGCTTATGATAGAATACATGCTATGACTGTGCGATTGAGTGATCGCCCCGAAATTGACACTTAGAATAGTTGAGAGATTTGAGGTGTTTTGTTCCCTTCGTGGTGGTGTCGACTTTTGTTTTATTCTAGCATAAGGGATTTGTAAACTTATATTTTCAAGTTTTGAGATATCTTTTTAGTAATCTTTCTGATAAGGTCTATTTGAGGGCAAGTAGAGTTCAAGTGGGGGGATATTTGATAACATCAAATTATCCTGAATATTAAGTGTCAATTTCCCCCCGATAATGCTTGTAATTTATATCATTTATATGGATTCACGCTTGTTTTCCATTATATTACACTTTCAGGTAAATTACGAGCATTGGAGCTAAAGAGACGCTGAATTGGAGAATTATCAAAGATTTATCATAGTATGCTCACTTTGAAGATTACGGCATAACTCTCTCACATTACGCGTAACTAAAGCGTGACTCGAAAGCAACTCATCGAGAAGTTATGGCGTAACTCTCTCAAAAGATTACGACGTAACTATATTAGGTCAAATGAGGTTGCGTGATAACTATGCCGTAGCTCGTGCATAAACTACGGCGTAACCAAGAATTATTGAAAGATACGGGTTAACCACTTCTAAAGTTACGCCGTAACCAGCAGATCTAGTGCAATCTACGAAGAAATAGAGGATTATAGTGTAACTATTTTATTAGTTACGCCGTAACCCAGATCTGGCCTATAAATACCCCATGATTTCTAGCATTTCAAAGCATCCCATTTCACACACCATAACCAAAGAACGTGGGAAGAAGCAAAAGGCAGGTCTAGAGGAGCATACAGAGCTATCTCCAAGGGAGAAATTACTCCCCTACGATAAGCATTAGCATCTTATCTTTTCTTTACTTTCGATTCATGTATTTCGTAACACTAATTATTCAATTGAGTTGTATGGTTAATATGAGCGGCTAAGCACCTCTTGGTGCTGGCCTAGTTATGATTCCTTCATTGTTTTGTTTGCGTTTATATTACTTCCGTATAATTATTTCTAAGTGTATGCATGCGTAGTTTATTGGTAGCTACCCTTGTTTTGGTAGTTTTGAATGGAGGTAGAGGCTAGTTGCTTAGGAGATATGACCAACTGACCCTAAGTAGTAAAGGAGTAGAGGCGGGAAGAGTAAGATATGACCAACTGAAGGCCCTTTCTACTTGTGCGATTTGACCAACTGATCACCTACCGTTTAGATGAACTTAAGAATTAGGGGTGAGTGTTTAAGTTGCTAATGCCCGGGCACTCACTATTATAAGTCTATCATGTAGCGGTACTTAATGACTTGGCTTAGGGGACCAGGAACAACTGGACTTATGAGGGGACATCTGACTTCTCCAATGGTGGCATCTTTGCTGATAGGTTAGGGCGAATTGACCAAATAATGTCCTCTCGACTTTGACCTCACCTGAAGTAATTGGAAGTAATTAGACGTAGACATTACTGGCTAGGATGAATAACTAGGTTAGCACCACTCTCCTTTATTGATCACAACCTTTGTCTTTAATCTGATTTAGTAGTTAATTAATTAAATCATATTAAAATCTGTGACAGCTAGACTTAGTAATAATCCAACACACATAGCTCTTGGGAAGACCTCGGTTTTACCAAATACTACACTACACACGACTGGGTACACTGCCCGTTGGTGCATTAGGGTAGACCATAGGTATAACGAGACATTATAAATATTAAAACCTGGTGAGTAAAACCTGCATCACACTCCAACTCCCAAGTGGAAGCAGTTGGATTGTGGGAGTTTAAAACACGCGTAAACGACTAAAGGTGTGTGAGCCTATGGGGGAACACATGATAGACACGAGAGTACGTGTCGAACGTTAATTATACTTGAATATATATATATCCGTTAATGAATGAACTTGACCCGATCATCTTGGACGACCCATGGGCTGTTTAGCTTATTGAATGGGTCGGCTTGGGAAGTGACTTGGGCCTTGTTCCCTTAAATGATCGGGCAGTGGGTTGTCTGGGTTTATTGCTTGTTGATCAAGCTAAAGCCCATGTATGGGTTTGTATCGTGAGCTATATAAACATACACATTCATGCTCCATAAAAAGATGATCACCTGATATCCCTAATGAGTAATCATGACCCATGATTTACACATATCCCTAATTTTCTAACATGCAGTTATATGGGACCATATATAATAACGATTATCTTATATCCCTAAAAATTTCCAAATCAGTTTTTATGTCCAATTTTAAGTCAACTTGCATAAAGTTGATTTAGTGTTTGCTTGATTTTGTAGTTCCTAAACTTGTATTGATTCAAGAGTTTTAGGTGCTAGATTGATTGGAGGTTTCTTATTCCATGTTCTGGTTAATAGTTTGGCAGCAAGGTGATTTTCTGGTTTGGTCCGATACTTCTCAGACAGAAAGCATAGGATATCGGACCTCATTGTCCGATATCGGGTAAAATAATGATCCGTTTTGGCTATTTAGTTTTTGGACAGAAAAGAAGCAAGTTCTTGGGTGGTTTTTCTTGTTCGTGATATATTCAAGTGGGTCAATTGTTGATTGGTTTTAATACGTTCTCGACTAGCTCATTATCAAACGTATACGGTTTTCGTGTTGTATGTGATACTCGTAGAGGTGTCTAATCTAGATACTTGGGTTTTGTAAAGCCCCTTTTATCACGTATACCTTATCACAAACCCAACACTTATATCACGTTAAACACAAGGATGTTATGCGTAACATGAAGCAAAGAAAGATTAAGATGAAGAACTTGGTGACTTGAATGATATTCGTATGTATTTAGAGAGATAGAGAGAAGAAAGATGAAAACAATAAGATGTATATTGCTTCAAAGGAAAACACACACACACACTCAAGCACACCCCTCAAATGACATACTTGAGGGTATTTATAGTAAGAGAGATGATGCCCTAAGGCTTGGCCATGGGCCTTGTATGGGCTTTGTATGGATTGGATTGGACTTGGATTTGATATAAGGCTAGCTTATCTAAACTAATACCCATTTAGCTTAGTCCAATCCACGAGCCCGTTGACTATTCTATCACGATATCTAAAATGTGAATGACCATCACTTCTAATAAAAACTATTAAGGCTAACAATCTCCCTCTAAGGGGTGGTCATTCAAACGATGCTCCACTTGATAAGATCTTTACTTTCTTTGAGCTCAAACTTTGTGTGTAAATATAGAATAGTCTTGATTCTTTGTTCCTTCATGCTTTGTGATCGATTAATGTGGTTTTGCGCGTTGTCAACCGTTGGTTTGGTGTCTCCATGTCTTTCTCCACCATGCTCACACTTCTATTTGACTTTGAGTTTCCAATGATGAAGTTCTCGAGTCTTTACACTTTGTAGATTCTTTGACATTGACGAAGAATCATCTTTAACTTTAAGTTACATTTGATTTTGATGAGAACTTTCATGTGTTGTGGGTATGAGCATGTGGCGATGCACTTACGATCCATCCGCTCCGAGCTTCCATAAGAAGAAAAACATAAAAGCAGTTAGTAATAAGCGGATTCCGGCACTTACAAGTTTGAATTTCGAGGGTGTTAACACATAGTGTGAAAACATCTCTAATTCTCACAAAGGCCGTTCTGAACCAGTCCCACTAGTGAGATAACGCGATATACCGAAGTACATCTCAGATTCGGATTTGTCGCGAGGTACACCGCATCACCCCACGACTGTAGACCGTTTGAGACACACTAAGCGTAATCCACGAAGAATTACTGAAGTGACCTGCTGTCGGTTTGATGTTGACCACTGGCAGAATTTCCATTCAATCCGGGGATTACTGTTGTAACTCCCCTCATAAATGTTACGGCAAATTGCTAAGATCTGCGTAGGACTCTAGAATATATCACTTGTGTACTTATTGATGAACAACAAGCGATGTCATGTCATGTGTTCCTATGAGATCTTTTGATGAATCTCGTGGCTCTAGACTCAATTGTGCATTTTGGTTTTCCTAAGCGGAGACTAGGAGAGGGTCTCCTTCTTCAATACCAACAATCTCTAAGAGAAAGTCGATAGATTATGCAGGGTTCCCAGTGAGAATGAAACAAATCCTTTCTCACATTACTCCTTTTTCAATCATGCCGAGGACTTCTAATACTAACTATGGGTATGTCCTTGGGTGAATCCCTCCGCTTTCTGGCGGATCATAGAGACAATTTCCCTATCTTAGTCACCTTATAACTCCATGACTGTCCTATTGTTTCCATAAAACCATTTTTCTTGAAAATCTCTCAAAGTGTTTATGATAGAAAACATGTTTGAAACATTCAAGAGTTTTATATTTTGAAACACTCCCCTTCATATGTGCTTATAAGTTTTGGAGAAATCTGCACATAGAGGTAGAGTTGCACTTTTTGAATTGATCGGCTCATGATAGACAATTCCCCACGAGACACTGTTACGTTGCCTAGTTAAAGAGTTCCATTGTCAGTTTTAGGTGACAACTAGCTCTAATAACTAACTTGAAGTTGTAAACACTCGTTGAAAAGGAGGTTAGACCCATGAAGGTTCATGTCTATCACGAGTTTCTCGAAATGGTACGTTGATTACTCGTCAATTCATTGGTTTGTTGAGTCGAGAGCTCTTTTGAGATTCAAACACCGATCATAAAACATTTTTGATCACCTTTTAATCACGTTTCTCCCCCTCAAAAATAGTATATCTATGATGTTTTTGAAACAAAATGATTAAAAGATATGTTTTTCGGAAAGCATTTGGAGAAACTGATTTAGCATGAATTTTGGAACAATTTTGGTTTTATACTCCCCTTAACGAAAGCATATTTTTCATACCGAAAATTTAGAATCAATTAAGGGTTTAGAGGGAGTTATCTTGGTACCAAATGTGAGAGATTTTGAAAAATCTTTTTGAAAATTTTGAATCAATGGTACGCAAGATGAGAAGAAGATTTTAAAAATCTTTTGAAGATATTTAGAGAAAAATTATCTTCATTTGTTTTAGGATAAGTGCTCGATATTTATGAAAATCGATTTTGCATAGCACTTTCCTTTCTTTAAAGATCGGGTTCTGATCAAGAAATACTTACAAGCCATTATGTTTTTAGGATAAGTGCTTGAAAAAATATTTAAAACCTTTGATTTTGATAAGCACTTTCCTTTCTTTGAAGCCTGGTCCGAACTGATGTGTTCAAAGCCATTATTTTGAAGTCGGGTTTAAATGCTTGAAGTATCGAAAAGCCATTATTTTGAAGAAATTTTGAGAAGCGACATGTTTTAGAAAACATTAAGGAACTCTCGCTCAAGCATCTGTACATGCCCGTATCATTGTTGAATGACATTTCTAGAAGCGTCTGAGAATCGATTATCACGAGAGACATGTCGTGAGAAGAATATTTTGGATTTTGAGAATTTTATAATTTTTGTATTTTTGAAAGTTTTTATTTTGTATTTTTGCTTTTGTTGGTTTTCAAATTTTGTATTTTGTTTTCAAAATATTTACAAAGAAGATTTGAGAAAAGAAGATTAAGTTTGGACAAGTAAAAGTGGAGTTAAGAGTGGAACTAGAAAAGGATTTCCACATGCGAATTTGGCATAAAGTTCTTCTTTACCACATGGGGTATATGAACCTTCAACACTTTTACAAGTACCTGCATCCACGAAGAAGAATTTTCACAAATAAATGTTAGAAGTATATGTTTCCTCACGTGAGGAGATCACTATCACGGTTGTAGTGGTTTCTACTTCCTTATCACGATGATTTTCACTATTATCTGTGTGGTTGCAAGTATCAAAAATGTTTCTGTGGGAATCCATCTAAGACCAACTTGGTTGAAAACTTTTACCGTGGGTTTCCACCTAAGGTAAGATCTAGGAGTTGTTTTCTTATCAGATGCAGCGGAAGACTCTTTTTAAAAAACTACGTCCGAAGAGATCCACATATTAGGTTTCCTTTTGATGTTGATCTTGTCACCGGGTTTGTTTCTATTTGGTGTCTTAGTGGATTGTGCCTCGGCACGAGAATTATCTTTCTTGAGATATTGTAAGGCACATGCATCATGATTAGGCGAAAAGACACATTTTTTACATGTAGTAAAGACAAATTCAATATTCTTGTTTAAAACAGCAGCTTTAACTTTGTCACTACAGTCTTTTGGAAATTGATTCTTGTTCGAAAAAGACTTAGAATTCCTAGTGATGTTTTCTAAGGGCATAGCATTTTCTTTTGCGCAACTACTCTTAGATGTAAGGCAATCCCTAGTCTTATGTAGAGTGTTCCTAGGTAATGGTTTACTACTACTAGCGGTGCCTTGAAATCTTGTAGAATTCATCACCCTAGATGTTGCACCTAAAATTCCGTCTTTTTAGAATCGTGCCTTTTTCCTAGCGTCTTCTAGATAGTGATTGTTGACCATGTTGTTAGAACCAACAGATTCTTTAACTGGATTTTTGGTCACATTCCGTGTACTATTCCTAGAGATGCCAGGTGAAATAACTTTTGGTTTTTTAAAGAATTGCTTTTCTTTTCAAAACTTTTAAAATTCTCTTTTTAAGGCGAGGGGACTGTGGGTGGCTGTTTTGACAAATCATTTTTCTCATTGACTTTTGGAGGAGGTGAGAAATAGACATTTTGGTTTTAAAACGGTTTGGGAACCTTTGTTTTCTCCTCAGTCAATGGTTTTGCAAACTTAGTATCCACAACCTTTCCTTTTTGACTTTCCAACTGAGCTCTCAAAAGATCATTTTGCTCTTTCATGTCCTTGTAGGCACGCTCATACGTGATTTGTCATACTTGCATTCCTCAGTTTTCGATCAAGTTGTTTTAAAATAGGACCGTTTTCTTTTTCAAGTTTTTCAAGAGCTTTTTCATATTTTGAAACAATTTAGGAGGTATCAGATTGGAGTCTTTCATGATCTTCAACAGAATGTGTTTGTAAAATAATGGACATGATATCGGTAGTCATAACATCTTCGAAGAGAGAATCATTGAGTTTTTCAAAAACTTTGATGTGTTCAATACTTTCATTAGCTTGCTTTACCAGGGATTTATGGTCCTTGACAAAGTCACTCGTTTCTTTCAAAAGTGCTTGTTCAACATGAATTACCCTTGCACTGATGGCATTCGGTGAGGGGCAATTAGGTTTCAAAAACTTTTTTCATTATCAAAACTATTAAACCAGGATGTTTGTTGTATTGTATTGGTTTTAGTTTTAACAGTCTCTTGAAGATACCCAATTCTAGTTTTAACGTCATCTAAAATGCTTCTAGTATCACTTGTGTTAAAAGAATTGTTTGAAGACATTTGTTCGATTTTCGAAAGAGATTTGGAAACTACTTGGTTTGAAACCTGGTTTTGAAAGGTGTTGACACTGTTTTGAAACACTTGGTGTGGTGGAAAACGTTGATTGTTCTTTTTGATTGAAAAAAGTAATTCCATTAATTTTGTTCCATTTGTTATAATCAATCGGTTTAAGATCTGGATTCTTTTGTTTCATTTTTGATCTACTCTCCTCAGATAGTTCCAACGTTTCAAGAGAATCACGAACAATTATGGGTTCATGCAAAGGTTGTCCATCGTTCAACACATTCTGAGATTTCTGAGCTTTCTTGAGGAACGAAGGAGGTGAGTTACCAAGAGCCATTTTATGTGAAGTGTGAAAAATCGGATTTGCTTGATTAGAAAGCATCTTGTTTGTTTTAGCGGAATGACCCGTTGTAAGAAGCAAATTATCCAATTTTTTGATAGTTTCATTTTTATCCAGAATTTCATCAAGAAGAGAATCTTCTCGTTTTGAAAATCGACAATCAACTGTTTCTTTTCTTTTTCAAGATCGAAAGCAGTGTTTTTTGTTTAGAAAGTTGGTTGTTTAGATCAGAAATTTCCTTGTTTAAAGATTTTATTTTCAAATTCAGATTCACATCAAGTGTGTCATACTTGAGTTGCAATTGTTGTTTCTCTTAAAACGAATCTCGATAACCAATTTCTAATTACGAAGTTTGTTTGAATGGAATTCATAAGCTTTGGCGTGCTCCTTGTAACTCTCAAGCTCAGCGGTCAATTTCTTATTCGCGGCCTTAACTTCGCGATTGACCGTTCTTACTTTCTCAACTTCAATGCCACATTGATTGATTAATGATTCAACATAAGCACGTGTTTCCTCATCGGTCTCATTATTTTGTGCCACCCAGACCTCCACTAGGATCCACATGTGGAGTTTCAGAGTTAGTATTGCTACAACTCGGATTGTCCATGTATGTATCATAAGTAGGTGCTTGATGTCACGAAATCTTGTTCATCATGAGTAAACACATCACATATGACATTGTTATAACATGGATCAATGATTGGTACCTTAATCTGCATTTGCGTCATAGACCGGGGAGGTGCGTCAGTGATCAATGCATACTTAGTCTCGAAGATTTGCCATGTAGAAGTCAGGTTCATTGAGTTCCTCGAGGTCTTCAAATCATCCATAATAGCGAAAAAGTCATGTTCCTCGGCACTCAAGCGTAACCCGCTTCTTGCTTATGCGCTAACAAAGCGACTTTCGAAGAAAATCACCATTCTTTTTGTGTGGCTTAGTGGGACAGTTTCTTGCCATGTGACCCACTCCTTGAAAGTTATAACACTTAATCTGAGTACCCTGATTCACATTTCCATAATTCCCAACATTGGGCTGCAGCATTGCCATTCGATTACCTTGCTCTATTCCCAACATTCTGTCCCATCGATTTCAACATCTTTTGACGGTGATTACCTGCGATACGGAACCGCTGATTACCGATCGCGATTTGTTAACGCTTTATCCAATAAAGAAAATATCATTGCAAGGTCGCTTCATCGATTTGAGTCGATTCCTTGTTCTGGTATTGTTGATCTGGATAGAATTGTTGTTGTGGTTGTGGAATGTATTGTTGCAAGTTGTTGTTGTTGGAAGATGATGAAGCTTGTTGTTGTGTATTCACCGTAGTTTGAGTCTTAGCAATAAGTGCCAATGGATCATGATTCTTTGCCAATCTTTCTTTCTTGACTTCATTCACTTCAGCTTGGTTTTGTTTGAGAAAATCGTTTAGTTGATCAAAGTTCACATGATGTAAGTCTTTTGTTTGGTTGACAATAGTGACATATCGTCCCCATTCTTACGGAAGATTATTCAGAACTTGATGTTTTGAACGATAGTTCCGGGTGCCAACTTGTTTCTGATAAGCTCATTCATCAAAGTGCAAAACCTTCCATAGTAGGATTCAATGGATTCTCCTGGTGTAGATAAACTCCCATTCGGTTAGCGGCTTGTTCTCCATGTCTTTTTAATTTACGTTCCATAACATAGCCGTCTAACACGTTCCCACATATGCTCGAAAGCGGTTTCACAGCCTGCCGCGTAAAGATGTCTATGGTAAACCCGGTTGGACAATATGAATTGCCATGTCATGCATCGACTTGTTTCGATCCTCTTAATGTATTACGATTCAGTTTGAAGATGAGAGGATGGTGGGATGGGAGGTGTTGCATCTGCATTTCGAGACATGGACTTGTCGAGGCTTGAAGGGTCCATCTTGAATGGATTTAATCATGAGTTTGCCATTAGGTTTGGTCTTGATGTAGCGGATCATACGACTTGTCCATTGAAGATAACCACCTTTTGCCAACATAGGAGGTCGGTTTTAGGCACGGCTGCATGATGTCTTGTTGAGTATCCATTGATGAAGGTATGATATGATAAAGTTGATGTAGGATCGATTCAACGATAAAGGAGTTGTGGTTGATGACGATTAAGCCCGGTTGAGGTGTTTCAGAAAGTCGTGCACTACGTAACCTTGGTTTAAAAATTTTTACGCCCAAAATTTGAAATTCACTATAAAATCAATTCTAAGGTCGTATGAAAATTTTGAGTTATGACAATTTTGACGAAAAATTTGACGAAAATTTGAATTTAGGCAAAAAAATTTGAATTTTGACCAAAATTTTCACAGTTAAACCAAAATTTGAATCTCGCGTAAAAATTGAGCGTTTAGTCTCCTCAAAAATTTAAATTTTACTCAAGTTTTCAGCCAAAAACTTTTTAACCTTAAGTAGAAAAGCTTGGCGTGAACCAAAGAGAGTTTGAGTAGGATATGGTTACGAGTAGGATGTAGTTACAGTAGGATCTTATCGTAGGAAGCTTAGGCGTAGGATTCATTAGGCGTAGGATCTTATGCGTAAAAAGCTTATCTTAGCGTAACCTTAAGCTTATCATTAGACAAAAGTTACTCGTAAACCTTACGGCGTGATGTGAAGTTATGCGTGAGTTACTCGTAGCTTTTAGCTTATCGTAAACTATGGTTAAGAACCAAAAATCCTTTACAACTCCACAGATAAGAGATATCCACAAGTCGAAGTGTTCCACACTTATCCAAGTGAGGGAAGCAGCGAGTAACCGTTATAGCTCGAAGATTCTTCACCAAAAAGTTATGAGTAGAAAACTTATGAGTAGTTGACTTTCTTACGAGTAGAACTAGGGTTTTGACTTACTCGTAAAAATTTCCAACGATTCAAACAATTAAACGCTACGAGATATCCTTAAAAACACTTTCGAATAACACAAAATGTTAACCTTTTTCACCAAAAGTGCTTAGAAAAGTTCTGAGTAGAAAACTAGGTTTTGACTTTTTGACTTCTACTAAGGGAAATTTCCAACGATTCAAATGATTTTATTTACATGTATATCCTTAAAAACACTACAATAACACAAAAATGTTGACCTTTTTCACCCAAAGTGCTTAGAAAAGTTATGAGTAGAAATGACCAATAACCAAATACGAGCTTAAAAATGAAGAAAAACAAGTAAAGCTACGAACTTTTTGCAAAGAACTAAAACTTTAGCACCAAATAAACCTTAAACCACAAGAATCTTGAATTTTTGGTGAAAAAAAATGAAAGCTTTAAGCGTTTCAAATATGTAAAACGTGAGCTTATACGTAACCCTTCAAAACAAACACAAACACTCCTAAACCATTGTTAGGCGATTGATACCAATTGTAAGACCAAAGATATACCAACCTTATCAAATACCACGTTATGAACACAAGAATACCACGTTAAACCCAAACTGTTATGCGTAAATAAAGAAAGATTAAGATAGGTATGGTGACTTGATGTATATTCGTGTATATGTTTAGAGAGACAAGGAGAAGAAAGATGAAAACAATAAGATGTATATTGCTTCAAGGAAAAACACACACACACACACACTCAGAGCACACCCCTCGAATGACATACAGGGGTATTTATAGTAAGAGATGATGCCTAAGGCTTGGCCATGGGCCTTGTATGGGCTTCGTATGGATTGGATTGGACTTGGATTTGATATAAGGCTAGCTTATCTAAACTAATACCCATTTAGCTTAGTCCAATCCACGAGCCCGTTGACTATTCTATCACGATATCTAACACACGTTACAAAGTTCCTAAATGTGAATGACCATCACTTCTAATAAAAACTATTAAGGCTAACAGGTTTCGTATTGGTTTTCTTGTTCGTTACACTTGCGTTCAATTGCCATGAAAGGTTAGGTTTCTATTTTACCTTTTATTCATTAATTTTTTATTATTACGTGTTAACCTAATTGCGATTACTAGATCCATATCCGCTGCGTACTCGTATGCGTTAATTGGTTAACTAGATTATAAAATCCCAACAGATTCATCATCTAATGATGAGCTACTATAATAAAGAGATTCGGGACATACCTCGTTTGAGTGATTTGCCATGAGACAAATTTCTTCGTTCTCCTCCTCACTCATTCCCCATGAACCACTTACGAATGCCTTTTGTTCGTCACGTTTGGGACACTCACTAATGAGGTGATTAGGGTCCCCACATTTAAAAACATGTATGTTAGATCCCTTGCTTTCTTGTCGTCTTTGCCTTTCCGGACCCCTTCT
>OU343218.1:67638145-67663957 GCA_910596185.1 Chrysanthemum makinoi
GCACCATTAAAATCATTTAAGTAAAATGAGCATGTATCTTCCCCCAAAACAAGTATAAAACAGATTAAAGTAGGGGCTATGAAACTCACCTTGGCAATTAGAAGTCCAAAGGGAATTAAATCAATTATTAGTAGTGCTGCGGCTCGACACTAAACCTAATTAATACGACAATTTAGTCTTTATGTTTAAGACTCGATAAAGTTTACCTAACTTTATAAATTTTTAAATGTTTTTGTTGTTGTTGTTGTTGTTGTTGTTGTTTCTTATGTGGCATCATTTATCTTAAAACATTTTATTAAGATTTGGGTGGATTTCGGCTTATGAGGGTATGACAAGGAAGGAATCTCGAGAAGAAGGAATGCGATTTCGGTTCAATGAGCGACCAAATGATAATATACGAAAGAATAGTATGCTTATGATATGATGTTGCCGGTGTTAAATGAAAAGGATATATATATATATATATATATATATATATATATATATATATATATATTAAGTCGATTATGTATTTTGAAAAGTACGCATAAGGGTATATACATGTTAAAACTTGATTCATGTTCACATATATTTTTATAAGTTTGTGCACAAAAGATTTTATAAAAGGTTTAGTTTTTGATTTGGATACAAGTAATTTGATAATTTGATATATATATATATATATATATATATATATATATATATATATATATATATATATATCTTGCCAGAAATAGGGTATGACCCAAGTATATGTCGTAGTCGTGCGAGGTGACTAGATGTCAAAATTTTATATTGGAAAGAATTGTTCAAATAGGTTTTATAACCGAAAGAAATTTTATTAAATTTAAATAATTAATTTAAGAAATGTAAATTAAAGATCTCAAAAGTCATGTTACAATTTATATCCTTATTAGTTTGATTTAAATTTATATTTCTAATGGTGAAAAAAAATATCAAGTTTTAGTTATAATTTTTATTTTAGAATCTTGTTTACATATGACGAGTTATGTAGATTAACATACGTAGCGGGCATATAAGTCGGGAGAACGGACATGTCTTGTATATATTTGCTTATGAGGAGGCGAGTATGATTTTGATTTATTTGATTTGATACTAAAAATTTTCGGGCTTGGAACATGGAGTAACACCCGGAGTGGGTATGAACGGGCTTGTCATAAATCTGACGCGCCCTGGTGGGCTTTACAATATCAAACGGACTGGAAATAAATCGGGCTTAGGCCCATATGCCAAAATGCCAGATGGACTATTAAGGGCAATGGGCTTCTCAGCTCACTTTGATAACAATTAGCACCCTTTTATAATTGAAACTTAACCAGGTATGGCTTGAGGCCCAAAAGAAGTTTTAACACAAAATTAGTTTTAACAAAGTTAATGTTATAGTGCATTTGTTTTGACACGGGGAAATACTAACCAAAAGCATAAGGTTAAGCGAGCATAACGAGGCTCACACGAAGCAACAAACACTCCTTGTGGTCTTGTGGTAGCAAAATAACAACACCCTCAGGGGTTTTCTTATGACTCAAATCAAACACAACGTGTATACCCATGAGAACTTCCCAGCCCATCGAAACAAACACGATAATATCACCCATTTACTGGCTAGTGTTCTTAATAGTGGGTAATACCCAACCGTACATTCGACTCGACACCCTTGTTAGTACGGTGTTCGATTGGGACCAAACAAGGACTCCACTTTTGGAGTTGGCTCCAACAGTTCATCGACACACTTCGTACTAAGAATTTGCTAATAGGTCAAACTAGAACCAGGGCACTAAATCCACTATACTACGAGTAACAAAAAAAGGAATAGCGAATAAGTTCGACATTAAGCAGAAAACCAAATAAGTCGAACATCAAATAAGCCGAAATCATTTCAGCAAAGTTTCAAGTCGACAACTTAATTAGCCAGTACATGTGTTTTAGACTCTTCTTGTTTTGCCACACTTAACACAACAACAACTTTGTCGAATTTATTAAACTAACAACTTCTTCAATTGTTCAATACCATTCGTATATATATAAAAATCATATAATTAAATTGACAAATCTGAAACACAAAGATTATCATCCTTACAATACACAAGGAGGGTCGATCGACAGAAGCTAACAATAAGACCCAACTCCGATCTTCAAGCAAGTCTACACACACCACCGATCGATTCTTGAGTGCTCTACTTCTTATGGAACTATCGTGGTGAGATTGGAGTGTGTAAACCTCACTGGAAGTCGATCGATACTAAAAATAAATAGATAAGGAAAGTTTTTGACCCTCTTTTGGTCTTGGAGAATGAGAACCCATTTAACCAGCTTCTTTCCCTATCAACCTTAATTCTTTAGGTGGCGTTGACCCTGAGGATACACGGATTAGAGCTATGGTTTCTCTTGGTAGGCGATAAAGGTGATGTGACCGCTCATAGGGTTGTGACAGGTGTAGTTCTTCATTGATAGATCATCCCCATACTTTTTAGAGTTGGGAAGGTGAGATGGCAGGAGGAAAAGATGGGTCGATCTCATCATTTTCTTTCTTTGTTTGACCCGTAGGTTGGTTATCATAAAAGGGTGTGACGAATATTTTTAGATGGGAGATGTAGGGTTTCAGTGTACCCAAAAAGGAAGAGAAGAATAACGGTTTTATCTTTTGAAGAATGAATCGATAAGGAGAAAAGAGAAAAACTTTGCGATAAAAAGTGGGAGGGTAGGGCGGTGGGTAGGGGCATGGGGTTAATAGGAAGTTTTGTTTTATTATAAAATACTGATATAACTTGTACCCCATGTTTTGTCGATCTTCGCATAAACGTACCTTCGGTACCGAAAAATATAAAAGTTATAATTTTAGGAGCGTTTTTGTAAGTGTAATAATATGTTATTATTATTACGCATACGATTTTGATTATAAGCTTTGCCGCTACTAACTCGGTGTCGGTATGCGTGTGGTGCCGTGATTTTCTAAATCCACGAGATAACTTCTCGTTTACTCTTGTAAATTATCAGTGAATGATAAGATGTATATATTCACTTATCTCATTATTTATTTTTAGTTTTGTATGCTACTGGGCTGCAGTATGCGGAATAACTTCTCGAAACAATGGTTTAAGCTTATGTATGCTTAAATTTTTATTTGGACAATAATAAATTTCAATTTTATTATACAGATACTTAGTGGACAAGTATCGCGTGTGTGGTGTCTTATATTTAAAGAAACGAGATGACATCTCGTCTTTTTAAATCTAAATATTGACATCTGTCAGAAAATAACCGATTTGAATTTTCTGACGTGATAACTATTATTATAATAATCCGAAATTTTACGGGTTGTTATAGCTTCGTAGGGGGACGACAGAGCATTTCTCTTACGGGCTATCAAAGTCCAGAGAGAACTCCTGGTGTTATTGACGGACTGCCTGATACTCCTTGATTATTTTCTTGATTGATATTTGGATTTTATGATCTGTATTGTTAACAATGGCTTGTGCACACATAACAGTGTACAACCCGTTCTTGTAATGAAAGGACCCCCGTAGTGCCACAATCCTATAAAAGGAGCGAAAGCTTCTTACTTTTGAGTAAAACTTATCAAAACTTTCATTTTACAAAGTTTTGCTCAAAAGAACAAGTACTTCTCCTTATGTTTTCAAAACCTCAAAAGTTAATATTACTTGTTGAGGGGGAGTACTTGCTAAAATATTTGTTTACAAATTGTTCTTCGTGGAAATCTTCCCACAAAACTTAGAATGGTCATATTTGATATCAAAATTTCATCAAAAAATAACATGTACTGTATATGCCATTTTTTAGGGGGAGAAAAATTGTGTGATACAAATATGTTGTGAAAATTGTGATTGAATCTTCGTGATAAAGACTTAACCCATGAATTGCGAGAGATCGAAGCTGTCATACATCGAAAAGATTTGTCTTCCAAGACTTATCCGAGTAAATTGTACCCATTCGAGAAACTCTTGATAGACATGAACTTTGACGGGTTTGACAACCTTTCGAGGTTTGTCCACACCTTCAAGGTAGTTATTAGAGCTAGTTGTCACCTAAAAGCTGACAATGTACCTCTTTAACTATGCAACGTAACCGTGTCTCGCGGGGAATTGTCTATCTAGAGTTGATTAATTCAAAAGTCGGCGCTTTCTCTCACCTTGCGTCAGATTTTCATAACACTTAAGCGCGTGTGGAGGGGAGTATTTCGCAAAATATAAAACTCTCACAGTGGTACAAAATGTTTTTACTCATATACACTTTGAAAGATTTTCAAGAAAATGGTTTTATGGCAACATAGGTTAGTCATGGAGTTATAAGGTGACTAAGGTTAGGAATAACCGTCCTATGATCCGCCAGAGCCGGAGGGATCTACTCAAGGACACCACCAATAGTTAGAACTTAGAAGTCCTTAGGTATGATTATAAAAAAGGAGAAAATGAGAATCGGAGAAAGAAGGAGTTGAAGAATTAAAAAAAGAAAAGTAAAGAAAGGGGTGAAAAGAAATAGCCCTCTAATTATTCAACATAGGGCAGACACCGGGTTCAATACATATGCTACTGGCTATCACTAGATGACACTGGTATTGAAGATCAAAGTCGTCATGAACCTAGTGACGCATGCACTAAACCTTTTTAGCCACTCAAGTTTCTCCCAACAAAAGCTTGTTTCATTCTCACAGGTAACCCTATGTAAACTATCGGCTTTCTCTTAGAGATTGCTGGTATTGAAGAAGGAGACCCTCTCCCTAGTCTCCGCTTAGGAAAACCAAAGCGCACTATTGAGTCTAGAGCCACGAGATTCATCAAAATATCTCTTAGGAACACTCGACATTTCATCACTTGTCGTTCAACAATAAGGACACAAGTGATACTATTCTAGAGTCTGATAACGCTCAGATTGTGCATGTTTTTAGTAGTGTTATGTGTGCTTTTATATATGTTATTTGGTTATATTTTCATAGTTATAGTGCTTAAACGCATCGAAAGATGTTTGTCTAGTGTTTATAACTAAGTGCAGGGAAACGGAAGGAAAGTAAAGAAATGTTCAAGAAATAGAAGATTCCGTTTCATGAAGCCTAAATCAAGATCTCAAGGACTTTTGAAGACCATAGTGATTGAAGAACCAAGTTCTACAAGATAAAAAGAAGAAAAGATCAAGTTTCGTAACTTCAGAAATCCAACCGGATCGGTTACAAGTGTAACCGGATCGGTTGAAATTGACCAAACGCCAAATGACCATCACCAACCGTTCGTCAGCCACCTTAGCCAACCGAACGGTTGGCCCTAGAAGACTAACCGGATCGGTTGGTCATATAACCGATCCGGCTAGAGAAGCTGCATCTGCCAAATCTTCATCACTAAGTTTCCCCTTTGCATCCAAACGATTCTAGGTCCTTCTCTTGGTGTATTCTAGTCCCTTCCTTACTCCTTGGAGGCCAAGTTCAGCAATTAATACCCTTGGCTTTGGAATTAGTATAAATAGAGGCCATTTGTGAGCATATGAGACACACACTTCAAATACAAATCTCATTACTCATCAAACAAAGCTTTAAGCTCTCAAATTCGTCCTTAGAAGTCCAGGGAAGTTTGGAGTTCCCGAAGTTCCACATTTGGAGGCCAAATCACCAAGAAGTCCACCCCAATACTTTGGGAATCATTACTTCACCATTTGTAATCTTATTCCAAGCATTGTAAGACTTTTAATCATGTTTTCTAATATTCAAAGTTCTGAGTTTAAGTTCATGTTTGCTATGAGTGGCTAGTTTCTTTATACACTTGCTTAAATGATGTTGATTATCATATGATTAGTTAGTGATTGTGTTAACATGTTTTAATTCAATTTCAAGTTGATTCTAAGATCCAATTGTGCTAAAGTTTCATAGTGACATTTGTTAATCAAGTTTGGCTAATTGATAGTAATCGTTGAGGTCGAAAGAACTAATTGTTATTCAACTAGTCATAATCATTTTGTCTATGGATGATTGTTTTTACCCATTATTCTTGATTATACAAAGGAACTAAGGTGTGGTTGTAATAGAAACGCTTTTTGATTATCAAATTGGATTGGTTGGAAACATCTAAAAGGTCGTAAGATTAGTTGTTGAGGATCAATTGTAGCCTTTTGTCTATGATGGGTTACCTTTTGTATTGACCATTTCTTAAGCAATTTGATGAAACAAGTGGATGTTTTTGTGTTTAAGTTTATGAAAGTAAACTTATGAAACTTGAATTGATTGGTTAAACGTAATGCTTGTTTTTATGAACTAAAATCTTGACGAAGGTTTAACTTGTAAGAACAATAGATTAGTCCACCAACTAATTATCATAACCAACATGTTAAGAGGTTAACACAATCACATTAATATATGATATGAAACTTGTTTAAGCAAGTGTAGTTTTTAATCATCTGAATTTCATTATATCTATTTGCTTTGTTATATGTTTTGGATAGACTCCATTGATTCAAACTTGTGTTTAGATTCACTCAAATCCCTGCGAACGATCCCGACATACCTTCATAATCTTGCTATAACGGACGAGTATACTTGCTCGTATGTGTTATTGATAATATTGGTAATTCACCTTTTATAAATTTAAAACTTGTACACAACCAGCACATCAAGTTTTTAGCCATTCTAGGGGATTTGATTGTGTTTGACAAGTTTTTGAATTTCCTCGGTCGATTCAACCAAAATTTTTCTCTCGAAACCTTAACGGGTCGGTTGTCCTTCAACCGAATCGGTTACGATTTTTCCCATATTTCAGCTGGTCTAACCGATCGTCGAATGGCTCGCGGCGCAACCGATCGTTATAACTGCCCCAAAAAAAGCGCTTTTGTTGTTTGTCCGCAGTGTTTAGATATTGCTGGATTCTCTAGGACATTGTATGAACACTTTCGGCGGGGAAAATAATCCATTACACCTCTTACCAACCCCGAACGTTTGATTCGGAGAAGAAGAAGAACACTTTTCATACCATTGGAAAATCGTGTACCAAGAGTACCAAACCCACCATTTGATAACCTCGTAGAAGCCAAAGTTGTTTACAACCCTTTCACCAATTTACCTTTTCCCATGGCGGACGATCAACCCATGTGGGAACCGAAGCCGTAGCACCAACTCCGGAAGTGCTATTGTTGCTATCAATCTTGGTGACAACTTCACCGTGAAGGGACATCACCTTTCTATGATCAAAGACGGTCAATTCGATGGTCGTATGCGTCGATCCGCACAAGCACATAGCCGAATTCATTGAAATTTGCGGCATGTTCCGTTATGGCGACACCGATGTTAATGCCATCAAACTTAAACTTTTCCCATCATCACTGCGCGGAGATGCTAAAGTATGGTACAATGAATTAACCCGTGAATCATCAATACTTGGGAGGAGATGAGGCAAGCTTTTGTAAGCCGATTCTTTCCACTTGCCATGTTTGATCGATTAATGGGAGAAATTCATGCTTTCACCCAAAACCCAAATGAATCACTTGTCGGCTTGGCCGAATGAAAGATTTGCTTCGTAGTTGTCATGGACATGGACTATCCAAAGGAACCATTATCCAAATCTTTTACCATGGACTAGATGAAATCTCTCAAGGCATCCTTGATCCTGGAGGAATTTTTCTCTATAAGACTCCCAACGATGCACATCAATTTCTCGAAGATCGAGTACTTCTCAAACTTGATTGGTCCAAAGATTCCAAAACTAAACCTCTCCAGAAAAGCTGCTTTTGTCGAAAACACTGATGCTTCAAAACACATGGAGAAGATGGAAGCGTTAACCTCAAAAATCGACTCGCAATACAAAGATATCAAAGATGAAATGAAGGAAATGCGAGACGGATGCAACAATTATGGAGGAAATCATCCATCGTCCGAGTGCGACGATAAGCCTATGGGTGGACCAAAGGAAGGAGAAGCAAGTTACGGCTCAAGGAGGATACAGGTGGAGGAGGATATCGTAGTAATTATTACGGTAGAAATTCGAAATTGGCAAGATCGGCCGACCAAGGGATGACAACCGTGATTCTCAACCACGAACCGGACGATCCACCACCACAAAACCCCAACAAAAAGATGGAAGAAACCGATTGAGAAAACCATGAGAGAATTCATGGTCGCTCAAAAATATTCAAATGATTTTATCAAAAATCAATTTTTCAATCTCAAAGCCAAAGTTGAGCAAGGACGGAAAAATCATCAAGCATCTATCCAAGATCTTGAAAACAAGTTTGGCGACTTTTCTGACCAAAATTCCTCTAGACCATCCGGTTCATAGCCAAGTAATACCCAATCCAACCCAAAACCATCAAATGATAAGGCGTCATCCACCACAAACAAGAAATGAGCATATCAATGTTGTCTTCACAAGAAGTGGTCTCGTGACGATCCACCACCAAATCCTCGATACTCCCTGTCACCATTGATAGTGAGGATGAAACCGAGGAACCAAACACAACTCAAACCACCAAAAAGAAAGACATTCCATCTCCAAGGCGTATACACCAAAATTCCCTACCTCAAGCGCCTTAAAGAAAGAAAAGATGGAAGAGCGTTATAAGAAGTTTATTGAAATAATCAAAGAGGTTAGACTCAATGTTCCTCTCGTTGATGTCATAGCCAGAATGCCCAATTACGGGAAATTTTTGAAAGAACTTCTTAATAACAAAAGCAAGCTTGAGCAAATATCATCTACTTTCCTTAACGAAGAATGCTGGCTATTGTCCAAAACAAGATCCCACCAAAGCTTCGGAGATCACGGGAGCTTTCTTATTCCATGTACTTTCGGGAATAATGTTAAATGTGATGCTTTGGCCAATCTTGGCGCAAGTATCAATTTAATGCCTTATATTTGTATTCCAAGTTGTGCAACAACAGCCTGAAACCAACAAAGATGAGCATCCGATTAGCAAATCATTTCTATCAATATCCGTGGGTATTGCCGAGAATATGCTTGTTCAAGTCGGTAAATTCATTTTTCCCGTGGACTTTGTAATCTTAGAAATGGAAGAAGATAATAAAGTTCCACTCATCTTAGGAAGACCTTTCCTAAATACCGGCGATGCAATCATCAAAGTGAAAGGAAAAGAACTCAACCTTGGAGTTGGGGAAGATCGAATCACTTTTCTAATCGATAAAGCAATGCGCTACTCACATTCCAGTGATGACACTTGTTTTAACATCGATATTATTGATGAAGTCACCGATGAAGAATTCGGCCGCATTACTTAACGAATCCGATCCATTCATGACTACTTCGAAAAAATCAATAAAACAGAGACTTTGACAAAGAGTTTGATGATTTCATGAAAGTAGAATTCAAGGAGATAACTCGTAAGAAGAAAGAAATGGAGGAAGAGGAAGAAAATTTTGAAGAAATAACTTTCAATGACGAGATGCGAATTAAATCCTCTATCGAAGAACCACCCACAGATCTCTAACTCAAACTCTCCCGGATCATCTTGAATATGCTTAATGGTGGAGGAAAACTCACTTCTTCCCGTAGTCATATCTTCATTGCTCGAGGATAGTGAGAAAGAAAGTTTAGTTTCTGTCCTCAAAAATCACAAAAAAGCTTTCACTTGGAAAACATCCGACATCCCAGGAATTAGTCCCAATTTCTGCAAACACAAAATCAATTTTGAAGAAGGGAATAAACATGTGGTAGAACGTCAGCGTCGACTCAATCCCAACATGAAAGAAGTTGTTAAAAAAGGAAATCATAAAACTTCACCGATCTTTGGAATAATTTACCCAATTGAGGATAGCCCTTGGGTAAGCCACGATTCCTTGTGTTCCCAAGAAAGGATGAATGACGGTTGTGACTAATGAACAAAATGAACTTGTTCCAACTAGAACTCGCCACCGGTTGGAGCGTTTGTATTGACTATCGTAAGTTAAACAAAGCCACCAGAAAAGATCACTTTCCACTCCTGTTCATGGATCAAATGCTTATAAGACCGCGGGAAATAAATTCTTTTGTTTCCTCGGCGGCTTTAGGATATTTCCAAATTCCTATCGATCCTAACGATCAAGAAAGACCACTTTCACTTGTCCTTTTGGAACCTACGCATATCGGCGTATGCCTTTTGGTCTTTGCAAAGCACCCGCGACTTTTCAAAGGTGTATGATCGCCATATTCCAAGACATGCTAGAAACCTCAATGGAAGTTTTCATGGATGACTTTTAGGTCTTCGGAGACTCGTTTGAAGCTTGTCTTTCTAATCTTGATAAAATGCTTTCGAAAGATGCTAAGCCTGCACATCTTGTTCTTAAGCGGGAAAAATGTCACTTTATGGTAACTTGAAGGAATTGTGCTTGGCACAAAATCTCAGGCAGGAATAGAAGTAGACAAAGAAAAGGTCGATGTTATCTCGAAACTTCCACCACCAACTAACGTCAAAGCCGTTAGAAGTTTTTAGGACATCTTTGGTTTTACCACGATTTATCAAAGATTTTTCCAAAATATCTCGTCCGATGACAAAACTTCTTGAGAAAGAATCTATCTTCGACTTCAACGCGATTGCATAAAGCTTTTGAACACGAAATCTCAACTTACTAGTGCTCCGATCATGGTTTCACCTAATTGGTCACTACCCCGAACTTGTAATGCGGCAGCGCTTTATTTTGCTATTGGAGCCGTCTTAGGCCAACGTGAAGGAAAACACTTTCGGCCTATATATTTGCTAGCAAGACACGAATAGTGCTCGAAAATTATACCGAATCAACGAAAGGAATTACCGCCGCCGTTTCGATTCGACAAATTCGATCCTACCTGCGTGCTCTAAAATAGTCGTTTTACCGATCATTTCAAGTATCTGTTACCAAGCAGGATGCTAAACCACGTCTTATTCGATGGATTTTGCTACTCCAAGAATTTGACATAGAGATCAAAGATAAGAAAGGGCGAGAAAATCTTGCTGATGATCACTTATCTCGTCTTGAAAATCGATCTTGAGGAATTAAAAGAAGAGAAATCGATGACTATTTCCCATGAAACTCTCATGACCATCGATGGAACTCGAGCGATCCTTGGTTTTCTCGACTTTCGAACTACCTCGCGGAGGAATTCTCGAGAAAAGGTCTAACTCATGCTCAAAGAAGCAAATTCTTTTTTGAACTTAAATACTATTTTTGGGAAGAGCCATATCTTTTCAAAATGTGTCCTGACGGAATGATCCGAAGATGTGTTTCTGGTTCCAAAACCCGCAAAATTCTTGGCGAATGTCATCATGGCCCAAGCGGGGACATTATGGTCCTTCCACCAACACTAAAAAGTTTTTGATGTTGGATTCTATTGGCCAACAATATTCAAGGAAGCACATACACTTGTTCAAAGCTGGCCGACGCTTGCCAAAGAACCACCAATCTCTCTCGAAGAGATGAAATGCCATTAACAAGCATTCAAGTGAGAGAAATATTTGATATTTGGGGAATATATTTCATGGGACCTTTCCCTAAATCCCACAAATTCGAATACATTCGTTGCTATAGATTATGTGTCCAAATGGGCAGAAGCTGAAGCTTTACCAACAAGCGATGCTTTCGTGTCGTCGTTAATTTCCTCAAAAGCTTTTCGCTTCGTTATGGAATTCCAAGGCCTTGATAGCGATCGAGGAACTCATTTACGTAACCAACAAATGAGAAAACCATGAAAAGATATGGAGTTCATCACGATTCGCGACTACCTATCATCCACAAACCGATTGGTCAAGTTGAAAATACCAACAAATCTCTCAAAAGAATACTAGAAAAAACAGTGAAGGACAATCCTTCGATTATTGGGCAAAGAAACTTGCGATGCTCTCTATGGGCATTTCAGACGGCTTATAAAACTCAATTGGCACAACTCTTACGCACTCTTGTATGGAAAGACTTGTCATTTGCCGTTCAAGTTGAGCATCGTGCTTATTGGGCTCTCGAACTGTAACATCGATCTCAAAATAGGCGGAGAAAAGAGATTCTGCAATTTACACGAACTTCGGCAATTAAGACTCAAGCTTATGAAAATTCCAAACTGTATAAAGCTAGAACAAAAGCTTATCACGATAAAAAGCTACGAGTTCGAAAAGAGTTCAAAGCGGAGATAAAGTTCTCTTTTTAACATGAAATTCAAATTCAAAGCTCCTAAATTACAACCAAAATGGTTTGGACCATATATCGTTAAATATGGATATCCATCCGGTGCGTCGAACTCTATGACAAGCAGGTGGAAGTTTCATTGTTAATAGGCACCGAATCAAGTTATATTGCGACAAGGAGCAAGCGAATGAAGTTTGATTGCCACGCTTTCCCCGAAAATGAATTGAAACTATCACCTTTGTAGCACCATTTCCAGGAAGAATCCCACAAATTGTTCCTTGGAAACCATCTATTGAATGCGTCTGGGGCGATATTGAAGCTACTGGTGAAGAATTCATGTATATCCCCAAACTTTTCAAAATCTTCAAAGGCGCTCTTGTGGCCAAGTAGTCCGGGGAAGATTCGAGTCGGTGATGACTTCATTAATAAAACAAGCGCTTCTCGGGAGGCAACCCGTGTGTTTCAGATTTGATTTTCTGTGGTCACTCCCCAAAGTTTTAGCCTTTGGTTGAACTTAAGTGTGGGGTGCCACCTTTAATAAAACCTTTGTTTGTTTATAAGATTGTGTGCAGGTAATGATTTCTCCATATGGACACTAGGAATGAAGAAAAGAATTTTAAGCTGATAAACTCGTTGATATATCTGGTTTCATCTCTATTGTCCCTATTTCTATACTTTGAAGTTCATTTTTCATTGAGGACAATGTCTAACTTAAGTGTGGGGGGTGAATAGGAAAATTTAGAGTTTTCATGCTTAAATTTTAAATTTTGTTTGCCCTTGTGATCTAGTTGTTTTCACATTTTTAGGATTATCTATTAGAATAAGCTGGATCAATCCGGGTAAAAGCGGTAATATTTGAAACTTAGAGATGTGTTCGATTACTATTGCAATCCATTAAGGATCGATAAACATTTGCTAGCACATATTATACCCCTTTTTCACTAAATTGGGAGGATTTGAGCCTATTTCATAAACAACATATATCTTTTATGCTTGGATCTTTTTGCTAGATTTGTGTGCCTGATTTTATTTATTCTAGAACTTGTGCTTGTAAATCATTACCGGACCGCGGTGAGATTGCATTAGATGCGATGTAAGTGGAATTAGTGTGATAAAGAGGCACCTTAGGATTTAACCCAAATGGCCTTCCATTTTACATCTAATGATATATTAGCTAGCCGCATTGGTTAGTTAACCACCCACATGGACCCATTTGTAGTGCTCATTTTTAGCACTAGATACCCCTAGTTACACCCTCTGAGCCATCCTTTTCATTGTTGCTTCACCCATAAAATACAAAAAGATTTTACACTTTAAACCTTAGCCTACCCCGTATCAATGTCTAAACGGTTGGTTGCTAGTCGCCTGGAAAGTGAAGATTGTTCAAATGATTATGAGTACCACATCCTGTGAGATTGATTGAGCCATGCATTATGCTATGTTCACAAAAAAAATGTGTTGAAAGTATGAAAATAATAGCCAATGTGCTATCATCGAAGAACAATTGTCATTGCAAAGCAAAAAGCTATGGAAAGCGAAAAAGAAGAAATTGAAGCTATAATCATTTATTTGGTTCGTGGAATGTTGGTAGCTAGCAACACGGATATTAGACTTGATTTCATTTTTATTTTAACACCAATTTCATATACTTTCCATGCCTTATCCATAACCTTAACCCTAAGCCATATCATTATAACCCGAATAAAAGTCCTCTTTAGATGTTTTTACTTGGTGCTCACGCCACGTCGGTGGAGTTTTGTTTCTTGTACAAGCTTATGGTAATAATCTAATCATGACTGAGCAATGAGTGTGATTTATCTTGTTACTGTTGGGTTCAGAAAATACCCAAACCCCTTAATCTAGGATTTGAATAGAAAATAGCCTAAGTACTCATCCGATTAAACACAATCAAGTCGCTGAGTGCATAGTCGATGGAGTCATCTTTAGGATACTCGATGCGAGGCAATGAAGTAGTCTCTCCACTCGGTGAAGCGGAACTTAAAGGGTGAAGACTGAGTCAAGAAGAAGATGATGGATTCAGTGAGTGATGACAATAACTCACTGAATCCCTAAGACTACTCTCCAACTACTTACTCAAGACAAAGCGAAGAAGAAGGATAAAGCAGGTGAAGAAAGGCGGGACAAAGCGGGGAAGTTTGAATCATATAAAGAAGTCCTTATCAACATAAGTCAACTTTCCCTGAATGGCTAACTTACAAGCTCGTGTCATCAGCGACCGGAAATATGGAAAACCTTGTCCTTTTACTTAGAATAGTCTTTGTAAATGCAGACAAAATACATGATATTTTGTCTCTACGTATGATGTCAATTTGTCACTTAGGAAAGAGTTAAAACTCATACATGTATAAATAGCATAAGAGATGGAGTGAAAAGATTAAGCTTGTGAATTGTAAAACACACATACACGCAAGCCATCTTTTCACTCCTCCAAATACAACGTAGTTCTGAGATAGCTCATTTCGAGCTCTAAGAGTTGTGCTGCACTTGAGCTTAGAGAGGAGTCACCCAACTTTGTCATTTCAATCCCAAGTACTATTCAAGTACTGGGTAACGTATTCTTTGTTGATTTATTTCTAATAAGAATATGATGTTGAAAATTACTTAGTGTGTTTTCCTTATGTTAATTTCAGTCATAGTTCACTATTAACTTGTTTTATAAACTTAAACTGTTTTTTAACGATAGTGAACGGGGAACAACAAGTGGTATCAGAGCAAGGCTAATTATAAAACTCTTTTTAGGCCGCTCTAAAAGTTTTTAAATTAGGATCCTAAATGGACGAAATTGATGTACCCCAACTAGTCGATAAAAGGGTGGAGCTTATTACTGCTGTTGCCCTAGACTTGAAGTTGGCAAATTCAACAAATGGAAAAAGCGAATGCTTTGCTATTTGAATGGGATGGAACCTTATTATATCAAGTGTATAAATGAAGGTCCATTTGTCCCAAAGATCGGAAGGGTTGCCCAAACCCAAGCTCGGTGGGACCAGTGATGAAAGGAGAGAGTGGTCAACCGTGACCAAAGACTAAAAGTATCATAATATCTTGTCTTCGACGATATTATGGAGTGCTTATAATTTCGTGAAGTACAGCTAAGCAAACTCGATGACCTAGTTCATAGTCATAAAGGACCATCGATACCAAGGAAAGCAGGATAATGGACACGAAACTTGAGTATAACACCTTCTGGCTAAGGACTCAAACTCTCTCAAACTTACACCGGTACAAAACTCTTTTAAATGAACTATCAAATGATGGTGTTAAGTTGTCCAAACATGAAATCAATGTTGGTTTTGTCAACAGTCTCCCTGAGACGTGGTTAAATTTCTCGCAGTTCAAGACTCGGAATGCTAATCATATCCAAAATCTTGAGCTTCCTGCAATTTATGGGAAATTTGTCTATGAGGAAAACCTCATTACGAGGTATCGATACCGACTTAAAGAACTCTCGGAAGTCAATAAGTCCCCTCACCACCACCTCATCACCAATTTCAACCGCTTTTCTAACAATGTGGTTCAAGATTTCCAAGAAAACTCGATGATGAGCGATGAGAGATCAAGTGAGAGTACCTAAATGACCAATGCCAATTTCGGAAAGGGCACTCCTTGCTAACTCAAGGTTTATAAAAATAAACAAAGTTTTTCAACTGCTAAAGCAATCAAGACACGAATAATGCTATAAGTGTCACAAAATGGTCATTTTGCAAAAGACTATTTTTCTAAAACAATTTCGGAACCCTCTTATAAACCATCGTTCAAATCACCCTTAGGCTTCAAAGAAATTTCAACCAAAATCTATCGGTCTCATCAAACTTTTCAAAATAAATCTGATAATAACAAAACCATTGATTATGAAGCCAAGTATAAGAAAGCTAAAGCTAAGCTTACATT
Organism: Chrysanthemum makinoi; assembly: GCA_910596185.1. Lineage (NCBI taxonomy): Eukaryota > Viridiplantae > Streptophyta > Magnoliopsida > Asterales > Asteraceae > Chrysanthemum > Chrysanthemum makinoi. The sequence goes on from OU343218.1 coordinate 67,654,125, forward strand.
GCTCGAGGCCATCCTCGAAACAACAAAAGTGTTCAATCACAAGGGGTAAAAACAAAGGCCTTGTTCTGTGACCTTCGAATGGGATGAAGAGCCGGTGTCATCGATGATGAAATGGTGCATGTCGCACCGATGGCCCCTCTCGAAGAGGAAAAGCTAGTTGTTGGAAAGAATCATGCCAGGAATGGAGAATGGGTCAACATCACAATGAAGAAGGTAAATATTTTACTATATATGGATGATGACTCGATTGCCTTACATGAATTACCTAAATGTAGACCTTAAGTTTGTAGAAGAGCAAAGATCGAATCTTTTTCTAAGTACAACAAGTTAAGTTTTGAATTGAATAAGTGTAGAGATGCCATTATTTTAAAACAAGCAAAGCTTGAGGTCAGCCACTTTGCAAATTCAAAACACTGAACTAGTTAAAAGAAATCAGGATCTTCAAGATGAACTTAAAAAGGCAAAAGATATTCTTAATAGTTGGATCGCTAAGAATCGGTCTTTGATGTGGGTGGCCCCTTAGTAGCAAGAAGAGAGTCATAGGTGAAGATCATCTCACTAACCCTCTCAACAAAGACCGATCTCCTAAGCCTTTGTGTCCGTGGCATGATCACAAATATGTTAGTGATCCCAATTCCAAAGTGATTGGATTGAGCGGGTTAATCCTCAGAGTAAGCTTCCAAATTTCTTGAAGATCGATTCTAGAGCATGAAAGTCAAGCTCTAAAGAGCATGCTTTGATTCCCTTATGTGCCCAGAGGAATCAACACATCCGTGAGTTCAAGCGTAATCTCAAGCACCGCTTCCACCAGAAACCTCTTCGTGGGTGTACGCCCAAGCTCGAGCTTACTCCACTAAAATTCAATCCTCATTCACCAAAAGAAAGGTCCATACTTGGTAGAACCATCCTACAAAGACAAGCAAAACAAACTCAACAAGAGTCTACTCCTCTTGAGACTTCAACATCCTCTGTCCCCCTTCTGAAAGCGACCAAATTCAAAGAACTCCCCGAACTTGTGAGGAAGCTGCTATCAAAAAATGGAATCCATTGAAAAGGTCCCTGAACCAATCAAGGAGACAAAGTTAGCTTCATCCAGTTCCTCAAAGTCTAAGCCAACATCCAAAACAAACAAAAAATGTGAGCCGTGTCATTACACTAGCCATACCATCGACAACCGCTACTGAATCCTTTTCTGCATGATCGCAAAAAGGATGATCACAGACAACAGATCATCTTCAATATGTCAATAAGCAAACTATACCAAATTTGGTCATAAGCATGCTTCATCCTCCAAAGTCGCTCCAAAGATGAGAGCAAAACCTTTTCCTCTCAGGCCTCACCTGTGGGTTTAATGATCATCATCAGATGATTGTCTCATGAATACATCTTTGTGATATATGCGGTAATCCGACCATGAGACATCCCAACATGACAGTGTCATTCAAGCAAGGAGAAATTCCAAACAACCTAGAGTCACCGAGTCATCCTCAGCCTCTAAATGCAAAACCACATTGGTAGCACTTGTACACACAACCACTCCGACCATGAGTCGATTGCAAATTTCGGAGAGACCTTGAGACCCAAGCCAACTAGTAAATGGGTCACTAAGAGAAACTAATTCTGGGTTACCTCTTGTGCAGAGACACGCCAGGAGCCTATTTGGCATCTAGGCAGTGGATGCTCAAGCATGATTGGTGTGAAGAAATATCTGCACAAGTATGTAAAGGAACCAGGGCCCAAGGTAGTATTTGGTGATAATTCATCATGTCCCATTGAAGGTTATGGTTCAAGAAATCTGTAATGGAATAGTTTTCTCTAGAATAGCTTATGTCAATGGTCTCAAATACAATCTCATCGGTGTCCAACTATGTGATGCTAAATACATTGTACAATTCAATGATAAACAAGGTACCATTTTCAATGCCAACAAAGAAGTTGTGTTGATAGCTCCTAGGATAGATGATGTTTATGTACTTGACATGTCAACACTCTCCCAACATGTCTCTTTTGCTAAAGCCATTGAAACTATCAATTAGTTGTGGCATAAGAGACTCTCACACTTAAACTTCAAAAACCACAACAACTTGGCAAAACAAAACAAGGTCCTTGGCTTACCATCACCTGTTTTTAAAAGACAAACCATGCTCGCTTGTGAAAAGGTAACACACGCAGCATCTTTCAAACCAAACAAAATTTCTCCATCAAAAGTCAGCCTTCACTCCTCGCGATATGGATCTCTTTGGACCCGGTCGGATCAATCCAAATATGAGAAGTATACACTTGTTATTGTTGATGAATTCTCAAGATACACTTGGGTATACTTTCTCTCCAAAATGAGTCAGTACGGGATACAATAATGTCATTCATCGAAGATTGAAAATCGAATGACATTCTTGTCCAAACAAATCGAATCGACAATGGTGCTGAGTTCGAAATCAAGAGCTTGAGAGTTTCGTGATGAAAAGGAATTTCTCAAAATTTCATCTCCTTTTACCCCGAACAAAATGGGGTTGTCTGAAAGGAAAAAGAACTCTCTATTGAGGTCGCAAGAACCATGTTAAATGGCTCAAATTCTCTCAAACATTTCGATCCAAGCGATCAAAGCGCACTGTTACACTCAAACAGTCAATCATTGTCAAAAGACATAAACAAACCCCATATGAGATCTTCAGGTAGACTTCCGACATCGGCTATTTTCATGTATTTGGATTTCTGTGTTCATTCATAACCACAAGGATCATCTAGGCAAGTTTGATGCAAAAGCCGATGATGGATATTTCTTAGGCTACTCAACGATCTCCAAAGCCTTCGTGGTTTTAACACAAGGAGACAACAAGTTGAGGAAACCTTTCATGTCACCTTTGATGAAAGTCTTTGAAAGCATCGTTCACCAACATCTTAGTGGAGGAAATAGGAATTGATGACTCATCAAGATATCCTCCCGATGAGTTCACCAACAATTCAATTCTCATATCAAGCGATGTCGATATCTCATATTATGTCTTACCTTACAACCTACCCCAACCAATAATCAATGAATTCATTGATAATCTATCGGCCCCGGCAAGGATAGGTAACAGCGAACCAACTGTTCGGGATCCGTGATTCATGAAACCCAACGTAATAGGACATCATAACGGATGCTCAAAATGAATATGTTGCTCTGTAACCATTCTCACTCCCGAACCTCCGGTGACTTCATCTAACTCAGATCCTAGACCACAAAGTAAGTGGACAAAATCTCAGGATATTAAGCTTGTAAACATCATTGGTGAACCCACGGCGAGGGCATGCTCACTAGAAGCATGGTCGCTAGTCTAACCGGCAGCGGCCGCCTAATGAATGTCTATATCTTGATTATCTATCGTAAATAGAACCCAAAAGTGTCACTGAAGCTCTAAAACACCCAAGCCGGGTTCAGGCTATGCAAGAAGAACTGCAACAGTTTGACAAAAAAAGGTCATGACCTTGATCAAATGTCCTCAGGATGTAGTAGTCATAGGAATGAAGTGGGTTTTGAAACAAACCGATGAAAATGGCAATCACATTAAAAACAAAGTCGACCGGTAGCCAAAGGTTACAATCAACAAGAAGGCATTGACTATGATGAGACATTTGCTCATGTTGCAAGAATGGAAGCCATCCGGATCTTCCTTGCATGCAACATACATGAACTTCAGGGTCTACCAAATGGATGTTAAAAGTGCATTCTTAAATGGTGATCTTAAGGAAGATGTGTATGTTAAGAACCTCCTCGGCTTTGAGAGCGGAATCGCTGACTATGCGTTCAAGTAGCTTGACAAAGCCCCTATGGACTTAAACAAGCTCCCGGGCATGGTATGAAACTCTCGGCCTTCTGATACAAAACAAGTTTGTCGAGGAAAGATAGATAACATTAACACCTTTGTTTGTCTATAGAACCCAACAAGATGTGATACTAGTCCAAGTGTATGTTGATGATATCATCTTTGGCTCAACAAACTACAAACTTTGCAAACAGTTTGAAAAACTAATGACAAAGAAGTTTGAAATGAGCATGATGGGGAACTCACATACTTTCTTGGACTACAAATCAGAAACGATAAAGGAATATCCATGGTCAAGAGAAATACACGAAATCTCTTGAAGAAATATGAGATATTTGACTATGCCTCAAATAAGACACCAATGGTCCCACCTAACAACCTTGGACCACGATCTCACCGGGCAAATCAAGAATCAAACTCATTTCAGAGGGATTGTTGGATCAGCGATGTATCTAACCGCTACTAGACCGTATACAATTTTTAGTCTCTGCTTAATAGCAAGATATCATTCAATCCCAAAGAATCTCACCTCCACCGCAGCCAAGAGAATACTCATTGGGTACTGAAGAACCCCAAGCCTTGACTCTATTATCCAAAATGCTCTGTCAGGTTTGATCTCAAGGGTTACTCGATTCCGATTATGGTCAATAACATGGATGAAAAAAGTACCTCGTGGGTCCCGCTACAATTTCTTGAGGAAAAGTCGGCCCAGTTGGAGTGCAAAGAAGCAACAATCATTGGCTATGTCCTCAATAACCTCACCGGCCGAAGCTCAAGACGAGTCGGCCGCAGGATGTCAGCCGTATTATGGATGAAAAGTCATCCCCGAATAATTACTATCCAAATACAAAATGGTGCCCATCTCTCAGGATAAACACTAAATGCAATCAGCAATCTCCAACAACCATGTCCTCCACCATAAAGAACCAAACACATTGATAATCGACATCATCATGGATTACTTTAATGAAAGGAGACATAGAACTTCATTTCATCCCTATCAATATCAACTGGCCGATATCTTCACGAAAACCCTTTGATGAACCCACCTTCGAGAGACCGAAAGCCGATTGGGAATGCTTGACATTGAAAGTCAAGTATCTCAAAACCAATCTCGTGAAGTTCTTTGAAATGGTTCATCCTCCCGACACCCAAAATAACCTCTCACTCAATGAGTAAGACTCATTCGTGGTCCCTGACATGACAAAGAACATTGAATAAGTAACTAAATGATCCAAGTATCCGTTACTTTAATGTCCTAGGTTGGTAACTATGCCAATTTAATAAAGGAATATATGTCTCTTTGTCTTTACTGTCATCCCACTTGGCATTTAATGCCTCTCACAAAAATATCAAATTGATATTTTATCTCCCAAAGTGCACCGTGCACCTAACCGTTCCTTGAAAACGGGATTTTGTTGCAGTAATGGAGTGGTAGCATTAAATGTGGAAATTTAAACGCTTTCAAAACCAACTCTAAATATTCCCATTTGTGCACAAAACACCCTCTTATCACTCTATAAATACCCTCTTCAAACACAAACAAACACACACAAATCTTTTCTCAACAAAACTCACAAAAATCATTTCAAAAAAAATATTTGTGTTCTCAAATCTTCAAAACCTCTTTTGGAAAAACCCTTCTTTAAACATTTACAAAAGTTTTTCATCACAAACTTGAAGAGATCTAAATACTTTGATTGTTCTAGTCAAAACATTTTTAAATCCTAAAATCTTTGTTAATGGAAATGGCTTGAACACCATCTCTCCAGCTTTGCTTCTCAAATGGTAGGATCTTACTAATTTGAATTTAAAACAAATAATGTCATAGGAAATTTTGAATATCCCGAAAATGTCCCAACCTATAAAGACATTATAAAATTTTTATTCAACGCCCACTCAAAACGCTTTTGTAAATGTCCTCATGTTGTACCCAAATACCTTAGGCAGTTTTGGGCTACGCTAGAGCTTTGACCGACACCTCTACTGATGAGAATAACCTTAGACCTCTCGTCAGAGTATCTCATCGTTCAGCCTTTTAATGGGGAAACAATACACCACGGATTTCAAAACGTTTTGCACTACAAAGGGTTAGATTATAACAAAGGTAAGTTTATGTCGCCCATCCCTAACCCTCCACGCTGAAGGATGGGTTAAAACAAATCGCTTTAGATCCAAATTTTGACAAGACCCCACCACTAAAAGCTCGTTCCTCGTGGCTTGGAGGATCCTCTTCACTTTTGTGGTCTGTGCCTCTACGGGAACCACTCATCCACTCAACAAGTTAACTCTATTCATTGATGATGGCATACCGCTTGATGAATGGGGTCACCTGTTTACATAGGGGAGATCATTTACAATGATCTCAGAATCTAAGTTCTGAGCAAAACTAGACGAAATACGCTTTCCTAGGTTTGTCTCTTGTGCTCGCAATCGCTAATCGGGTTCAAATTATACTCGTGATGAAAATTTTGGAAATTTACCTAGCATCCTCGAGCCCTTCAAATTTTCAAAAGAACCCATCCTCTGCCACTCCCATTGAATTGACGGCCACATGATTTCAGAACAATCTGTGGATCGCTGTCTACAAACCCCGCCCCAAAAGAAAGGGAAGTCTCTCGACGGGACTAAGACCATACCAAAGTCTCAGGCCCGAGGCCAGAGCACGTACCTAAGAGGCACAAAAGCCCGCGTGACAAAAAGACACCACTGTGCAACAATCACCAAGGACAACGGGACACTAATACATCACAAGCTGCCCTTGGTCACACCTACTACTCCCCAAGATCCAGAGGGAAACATACAAACCGCCGGTAGGGAGCGCCTTCCACAACGCCGCTGATGACATTAGCAAATCCAAGCCTTTATCCGAGGGCACACCTGATCTCCCAAAGACTCGAGGGACTCAAACAACCATCGATAGGATACAACTATCACCGACTGCTAAAGGCATCGAAACGCCCACCGCTGTCTCAGTGGGTCACTGGGGACAAAGACTTGAGGGAAAGGAACAAACCCGATATGGAACCCACAACCAATCCACTCCGGTAAGGCACTAGAAACGCCCACCGGTCCGAGGGGTCAATCGGGGACAAAGACTGTGAGGGATATAAACCACCCGCTGATATGGAACCCATAACCAACCCCTTGCTCACAATTGCCGATGTCACCGATATTATTCTCTGAAGATGATTGCTGAGATGATGATGAAATATTATCACCGGAAGAAATGGACGCCGAGGTTCAGCCTAACAAGAGCCTCACTGATCCAAAGGAGCATACCTAATCCCCATTCCAACATGATGATCATGCTCAATCCTCCTCAAGCTCGATGAATTCAAAGAGTTTGACAATGTTCTTCCTCACCAAAGGCGCTTGGCTCATGGATCACCAGGCTTCAGGAAGCTATACTGTGGGTTATGTTAGCCTTAATAGTTTTATTAGAAGTGATGGTCATTCACGATTAGGAACTTTGTAACGTGTGTTAGATATCGTGATAGAATAGTCAAAGGGCTCGTGGATTGGGCTAAGCTAAATGGGTATTAGTTTAGTTAAGCTAGCCTTTTATAACCTCAAACGATCCAAGCCCAATCCAAGTCCAAACCGAGCCCATAGAAAGCCTTTTAGGGCATCAAGTCCCTCTATAAATACCCCTCAAATGGTCATTTGAGGGGTGTGCTTGAAAGTGTGTGTGTGTGTGTATTTTCTCTCAAGGAATATACAACTTATTGTTTGCATATCTTATCATCACATACACGATTTTATATCTTCAAGTCACCATCTCTTAATCATTCTCATCTTATTTCTAAGCTTTGTTTGTGTTTGGGTTGTTTGTGTTATCGTGGTATTTGTGTTGGGTTTGCTTGGTAAAGTGATAAGGTTGATAGATATAAGGTCCTAACAATTGGTATCAATCGCCTAACAATGGTTTAGGAGTGTTTTTGTTTGTTTTGAAGGGCTGTAAAGGCTCGTTATACATTTTTGTCAAGCTTAAAGCTTTAATTTTTGCACTTTAAAATTCAAGATTCTTGTGGTTTAAGGTTTATTTGGTGCTAAAGTTTCAGCTCTTTGCAAAAAGTTCGTAGCTTTACGTGTTTTTCTTCATTTTTAAGCTCAGATTTGGTTATTGGTCATTTCTACTGTAACTTTTCTAAGCACTTTGGGTGAAAAAGGTCAACATTTTTGGGTTATTCGAGTGTTTTAAGGTTTTCTCGCAAACGAATTATTTGAATCGTTGGAAATTTCTTATGAGTAGAAGTCAAAAAGTCAAACCCTAGTTTTCTACTCGTAACTTTTTGGTGAAGAATCTTCGGGTTATAACTGTTACTCGCTTCCTCACTTGGATAAGTGTGTGGAACACTTCACTTGTGGATATCTCTTAACGCTGTGATGTGTAAAGGATTTTTTGGTTCTTAACCATAGTTTACGCATAAGCTAAAAGCTTACGAGTAACTCTATGCATAACTTCAAAATTACGCGTTAAGGTTTACGAGTAACTTTTGTCTACGCGATAAGCTTAAGGTTACTTAAGGTTCCTACTTAAGGTTTCTACGCTTAAGGTTCCTACGCCTAAGGTTCCACGCTAAGGTTTCTACGCTTAAGGTTCCACGCTTTAAGTTTCTACGCTTAAGGTTTCTACGCTTAAGGTTTCTAATGATAAGGTTTCTAATGATAAGCTTTCCACGATAAGATCCCCACGATAAGCACCGGATCCTACGCTCTAAGCCTCGCTACACCGTAACTGTTTCTACGCCTAAGCTCTTCATTTTTCAAAAAAAAAAAAATATATATATATTCAAATTTTTAAGAAAACTTGAGTAAAATTTAAATTTTTGAGAGACTAAACGCTCAATTTTTACGTAGATTCAAATTTTGGTTTAACAATTGAAAATTTTGGTCAAAATTCAAATTTTTGGGCCTAAATTCAAATTTTCGAGTCAAATTTGGCCAAAATTGTCATAACTCAAATTTATCATACGTCCTTAGAATTGATTTTTATAGTGAATTTCAAATTTGGGCTTAAAAATTTTTGAACCAAGGTTACGAAGTACGAATTTCGTAAACACCTCAACCGGGCTTAATCTTCATCAACCACAACTCCTTTATCGTTGAATCGATCCTACATCAACTTTATCGGATCATACCTTCATCAATGGCAACTCAACAAGACATTCATGCAGCCGGCTTTAAAACCGACCTCCTATGTTGGCAAAAGGTGGTTATCTTCAATGGACAAGTCGTATGCTTCGTTACATCAAGACCAAACCTAATCTAAACTCATGATTAAATCCATTCAGGATGGACCCTTCAAGCCTCGACAAGTTAATGAACTTGGAAATCCCACACCTCCCACCACACCATCTTCTTCGCCTTCAATACCTAATCAATACACCGCAGAGGATCAACAAGTCAGCGATGACATGGCAATTCATATTATCCAACCGGTTTACCAATAGACATCTTTGCTGGGCGTAGACAGTTGTGAAACCGCCGATATGTGGGAACGTGTTAGACGACTTTGTCATGGAACTGAAATTGGTCATCAAGACATGGAGAACAAGTTGCTAACTGAATGGGAAAAGTTCACATCTACACCAGGAGAATCCATTGAATCATACTATGGAAGGTTTTGCATTTTGATGAATGAGCTAATCGGAAACAAGTCGACACCCTAACTATCGTTCAAAACATCAAGTTCCTGAATAATCTACCGTAAGAATGGGACGATATGTCACTATTGTCAACCAAACAAAAGACTTACATCAAGTGAACTTTGATCAACTAAACGATTTTCTAAAACAAAACCACAAGCTGAAGTCGGAAAGAAAGATTGGCAAAGAATCATGATCCATTGGCACTTATTGCAAAGACTCAACCTCCAAAGGAATACACAACAACAAGCTTCATCATCTTCCAACAACAACAACAACTTGCGGAATACACTTCCCCACAACCACAACAACATTCTATCCAGATCCACAATACCGGAACAAGGAATCAATGATCTAGAATCCGGGATCAAGAAGA